>JAJLRJ010000004.1:51954558-52557058 GCA_024195265.1 Dendrophyllia cribrosa
TTTGAAAGCGATTCTATACGGTTCAAGTACATCAACAAAATGTTGAAAAATGTTACAACTTGTTAAATGAGCAGAAAACACATTCAACAGTAAGCTTACAGGCATTATAATTTTTAAAACAATTTCGCTGGCATCGTTCAGCAAGTTGCAACTTGTTGAACAGAGTAGAGCCTGCCTCTGTTTTCGTTCACTGAGCAATGTTCTCTATCTTCCAATACTCGATTCCATCTCACGAGATGATTCTTTCGAGTTGATCAGGGTCACATTATGTTGAATGGCCCATTTCAACATTTAACACGGCATGATACACTGTTCAAGATTTGTTGAACAGCAGTTGAAACATCCGTTGATTAACAAATGTTGAACTGTGTAACAGGAATTTATTAATATACTGTAAAGCTCCGAAAGTAACGACCCCCCTCCTGGAAGTAGTGACCCCCTGAAATTTAAGTATGTCAAAACATCAAAACTTTGTGGCTGATAATAAATCCTGAAAGTAGCGAGTCCCCAGAAAGTAGCAACTCCCCGAGAATAGCACCCCCCCCCCCCCCCCCCAAAGTAACGAGACCCAAGTTTTTATTAAAAAGTCAACACAAACTGGACCGACAAATTTCGTCTCATTTTTCAACAACAATTATTGTTGCGAATTTCCATCTTTTGTTTCATTTGGTAAAAGAGCTTGCACCAGCTTCATTTAACAGTCACTATGTTTCCCAGAAGTAACAACACCCTTCCCCCACCCCCCCCCCCCCCCCCCGAAAATTATGCCCCTTGAAAATAGCGAGCCCCAAATTAAAGGTATAGCTAATTGCAAAAGTAACAAGGGTCATAAATACTTTAGGAACGTTATGGTAAGTTTTAATTGTTTTAAATGTGCTTTGTTGATCAAAATCTTGATTTTGTGTTTTGCACACAAACTGAAGTACCCCTCCCCCACATGGGGTGAAAGGGGAAAATAAGTAAAGTCAATAAACAACCTGTTGCTAAAACTACATGGTGATGGAATACTAATTAATAATTGGTGCCTTTTTGCCCCAGGAAAGATGTTTTTCTTCCCCCTCCTCTATTGTGTAAAGACATTGTACAAGATATGCTAGTTGACACGGTTAGTTAACACTTAAAGTTGTATTGTATTTTTATTATATTTTATTTTTATCCTTTATGTGGAGCAGGGTTGTTGCAGTATAGTCCCCTGGGGAGGGGACTACCATTTAAAAGTGATGGGGATAATGATATTGTTGTACCTTAAAAGTGGGTGTTTGAATAGAAAATAACCAAGTGTGAGAGTTATTCTGATGCCTTTTAGGGTTTTAAGCCAGAAATGAAATATGCTGACAGCAACAACTGTTCAGAAAGATTTAGTCCCCTGTAGGGGTTAGAATTCATATGAGCCAGACAATCACAAAACAGGTTTCTGGTACCTTTTAAGGGTTCCTTTTAAAATTTCCAACAGCCTTACACTGTATTTTTTACATTATTTGACTACCATAAATCCTCTATTAAGCCCCCCCTCTCAAAAAAGCCCCCCCCCCTCTCAAATAAGCCCCCCCTCTCTCTATTAAGCCCCCCCCCCCTCTCAAATAAGCCCCCCTCTCTCTATTAAGCCCCCCCTCTCAAATAAGCCCCTCTCTCAAATAAGCCCCCCCCCCCCTCTCAAATAAGCAACCCCCCTCTCAAATAAGCCCCCCTTGTTGGAGCAAGAAATTCATTAAGCTTCCCCCCTCCCCCCCCCCCTTTTCCTTTATAATCCAGACAATCAAAAATATAACGGCTGACTGTAAAACTGGTACATTTGTACCGTTCCAATCCGGGCATGAATTCATATAACCAGTACTTGTGAGTTTTGGGAAAAATATAACTGGTGGTTGTACTAAAAATGATCATTATTACAGTAATCGATAAGTGGTGAACTGCTTTTGCTTCGCTAAATTGTAATAAGGCCCCCGTCTCTAATAATTTATAATAATTTATTAATTTATATTTAAAAATAATTAATTAATTTAGGTGATGTGGTTCAGCAGTGGTGGAACTAAATCGGTCTTGCACAATGATGATGTAGACAACATCAACTGTTTGTTCAGTGGAACCAAGGAACTTTTATTTATAGATTACAAAAAGTACAAAGACAAGGTGTGTCAAACAGTCATTTTAGGTGATTTATGATCCAGCAGTCTGATCACAATAATATTATTATTACAGTATGTGTTATATTACTATAAAATATTAAAAACTTTATATTTATACAATGTACCCAAGAATACAAATTATTCAACTGAAAGAAAACACTGTTTAATTTTTGTATTGTGTGTATTTTTTTTTTTTTAGGTACCTATTGATTTTCCTTCTGGAGGCTACTCAGGAGTGGATGTTGATCGGTGAGACATGTTTATATTAATATATGTTTATTTTAAATCATTGTGAAGAATGTAACCTTCATTCTTCTTATAATGATATTGTTATGAGAAGTCATCTCCCAAGAGAGAATCTATGCCACCTTGACCACCTGTAAACTTAAGGGACATTAGCTGAAGGTTCACCTCCCATGATCGAGAGAGGGCATAAACCAGCCCATAAGGTGTTGCCTTGGGCCTGAAAACGAGGAAACTTTGCATTAAGAAATCCATGAGTAATCTAAAGGCAGTACCTCTTTCTCTTTTACTTAGGCTGCTTACCATTTGTCAGAACTGGCCGGCCAGACCAGTTGGTTTGTAAACAAATGCACGTTTTTGAAGACCCGTACCTAAATGTCCATCAAAATGATGCATGCTATCTACAAATTGTATGACAGCCAGTTTGAAAAAATTAATTGATAAAATTATATTGACAAATTTAGTTAAGATCGAGTGCTGAAAGAACTGTTGCAAAGACAGTCAGACGTTTCGTGGATAACCCAGCTTCATCAGTGTTTGGGGGGGGGGGGGGGGGGGGGGGGGGGTGGGGTAATCCCTATAATGGGCTATATGGGGATGCTCCGCTCAAAAGGGGTACCTTTTTAGGCTGGAGGTATATAAAAGGGTAGGGATTTCATGAGTTGAGGTATAGAAAAGGGGAGGGAAAACTGCCATTTAGGTACATAACAAGGGCCTTTCAAAATACCAAAAACAGACATCAGTGGTAGTGCTAGTGCTAGTGGTATTGCCTTATGTTTTTCCATGGATATCGTTCCATAAGTTTATTTCAAGGGTATAGTAGAGATGCAGTCTTTCTTCTGTAGGTTTGAAAGGGGGACCATTTTCTACGGAAGGTATATAAAATGGTTACCAAGTTTCTGTCAAAAACGGTATATAAAAAGGTAAGTGTTTGTGGAGCATCGATCCCTGTACAAAACTTTAAATACCCCCCCCCCCCCCCCCCCCCTCCCCCCTGAATTGCTGACCTGCCAGTTCTGATAAATGGTAAGCACTGTTAAAGACTATACTTGGTATTTGTGACCAGCTATTGGTAATTTAATGCTTTCGTTTCTATCAGGGTTGATTTTGTCAAGTATCCCAGCTTAAAAGATGTTGAATACTTTAATGTCACAATGGAACCCGGAGATTGTTTATTTATACCTTACAAGTGGTAAGTTGTGAACATATTCATTTCTGTTAATAAAATGTGATATCTGACTGATCCATAAGAGTCTGGGAAACAAAAAAAGTTTGCAAAAAGCCATTTGTATCAGTATCAGTACATGTAAAATTTTTATTCCAAAATGGCAGTGTGGCATATATCTACAAGAATTGTTAATAAATTTCCCTGCAAAAAAATACTTCTTGCACTCCGATCTGGGCTCAATACTTACAGTAGCCAACTAGCCAAATACTAGCAAAACTTTATATACCGTTACTGATAAGTAATTAATTGGTTTGTATTCAAACTGTAATCTCAGTGTGTACTGATCTTGGATATGCAGCTTATCTGTGTCTTTTCTGCCAGTCCTAACAGCGCTCAATTTCCTCAACAGGTTTCATCAAGTTCGGTCATACGATCGTAACATAGCTGTTAATGTTTGGTGGACACACAAGGCAGATTTCGTTCCAAAGGACTGCGATATGGAACCCAATCAAACTTTAGACAAGTTTAACTTCTCGTCACTTCAAGCAAATTCCGGTAGCCAACAACAACCAGATCTTATGTGAGTCATGAAGTAATAATATCTTGCTTTGGCATGATTCACAAGAATTACACTGTAGTACACATTTGACCCTCCCATAAGCAATCATCCATTAAGGCCCAGGGAGGGGGTACTCTGTATATTTTTGGGTGGGGTGTGCCGCTGGGATTCTGAAACCCTTAGCCTAACCCTATGTATGTTTGTGTACCAGACAATGTTCAGCTGATTGTGCAACTCTATACTAGACTTTACAAAACCATCTGTCAACAATGTTGCTGCGATGGTTTTTTCCAAGTTTTAATTCCTACTCTAGAATTACTTCTTTATACCGCAGATCAGTTTTCCGGCAAATGACATCCTATTCTAGTCCAAAACTCTCTTATTTCTATACCCACAGCTATCCCAGACTAAACTGCTTAAAACCATACCCTTCACAGTGGCACATACCCATATAGCTTATATTTAATGTCAATATTAGGAGGTTTCAGCTATAACGATGTGACTGCGAAAAGTGGAAAAAAAAAGTGATCGCTTAGATGAGGGGGTCACTTAAGAGGTTATTTTTTTTAATCACAATGACTGTGCTTCACTTTGTCTTGATTTGCCTTTAATTTGTTGCTTTATGTCTTTGTAGGGATCAGCTTCGATCACTTGTTGCTGGGGGCAACATTGCCTTGAAAGAGTTCGAGGAACTTTTAAAGCAAGTAAGAGATCTGAATGTTTCAGATTGTGTATTATTCTGTCACAAGAGCTAGTCTGTGGACAAAGTCCTTTTCATGTACAGTTAACAGTAGAACTGAGTGTGGAACTAAGTGTAGAACTTAGTATGGTGGAGAGTTCAACTCCAGGCCAGACACACACTCTTCGAAAGAAGTTTGTCTCTGAAATGTCATCTACAAACGCTTAAAGGGACAGTTTCCCTCCGAAATATAGAAATTTTGCCAAAACTCTAAAGTTCGTGTAACTTTTGAGTTCATAAAGGAAATTTTAAAGCGACCATTGAAAAGCTACCGAGCAGTACGTTCCCGCGGGTAACTATGTGTTATTCTGTCACAAGAGCTAGTCTGTGGAGAAAATCCTGCAGTGTGACCATTTAAATGAAAGCTCATGTAGCTATTGAGCAGTACGTTCCCGAGGTTAACTGTGTATTATTCTGTCACAAGAGTCTGTGGACAAAATCCTGCAGTATGACCATTTAAATGAAAGCTCATGGAGCAGTACTGTTTATTTTATTGTGCTGAACACGATGCATGGTTCTAACTTTGAAGTATGTGGACAAAATCCTAAAAATTGTCCAGTCACGTACTTTCTGTTGTGATGGTGCTGGCTTTTCCATATTTTACCAAGCAAAATTTTAACTTGGGCATAATGCCATGCCAGGTAACCTCAGTGGATGGTGTTTACAGGAATTTAGCCTTTAGTTACACTAATAATTTTAATTCTTGATTCTTGTAGGAACCTGCTGTTGTTGGCGATCAACCATTTGTGTGGAATGAACAATTCTCTTCTGTTGCTAAGAAGGTAACATATTAATAAAATCACTTTGAACAAATACATCGCATTGAAATAGTCGGTTATGTAGAAAAACCTATCCTGTCAGCAGAAGTTAGTTTTCTTCTACTGGCATGTGAAAAGTACCCTGCATAACCAATGGAGCACACTGGTACATGAGGTGGAAAAGTAACCTCTGCTCCTCCACAGAGTAGAAAAGATCGGGCTGCCTGCTTAAGAATTTTGCTCTTAAAGGAGTTTACAGGAATTCGCGTTGTAGGTGAAGATTTAAATTCAAATTTGGCGTTAATCCTGGGTTAACTTAATCCTGTTTTGAACAATTCGGCACTGGTTGGAGATAGACTGTAGAGTAAACGTTCTTGTCTAAGACACTAACACGATACAGAAACAAGACTTATACTACCAGTCGAAATTCCTGCGCGCTAACTGCTAGACCACCGAACGTCTATATGAAGTTAGTAGGGGGTTATTTCTATTCACCTATGTTTATGTGGCGGTGTTTGTTTGGGTTGCAGATATTTGACGCATTAGACATAGATAATGATGGAGAGATTTCAGCGAGTGATATTAATCTGTTGGAAGAAGACACTTCGGTATGTAGTGGATGCGGCATTATTTAAATAAAAGTGGGTGTTAAACAAGTGTTCGTTTTAGGATAGAAGAGTCTCTCTATATGAAGAGTTGTGATTAATAAGTGTGACACTTGTGGTATATGGCTAAGAATGGCAAAGTAATAGGCAACAGCACAGGTGTCGCACAAGAGCCACAGGACACCCACACGGCCCAAGCTTGACCGGGTTTCTATGATTTCTATGACATGAAGCAACTTGGAGTATTGCTACTACCCCTGGATTGGATGCTAGTCTATCGCAGGGTTACTCCAGCATTATGTTGGCGGTGCCCGTTTATACACGTAGGTGGAGAGAGAGCAAATATAGAGCAAAATTTCTTGTAAGTGAAACAACGTGATGACAAAGACCAAAGAAAGAAAGTGGATAGCCCAAGTGTTACGGCTGCGCTGGCTGTTCTTTTTTTAGTTTTGTATACGTAGTGAGCAGGTTTTTTATGGTTTCTTTGTAGATTCAGAGTGTTATAGAAAATGAGCTGGCTAGAATTGAGGATCTTATTGAAGATCAAGTGGAGTCGATGACGAATCAACAGGAATCCACGAGTGGACAGACAGCTCCCAAAGAGGAACTTTAATTAAGCAAGACTGACACATAATTTTAAATTAAAATGTTAAATTAAATTAAATGCATTACATCGCTTTAAATTGTGGTAGCTTTATGTAGTGTTTACAACTTGAGCGGCCGTGTTGTATCATATTTACAATCACGAGCCGAAAGAAAGTGATGGTAGATTTGATACATCACGGACGCGAATGCTGTAGACTACTTAGTTCGTTACAACCACAGTATACATCCACTAGTGGTTGTAAGACTCTTGTAACTAATTAGCATTTCATAGTTGTTCTGTAATTGGATTACAAGCCTTCATTAAAGTGCCAGTTCGATCGATGTTTAAATTTCATTTTTTGGTTTTGTTCGGCCGTACTTTTCGCATTTGCATGGCTTCCATTAAATTTGCATGTTCCAGAAGTTTCAAAAGATAGCCAGCGAAAGCGATTGGAACTGTACTTCAGGAACATGCAAATTTAGTGCATGGTGGTCGTGCAAATGCGAAAAGTACGGCCGAAAAAAACCGTTTTCCCTTGATCGGATTGAAAAACGGTTTCGACAGGCTACTAAATACATTATTTCCTTACGAAAAATGCACAAAAATGAAACTAAAAATTTGATCCAGCTGGCACTTTAAATTTTCATTTCTTTTTGTATTTCCTTATGAATTAGTAATGGAGTTATAAATACAGATACAACACAATAAATATCAGGTCATATCAGTCACTCTCAGAAGCACGGTTACATGAAAGAACCATACGATAAGTGGACGTTTTATAAAAGCAAGCTCCGGTTACCAAAGGTTTTCTCTCTCGTGCTTTCGCAAAGCTAACATAACTTTTGCAGAGCTCCTGGCCTAAGTATAGGCAGTAATGTAACATGCGTGAATTGACGTGTGGCTTGCGTTATGTTATTTTATGAAAATAGGTTGATATGGGAATTTAACAGTCGCTTCAAACAAGACCAATTTGGATTTCAAACGAAATAAAATTATTTAGCTAAACTAATCTTGCATTCCTGGTGTGGTATTTGACGTCAGTTTTATCCTCTGACCGCTATTTCCTGTTTTATTTAAGATGTAATGTCCCAGGATCCAGCATTCTTTCACCCTTAAAGGTTCTTTAACCCTGCGCCACCATTGTGCTCGCGCCGAGTGATCTCCAATTTGCCGACTCCCGGCTGACATATCGTGTTTTCATGGACTTATACAAAACATGGACCCGGTCCATGGACCACCTGATGGACCACCCCTAGTTCGTCAACTTTAATTTTTTTTAAATAATTTTTCTGTCAGTAGAAAGGATGGACTGCGGACAAAGTATAAAACACAGTCTTAAGTTTAAATGAATTTGGCGTTCAGCATCAATATTTTACTTCCAACTATTAATGTAATTGCAATTTTGCGCTTTTACCGACATTTCATTTTATACGCGGTCCGATTCCTGGCCGGTACTGTTGGTGCAGGAGCGTGCGAAGTTTTTGTGCTCTCCTCGCCGATTTCGCTCAAGGCAAGTGGAACAAGAAGGACTGGGCCAAGTCCCAAGCTACTATTATTATGAGATGCAGACAATCCCATGTGCACAGTAACGTAGGTTTCCTCGCATGGAGAATACTCGACCGCCATTGTTTAACTTCCAATCAGATACGAGATGAAACCGTAAAAGAAGAAACGAACTGTTAGTCACCAACCATTCTTGCCGAGGAAAAAGTCTGTTTATCTTATCTCTTCGTAGTTTTCTTTTATTTGGTAGTTAAATCTTAATTTAAAGGTTCTCGATCGATCGTATCGTATATTTGTATTCCAAGTGCTACTGAGAGAGACATGGGCCTTTAGGTGGAAGTGAGGCTGAAGTTGGTCTTGTCATTGATACAAACCTTTCTGTTTTTCATATGCGTAAATCATGTTGTTCGTATACTGACCAGTTTTTGTTCGGTATGATTTACATATAAAAAGCAAAGACAACGCCGGACCAAAGACAAGCCTAGGGTGCTAAGCATACTGGGCCCGGTTGTTCCAAAGCCGATAAACGCTAATCCTGGATTAAAAGTTAACCAAAGATTTCATTTCTCCGTTTAAAAATGTTTTCAAAAGGTCTTTTGTAGCTAGTAGTGAAGACAAGTTAAAGTCGAAACTGAAGGGCTGAACACTTCGGAAAATTTTCAATAGTCTTTTTTACAGTTGTGTGCTTGGTGACCTTGCCTTTGAGTGGAAGCGAGGCTGGAGTGCTTTGATACAGACCTTGGAGCTTTTCAGATGTAAATTTAGCTAGTTAGCATGAGAAAAGCATTATTAACATATGAAAGGCAGAAAGGTTTGTATCAAAGCAAGGTCACCTCCAGCCTCGCTTCCACTCAAAGGCAAGGTCACCAAGCACACAACTGTAAAAAGGACTATTGTTGACGGCGCTAGTCCTGGGTTAGCCTAATCGTTTTTTGAACAACCCGGCCCTGAACTACTGTAAAATGGAGAAATGCATTTGCATTCGCTTGTTTACATGCTTACAACATGCGGCCTTCCGTTTCTAAGGGCCACTGATTTTGAAACGTAAGCCAACCGAAGGCTGGAAACGGTTTTAAGGCTTCGCTTGAAATGACGTGTGGGTCTTGTGGTCGCTCGGTTTTAAATTTGTGTGGTCATTTGTCAAGAACTTAAAAGAAACCAAGATAGGCATATCAGACGATTTCCCGATGGCAATAGAAGAAAATCAAAAGAACTATATCCTGTCTCAAAAAAAAAAGAAGAAGCTAAACAAGAACAAAAGAAGGCATATTTCAAAATTGTTAAACTGATTATCGACGGACATAAAAACCTCCTCTCCTAGGCAAGTATTATGAAAGTTAATGAATAAAGGAATATTCATGAAAGGTTGAGAGTTGAGTTCAGGTTGAGAGTCAAGGCACGCCACGTAGATGATAAACAGTTTGTTTTTTGTCTTTGTTTTTGCTGTTCGTTGTGTAGTGTTGATTTCTAGTTGAAATATGTTGTACATTTTGTTGTTTTGTGTAGTAATTTCATTTGAGGTACTTTTTTTCTTGAAACTCGTGACTGTAGTTGTAATTTCTCTGCACTTATGGTATATGTAGACATTAATTTACTGTATTAAGAATTAGTTTTCCACCAACAGACGTTGCGAAAACCGAGTTCATGATCATAGGTTCTCGTCAGAGGCTACTTGTGGAGAGTAATGACGAAATCTGTGTCAGTTTAGAAAATCAACAAATCGAGAGAGTGGATCATACTACGTCGCTAGGTCTTACAATCGACGATAGACTCTCTTGGTCAAATTATATTAACGAAGTATGTAAAAAGGTATCTTCAGCAATAGGTGCTCTGGAGCGCATTAGGCCTTTTGTCTCTCAATCTACTGGCAATTAAATAGTAACAAGTTAAAACAAATGTAAAAGAAAACGAATTTAAGAAAATTTAATTACTCGCTTTTAGAGCACAAAAAGCAGGTAACACTCATCAAGGATAATTATCCTATCATACGTCACAAATACTTTGGAATAGAAGATAAAAGGCTAAAATGGGAGCTTATTAACCCTATTCAGCATGGGCTTTTTTTGAGTTTCTGAGCCGGGTGGGGGGGGCACATTGTGCACCCCCTTCGTAACTTCAAGAACATTAAGGCTATGGCAATGAAACCTAGAGGGTACATAGTACGTCCAAAACTGTCTCCTTTGTGGTCCGCACAATGGAACGATGACGTCATATGACGTAGTTATTAGGTAATTAGTTATACGGCCGCCATCTTGGATCCGCCATCTTGGATTTCTAAATTTTTTTAAAACCTCTTAAAAACCGTCCAAATTGACGCAAAATTAATCAAAACCAATAAATAAACGCCTTAAAGAATACTTTCACCAAACAAATGACCCCTCCCGCACCGCCGCCCGTACCGATGAAGTCAGTCCACGTTTTAGATGTAAGGGGACGTGGACTCCCCCGAGCGGAAGAGACGCAGCCCTCGATACCTTTATCAACGCCGTCGAATGCGACATCATGTCTTCAAAACCCTCCAAAATAAACAACAACTTATCCAAGGAAGAACGCAATGCCCTCTCAAACCTCAGGAAACGTTCAGATATAGTGATTAAACCAGCAGATAAGGGCTCAGGAACCGTTATAATGGATTACTCTTGGTATATCAATGAATGCTATAGACAACTCAACGACCCTAAGTACTACAAGAAACAACCTACCAACTTAACAAAAAGAATACAGGAACGAGTCAAAGAATACCTTAACCGCCTACACAAAGATGATTTAATCGACGATGACACATTCAAATACCTCACTTCCAATCCCGACCCTAAGGCTGGTCGCTTCTACATTCTTTCTAAAATCCATAAGAAAGGCAACCCTGGACGTCCTATCATATCTAGCAATAGCCATCCTACAGAGCGAATTTCTGAATTTGTCGACCACCACCTCAAATCCCTCGTACAGTCTCTTCCCTCTTACATCAAAGATACTACACACTTTCTTCTTCAACTTGAACAAATGGGACCTCTACCGGACAAGGCCATTCTTGTCACCCTTGATGTCTCTTCACTATACACTAACATTCATCACAATGAAGGCATTGAAGCTTGCCGCCATTTCCTTAACACCCGTCGAAACAAAACACTACCTACTGAACGCATCTGTGATCTCATTAGAATGATACTTGGCATGAACAATTATTCCTTCAACAATGAGCATTTCTTACAAATTCACGGAACTGCAATGGGAACTCGTATGGCACCCTCATACGCAAACTTATTCATGGGCAAATTTGAACAACACGTTATCGACAACGCCCCCTTCAAGCCCCTCGTCTGGCGTAGATTCATAGACGACATCTTCATGGTTTGGACAGAAGGAGAGGAGAAACTTAAGACCTTCATCGGATACTTAAATTCCATCCACTCTAACATCAAGTTTACCCATGAATATTCAGTTTCTTTGCATCAGTCCCTACCCTTCCTAGATGTACTGGTACACCTCAGCAACAACCAAATCCACACTGATCTACACACAAAACCCACTGACAAACATCAGTACCTTCTCAAGTCTTCCTGTCATCCTAACCACACCAAGAAAACTATCCCATTCAGCCTCCTTCTCCGAATACGCCGCATATGTTCCACCGACACCTTCTTTGATCAACGTAGCAAAGAACTTGTAAATTATCTTATAAAACGAGGGTACAGCCGACCCTCCCTACAAAGAGCCGTAACCAGAGTCCGCGCCATCCCACGGCAAGAAACACTCAAGCAACAGGAACACACAAATTCCACAACAGATCGCACGCCATTTGTTATCACCTTCAACCCCGCTCTTCGTAAAATATCTTCAGTTCTAAAAAAATACCTTAACATCCTTCAATCCTCCCCAGTTACTGCTTACAGACGTCACGCAAGCCTTCGTGACCTTTTGGTACATTCCACGCTCCACAATAATACACCTCACACGCAACAACCTGCCGGAGTTTATAGATGCAACCATCCACGCTGCCTCATCTGTCCTTTTCTCCAAGAAGGCCAAACAAATTACATCTTTACCGCAACTAATGAAGAAAGAAAAATCACTGACAACTTATCCTGCAAATCCAAAAATTTTATCTACTTGATTGAATGTAAGAAATGTAAATGCCAATACATCGGAGAGACCAAACGGCAACTTAATGAACGATTTGGAGAACACCGCCGTTCCATCATGAACCATCATCAACTCAGCGATCCCACTCCTGTCTCCCTACATTTCAATCAAGCTGGACATTCAATCAATGATGTTCTTCTAATCCCTGACTTGAACTCATACGTAGCAACCGTGACGCAGTGAGAAAGGCTAGAGAGGCTCATTTAATACACAAAGGGAAAACGTTATCTCCTCTAGGAATAAATAGACGTGATGAAGCTCATTGACATACGACACCTAGTCTCCTACACCAATAACAATCTATTGTTTTTATTTTCATAATTTTAAACTCTTATTTGTAACGAACTTTTAGTTTTATCTTCATTTTTCTGTTAGCCCCTGAAGAAGGTTTGTTTTCAAACCGAAATATTGGGCAAATTTGTTTGAATATATATATTTTGTTTTATTCTTTTGTTTACTCTTTCATCGCCTTGCCGTAAGGATCAGTTTGCCGTTTTCTGATTTTCAAAAAGAAACTAGACATTCAAAAATGATCGACTGGAAGTCCTAGATTAATAGGAAAAGGTCGGTATAATCCACTTTTATCTTGCAATCCTGCACTTTTTCTCCAAACTAGTGCTTCTGTTTTGCACTATAATAATAATATACATAAAAGAAAATACTCAATTCTGATTGGCTAAGAGCAGTGCAGTTCAAGTGTAACACCAGTGCAAAAAGTGTAACACCAGTGCAAATTACAAAAAAAATTGCAAAAAAAAAAAAGAAAAAATAATTTTCCAAAAAACATTTTTGCAAAAAAAAAAAAAAAAATTCCACAAAAATGGATGCAATCTTTTTTCATGTATAATTATTAATAAGTAATCATACGGTTTTCTCGTTCAATTTGGGATTAATTTGCACTTGTGAGTTTTCAAAAAGCTCAAATTGCACGAGCCGCTTCGGCCGAAGCGGCTCGTGCAACTTGAGCTTTTTGAAAAACTCACTCGTGCAAATTAATCCCAAATTGAACTCGAAACTGTATGATTACCTATGCATATACAACATTTTTAACCAATTTAGTTGTATATTGGGTGGCATTTGGCGATATGGCATGGAAATTAAGTGAGAAAATTTTCGATTTCGTTAATCAGTCTATTTTGTAACATTGTGGTAAGGCCTTCCGTAAAATTTTCCAACAAGCAACAGTGAAGAACCTCGTCATTATTGGATTGATAACTTTTCGGAAAATTTAAATTGCTTAAAATAAAGGAAATAAAGACTGAAGGCAAAGTCATTCATTTTAACTGGTTTATTTTACTACTTCTTTGCAACAAATGCAGCTGTTGTTGTGTTCCTTACTTCTAAGAAATTTCTAGAACTTGTAGGTTCCTGCAAAAGTAAAAAGAGAAATAGATTTAAAGACACTCAGTAGAAAAAAAACGTTTTTGGAACCATCCACCGTATTTACCCGAATAAAGGCCCGATTCATATAAACGCCTCTATGAATGTCCCCAAAACAATAGGCGTCCTGGGAGTTTAATAGAAAGGGTGTCTATAAAACACTCTTGTATAGTGAACAATGTAGTCTAAATGCCTAGGGTAATCCAGCACTTGTCCAAACGATGTCTGTGATTCGCTAAGAAAACAATAGATTTGTCCCGCTGGGATAAGGATTAGGGCATTGTTTTATTATAACAATTGTATCGTTCGCCAATCACAGACATCGTTTGGACAGCTACTGACGACCCCGCTCAGAAATGCATTGTTATTCTATAAGTGCCAGTCCTGTACAATTATTGCCTCATTAGCATATGTGCCTCATTCTCTTATCGAGCTGCAACTCCGAATATTAAAAGAGCATAGTAAGTTAGCTTTCTCTGGAATTTTGGGGCAAATATACTGAATACACTTCGTTTAATGCTGCTTTAAAAACTCAAAATTTTACAAAGAATGTAAAGCTCTCTATATTTACAGAGAAAGCAATGGAACTAAAACTCACTGGAAATGCTCTAAATCGTTCCAAAAACCACACAGGAGACAAGGAAACACACAAGCGAAGTAAGGTAGGCAATTTTTATTGAAATCTTGTTCGTATTTTTTAGCTCCTAGAATGGACCGTTTTTTTTTCATACAAATCCTTATAATTTCGCTCGTAACAGTTACTGTGACATATATAGCTTGGGCTACCTGTGATAGCTCAATAGCGCTTTTGCAACGCATGCCACGATTACATGAAAAGAGCTAAAAATTTCATAGATTAGTAAGTTTAGAAAGCTGCTCTTTCAAAGGAATGGCTTGTTTCTCCGTAACAATATTACGTTTTGCAGAGATAACCAATCTTCACTCCATCACTCGGCTGTAAACTTTTCTTGGTAATTCCGCTGGCCAGTTCATAAGGCTTTCGTGGAATTCAAAGGAATATAGTGTAGAGAGTAGTCGACCGCCGAAAAAGTGGACATTATGAAAACGGTGCTCTGATGTTTTGCTTTAGGTCTCCTTTGATGGAACATTAAAATCGATCTGCAGACTTAAATGAATTTTTCAACAGAGACACGCGCATCTACGTTGATGATAAAAATTTAACTTTTCTTAGGTATTATTCCAATATGGTAAAGTGGTTTACGTCTTGCTCATCTAGGCCAACGATCGAGGACAATCCGCAAAATCCGCAAAAATTAAAGCCCGCCAAAATTTCGGGTCATGGCTCGTATACGACGACTGTATTGTGATGTATTGTGTTAGGAAGTGTTAGGTTGTATTGTATTGTTGCGTCGACGAAGGAGACGCTTCCTAATCTTGTCGGCTAGGCGGAACGAATCGAGAAAAGTGTCGGTACCAAATCTGCGCCATCTTGAAACGTCACAATAGTATCCAGCATGCTTAGTGCGTCGTCTAGGCGCTAGGCGGAATAAATCGAGAAAAGTGTCGGTACCAAATCTGCGCCATCTTGAAACGTCACAATAGTATCCAGCATTCCCAGCGCGTGGAAATCAGGCATCATCCTGGGGAGCTTGCGGATGTGAATAATCTATTTGTCTTGATTTAGTTTCGGATATTTTACCGATTTTGGAATCGTACGGCTTAATATTTCAATGCCTACTAAAAGTACACAGTGGAAAAATTGGACGAAGGTTCTTCTCCGGACCAAGTAAGTTGTTGGGTCTCTTTGGAATCAAGCAAGAAGTTATCGGATTTTCCTCGCTACCGTTCTGGTATGTTTTGAATGTTCTATCTTGATTTTGCTGTGGTTCTCTGCCTGATTTGGGAAGCTTTCACCTAAATACCGACGTCGTTCTTCGCGATGTTCTACGGTACGGTGCAATTCGCTGTATGTCTTGTAGCAATAATTCACTGACCGGCCGCGCCAGGCGAACGAAGATTAACTTTACAGTGCTCGAAATTGCGCCTGTATCGGGCGCATTTGCGACTAAAGATTTCGCAGTTTTGGGCTAAAATTTGTCTAGCTAACAATGGAATTTATATATTCAATAGTCTTGTGTCTTACTTGCAACTGGTAGTTGTAATTTTATCCGAAAAATCCTGCGAAATTCACGTTGAATGTTGCGTGACTTAAGAGGTTTATCACGGGAGCACTGTTTTAGGCTTTCTCAGAAATGTCTCATTTCCGGTTCCGGTATTAGTACATGTACTGAGCAGTATGATTTCAGAATCGGAGAAATAACCGAAATGAAATCAAGACAAATATACTATTTATATGTCGGAAAAATCTGAGACCTTTCGGAGTACACAGCACGGTAGGATTTTGCCCGATCCCACGGCGATAGCGTGAATTTGTTTGACGTCGGCCCGACGTTTGTGCCTGCGTGACATATCTCGCGACATAGCCCTTTTAAGCAGTGGCTGAATTAATTCATGAAACTAAGGTACTAGGTCAAGACGAGGTGCCAGGGAATAAGGAGACGCACTATAATCTATGATTACTACTAGTATTAGGTTGTATTGTATTAGGTTTTATGACGTCAGTCAGGTCGTCGTACATGAGCCATGACCCAAAATTTCTTGCTACACGGTAAGTTTACAGCAATATTGCGTTTCGCGTTAGCTCGTGGTACAAGGTTCAAATGACAAGCTGACATTTGTATAATGTTATTTGCAAATTTTATACACTTTCGGACTCCAGCATTTAGATAATCCTGGAAATTTGCTTTAAATCTTTAATGTGTTTCACAAAGTTAATTTGTAATATCGTTCCATTTTTAGCAACAAAATTATAGCTCCGGCAAAGTAAGGATTCTTATCCCATCGGAGACTCGCGATCGCGATTAAAATTAATACCTTGATACTGCACTCGGTTCGTATTCATAACCTCTGAAAATTTGAGAAGAGTCTTTCATTACAGTGTGTCATTAAGAGCGTTCGGTATTCACGAGTTGGCTCATAGGAGCCTTTGATTTCTGTTTTGGGTCAGGTAACATTGGGTGTCAGTAGTCTGATGGCTTAGTAACCTGAACCAGAAGTTTACGTTATGGTTGATGTTGTTCAAATTTTACAATATGAGCAAACATGTACTGAGTTAGAGCAAACTCATTTTTTTGCAATGAGCAAAGGTCTTGGAAGATACTATAATGGGCCCTTGACGTTTTTAAAAATAAGCTAAAACATTTAGTAAAAATCGAAATATTATTTTCCATTCGGCGAACAATGATCGATTGCGTTCAGAAAATGTTCCATTTTGGGCAGTGCCGTACCGTTAAGTTTCTAAATTTTGTGTATTGATGAACAAACTGTGATTTGAGTAAAAAAACAAGACTTACACACAAATTTCCTTTAATAGCTAAGCAGATTTAATAATCAGTAATAAAAATGCGACTGCTAGCCTAACGACTAGTACGTCAACATACTAACCGCGGTCAAACGAGAAAATTTGCAAAAGTTAAGCAAAGTACTTAAAAGTTAAGGTTGTCATTTTAACTGTTTAAAGTGTAATATATTGCCAATACACTGTCAATTTACCAAACGTTTTGAAAGTTTACCAAAAAAGTTCTAAGCGTTAAAAAACTGTGAACTGCAGAATTGTCGGCACCATTTGCCAACATAATTTTGATCAGACGCAAAGAGTTTTGGTCAGTTTTCAACGGAAAAAAGCTCATTATTTTGAGAAAAATTAAAAGATAGCAATGTCAACTATTTTTTTTTTATTCATCCTTGTCCATATTTCCATTTAATATTAAATAAAATTCCACTAAATAAAACGAAAAACGCCTCGGACGTTTGACCGCGGTGGGAGTCAACATAACACAACACTTCCACTTATCACCATAACACTTCCGCGGAGAGCTATCATCTGTTAGGGTCAGACAAAAACACTCTGTTTAATAGAAAATAGATAACAAAATGTACTCACTTTGTTACTTGGTATTTTCAACGACCCCAACCACCGTGTCCACCGGGTCGTCCACCTCCCCAACCACCGGGTCGTCCACCTCCCCAACCACCGGGTCGTCCTCCTCCCCAACCACCTGTGCTTCCACCCCCACATATGAAAAAGGATTGTAAAGCAATTTTAAGATCGCTTAAGATATCAGTGAGTAATAGCATTTAGAATTATCGGTGCTTTATTCACTAATTGTAAGGTTTCTTGTCTAATTATAAAAACGACGGAGACCAGGCTGGAACCAGCGACCTTCAGATCGAAAGTTCGACGCGATAACCATAGACCGCTGCTTCGATTCTCTGCATTTGATAGTTATCCAAGCTTGTAATTCAACGAAATGTTAAACTAAAATCGATTTACAGTTTTCCAAAAACAGTGAACTTCTTCCGCACGGTAATTGGCAACCTAGCAGAAATTACCGAAGCTCTAAAACACGAACCGTCAAAGCTCACGATAAAGCAAAAGCTCGTCCAAAAATAAAATTAGAACGGACTATACATGTTTTTTTTTTCTGTTTTGTGTGATCTACGTTTGACCGTCCAACCCCAGATAAAATCTCTCTTCTCTTATTTATACCAGGTTAGAACTAAAATTTTCACGTTCCTTTTTTTGTAAGCCCACGAACTGCCGTTTTCCATGCGAATTCTCGCTTCTTTTGCATTCAGTTGTATGAAAAATAGTTTTTGATACAAAAGTCAAAGAAAAATTAATATGAATCAATGGCCGTTATTACCGCTCGATCCACATGTTCCGCAGCTTTTCTTGCAAACATCTGTAGGTATAATTGACAGTGTTATCAAAATTTAAAAATGCAGAGGACCACTTAATACTACGATAAATTTCGTGTTAATTTTCTTTAGGGATGGTTGTACTAGACGTCACTCGATCACGGTGTAATTGAAACAATTCAAAATACAAGGCTAGTACGACGAACAGTGTTGGAGTGAAGAATATTCAACGGCTCTTAAAATGTGCATATAGATCACAAGTATATGATTGGCTAATATTAAATGATATGACGAATGAGAAATCATATTATATATTATTGAGTTGTAACAACTATATGAAATATTTTTCACTCCCTACACTGGCAAGAAGACTAGTTCTACTACTAGTCGAAATATTGGTCTTTAAATCTGCCTTTAATTTCCGTTATACTGGCCTTGCATTTTGAATTAAAGAGGGTCAATTTAAACAACAAAAATATCCATACAAGAGCACTCCTGGTTGATAACAGTATTTGTAATATAGCTGGAGATTTTCTCGATACAACGCGCGCATTCATTGGTTGATTTATGGTTACATGATATCTAACATACAAACTGTTTCCCGCCAAACGTCCATGAGCGGGCAACATTTGCGAAAGCGGGCAACATTTCTGACGTCAGAGGGTAATAGTGCACTGTTGCCCGCTAGCGCACGTGATCAGACCGTGACAAAAGGTGGCATGATTATGATGCGTTTAATGTTTACCATGAGTGCTTGGCGCGTTTTTTAAACTGTGTTTATTTTCACGACGAGGAAAGCAATATAACAAATCACTTAATGACTGATCCCTCGGGAAACAGTGAATTTTGTTTTCCTCAGGACCAGTCATTAACAGGTATCAAAAATCTACCAATTATTTATTTCAAATTCTTATATTTAAACTTAATATTGAATCTCCCAGCCCCCCCCCCCCCCCCCCCCCCCCCCCTCCCCCACGTCAAGTTTTTTTCCTTTTCACATCACATCGAACTACAAAATAAATTAGGCGGTTTCGGATCGCTGGAAATAACTGCTCTAAATTAGTATAAGTCATCTAGCATTCTATCACGAAAGATGTTCTCTTACTGTCCTGTTGTAGAAAGTGAGTGTGTGTGCGGTTGTCAGTGTGTGCGGTTGTCAGTGTGTGAGGTTGTTACTTTGCGATTGTTATTTATATCATTATTCAATAATAAAAACGCGAACCTGTCTTGTTGTCAAGTTTTGATCGTCTAGTAGATTTATACTTAAACAATTAAATTATTCGCTCTTGATTTCTATGCGTGATAGAAATCTCGACCTCATAATGAAAATAATTGTTAAATAGGGCAACAGTAATATATGACAAAGGCTGCCGCTGCAATCATTACTTACTTCTCAGAGTTCGTTGACAATAACTCCAGTTTTTAGCAGACAACCACGGGCATAAGTAGGGATCGTTATCTTGGCATTGAGAAGTATCCACTGTTGAAGAAGGAAAAAATGCACGGAAGTTAAAAAAAATATGTTCCCCCTAAAAAAGAAAAATGTCTAAAAATTTTAAAATGTAATAAAATTGTTTCATTGTTTCAATTAGCAAAATTTAAATAATGTTATATATCGAACATGAGACACAGTGTTTTACGTTATATATCGAACATGTGACACAGTGTTTTATGTTATATATCGAACATGTGACACAGTGTTTTATGTTATATATCGAACATGTGACACAGTGTTTTATGTTATATATCGAACATAAGACACAGTGTTTTATGTTATATATCGAACATGTGACACAGTGTTTTATGTTATATATCGAACATTAGACAGTGTTTTATGTTATATATCGAACATGCATGAGACACAGTGTTTTATGTTATATATCAAACACGATAAAAAGTGTTTCATCAGGATTTCCAAACACCGAGACATGGGTTGGAAAGACGAGGCGCAGTCGAGTTTTTTTTAACCGAGTTCGAACCGATGTTTGGATATCTAATGAAACACTTTTTCGAGTGATTGATAAAGCTTCTCAAACTGATTATTAAATACGGAGAATACGAAGGAGTAAAATCGATAAAATCTATACTTATTAGGATTGGGTTTCCAATTGCAACGTTGCGCCAAAGATCTCATTCTCATAAAAATGTAAAGCGCAACTGATTATATTCATATAGAGGTTCGCGCTACATAAATGTAAAATATTATTATTATTATTATTATTATTATTATTATTACACATTACAACGAGAAGTCTTCCGAAGATTGTTAGATGGTCGTCCAGAGATGTGCGAAGCCTGCTGAAGATAGTCCGAAGATGCTTAGAGAAATCAGCAGCAGCAATCATCAACAACAGCACAAAATCTCACATAGGATTGCTACCGTGGCTCGTAAGTGACATGCAGAAAGTGTCACATTTTTTTCCCTTTTAGCGATTTTTTTAGCGACTTTTATAGCGATTTTTGTAGGGAAAAATGTAACACTTTCTGTATGTCACTTACGAGCCACCGTAGATTTCTCTTATAGCACTTTTTTGTTATTCAGTTATTTTGTTATTCAGTTGGTAAATTCCTGTATAATTACCGTTGCATCTTCGGCAACTTTTCTTGCAATGATTCCAAAGAGTAAAAGTTTGATAGAACTGTCTTCCAGTGGCTTTTTTCCAACACTTTCCGGCCGCCGCCAGCGATGGGCAGTTTGACTGACTGTCTTGACAAGGTGCTTGATGTATAGACAATAGACAATATACAGTATATTTAACGTGGTATATAGTGGGCTTAAATGTATATAACAATAGCTGAAAAAATAGTACATAATATTGTCCTTTTTATTCACAAACATCTCATCGTTAAATACTCAAAAGAAAAAAACATGTTTGAAAAAGTGACTGGAAAGAGTTGCAGAAAAGGTTTCATTTAAATGGTCACATAAACTTTCTAATCCACAGGTTCAAATGCTACGAACACCTTTTACAGCCAAATAACCAACCAATCAAAGTTGGAAGTTGACAGTTTTATTTAGACCTATGGTATCTCATGTGCATGGCCATGAAACACCATTTCACACAACATCATGCAATGCCAAATAGTAGCGACGAACATGCCACCTTCTTTTCCATTACATAAAATATTTGTCAAGTTAATGTTTTTTATACCTTGTCCTGGACACAGGTTGGTGTTACAAATTGTTTTTTGTTGTTGTAAATGTAGACTGTTTGATGGACATTGTCTCTTGCGAAGCTTAAATCCAGATCCACAACTCTTACTGCAGCTTCCATAAGATCCCCAAGCACCACAGGATTCTATAAAAAAGCAATTCCAAAAAATGTTTTTCAAAATGTTCTTTTCAACTCAAAATGGTGTTTAATAGGTTGAAAATGAATCGTTTTGATCGTTATTTGGAACATATAACGCATTGTCAATATCATCATAATTATTATTGTTTATTGCTAAGTAGTTACTTTTATAGTTATTATTATTACAGGAGACAAAACAAGCACAAAACAAAGTTTCGATGCATTTATTCCCCTTTATTTTTAAAAGAAGAAGTTATAAAGGGTAGTTTTGACGTAAAGTGTGCTCGGTTCTATCCCCTATGACTGGAATACATGTGTCATTTATTTAGCTTAACCCATTGACTCAGAAATTTGCAGAAAACGGCAATTTGAGGCCACTGATGCCGTGTTTTGATGGCCGTGGAGGCAAATTGCTAGCAAACTGTCCAAAACGTTGTTTGCAACATGAAAACTTAGCTTTCTATCCGTTCAGGGTCAAATAAATGGGCTTTTGGTTTCGGGTATGCGAACAAATCAAATTTTTTGAGTTTTTGAACGAGAAAAAAACACCAGAAGCTTGACTTTTCTTTTTCTTCGTTCTTCGTTCTTTTTCGATCTTATTCTATTTCTTTTTTCTCCCCGTTGCTGGCCTTTTACTAGACTTTATTTATGAAGCAAAAGTTTCCCAGAAAACGCTGAAGAAGGTGAAATTTTTTAACAGGAAGTGGCAAGTGGTAGGAAGACCATATTTTCCTTCAATTTTGCCAGTCAAATCTGATAGGTTTTTCGCGTGTAAATCTGGCCCAATTCGTGAGAGCTCTCTCATTTGGGCACTTTTAAAAAGATTTCTTCCTTCTGCTTGAGCATAGTTAATAGAACAAACTGGTTATGAAACTCAGTCAGTCCATTGTTATATGTTTTTGTTCTCCATTTCTTTTGTTCGTTTACCTTGACCCTGCACAAAACACAAAAGGTATTGAAATGCATATGACAACTGACCAGTAGAAACATTTGGGCTAACACGTTAAACAAAACAATGTGCAGGGTTACGGTTCGTTCAATATAAAACAAAGCAGCTTTGTACACTCTTTTTGAAATTTATTGAGCTTCATAACCAGTTTGTTCTATTAACTATGGCTTGAGCTAGTAGATACAAAAGACATCTTTTATCATAAAAAATGGATGACGTCACAAGTGGTAGAAGGACCGTGGTTCCTTTACGGGCGGTTTCGGGCGGTTGAGGTGTCAATGGGTTAATTTCGATGATAACGATTTTCAATTTTCCACACATTCTGAACACGTCACTGATGACGTCATGTAAGCAAGGCTTTCATGGATAATATTTTCGCGACGTGCTCTATCAACATGCAAATTGCGGTGGTTTTCCGCTGGAGATAACCAAATCCGCCCGGTCCCCTTAATTTCTGTCGATCTGAACTGTCTATGATATAGCTGTTTCTGTTTTATGGAGGTGTCTGTGAGGATGTCTGTTAACGCAATGAAAGAATAGTGACAAGCAAAACAATCTTGTATAGCCCTCTTAATTTTCAAAAAAAAAAAGTCAACTCGCCACTAGCCGCATTGATTTTATTAGAATTGATCAAGACCGGTTTTTACAATGAGCCAAATGCTTTTTTGGAGGCATAGTCACGTGAGTTATGACGTCACTATGCTATACTTGATATCAAAGATATTTTATGGTGGGTGTAATTACCATATGATGTAGTATCCTCAAGGACTTAAATGAGAGAGTTATTTAGCATTGAAATTTTTCAGGTGCAAAGGATTCCGGGAAAGTGACTCTGATAATTATATAATTACTAAGTAGTTATATTTATGTTATTATTATTATTTATTGCTAAGTAGTTATTTATTGTTAATATTTTAATTTTAGTTATTATTATTTATTATTATTAAGTTGTTACTATGTAGCCATACACATCAACTGAAAAAACCCAACCTAAAATCACATCAACTTAACAATTAAAGTATAGAGCTTCTTTTCTCTTTATTGCTATTGTTTCCTAATTTATTGTGGAACGAATCCCACTTTACAATATTCATATATAATAATTAATTATATAATCTAGCTCACGTTGTTATAAATGTCAAGAATTCATTAATTTGAATCACTGCAACTGACGACGACGGTTGTCCGTTAAAACATGTTTTGAAAAATTAAAAATGTCGCCCTTTTTTATCGATTGCTACCACTAACTAATTATATTCACCTAAAACTTGATTCTCGCATGCCAATTTCATGATGCTCTCCAGTTTGAAGATCAACCCACTGTATGATTGTACTTGAACGACATCCTCGTAGTTGCCAGCAATTTCGTAAAGTTCATCTCGATGGATTTGATTTCCAATGCCAACAGCAATTCGCCTTACTCCGGCAGCCTTTCAATTTTAAAATAAGATCAATTGATTTACTTAATTTAATATGCTCAGATATTCAATAATTACTATATTTGTTGTGGTGCAATTTTATCCTTGGTGCAAATTTTATTTTCCTTTGTTTAAAACTCATTTTCATACATTTTCATACATTACCATACCCAAAAACAATAGAAAATAAAATTTGCACCAAGGACAAAATTGCACCACAACATATGAAATAGTTGCGTTGCGTTATCATCTTAAATAATTTTGAACGGATGGATAGATGGTTAGTATTTTGCTTGGTTGACTGGTTGATAGTTCAGGGTTAGTATGGTTAATGGCATGATTGTCTGGCAAATGGAGATAATTATTTACTTTTAATTGACGAGATCTTCAGATCGAGAAATCGTGAACGTGATCGCAAGTATTCAGGGTAATTTTGCAAATGTAATCACCTCTATGGGGGGTAGAACTTGAGAAAACGGTTTGCTTCCTTCATTAGTGTCCCCATCAGTGAGTACAAGCAACACGTTAGGTACGTCCGGTCTGTCTCCACTCTCGGCCCATCCAAAGAAATCCTCCCCTGCCAGTTCCAGGGCTCTGTCTGTCCGTGTTCCACCTTGAATGTGTGGTAGGGTGCTAATTTTATTCCGCAATGCGTTGATGTTCTGAGGGTCTGTGAACCTTAAAGTTAAGAAAAGAAAGCAAATTTTATGATTTTACCACCAGTTTATGACAATTACAATACAGTACAGGCTTCTTACGGCAAGAAAACAAGCCTCTGCCGTTTTAAAAGTTTGGTCTTTCTACAATAATCCTAGATATACTACAGTCAGTAATACGTTTATGCTTTAATGAACATTTTATCGTTTTCCTCTTGCTATACACCATTTTAAAGTAAAAAACAAAAATTTACTATCTGAAGGATCATAACAATAATATGATCTTATAAAGTATCTTTTCTTACGGAAGTTAAATTGGGTTGATAGAAGAAAAGCATGATTTCAACAAACCGACTTCAGTTTACCCCATGTAAGGTAATCCAAATGTAGGATCCAAGAAATGTGTGCCCCTGGAATCGAAATCCAAGGCATTCGATTTCATAATCCAGTCAAGAAAAGCCTGAAATCCACAATTTATGGATTGGAATCCATTCCCGGATTCACAGCAACGGATCCGGAATTAAAAAACCTGTTGGATTAATTTACGTTGGGCGATTCAGTATTCATTTTCCATCAGTGATGAGTAAATTGTATTAATAAAAGTAGACATAATTTCTTCAGGTAAACCAACCTGTAAACTGTATGCGCCTCCCAACTGTACAAAAGTATTGCCATGTGTGTACCGGGCTCTGATATCTCCAGTCTCTGAGCAAGGCTTTGTAAAAAACTGACTGCCTTTTGATAATCATGTGGTTTGATACTGTTCGACGAGTCCAGGATTACTCCAACATCTAAATGTTCCTTGCAGGGAGGAGGTGGGGGAGGAGGGCCTAAAGGTAAGGTAAAGTTCATTTTATTTCCGGTTGACCAGGCTGCCAGGACATGTCTCCCGTTTTCGATCTATTCTAGCATGATATGAGTCGAAATCTTAACTAAATAAAAATGAACGATTACTTACACTTCTGTGGGTTGCAGCTCTCAGTTTTTGTACTCGGTCCGGTGCATTTCTTGCCGTCTCCAGAAGGAGGTGGATTTGTACATGTGCGTTTTCTCACTTGCACACCTCCTCCACAGGTCTTGTCACAGGGTCCAGGATTACTCCATGGAGACCAGTTACCGTCCACACCTGGTTCATTACAATGGGAAAGCAAACTAAATCTTACAAAGCCATAAGCATAGAATTCTATATTAATTAAACTCATTATTTAGGGTAAAGCATAGATTCTGAAATGTAGCTCGCGCCGGAAACATATTTGACGTAAAGAATTTCAATGAAGTCCGAAGCGTCGGAGTTATCTATTATCGTTTCATTAATCTTTTCGATTAGTCCAAATGTTTCAAACCAGATTTTAAGAAAACAGCCAAGAAACTCACCGCATTTCTGAGTGTTGCACTTCTGCGACTCCTTGGCAGGTCCGAGGTTCTGCTCTTCGCAAGTTTTCCCTCCGTTTTGCGGTGAGGGATTGGTGCATGTTTTGGAATGCCAGCGCACACCACCACCGCAAGTTGCTGAACATTCTGACCATTTACTCCATTCAGTATAACCTCCATCGATGGCTGAATTTAAAAGAAATGACATGTTACTTGTTATATAACATGACAAGATTCAGAGCTGATGACTATTCTCGTACGTGTCAGCTGGGAAGAAGCAAATACTGGCACTGGAAAGAGATCGATGGAAAGAAGTAGCGATACCATATCTTTTTTTGATGTTTTCAATGAATGTGCAACTCAAAAGTTACCGAAGTTCTTGTTGCATTAAATAAAATAAGCGACAGTTTAAGAATTTGCATTTTATAACCGTCCCTAACTAAATGAACGACTGAAGTAAAAGTCCGAAACGTCGGAGTATCTATTAACTGGTTTTATCTCAACTAACTTTTTATTTATCTATTTCATTAGTTCAAATGTTTGAAATTTTAATCAGTTTAAAAAACAGCCAAGACATTTACCGCATTTTTGAGTGTTGCACTTCTGTGACTGCTTGGCAGGTCCGAGGTTCTGCTCTTCGCAAGTTTTTCCTCCGTTGTGTGGTGAGGGATTGGTGCATGTTCTGGAATGCCAGCGCACACCACCACCGCAAGTTGCTGAACATTCTGACCATTTGGTCCATTCAGTATAACCTCCATCGATACCTGAATATAAACGAATGTATCTTTTTATATATCATGACGTGTCCTGGGAAGAGGTAAATACTGGCACTGGAAATAGATTGATGGAAAGATCAAAGTGCCCTTTGGGCTATCTCCTGTAAGTTTTTCCCCATCATGCAATGCTGTCAGATTATGTCTGAATATTGTTTTTGATGTTGCAATTGGACATTTAGGTTAGAGTGCGTGGTTTCTTGAGTTCAATTTCTGTTTCGACAAGTAAGTTTCCATGTTATTGGTAATGGTTATGCAGTCCTCTTGTCTTGTATCTGGAGCAAGTTTCAGTACTTTCAACTCGTCTGGATTTTCACCTGGTTTATTATCAAGAGCTTCATACAAACATTGTGTTACTGTTGCCTTCCCTAAACCCACGCCACTACTTAAAGTGTCAATTAATTCTCGTCGTTTTTAACAGAGAGTAACATATGGTAAAAAAACGCCATTTGTTCTCTGTTCAAAGATTGAACAAGTTCTCTATAACTGTTATCATCCATACGATTAATTACTAGCTTTTCATTATCATTTGCTGTAGAAAAAATTCCAGCATTACTTTAAAAAAGATTGGTCCCGTCGTGATCGTTATCTAAACATGGGTTAAAACAACCAAATAGTTCCCTGTACAGTATCTAACTGATCACGTTCCTTATTTTCAGGATCTCCCATAACTTTATGTAAGAGTACATTCTCCTTTCTTTTCTTTCAAATATAACATGTTTTATTTGCTGAAATCTCATTTCTACATGGGATATAAAGAATCAAGAGCTCTCTGCAATTAATTTTCAGGATCCTTTTTATTAAATATAACTGAATGAATGATTTAGATTTCATTCTGCGAAGAAGTTTCATTTCTCCTTTCAAGTAAAATTCTTAACAACTTTGTTCTCTGTTCTCTTTAATGAGATCATCATCAATCTTATCGTCAAAATCTGTTTCAGGTGGAAATCTAGTTCTTGTAAACTTACTCAGTATTCATCCCCTCATCTTAACTTTTGCTTGAATGTCACTGTTGTTAACAAACAGTTATATCAAGAACAGAAATGAGCTAAACATAGTTGCTAGAGCTGTCGTGGTCGTCTTTGGCATTTTCGTTCTTGGATATTAGACACTTATACATCTCAGCGTGACGAAGAAACACTCTTTCACAAGCCTTGCACGTTGGAGACTTTAACACTGCATCACGAACTAAGAAATTTACTGATCCTAACATTTTCAGAGCGATAACATAAACTTATTTACCTTGCAACACGACTCTGAGCCAAAGAAACCCTAATATATGCCTAATGGTAATCTAACGGGACAAATATCTCGTAGGTCTACTCGGGAAAGCTATTCTAATCAGTTAAGGAATTTAATAAGAAAGGAATAAGGAATTAATGGGTATAACCGGAGTAATGTCGTGTTAGGGACGGACCATTAGATTTTTGAGGGGGGGGGGGGGGGATTTTTTGGTGCAGGGTATTTTTTTCTACGCTCGAGACTGTGCAAGATTTCTCTTTTTGCCATGATTTGCTTGCATGATATTTTTTTTTGCGAGTCTATATGTTTTAATGCCTGACACATATACGTGTTAGGAATACTAGAAAGGCCATACTAGGGAAAGGAATACTATAGCAAGTCAGATGCGATGTAACAGCAGCTTGATCGCATGAAGCCTGGCCGCGGTGTTGTAACTGCCCCTACAATTTTCTTTACACCAGCCCCCTGTTGATGTCGCCTTCACAGCCCATCGTAGTAAACCCAACCATCTTACAATTACAGGGGCGGCGCCAGAATATAATGTTGGTGGGGCGAATCTCCTGTGCCGAGCGCCGAAGGCGCAAGCTTCTAGGGGGGTCCGGGGGCATGGTCCCCCGGGAAATTTTTGATATGAAACTCTCTGAAATGCTATTTCCAGTGTTCCTGAGACCGCAGAAGCAGTTTCCAAGGCCAGCTTTGAGTTCAGTTTAATTCTCATGAAAAGTACACGAAACACTTTCTGAAACTTGGGTGTAACTCCATTTTGGTTGTTTGTTCAAAGTAGATTCGACTGTCACTCGAATATTCTCTGTCAATTCTTTTCAGTGTGGGAAGACTTTGGAAACGAATTTTCCAAAGCGATTTTCTCTGTCATTGGAGGCAGAAAGAAACTGATTTCCAATATCAGCCATGTTCAATTTGTCAGTTAATGCAATGTCATGGCGGCAAATGAGTGAAATGAAGTTAGCTGACTAATACGGGTTGCTGCAAGAAAACAGTACATGATTTCCACTTATATTTTCGAAATAAACACTACAATGTATTTTCTAAGCTGTAGGCGATAAAGAACGGGTTTTACACTATAACTTTTATGACGAATTATTTAAAATAAATCGAGCTTGTTCGAAATGCGTTACGCTTTATGTTTGCACCCAAAAACTAAAACTGAAACATTAATTCCCTGCGAACTATGTCGGCAGATGGCTAAATTTTCCTGCCTGCCCTCCGTTGGCATATCCCACAAGAATTGCTAAAGTTTATTTACGATGAGATGCACATGTATGCATAGAAGGGTATTGAATTAAGCTGGAATGGAAACTAAAGGATAACGTTTGCTCTGGGACCATAAAGTATCACAAAAGAAAAGATCACATAGCTTGTATATAACACTGACATTTATTGATGACTTAAATTAATGACTTAAAATTATTAGCTTGAAAAATTCTACAATGTCAATTTAATATTTCGACAATAAATTATTTTTGTTGAAGATATTGTTACACATAATTAAAACAACCCAGATTCAGATAGAAATAGCTATCGGAAATGGTCTTTCGGACAGGAACCACCATTTAACAAAAAGACTGGTGGTCTCTTTATGTACCCCCTCTCGCCCCACCTAAAAAGATGGTGTCTTGTTCGTATAGCCCCATTCTATCAGGAGTAAAAACTGAGAGAAAGATAAAAATATTCCTGTGCCATTTTACTAGCAATGCAAGCTTTATGCAGACAGAATAAAAAAAATGCGTCCATTAGACTCATTAGATAGGTGGTATCTTGTGTAACCCCCTACCCCTACACAGGGTGGGTTCTCGTCGAGTACACTTGTTATGACCACTTCCCTAAGAGCCACCATCTTTAAACAGATGATAGCATTTTTCCTGCAGCAAATGACAATTAAAAGCTAGTACTTAATTGTATGAATGATTAACAGTTATAGAAAACTTGTTCAATCTCTGAACAGACAACAAATCGAGATTTTGTTACCATGTTCATGTGTTACACTCTGTTAAAAATGACGAGAATGCCATTATTTTATAAGTGGTGGTGCATAGTAAACCAGGTGGAAATCCAGACGAGTTAAAACTACCAACACTTGCTCCAGAAACAAGACAAGAGGAGAGCATCGCCATTTTCAATGACGTCCAAAAAATTGATAAAAGAGAAATTTGACTCAAGAAATCACACAGTCTAGCCTAAAAACATTATTCGGACATAATATGACAGCACTGCATGATGGGAAAAACTTACAGGAGATAGCCCAAAGGGCACTTTGATCTCCATTATTATGGAATTACTGCATTATTATGGTACGCATGGAGCACAACATTACTTCACGAGAATTACACACTTGTTGTACAAAAGAAACGTAGTTTAGTCTTGTGTATGTCTCAATGAATTCGAGATACATTGGTGCAACTCTACAAGTGAATTGAAGCTGTTCTTTGCGTACAGAGGATATACTATTAGATGCAGTGATCGTAATGCCGTGATAAGATAACGGAAGTTTTGTCTAGCTCCAAAACACTACTCAACAACAGAATAAACTAAGGAGCTAAAACTAACTGTAAGAAGTCGTGATTCCAGTATAGGAACGTGATAGGAGCTTATTACTCCTGCACATGATTGCATTTTCATTCTTGAATCTTTAATAGATACTTACATCCGTGATCAAAAAACACTTTCTAACAAGTCTTGCACGCGGCAGGCTGTGGACACATAATCACGGCCTATTTACAGTGTATTTACTGATCCTAATATGTCCACAGCGGTAACATAAACTTCAGCCGATTGCCATTTATTTTGCAACACGAGTCTGAGCCAAAGAAACCCTAACAGTATATGCCAGGACAGTGCAGCAAATACATAGAGAAATAAAATAATTATAATCATGGCTATGGCATGAAATCCTCCGGGATCGTGTCATTAGAGAAATTATCCAAAGATCAGTGGGTCAATATTATCGAGCAAAGTAGATAGATAATTGCGACTTGTCACATCCTAACAGTGATCTATAGCAAGGGACAAATACCTCGTAAACCTACTTGGGAAAGCTATTTTAAAACAGAAAAAGTCATTAGCAAGGATTAGTGTGGTGTCATCGTCGTACTGTGACACTTTGCTCTGTTTGTTATTCGAGCCTGGGATTTGAATTCCCTCAATGCTCGGTTCCCGGCGAATAGCTTGCTAATGGCCTAAAGTCTCGGCTACAATGAGAGGCGACAAAGGATAGCCCTGTCTAACTCCCCCTTCAAGAACAAACGCTGGCGAAAACCAACCGTTGTTCGTGACAACTTTAGTTATGTCTGTGTAAATAACTTTAAATTAACCCATCGCCGGAAATGCGGTCCCAGGTTAAAGCGTGTAGCACGCGTTGTAAGAAATCGTAATTCACGCGATCGAAAGCCTTTTCCTGATCGAGACTGATCAATTTTCTTTGCATTGTACAATTTAAAACAAGCAGTGATGTCGGCTGTTAAAAACACGGGTATTGAGAAGAATCGGCGATTAAATTTGAGATAAGTCGATATATTAACCCATTGACACCTGAACCGCCCGTAACCGCCCGTAACCGCCCGTACAAGACTCCACTGCATTAAAAAATTGTAACTTTCTCAATCGTGCGAACATTGCCTTAACTAGCAGTTGTGAGCATTGACTAGAAAGTCTTTCAAATTGAGATACCCAATAAACACAAAAAAGTCAGCGATTTTTGCAGAATATCAGCGTTTGAATTTGGACAATAACAAAAATGACCGTTTTTAACGTCATAGAAAAACAACAAAAATCACGTTTTTGCCTTTAGTTTTTTTTATTCAAATCATCGTGGCAAACCCAAAAGTCAACATTTACAGCAAAATTCAGTCCTAGTCCTAGCTTAGCAGTGAATTTTTTTGCTCTTATTCGTTGCTCGGGCCTAGCTACAGCTTCTTATACTAATGCATACTCACCTTGCCTCGATTTTCAACATCACCACCGCACTACATGCTGGGAAATAAACAGATTTTTCGACAGCGTCCATTCCGTCCTCCACAATTTTCATATATATACTAAGTCCACAGCCACTCTGACCCACCGCCGAAATTTCGCGCTTGTTGTGTTCTCCTGTGGTCGCAACTTCCAAAATATGCCGCGGTAGGTCGAGAAATTCATCCAGAGTCGAGTCCCAAAGCTACTTCGTTTCCAGGCGGCCATTTTTCCAGTTCAACGAGCAACGAGCCAAATTCGTAAACGAAGTACAACACCTAACTCGCTTCATTGAGAAGTGGACTCTGAACTACCTCCAAGCTTAATGATGTTCACCAGGCAGCTACTAAAGATGAAAAATGGCTGTGAACTTACCAAAAATCGTAGATAATTCATATTGGACCCTTTATTGCAAATCAACCAAGCAAAATGAGATCGTCACAATGACGTTTCCAGTAAACTCGAGCCTTCAGTGTTTTAGAACAGCAGCACTTTCAATGGTAACTCCAAATATGAAGTCACGAAATCCTATGGGGCGTGTGTATGCAGAAAATCACTCAAAAACGTAAAAATCCTCAGGTGTCAATGGGTTAAAAGCAAAACTTTCTAGAATTTTCTAGAACAATATCTTAACTTCCTAGGATCGTATTTCTTATCTTTAATCTCTTGTCCAGAAGAATAAGCATTTTAAAACTCGTTGACGTAACGCCACCAGTAATGAAGAATGTAAAACAGTCAATGGATTCTTCGATTGTGGAGCAGTTACATTATTGGGGCTATGCTTCGAATTCTTTATTTCTTATGTACGCTTAAAGCCCGGTTTCACAAATAGTAGAGTTTGCTATCTTTTATGACCTTGAAGTTCTGGTTATGTCAAGTGATGTGACGTCACCTTGTGGTCATTTTTATCTGTGAATACGGTCAATACGCGAAGCAATGTCTTTGACTTCAAACTCAGTATGGAAAATTAAACCGATCTGTGGACTTCAAATGGATTTTTCAACACTTCCATAAACGCTACACCACGATATAAATGTGAAGTCATTCGAGAAAGCGCCAGCCTTATAATTAATTCATAGAAATTCATCTATTCTTAATCTCAAAAACACTTGAAACAGAAAAACTTGCCCGCAGGTTACTAACCACTTGAAAATCTCGCCAAACTTAAAACCGGGGGAGATACTCTATATATTTTTTGGGGAGCATGTGCCGCTGGGACTCTAAAACCCTTACCCTATACAAAACCATACCCTTCACAGCCACACATACCTATATACCTTACAATAAAACTACCCCCCCCCCCCCCCCCCCCCCCCGGAAAAAGGGACACACGGCCAATTTATAGGTCGGGCTGCTTTGCTAAGCCCGACCAACAAAACATCATTGTAAATGCGTACCTCAAACTCTCTTTTCCCTTTCTTTAGGACGTAGTGCTATAAATAATACCAAATGTCCTGAAGCAACTAGTTTGACAGTTTGACAATCCTAAAGGATGTTAGCCCCGGATGTTAGCCAAGCGCGCTTCAGCGTGCCAAATATCTGACCAAAGTCTACATTAGGTCAAGATAAGATTACATTTACGTAACACGTTTTGATGCTCGATACAATTACCTACATGCTTCAAGCAACATGTTCCCAAAAAAACATAGAATTCGTAATCGTACGCCTTAAAAATCATTGCTATGCACGAGAGACATTAAACAGAATGTTACCTAACTGAAAAAATATATATACCGAGGCATTTTTCAAAACTGCGTGTATATGAAATTTAACACGCATATTTTTTTAGATTAAGGTCAAGTCAAGAAACCACTGTATTGAAATTATTGAAATAGCGAGAGCTTGAATTTTTGATAAAATACGGCCAAATAAATTGCTCTCTCTTCTAACGTTCTCTAAAATCTCAGTTAACTAAATCAACCTATGAATATATGGCTTTGTCAGGCCACAATCGTGCGCTCGCTAAACAGCTTTCAAAAAATATCCCACTTGACTCTTGTGTTCTTATTGATAGCATCTAACAAAAATGTGCTAACAAAAATGCAACAAGAATGTCCCCACAAATTCACTAAAAAGTCTATTAATAGTATCTAACAAAAATTTTGCTAACAAAAATGCACAAAGAATGCATGTTAGACCACATTATACTCCTGTAAGTTAAAAATTAACTTACAGGAGATAAAAAAGCGATGGTCCACGCCTGTTTTCAATGGTTTTAATGAAGGGGCAACTCAACGTTGCCAATGTTCTTGTTGAAGTTAAACGAAATCAGTACCTGTTTCAGCGTTATTTTATTTTACTTCAAAGTCAAGTTAAAATTATTATTTTGACTATAAAAAGTATATAGTTATGGGGGTAAAAATGAGAGTGAATTGAAACAAGGTATTTTTAAGTTACACACTCAACGTTTGCCCTTTTTTCTCTCAGTGAGTCAGGCAAGTTAAACGATTGGCAAAAATCTTTAAGTCACTGATATATCTTTGGAAATGGGGATAGGAACTGAAGAAGAAAATCCACAGAGGGTCTCACTTCCGCTCTTTCTGGATGGAAGTGGAATCTGGAAGTGTTTTTCTTTTCAGGTAGAAATACTCGTGAACACCGCGTGCAATTCTTGGAGCGGGGACGAAAACCAACTCCACGCCGGCAATCCCGCGCCACATTTATGGGAGCATATGCTCTGTGCCATAATAATAATAATAATAATAATAATTAAAATAATATATATAATAATGATAATAATAATATATTTTTTAATAATAATAATAATAATAATTTAACTATAAAAATTGCGATAAAACATTACTTACCTGTAACTTATTCGTTTGTTACAGTTTCTTAATTATCTATTGTTCTTTTTACTATTTTATACTTTCAACATATCGACATTTTTTGACTTGATAATGACGTTAAGCTAGCGTCGAAACGTCGTCCATTTTTTTAAATCTTAAAATGTTTTTAAGTAATGTTTTATCGCAATTTTTTATAGTTAAATGTATTTCCAAATCACTCCTTCTTCGAATAATAATAATAATAATTCAATTTACAGTGCGCATCAAGTATTACATTGAAATATGTTCATATGCGCATTACAAAATTAAAAAGTATCAAGTAGTATTAAAAATATATAAAATATAAAAGTACAACAAATAAGTATACAAGTAACATGAAAAAGATAAGATTTACTAAATAACAATGAAAACATCACTGCCTACTAAGTTCTATTAAGACAAGTCCCCTCGACATCAACATTTATTGTCGGTGATTTTATTTAAAAATAACAAGAGAGCTACATTGGTCACTTACTGCAAGTAACTTCACGGATTTTGTCCAGCTGTTTTTCTAGCTGATCGAAACTTGCCGCATTCACTACACGATCACTGCTTCCTGCGATGGTCTCAAGTTCATCAGTTTTAATTTTCTTCCCAATTCCAACAGCAATTCGATTGACGCCTTTAGCCTGAATATCGTCCACGCACAAAAATATTATATCAATTTCTTTTTATTTTAAGCTCACTGGTGCATACTGCCAAGATGAAGAACTGAGTCTGTTCTTTCTTCACAGTTTCGTTACAAATGATGTTCTCTAAGAGCCACCTCGTGAATACAAAATAACGTAAGGTTATTTAATTTACGGTTTTTCTTGATAATGAAGTTTCAAGATTTCAGTGATAAACCTTTAACTTCGAAAAATTATCCATTGTTTCAGCCAGCAAGGCATCCGCAGTTAACACTTATAAGCAGGGCGAGAATGCGGAAGGGGGAAGGGGGAAGGGGGAAGGGGGAAGGGGGAAGGGGGAAGGGGGAAGGGGGAAGGGGGAAGGGGGAAAGGGTTATTTAAAATTCGCTAGCAGACACGCGCGAGAATCCACGCTTTCGGCGCTTCATGCCTTTGCGAGCAGCGAGCAGTAAATTGAACGAATAAGCCTAAAACAAAGAGCGAAAAAAACCCCAATAAACTGATAAATGTTAACTTGCCATTTTAATTCCATGCATTGTCTAAAACGAGGCATTACGTAATGTCGGAAATTTTCTAAGCGCACCCTAGTAAGTACTAGTGATAACGGACTCGAGGTCAAAATTCTGTGACGTCATTAGTGGGCAACGCTAACAGCAATCATCTTTTAACGCGTAATACACTAGGAAATTAAAAAGTTTACAAATGATGGAACGAGTGAATCATTCCCCGTATACTATATCTCGTCCAACGATTCGCGTATTCATGAGATAAAGAAGGGCCCGTTTATATGGTCTGGGGTACCCTTTGGTGTTATGAGCTGCTAAGGGCCCGTTTATATGGTCTGGGGTACCCGTATTTTTGCTTTAATGTGATCTCTTTTATTCCAAATTCCCCCTTTTTGATTCATATTTTGTTCGAATCTTTTTTTTTTAAACAAAACTGGCCAAAACTGGTCTCAGCGTGACAAGCAGCGTTATAAACTCCAAATACAGCTATCGTTTACCTGTTCTTTTGAGTTTGTCTCATTCATTCGATCATCTGTGGGCTTTGCTGATTTACATTTTACTTCTTTAATGCGAATTTGTGTTCTTAAACCTAAAAACTTGGCTTTAAATTAAGCTACAATGTACATGACACGCAGAACGTCGTGAGTTGCCCCGGGTAGGCGAGCCAAAGTGTTTATATGAGAAAAAGTTGTCCCGCCTGCCAGGGTTACCCTGCCTGCCGACGCGAGACAACTCGCCCACCCGAGTTGTCTCGCCTCCCGAGACGAGTTCGCGATTCTCATCGATCACCAACCTATTATCGTTAGGAAGGCGATTCACAGCGATTTCTGAAATATATACATAGACAGTTAAATTGAGAACAGAAATTTTCACAACAAAATTTCCGAACATATATTTCCGAAATCTCATCAAATCTCATAATTTCATAAATTTAGTTCTTGTGACGTCATCATGCACATCATCGATGAAAAGGGCGCGTGAAGAATCAATCACAGTTTTTATATATTTGATTACAGAGTTTATTAAATGCTTACCACAAGTGGTGGTAGAACTTCGCTGTATGGTTTTGATGACTTGTGCGTCGCACCGTCAGTAAAGACGATCATGACATTAGGTGAATCTGGCCGGTCTCCGTTCTTGGCATTAAATACCTCCTTAGTTACTACCTCCAGTGCTTTATCAGTGCGCGTGGGATTACCCAGCTTGTCGTTGGCTTTCATTTCATCCAAAAGCTTGTTCAAACCTTCCTGATTTTGGTACTTTGTGTCATCAAAACTTGCTCGAATCTGCCCTGTTTTATGATACGTAACGATTGAAATACGGGTTTTGTCAGGGCCGACGTTGTACTTTGAAATGAGTTTGTGGACTGATTCCAACATGGTGTCATAGTTGTCTGCTCCAACGCTTTTCGTCTGGTCGATGACAATGCTTAAATCCAATGGTGGGTCCTCGCAGTCAGAGGCAGCTTAAATGAACATAACAAAAATATTTCAGCTTCACAAAGGAGAATGTTTTTGTCCATGAAGGTACTTAGTTTTAAGTTGAGGTGCCAGTAGTCCTAATTCCAGCACTGACCAAAACACAACTAAATCACTATAAGATAGGGCTCATGTTTTATCATTTTCCTTTTATTGGAATCACGAGTAATGCTCACCTGTGGATAGCGCCAGGTGCACCAGGAACGTGCACAGCCATAGGTAAATCATAGTCACCTGTAAATCTTTTTTCTAAACAGGAGATAAAACCAGATAATTTAACTAAGGGCACGTTTTATTTGGGACACATTCTGGTCATGCGTTCACGTATACGTGTTCGCTTTACTAAAAAAGTAACCTGCAATAAATGTATTTTACATTGATACTTCTATAATTGAAGTGATATCCACTGACGAATGGACTCGCTTAATCTAAACTATACCCTAAAAATACTTTACAAATAAAAAGAGACGAATAAACAGCGACTAATTTAGTTATCGTTAAAAATAACACAACCGAGGAAGAGGCTGGTCCGTAGAACTTTCTATATAACGGCGCAAAACATTTGACAAATCAGAGAACTTCTCCGCTAACTAGAATGTCTTTAAATGTTAGAACATGGATGTATACAGTTTACTATACCATAGAAAAACGGCTAAGCTTCGGATTGGTTTAAATAAAAGCCCAACTTAATTTCCCAAAAATGGACGAAACCGCGCTAGGTTTTAACCTAGCGCGGTTTCGTTAAAAGTTTAAGTTAAAACTTAGCAAGTACTCTCAGATCAAAAAGGTGTAATTGGTTCAATTGAACGTTTTGTTGTTTGTCCTGATTGCCATTCCCTCGCGGACTGTTGCATGTGTACTTACTTTCATGACCATTTATAAAGAAGTACAAAGAGTTTGGAACAAAAATTACAAGCACACCAGCTATAGTATTTTTCTCTGACTGCGCTTTGTAGAGTGTATATAATTAACAATGGCTTCTTGATTTAAAGAAGCTGAGGAATATATAACTGTAACCGTGAACAGTAAAAACATTTTTTTTTATCTCACATGACAATGGTAACATTGCTAATTATTTCAATTTGCGTTGCGTTGCGTTGCATATACAAAGAAACTGTTGAAATGATTAGCTGTCTGGTAAAATATCACACAATAACACAACACAAAGAAAATAAACGACGTTTGTCAGTAGACCTCCGGAAAGATCGTGTCAGCCAGCCAGAGGCCCGATTTTAAGACCAAGGCGATGTTTAACGTCGCGTTCTTCAAATATTTGTAGGAGCTTACTAGTATTGACGCACTAGGTGTGTTCATCAAAAGTTGTTGAAAAGTGTCTTGTAGCTGTCATCGATGTTAAATTGAATATGCTTTTTTTTCTTCTTGGTTCACTATTTGCGTAACTTTTAACCAGGAACATGTCTTGGTAAGAAACTCAGTGATTAATTAATAGCGGTATTTACAGGTTTTTTAAACGAACAAAAACAAGGATCTTTATCAAATTTTATGCGATTATGTACAATTTTATGCGTTAGCGCATACGTGTTCGCTGTAGTAAAAAAATAACATGCAATATTTATTGTACATTAATACTTCTAAAATTGAAGTGATATCTACTCACGACTGGACTCGTTTGACCAATACTATGACCTAATTGTTCCAAATACAGTTTTCGATTAAATAACGACTAATTTAGTTATCGTTCAAAACAATACAACCGTGGAAGAAACTACCCCGTGGAAGTTTAAAAATAAAGGCGAAAAACAGTTAACAAATCGGAGAACTTCATTGCTAACTCGAATGTTTTTAAAACATGGATGTATACAGTTTACTATACCATAGAAATACGGCTAATTTGGTGTTGTTTAAATGCCCAACCAAACAATTGCCTAAAAATGGACAAACCGCATCGTGAACTTGAAAACCTAGCAAGTGCTCTCAAGTTAAAAAGGCGGAATTGGTGCCCGGGGGGGGGGGGGGGGGGGTACTCCCTATAATGGGCTATACGGGGATGCTCCGCCTGAAAGGGGTACCTTTTTGAGGGTAGGGATTTCACAGGTTGAAGTATACTAAAGGGTAGGGATTTCACGAAGTATAGGAAAGGTTAGGGAAAACACGAGTTGAAGTATAAAAAGTGTAGGGAAAACTGCCATTTAAGTATTATAAAAAGGGCCTTCCAAAATTTATCAAACAGACGCACGTAAAGGTTATGTGAAAGGGGTACCATTTTCCGGCAATGAAAGGTATATGAAAGGGGTACCATTTTCAATGAAAAGTATATGAAAGGGGTACCTTTTCTGTCAAAAACAGTATATGAAAGGGTAAGGGTTCGGACCTCGGGGTGGAGCATCCCCGCACAAAACTTTGTTGAGTACCCCCCCCCCCCCCCCCCCCCCCCCCTCCGGGAATTGGTGCAATTGAATGTTCGTTTCACTTTGTTTTTCAAAGCGATATAAGTAAAACAGTTTTAACGATAGATTTAGAAAAAGTGACTGAAAGACATATTTTCTTCTGGATAGCGTTATTACTTGAATTCCAAAAGGTTGCTTACAGAGCCATTAGCTCATCTCGTTAACGGTGCCTATTTTTTTCACAATCATTTATCCCCCCCCCCCCCCCCCAAAAAAAAAAAAAAAAAAAAACGGGCATAAAGAACAAAAATTGTAAACATACCAGCTTTAGTCCTCTTCACTCACTGTGCTTTGTACAGTGCATATAAGTAAAAATGGCTTGTTGATTTTAAGGCTGAGAAATATATAGCTGTAACCGTAAACAGTAAAAACATTTTTTATCTCGCATGACAACGGTCACATTGCTAGGGAAAGTACAATATCACATGTCGGAACTGATTAACATATACTTTCAATAACATGCAACACAAATTAAAAATTAGCTGTCTGTTAAAATATCATACAATGACACAACACAAAGTAAACAAATGATGTTTGTAAGTAGACCTCCGGATGGATCGTGTCAGCCAGCCTGAGGCCCGATTGTAAGACCAAGGCTATGTTAAACGTCGCGTTCTTCAAATATTTGTGGGGGATTATTGGCGCACAAGGTGTGAATCTATTTGTTTCAAATGAACGGGGATATTCCATCAAAAGTGGTTGAAACGTGTCTTGTACATGTAGCTGTCATCGATGTTAAATTTAATAAGCTTTTCTCATCTTGTTTCAAAATTTGCGTTACTTTTAACCGAGAACATGTCTTGATAAAAAACTCAATGATCTTAAATAGTAGTATTTACAGGTTTTTTAAACGAACAAAACAACAAGTGACGAAATAATGTTACAAATCATTTGTCTGGCAGCAATATACACATGCTGCCATCTTTATCAAATTTTATGCGATTATGTACAATTTTATGCATTTTCGTATACGTGCCATATTTATTGTACATTAATACTTCTAAAATTGAAGTGCATGATATCCACTCACGACTGGAATCGTTTAATCTAAACTATGACCTAATCGTTCCAAATACAGTTTCCGATTAACAAAGACGAATAAATAGCGACTAATTTAGTTATCGTTCAAAACAAAACAACCGTGGAAGAAACTACGGCTTGAACTTTTCTGCTAACTCGAACGTTTTTAAAACATAGATGTATACAGTTTACTATACCATAGAAACACGGCTAATTACGTGTCGTTTGAATTAAGCCCAAACAATTGCATAAAAATGGACCGAAACTCTTTCGTAAACTTGAAAACGTAGCAAGTACTTTCAAGTCAAAAAGGCGTAATTGGTGCATTTGAAAGTTGCCTTCAGTTCCATTTTTTGCTTTAATCATAAAAAGTTTGTCCTGATTGCCAATTCCTCGGGATCTGTTGCATGTGAACCCACATTTTTTATCATTGCAGGTGTTTATTACCTAACTAAACTTTGAAGAAACGGCGGGGCATTAATGTCGATATGAATAAGAGTCATTTGTTATTAACCAACAACATTAACGTCAAAATTCGAAGAAGTGCAAAGGGTTTGTTTGACTGTGTTTTTCAAAGCGATATAAAGTAAAACCGTTTTAAACGTTACATTTAGAAAACGCGACTGAAAGACATATTTTCATCTGGACATCATTATTACTCCAATGCCAAAATGTTTACAGAGCAATAGCTCATCTTGTTAATGGTGCCTATTTTTTCACAATTATTTACCAAAACTAACCGAGCATAAAAAACAAAAATTGCAAACATATCAGCTTTAGTCTTCTTCGCTCACTGCTCCTTGTAGAGTGCATATAAGTAAAAAATGGCTTGTTGATTTAAAGAGGCAGAGGAATATATAGCTGTAACCGTAAACAGTAAAAACATTTTCTACTTCGCATGACAACGGTATCATTGCTAGGGAAAGTTTAAAATAATATTAGGACAACACGCATGAAAGACTCACTTTGTTTTATGACCGGCTACTTTCCTTTTGGAGACCGAGCCAGCTTTTTCAACAGTATCGACGCGATCTATTGAGAGATTCATTAAGCTTTGAAGAACGGCTAAGTAACACAATTATTGAACGAAGATGAAAGAAAGCTTATCAAATTTAACATTAATTACAGCTACAACGCATGTTTCGACCTCTTTTTATTTAATGGAATATCCCGGTACATTCGAAACAAAAGGATTCACACCTAGCGCGATACTGACCCACACAAATATTTGAAGAACGCGATGTTTAAAAAACGTCGCCTTGGTCCTTAAATCGGGCCTCTGGCTTCCTATTGACGCGATCTGTAGCTTTTGAGAGAGACCAGGGGAGTCATAAAGCTTCGAAGAAGCTGGCTCCCACAAGGAAAGTAGCCGGTCATAAAACAAAGAAAGTATTTCATGCTTGTTGTCCTTGATAAACTTTGAGTAGCCAGTCATCTGTACTATAGATGCCGGCTATATAATAGCCTATATAATACTAGCCAGTTGTCAGCTACTAATGACAGCCTTGGGGAGGTCTACTTACAAACGTCATTTATTCAGTTTGTGTTGTGTAATTATTTCAACTTCTAAAAAAAGTTTGGTTGGGTTATTTGGCTGTAAAAGGTGTTCGTAGCATTTGAACCTGTGGATTAGAAAGTTTATGTGGCCATTCAAATGAAACTTTTTCTGCAATTCTTTCCAGTCATTTTTTCAATTTTCAGTTTTTAACGAAGAGATGTTTGTGAATAAATAGGGCAATATTATGTAATATTTTTCAGCTTTTGTTATATACATAATAGCCCACTACATACCACGTTAAATATCCTGTATATTGTGTATTGTCTATACATTCAGAACCTTGTCAAGACAGTTAGTCAAACTGCCCATCGCTGGCGGCGGCCGGAAAGTGTTGGAAACAAGTCACTGGAAGACAGTTCTATCAAACCTTTACTTTTTCAGAATCAATGAAAGAAAAGCTGCCGAAGATTCAACGGTAATAACACATGAATCCACCAAACATCAAAAGAGCGCCATAAGAGAAATCCTATGCAAGATTTTGTGCTGTTGATGATTATTCTGCTTTTCATTTATTAAAACATCTACGAACAATCTTCGGCGGGCTTCGTGCGTCTCTGGATAATCTGGATAGAAAAAAAAAGAAAATAATATAAAAGAAGGTCCTGAGTGAGGCTTGAACCCGCGCCTCCCCACTGTCATTCCCGGCACTAAACCACTCGACTATCGTGAAACACATACTAAGATAATACTAAATTTAATTATTTCAAGGTAGATACGCATCAAAACGCGTGTCTCGGTTGAAAAATCCTTTTAGATCGATTTTAATGTTGCATCAAAGACTCCCAATGCGAAACATCTTTAAACTTATTGTTGTTTATATTCCTTTAAAACAAATTAGTTATTGTTATCGCTGGATTCACGTTGTTCTTGTTACGAAACGCATTCGTAACAAAGCACTACGTCACTAAGTTTAAGCTGATGGAAGGAGCAAGTGAGTGAGTGAGTGAGTGAGTGAATTAGCCACCGTTACCGATAACCCGTTCATTACGCTTGCGCGTATTCACGGGTTAAAAAGGATATAACAGATATAACAGTTTTATGTCGATATAAACGCGGTATATTTTAGTTCATTTAAACAGCTATAATAGCAAAGAAATCGGTTCTAGCGTTGGAAAGCATTTTTTTGGAAGATATATCTGTACGTGACTTTTTATCGATCACGTGGCAATGGCGGTATGCTTGTGAAAACCCCATTCAAACGTCGGTGTTTAAGTAAGAGCTTTTATTTAGATTTTATTTAAAGATCTCGGCCTTGCTGATCGCACAACGCTTGTACGGACACAGATTGCCGACCACCTGAATTTCGTCTTGAGATCTACGTATTTCCAGTACGATGGGTCGATTTACGAACAAAAAGACGGAGCAGCCATGGGGAGCGGTTGTAAGAGTCTGAAGAACACAGGCACTAGCAACTGCGTCATGTAAACCTAAGATTTGGAAACGATATGCAGATGACACATTAACCATCTTACATCGAAACAATATTGACGGCCCGGGGGGGGGGGGGGGGGGGGTACTAACTATAATGGGCTATACGGGAATGCTCCGCCCGAAAGGGGTACCTTTTTGAGGCTGGAGGTATTTGAAAGGGTAGGGATTTCACGAGTTGAAGTATATGAAAGGGTAGGGATTTCACGAAGGTAGGGAAAACTGCCATTTAAGTATTAGAAAAAGCGCCTTTCAAAATGTAACAAACAGACGCACATAAAGGCTTTATGAAAGGGGTACCATTTTAAGTGAAAGATATATGAAAGGGGTACCATTTTCAATGAAAGGTATATGAAAGGGGTACCTTTTCTGTCAAAAACGGTATATGAAAGGGATTGACGGCTTCTTACAACATCTCAATAATCAGCAGCCTACCATTCGTTTTACTATGGAAACAGAGAAAGACAACACTATCCCTTTTCTCGACACATCAGTTACAAGGGACTCAGACGGCCTTCTCACTACCAGTGTATACAGGAAGCCCATTCATACTGACCAATACCTGGCCTGTGATTCACACCATCTTCAGGCAGTTAAGCGTGGTATTGTTAAAATGTCTGTACGAACGAGCTAAATATCTCATCACTAGACCATCAATAATCTCTGAAGAAAAGAAACACTTGTCGTCAGTTCTTGTTTCTAACGGATAACCTTCATATTTGACAGAGTTGTTTGTCGTTTTCATATTATTCTTCATATGTGACAGAATTTAGTGTGTTTTTGTGAACTTTTATAGGCGAGGACACTTTGTGATGCCAGTTATGGAGTAGCGTAGCCCCCACCTACCTGTATTTCGGGACATATCTCCCTGACAAATGGATAGGAAACTGCCCTTCATTACATATGGGATAAAGATGCCCCCCTTCTTGAGAACATTAGGCGTGGTGTGGTGAAAGAAAGAATGTAACGAAAACGTAATGGTGTTTGTTTTAAGAGCGGCTTTCCCTAATTTTCGCCTACGACCATGCAAGATAAAAAAATCGAAAATTTTCAAACTTTGTCATAACAAAGGTCTTACTAAACCATTTGTAAAAATATAAGTTTCAGTTTGTTTAGTTAAATATTTTTCCGTTAAGGCGACTTTTTCACTCAGATGACCCAGGAGCGAGGAAAACCGACTTGGAAGTGTCACTTGTTTAAACCTCTCGTCTTCAAAATATGACGCGTAGAAAAAAAAATGAAAGCCATATACTAAAAGGAGGGTATTTCTTCTACACGAAAGCATTGTCAAATATCAATTTTATGAAAACCAGAATTTTTGACAGATTTTCAAAAATTAACCGTTTCGAGTGGAATTTTCCCATGCGAAAATAAGGCCAAATTCAAAAGCAAAAAACACGTCTTGGTACATGACTTTAGGGCCGGTTAAGACTACATTTGTCGGAATAAGCAATGTTTCTTCTATGATTTTATTAAATAAAATTTTTGGGTAAATTAAATGGAAACATTTGAGAGCGCAATATGTACATCGTATTTATCCTCAAAACATGACCTTTTGACCTTCACTAACGGCAAAGTAGTGATCAGCGTTTTCAAGTAACACCCGCTAATTCTGATTTTCTGCGGCTATGATCCAAACTTTAAGCCTCCTGGTAAGCATCAACCTTAAGTAAAATCATCAAATCAGAAATAAGCGGTGTTTTCTTGCAATTAAGTACGTATTTTAGCGTGAAAACATTTGCATAAATTGAGTTTATCTTTCTGACAGTCGAGTTATTTTCATTTACATTCATTTTGTAAAATGGTCGCAACAGAAAATACTCAAGTAGTTTAAGGCCTGGGTCAAGGGCTTTGACCAGGAAAAAACGGTTTATTCGTAATAACTTTTACAAACGAAATGGAACTGAATCGAAATTTGGCACATAGAAAAATATTATCATCCTTAACATTTTTAAGTATAATAAGCTTTGGCATAGGTCACGTGACATGTCACGTGGCCATTTTTCTTAAAATAGCAAAATTTGACGAATTGGTGACGGGTTTAAGAGAAAACATCAAATAAAAATGCTTTTATGATGCAGATTAAATATCTCCAGCCCTTCACGTTTGGAATGAGTGTCCATTAATCTCTAAAAAAAAATTATGAGGACAAAGGTCATTTTTCAGTCCAAAATTCAACCTATAATTATTTATAACTGTAATTTAAAGACTTGAGGACAATCATTCCAAACGTAGGAGGTTAAATATGTTAAACCTCCATCGGAAAAGCTAATTTATTTAACTATACAAAGAAAATTCGCTACCAAATCACCGATTTACGTAATTTTAAAATTTTGATCACGTGACATGTCACGTGACCAAACTTTTCCGTTACGGCAAAAGAAAACATCAAGATTAACATTCAGGGAAAATTTCATTTTGATCTAGGTTTTCTCGGTGAGGATATTAAGTGTCAACCATATTTTCCGAACACACTTTAAACCCAGGCCTTAAACTGCTTGAGTAAGATAGGTTACTCGCCCAACTATCAGTATCTATAAAGTTTATCGTACCTTGAGAGCCCCTTCCTGTACAAGAAATGACGAGAAGACCGCTAAAAATCAACCGTCGAACCCGTCGAACTTTGTGTCGCACCTTCGATGATCTTGATCTTTCAAAATACCATAAATGTCACGCAATGCACGGAGGTCTTGCGTTACCAGCTACGCCCCGTGTTGGTGGAGCGGTGTGGGGAGGAGGGCTCTGGGAGGAGGGCGAAGAATTTCCCATAAATTTTATTTACTTTAGACTCTCAACTTTTAGCAATTAGAAAAGGCTGTCTAGATTAGGAAATAATTCCGATGAAATGTACTGCACAATATTCAACTGACTCAAGGCTCACTAGGTTTGTCTCGCCTTAGTGAAATCGTTATCTGCCAAAGAATTTTATTAATGCACTGGTTTGCCCGTTGGCTTGTAATTCAGTTACAACAATGGTAAAAAAAAATTAGAAATAGAACAAAATTAAACACATTCCGTTTACTATGTACGGTATATCATTTTGGAGGTATCATTTTAAGAACAAAGGATTTTATAATTTGTTGAGTTCAATTAAAAATTGACCAAAATACCCCTAAAAACAGTAAACAGTTTTTAAAGTAGGTGCAGTACCGACCAAAAGGATGATAAAAATATTAAACGGCCTATGTTTACAGGTATAAGCCAGCTAGCTGTACTGTTTCCAAATCCAGGAAAAGAAAAGAAATCTCTGTCGTATATTCAGGAGCACCCAACCAATCGTTTCGGTCGAAATCTGTTCGGAAGGCTTTAGACTACGACAGGCGCGCAGAAGGTGGGGGGAGGGCGGTGAAGGGGGTTCGAGGGTTTGGAAAAGAGAAATATCGATTATTTGGCTTTTAAGGTGTAATGTTATTGGCCAAACAACATAAACGAGATGAAGCTAAAGACATTAAGAAGTCTTTAACGGCTCCAACTTTAGATTGTTTGTCAATTACAAATGATAGGGATCCCGGGAGCCTTTCAAAAAAATATGTGACGCATAAATCAATGCCAGCACTATGAAGTACGTTTTTTTGCGCTGTTTCCGGTTCCCAGTCAAGTCTTCAGTTTGACCCGTTTGACCCTTTAGTCGGCCTTCGGTGGCGGTTAACGCTTGGTCTCCGACCGTCTCTGATAGTCGAGCGGAAAGCAAAACTTGTGAGTCACCAGCTGCATAGTAACTTGACGCGCTTTCATTGTTCTCATTTGTTGAGTACATGTATCGGCAAGGCAGACAACTTTCTCCCACGCTTGTTTGTGAACACTGTTTCACTTTTCGATAGACTATCCCTAAGAGAAAATAGGGACTATTCGTGATCGAAAGTGATAATAATACTTTAAAAGTTACTTCATGGTAGTTTCTGCATGCGCCAGCAAAAGGCTTGCCTCCGAATCTAGTGAAGAATCCCACACTTTGTAGCCGTTCAGATGTGCACTGATATCCTTTTTGCACTTGTGTATTGTAACGTACTGAACATTTGCAGGATTGTTTGAGCTACAGCCACAAATTCCTCCAACAAATGCCGCATCACCACCCGGGGTGGGGGTTCGTACTCCCTATATTGGGCTATACGGAGATGCTCCGCCCGAAAGGGGTACCTTTTTGAGGCTGGAGGTATATGAGTAAATGAAAGGGTGGGGATTTCACGAGTTTAAGTATTATGAAAGAGTAGGGATTTCACGAAGTATAGGAAAGGGTGTGGAAAACACAAGTTGAAGTATAAAAAAAGGGTAAGGGGAAACTGCCATTTAAGTATTAGAAAAGGGCCTTTCAAAATATATCAAACAGAGGCACGTAAAGGCTATATGAAAGGGGTACCATAACCACACGCAGCCATGATTGTCCGCGTGGCTTGTAATTCAAGACCTTCGTATATTGCGTGACAGTTATGGTATTTTGAAAGATCACCGAAGGTGCGACACAAAGTTCGACGGTTGATTTTTAGCGGTCTTCTCGTCATTTCTTGTACAGGAAGGGGCTCTCAAGGTACGATACACTTTATAGATACTGATAGTTGGGCGAGTAACCTATCTTGTTTTCTGTTGCCACCATTCTACATAATGAATGTAAATGAAAATGTTTCAACCGTCAGAAAAATAAACTCAATTTATGCAAATATTTTCACGCTAAAATACGTACTTACTTGCAAGAAAACACCGCTTATTTCTGATTTGATAACTTTACTTGAGTTTAAAGCTTACCAGGAGGCTTAAAGTTTGGATCATAGCCGCAAAAAATCAGAATTAACGGGTGTTACTTAAAAACGCTGGTCACTACTTTGCCGTTAGTGAAGGTCAAAAGGTCATGTTTTGAGGATAAATACGATGTGCATATTGCGCTCTTAAATTTTTTCATTTAATTTACCCAAAAATTTTATTTCATAAAATCGTAGAAGAAACATTGCTTATGCCGACGAATGTAGTCTTATCTGGCGAAGTTATGTACCAAGACGTGTTTTTTGCTTTTGAATTTGGCCTTATTTTCGCATAGGACAATTCCACTCAAAACGGTTAATTTTTGAAAATCTGTCAAAAATTCTGGTTTTCATAAAATTGATATTTGACAATGCTTACGTGTGGAAGAAATACTCTCCTTTTAGTATATTGCTTTCATTTTTATTTCTACGCGTCATATTTTGAAGACGAGAGGTTTAAACAAGTGACACTTCCAAGTCGGTTTTCCTCGCTCCTGGGTCATCTGAGTGGAAAAGTCGCCGTAACGGAAAAATATTAAAGTAAACAAACTGAAACTTATATTTTTACAAATGGTTTAGTAAGACCTTTGTTATGACAAAGTTTGAAAATTTTCGATTTTTTTATCTTGCATGGTCGAAGGCGAAAATTAGGGAAAGCCGCTCTTAAATATGACGCACAGATTTGTGTAGGCGAATCTTTGCTGACGTCATTGTTTACATTTTGCTTCATCAGCATACGAATCTGCGTGGAGAAGGCATCATGCTAAATACGAATAGATGGTTTTCACGGCGGCCATGTTGGTGGACAGAAACAATAGAAATCGTTTGCATAAGAAGAGAGTTTTATTCCCAAAGGATGGAAATTTCATTGTTCTGTCCACCAACATGGCCGCCAACATGGCCACCAACATGCCACCAACATGGCCGCCGTGAAAACCATCTATTGACTTCAAAAGTTGAAAGCGCTAATAAGCCATACATTCTTTGTCAAATTTTGAGTTTTTTAATACAGCATTGCATGAAGTGTATCTAGTATATCGAGCTCAAATTTTCAGAGAGAAAGCTAATTGTGCTATGCCCTTTCAATATTCAGAGTTGATATTTTTGTAGGTAGGTTAGAGAACGAGGCGCATATGCTAATGAGGCAAAAATAGTAAACAAAGATTCCCCAAGCAAGCCTGCAAATAACAGTCGGTCATCGGACAATTGTCCGGCAAATTTGAGGTTTTGACAGGTAAAAGCTGAGCCTGGTCGGACACTCTGACCGGGCACTTCAGCTTCAATGAAAAATATTTTTTCTTGAAGTTTGTGGCCAAATATGGAACAAGTTTATTTTATTACACTACCGCAATACAACGCAAAAATGCTTTGTTATCACTTTCGTTTTTCTTCCGTTCCGAGAACTAATTTATCACGCGCAATGCGTCGTCTCAAATGTTACGTTGAATTGTAAACACGCCACATCAAGCGCCAGTATTCCTAAAAAGTTGTTAATTGACGCTTTTTGCCGCGGCGTCGTGAAAGATCGTTTAGCCCCATTTAGTCTGAATTACGTTCCACTGAAAAACTACTAAAATCTGAGGTCTTATGTTATTACTTATTGTCTGTTATCTGCAAGTGTTGTGAGATAAATTACAGTCGTAATTTGACCCGATTGAAATGTTATGCAAATTAAATACACGGCCCAAATTCTCACGTTTACCTGAATGCAATCGCTTTCAAAAACTCGAAAAACTGTAAAACGTAACCAATGTTTATCTAGTCCGTATGATCACAAATCAGTTTCGTAGCTCCTTATTTTTTTTTTACGTCTTTGGTTCAAATATTGTTTCCGACTCACTGCATTGATCTTACCACAGTCATGATTTTGTGAAAACTCAAAGGGTGAATGTAAAAATTAGTCATGCTTTGTAATCACGGCCACTTCCAATTCCAAAAATAACTCCATCTTTCAATTCAAGTTTACAACTTCAATTCAAAAACTACCTTTCATTCGCCTTAAACTTTTGCTACGTGAAGGAGAGTTATTTGATCAAATTTCAACGTGTTGCATTAAATCTAATTACACAAATTTTCTATTTAATTGAGCCCGCAAAAAAAAATTGTTTTTCAGGGGGAACTTGCTTTCAAAAGAAGTCGAAGAATTCATGTAATCAGGCCAATTTTCAAGTCTCTGAATGTTACTGTGAGTTTTAAACAGTCCAGGAAAGTCAACAAGCAGAGGTCATCAAAATGTGTTCTTCTAAAAGAAGATTCTTCTGATGAAGAAGGTTTATCTGAGGAATCTGAAGAGACTCTCTTCAGAAGGGAAGAGGAAGATACAGACACATTCTGATTCTCCATAAAACACAAACTTTCTTCATTTTTAGTTAATTAATATCATCGCAAGATGTAACAGACCCTTCTCTAAATGGCAACAAAATTTAAAATCAATCTCATTGACATAGCAAGAAAGAGCTTGGATTAAAATAATTAATAGAAATGAGAACAAAGTTCAATTTCGCAATTTCACAATTTCTTTGAGAAATCATGATTTCAAAATTCCTAAAATTTACAGGTGTTTGTTTGACTAGGGGTGTGGTGCCAATATGTTTTCCGCCAATAATACAAACATTTTTAAATTTGTCGATTATCAACAGGTAAATAATACCTGATTTAATGTAAAAGTGCTCTTTCTGGTGCTAGTATTGATTTTTCACTCAGTTGACTTTAATTTTAAGCCGTTTGAATTTGCAACCAGCATTCTGACGAAGGGTCACCGTCTATATTGAAATACAGAACGGAAATGTCTCTAATGTCTCTTTTTAAATTTCTAATGACAAAGAAAATTTTTGTCCGACCAGACTGGCTTCTTGTCAGGTCAAAACTTGTCCTTGGCCTGACAAATGACCAGCTTATAGACAAAAATTATTTGCAGGCTTGCCCAAGAGACACACTTGAAATGCATTTGTACGAGTTTTTTGCGAGGTCCTGGAATACACCAACCGCAACAATCAATGTGTTAGTTTCTTGTCAGTTCTGAACTCAGAAAACTCACAAAAAAGGATTTAGCTAGTACTGTTAAATTTAACAGGCTATTTCGCAAAGAATGGGGTGGCAAGGATGAAAATGAATAGCAAGTTTAAAAACTTGACCGAGCGATTTATTTAACGCATGGGAGTAAATGGTGTTGGAAAATGATCAAGGGTCCATTCTGTATTCAGTATTGAATCATCAATAATGATCACGATCGATACTCGCTAAGAACAGAAAACAACAAACACAATTTGTACATCAACTAGTGTTTACTATTACGGCATGGGGATCAGTTTTGTACTCGGGTCTGATGGCGGATGAATTTTGCTGGTACGCTTTAACATGTTTCGTCGTTTCAATTAAAACCATCTTGTGACAGATAGACAGATCGACAGATTAACAGAAAAAAATTGCTTTCAAACAGAAACAAAAGCCGTTTTCTAGTTCTAAACGTTGCTACAGAATTGTCATCACCTGAAGAAAAATGTTGCAATTGTGATGCAAAAATACCAAATTCTGCATACATTTCTTCAAAAAAAGTGTTCAACGTGTTCCAAGTAAATCATTAAAAGTACAAAATCGGATGAGTTCAAGGCGATGTGCTTTAAAACTAGGGTTGGTAAAAAGGTCCGCGTTACTCCACAATAAGTTGGCATTATTTAATAGTTAGCCTTTCCGAGAAAACGTTACTTTTCGCGTTCTATAATACTCTACTGACAAAGTCTTTTCATTCTTTTCATTTCTAAACTTGAATCGGAAAATAATGGTCGTAGATTTCAGCACTAGGGACGTTAATTGTTAGGATGTTATTTAAATTTGGCGTTATAAATATCAAAGTTCTTTTAAAAAAGGTTCTTTTCTTAAAAAAAGGTATCCGGTTTCATTTGTAAAAATAGGTTTCATTTGGGGAGCACGTGTCTACTTCACGCTGCTAAATTTACGGTTAATTCGAATGTAGGATTAATTCAACCTTCATTCTTTTGAAATTTTGAGGTCTACCCGTTAAAGGCCAACTTTACTAGGTCACCTAGCGGGTAGCAATGATATTGTTAACCTTTATTATCGTTTTGTCTGATAAGTAAGTAAGTAAGTCAGTCAGTCAGTCAGTCAGTCAGTCAGTCAGTCAGTCAGTCAGTCAGTAAGTAAGTAAGTAAGTAAGTAAGTAAGTAAGTAAGTAAGACTCTCAACGTTAAAACAGGGGGGTGGGGAGAGGAAGGTAAGAATTCACTCCAGATTAAAACCAAAATATGCAAAGTGTACCAAATGTTGTAACCACAGTTGCATCCGTGGTCGAAATGTTTAGGGCACTCGACGGTTTCGGACTGAATGTAAGTTGTGCCATCTGGTAAGAAATCTGGCCAATGAACCTTTTTTTAAATTTAAGACAATCATTATGTCTCTTTCAAATATAGCTCTATTTTGTAGCTCTGTTAGAAAAGCTGGAAAATATCAAAAATGTTTTGTCTCTCATAAAGATGTTTCCTCCCTCAATGTTAATCTGATTTGGAGTCTCTCCTTTTGATTTTAAGCCGATTTTTATTTCAGGAAATTGTAAAGCTTTGGGAGAATATTTCTATGTTGATTATATTACATTAACCAACTATGCATGCTGGACTTTATCACGTGGTGAAAAAAAAAATGGTGAATATTATTCTTGTAAACCAAATAGCTTTTATTCGATGTAGATTTAGTCATATGAGCGTTTTTTTTGTCAACTATGTTTTCACTTATTTTTATTTTTCAGCTCAACATAAAAATGGCCTTGTGTCTTTTTGTAGCTGTAATGTGTCTTGCATACTCTAAAGGTGAGCACGACTGGGCATGCATTACGTCCGATTAACACATTTTCCCACATCGATTATTTTGATGACATGTTCATAAGTGGGGAAGAACCTTTCATGCCATTTTATTTACGATGAATTATAGCTAGCTAAAACTGGAAAAACGTGTCTCGCAGAACATCGCGAAGCTCTGGAGATGGTGCACCGCAAAATTTTAGCGACGGGACACTGGGAGGGAGAGATGGAATTTCTGGTTTAAATGGATAGCCACAATGACCCCGAAATTTTAAGTTGAGACATTCTCGTTCCCAGTCGCTCGTCACACTGAATTACGCCAATTGGAGCTTTGTCGCGGTTTTGCTGCTAGGCAACTGCAGGACACCAAACCGATATTGAGGATCTATGAACATTTAGATCCGATATCATATTTCTGTTAAAATTTATGAAGTACAGAGTAAACCATAGTCGGTGACAAAAAAGGGTCAACCAATTAAGCTTGTGATCTTCCGGTAGACTCCTCATCACATATATTATAGGTTATAATAAGAAGAAACAAACATTGCAGGTTTGACGGAAGTACTAAAGTTGAAAGTTGATGGAAATCCACCAACCACGAACAACAAGGTGATATATGATATATGGGGTGCATTCATTTGGTCGAATCCAAAAACAGATTTGTTGGGAAGGATTCTTCGGAGAAGAAACGCCAAATCCAGAAAAGGGTTTGTGTCATGCTTTACTGTTGTTGAGTCACTCATGGGTGACATAAAACAAAGCAACGAAAGGTATAAAACATTTGTAAGAGAGTGCAAGACAACATGAATAACGGTAGAAAGCAAAGAAAAAAAGTTACCAGTACGCAACCTCGTATATTTGCTGGTGTCAAAAAACCCACAAGGGCGAGGAAAGTTTTTATTTGCTCTAAACTATTGGCTTTTTAAAAGAAAATTAAACAAATGCCTACCTTTTTTGGTCTTTGGGACAAAATGGCACCAAGAGCCGCTTTGCAAACCAATATATGTCATATATGGTAAATAGAGTGTACCACATGAACTGCTAAACCCCACTGACCACCTTTACTTTTTTCAAATCCGTTTCCAATGGAACGCTTGGATTTCAAATCCAAAAACTCCGGATATGGATTGAATCCATCGAATCCTTCCTCAGAGTGGATTCGAAATCCTTTTTAGGATTTGTCCAAATAAACAGAAAATCCATTTTTGGATTCAAAATCCAGATTTGGATTCTGACCAAAGGAACGCACCCATAGAAAATGGGGTGATACGCAACCAGTCGATCATATCTTCTGATGAAGATTGTCTTTTCCTCCACTTCGGTAAATAATAGCTAATTACAGACAAATCTTTTATTACACCTAACTTTGCCTTTTTTTACTCTTTCAGCTGCATCAGATTGTGAAACTCCTCCAATGGATATCGCCATTGTTATTGACCAGACCAAAAGTGTCGGAAAGGATAACTATGACACCATGTTGGAATCGATCAAGAACCTAATATCAAAGTACAAAGTTGGTCCAGACAATGACCACATAGCCATTGTGACTTTTGCTGGAAAGGCCTTCGTCCGAGCGAGGCTCGACGATTCAAAGTACTACAGCATAAGCGGCTTGAACGATCTCATCACAGACATGGAACACAGCGACCGTCTAGGCTCACCTACAAGAACTGACCTTGCACTGGATGTAGTGAACAAAGAAGTATTCGTACCAGCAAATGGTGACCGTCCAGATTCACCAGATATCTTAATAGTCTTCACCGATGGTGGGAAACATGAAAACTCTAACCCTTACAGCTCTGTGTTACCAGCACTTGTGGTAAGTTTAACGTGAATGTGACTTAGAGAACTTAGAGAGGCTGGACGTTCAGACGGTCCACGCCTCCAGGGCTTTACAAATCGTGGTATTTTAACCAACACTTTAATCGATTTACTGTCAAGTATGTTATTTACAAAATATTGAATAACAAACAGAACCCCAGGAAAGTAATCAAAGGGCTCTAAGAGCCATCTCGTGAATGCGAAATAACGTTAGTCGGTTTTAATTTTCCATACTGAGTTTTAAGACAAAGAATTGAAGAGTAAAACAGATTTAAAACGACTAAAACATCCTAACGTGACACAATATATGCATTGTTTGAAACGAGACTGTCTAGTCATCAACTGAATGATGTAATATGATAAGAAATTCATATACAGCATTCGTCTTTTAACACCTAATACACTTGGGAATTTCAAAAGTTTACGGATGATGGAACGAGTGAAAACTTGCGTATCTGTTCCGTACACTATATATCGCTCACCGCTTCGCGTATAGTCACGAGGTAATTCTGGACAGCTTTTATTTCAGTGTATAATATAATAGTATAATGAGCACGTGCACTTTTTCCAAGCCCCATTGAATGGATTTGACACCTTACGCCTGACCATCCAACATCCCATAAACAGATATTCTGATCTCATTTGATCTGACTGATTTTACTTACGTTCTTTCTTAGGCAATACTACAAAAAGACACAGCCCAAACACAAGTCGCAAAATGTATAAATAAGCCTTTAGAAATCTAAATCTTCGATTGTCGAGTACTAATACTACTATCTGCTTGAAAGCAACTTATCTTACGTTCTACTCGTTCTTTTGAGCCAGCCTTCCTCGGCGATAAAAAAAAAAAATGTATTCGTTTCTCAAACGATGCGTAACATAAATATGCATTCTGTGAAATGAAAGCTGAGATTTGTTAACTTGGTTGACCTTTACGGGACTGTCTCATGCAAGAATCTTGTTTTTTCAAACTCATATTTTCAAACGCGTATATTTGAAATTCAAATCCTTTCGATACGAAAGGTTTCTTTAAATTATACGCTTTTAAACAAGCAGTAACGACTGCTATTAAAAACACAGGTGTTGGGAAGAACCGTCAATTAAATTTACTAAAGATAAGTCGATAAGCAGAACTTTCTAGAACTTTCTAGAATCACATCTTAACTTCCTAGGATCATATTTCTTATCTTCAAAATCTATCCCCTTAAAAAAGTCCATTTTATATAATCGCGCTTGGCTTCAAGCCCAGCCTGTATATATATGCGTAGCTCACTAGTTTATGAGTTTGAGCGCTCTGACATGGAACGATGATATACAATACAATACAATACAATACAATACAATACAATACAATACAATACAATACAATACAATACAATACAATACAATACAATACAATACAATACAATAACCTTTATTTCACCTCGAATTTAAAATAGAAAAATTGCTAATCTCTTCGAGAAAATAAATAAAATAAATAAATAAAATAAGATAAATATGGAGTAATAAGATAAGTGTATAAACTTACAATATGTACAATTACGTAATTGATAACAACAGTGTTATCAAACTATTTACAACTAATTACAGAAAGGACAACAGTCAGTGTCTAATTCTAAATCGCGAATAGCCGACTTAAAAGCTGCAACTGTAGGCAATGATCTGATGGTATTTGAAGGGGAATTCCATAATTTACTTCCATAGTAAGACAGAGAGTGTAGGCCATATGTAGTGGTGTTAACACGAGGAATAATAAGAGAACGTGTACCACTAGAACGTAGATTTATGCTGTGGGTGATGATACCACATGTGTGTGATTATCTGAGGTGGCTATATAGCCTAACCTCAACTTCAGCATCAGCACTGCACTGACGAGGCCCAAAAGGCCGAAACAGTACTGTCTGCAGTACGTAAGCACTTTAAGTAATATTATATACTTGATAATGAACTTAACGTAACCAAAATCAATATGTTATTCTTAGGATAAAGGTATTTATCGCATTGCTGTGGGGATTGGGAAAAGCATTGCTCAAAAAGAACTCGTAACTATTGCAGGAAGTCCCGATCAAGTCATCAATGCTAAAAGTTTTGAAGATCTTAACAACCAACTGGACAACATCAAGGCGGCTACATGCAGTAAGATTTACTTTTACGTAAAAAGCCTTAAATGGGGCTGCGATGGAAGCTAATAGCTTTGACACTCCTCCCCCCTTTCCTCCCCCACTTCAGTGCGCAGCACGCGTTGAGTTGTGGACATTGCGTCATTACATTGGCGCCCCTTGCTTCCTGTTTTCGCGCGCTTTGCCGGATTTTAGGGACGAAGTAGCCACCAAAGAGTTGTCTCTGGAAGGGAAGATGTTTAAGAGGCACCGCCGTGTTTAATTTTAATTTTTTTAATACCCCTGCTAGATAGAAATGGAAAATACACTGAATGGAGCGAGTGGTCCGAATGCTCTGCGATTTGTGGTGGAGGGACACGGACGCATAACAGAACCTGTACCAACCCTCCCCCCAAGGGCGCCGCAAAAACATGCGCGGAACAGAATCTCGGACCAGCTGAAGCGTCAGAGGTTTGCAATACACAAGAATGTCGTAAGTGATTCACTTAATACTCTGGATAATAAAATTAGACCATTTCTTACCAGATATGAATAAAGCGAACTCCTAAATAAATACATTTTATAATATGACCGTACGGTCCCGCTGAAGCAATCCTACAGAAAATAGAATCGAAAGGTGACGTGAGCGGGGCCGGACGGGTTGACATGAGCCGGTCCGGAAAAAGCCGTCCGGCCCCGCTCGAGTTCAAGTGACCTCGCACTGCACAACTATACTTGTACTTTCTAGTCATATTATAAAATACTTAATGACAGTTAGGTCGGACAAATTATTAATATATATTATTACTATATTATAATAATTATTAATTACTAATGATAATCAGGTGCCAGTCCATTAGCAGACTCAAAGGGACACTGTCCTGCCGAAATAACAAAATTTCTCTTACCCTATTTCCACCAAATATACAAAGAGCAAACGGGAGCAGTTACAAGTTCGAAGATAAAGTGCAGGATTGCAAGGATGGAAGTGGATTACATTTCATCAATTTGATTTCGTGACAGGCGGTCACAAAGAAATCAAAATTGCCACTCTTGTGGAATTTTTTACTTTTTTAAACCTATGTTATTCTGTCTCTTTAATTAACATTTCTTTGTTTTCATCACTGTGGTCGATTTTTTCTTTCTATTTGAACTAATAAAGAAAGCTTAATGCACGCTCCTGGCCATAATCATGAAAATAGTTATTTCCAACAGTATATCATTGATGACTAACCTGTGATTTGCTTTTAGCCGTGCCTGGTAACTACACCAACTGGTCTGAATGGGAAGAATGCAGTGTGACTTGTGGTGGAGGAGTCCAGAAACGTACAAGAACATGCACCAATCCCCCTCCATCTGGCGGTAGGCCACACTGTACCGAGCAAAACCTGGGTTCAGCCGAAGAAGAACAGGAATGTAACACGCAAGATTGTCGTAAGTAGGACTTCTTTGTGTCTCATGGAAAAGTCTCCTCGATTAGCTGACATGTTTAAAGAGTTAGATCCAACAGTATATCAGTGATGACTGACCTATGATTTGCTTTTAGCCGTGCCTGGGAACTACACTAATTGGTCTGAATGGGGAAAATGCAGTGTGACTTGTGGTGGAGGAATCCAGAAACGAACAAGAAACTGCAACAATCCCCCTCCATCTGGCGGTGGGGCAACCTGCATCGAGCAAAACCTGGGACCAGCTGAGGGCGAACAAGAATGTAACACGCAAGACTGTCGTAAGTAGGACTCCACTGCGTTTCGTGCGAAAGAATTTCATTAGCTGACATGTTTAAATACCTTGTTCCAACAGTACCTCACATATGATTGACCTATGATTTGATTTTAGCCGTGCCTGGTAACTACACCAATTGGTCTAAATGGGGAGAATGCAGTGTGACTTGTGGTGAAGGAGTCCAGAAACGTACAAGAAACTGCACCAATCCCCCTCCATCTGGCGGTGGGGCAACCTGCATCGAGCAAAACCTGGGACCAGCTGAGGGCGAACAAGAATGTAACACGCAAGACTGTCGTAAGTAGGACTCCACTGCGTTTCGTGCGAAAAAATTCCATTAGATGACATGTTTAAATACTTAGTTCCAACAGTACCTCACATATGATTGACCTATGATTTGATTTTAGCTGTGCCTGGTAACTACACCAATTGGTCTAAATGGGGAGAATGCAGTGTGACTTGTGGCGGAGGAGTCCAGAAACGTACAAGAAACTGCACCAATCCTTCCCCATCTGGCGGTGGGGCAATTTGCATCGAGCAAAACTTGGGAGCAGCTGAGGACGAACAGGAATGTAACACACAAGACTGTCGTAAGTAGGACTCCACTGCGTTTCGTGCGAAAGAATTCCATTAGCTGACATGTTTAATAGTTAGCTCCAACAGCACCTCCCATATGATTGACCTATGATTTGATTTTAGCTGTGCCTGGTAACTACACCAATTGGTCTAAATGGGGAGAATGCAGTGTGACTTGTGGTGGAGGAGTCCAGAAACGTACAAGAACATGCATTAATCCCCCTCCATCTGGGGGTGGGTTAAACTGTACCGAGCAGAACCTGGGGCCAGCAGAGAAAACCAAGGAATGCAACGCAAATGAATGTGGTTGGCAACTATATAACAGGCTTAAACTGATCTTATGTGGTCTTATGTGTATAACTGTGACAGAAGAGAAAAAAATCAATGCATTTCTACTTCATGAGTGCCAGCTCGTATACTATACGTATCTGTGTCATAAAGAAGGAAACAGACACTCGTGATAAACTAGAGTTACATGAGGATGGTTAGGTATTCATTAATTCTTACTACATAGGTACTACTACTTAGTACTTAGGTACTTACTTCTTAGGCAAATTACTTCAGTGATTTTCGCGGGATAAAAATGTTGTCTCCAGTGTCGAGAAGTCTGTGCCGTTTGGCCCTGGTGACGAGGGTAATATTATTCGAACTCATATCCCGAAACACAAGTCAATTACGGCGGCGAAGTGGACAGGTCAGAGACAAGGCTAGTTTTTCAGTCGCTAAATAGAAATAGTGCGTTGTGAAGTTATAATGCGAAGAGTTTTTCTCTTTTGTCACGAGTTTGACTAAGAATTTCCAGGCTTTGCGTCCAACCGATTACTTAATATTATCATCATCACTATTATTACAATTGTTATTACAATTATCATTAATATTATTACAATTGTTATAAAATGCAAAATGAGAATCCATATTGGATAATCTTTGTGCCAGTTGACCTAATTACAAGCTATGCCAGAAGTTAAGCGCTAATGCAAAGTTGACTAACTTTAGAAGGAATAGTTAACGGAAGGAATTCCTTGCCCACCCATGTTCCTTACTTAGGTCTGTTCTTCAAAGTACAACCAGAACTACAACCTTACCCTTGCTTTTTAACTGATTACAATATTAAAAGAAGTAAATAGCGGAGGGGAATGTCCTTAATATAAAAGCTAAACCTTTACTTCTGTTTACCTAACACATCACTACTGAACTAGACAAAGCACACGTCACTACTGAACAAGACAAAGCAAATATCGGTGGTTGCCTCGATATTTTGATTAAATAAGTTGTCTCAAAATCTTAGCTCCTATTGGTAACGTTCTTAAATGTTTCCATCTGTGCTGATCTCTTGATCAGCACGGTCAATGTTATTAAATTTTTAATATGAATTAAACATGCCGAGTTAGCATAAATAGTTCATTTAGTGTGTCTAGAATTAAGAAATACCAAACATTTGCTCAAATCTGATTCGTTCATAAGGGGTGGCGAATAGTAAATTTGAGACTTTGTGAGATGGCGAGACTATGACTACTGACCGAGACCGAGACATAACAGACCGAATTGGACACAGTCCTATTACAAATCTTTATTATGAAAGGTTTTCCGACATTTCAGAATCTGTCGTCGACTGCGTTTTGGATGTAGCTTTGCTTATCGACACGACAAAGAGCCTAGGAATACCTCACTATCATTCCATGTTAGATTCCATCAAGAACTTGACATCGCTATTCAACATCGGAAAAGACAAAACGCACATCGCAGTGGTATCATTTGCTGGCAACGCAAAAATGCGAGCTAGTCTGGCCAACCCAAAATCTCAAAGAAAACAAGGTTTGTTCAATCTCCTTGAAAGAATGAAGAAGAGGCTTAGTTCTCCCACACGTACAGACAAAGCGCTAGACATTGTCTTCAAAAAGATCTTCACCTCAGCCAAAGGAGATCGTCCAAATTCACCCAACGTCATTATCGTTTTCACTGACGGAGGTTTGCACTTTAAGGCTAAACGGCTTCACAAGGTGATACCCAAGGTAAGTGAAGTATAGCAAACGTGCATGTTACACACAAGTCAGGTTACTCATTGACGCCCAACAGTGCCCAACATAGCAAAATAGCAAAGTTCAGATTTCCACAGACTCAAATGTTAAAACAAACCCATTTACAGCATAATAAACAGCAGCACAGGAAAGGAGTGCTCAATGGCTTTCATTTGAATCGTTACACTTTTATCTTTCATCCACAGACGCAAACGTTAGAACTACGTTGTACAGCGCAATAAACAGAACCATTGGCAAGTACCTCTGAAGAGCTTTCATTTGAATGGATACACCATTTAGGAGTTCATCCTCAGATCGACGTAGAAGTTAAAACTACCTGGCATGACTGGTTGGCCGTTTGCTTTCGTCGTGATGTCGAAGGGTTAAAAATCAAATACTTTAAATGTTAAGTCACTTATATAAATGGCCATTTAGTTATTCCTTATTTACGGTAGTCGGAACGATTACCTTTGTCTTTAGTATTTATTGGCCTTGCTAGTTGTAATTCTTATATACGGTTTACATTAAATAAATAGTGTCATCTACTTCTTGAGAAAAAAGTGTACCATATCTTCTTTAGAAAAACAGCACCGTAAATGCTATTTTGAGCTGAACATACCCTGTTTGAATTTCTCACTCATGACAGGATAGCCACATTCATCGCGTTGCTGTTGGTGTTGGAAAGAAGGTTAAAAGGGCAGAACTCAAGGAAATCGCTGACAGCCCAGAGCAAGTGATATTATCCAGAAAATTCGAAGAACTGAATACCAAGCTTGGTGCTATCCGTGATGTTATCATTGAGGCAGGCTGCAATAAAGAAGGTGGGCATGCTTTAACCCTACCATATTACATGAATACATGTTGTGTGGTTCTAACTTTTCATTCTGTGGACGAAATCCCCATGGTGTGACCATTCAAATGAAACCTCTTTGGCAGTACTTTTGCACGGATCCATTTGTTTTTTAATATTTTACATCCCAATTTACTCTGTAATCGTTTAAATAATAAAAAAAATCTAACAGTCTATATATAATTAAATTTTAAGGTATCTCGTGAATATCTGTCTGATATCGTGTCTACAATTAATAAATATTCATGTGGTTCTTTAAACGTGACTTAAATTTGTTGAGAGTAGGTAGAATTGCCTCTTAAAATAGCCAGTTGATGGAGAGAATCGTTGAGAAACAACGAGACCGGTTCGTTTTTAACTTGTGATACGCGAAGCGTAAAACGAGTTATACACTCGATCGGTTGTAAACTTTTATTTGCAATTCCGCTGACCAGTGCATAAAGCTTCGAGCTCGGAAAAATTGAAACCGATTTGCGGACTTCAAATGGAGTTTTTTAAGACTTAGGAAAACGCTACGGAACGATAAAGGTTGTTTTAAATGTGTGACGTTTCGCTGCCATTTGTAAAAGTTCAAATAAACCAAATTTTGTTTCGGAAACGATGTCTTAGTGTGACACAATTTGGACACAATTTGTTTAGTTCAGTTCTCTCTTATTTCACACAATGCATATTTATGTTACGTTTGGACATTTTTGTTTTTAATTTCACGGTTTTTGAAACAAAATTTGCTGTATTAAAAATATAATATAAAAATATCATATGAGCCTTTGATCTGTTTCCTTTTTCTTTGAAATCGTTTAGTGATTATTTCGTCTTTTCTACCAAAAAAATCCCGCCATGAGAGGAGAACCTTGACTAACACGAAGAGATGTCTTGAATGTATGACAAGTAACCATTAGGACTTAAGAAGCCTAAGTTATTTTGACCTGGAATACAATGCCTTATTCATCAGCTTACTTTTTCTTTCTTTTCTTATCTTTCCTAGAATGAAATTCTTAGAAGAGCGGAGCAGATGAAGATTTATCATTGAAAGGGAGAGGAATAAGTTAAATAAAGATTGCGGGAATCTATATGTTGTATGGCTTTTTGGATCAGGCTAAATTTACGACAAGAACACCGCAATGATCTGTTTAAGCCATAGACCACACGGTGTTCTATATTTTCAATCCGCTCAATGAACCACGTGGGATGTTGGAAGAACAAACGGGTATGTCACAATCCGAAGGCGAGAGATTTACAAGATTTTCGAGTGATATTCCAACATCATAAGTGGTTTATTGCACCGATTAAGCGGTGTTTAAGCGGTATGATAGTCAATAGCTATTGACTAATCACAGTGCATGCATTGCATCCCGTTAGAACAATCTACACTCCTCACCCCCCTAATATAACAAGGTTGTCACGCCGAAGATTTTATGATCATCCACGAACTTTTATGCGTGGTCATGGCAGACGGTCACTTAGAACAAAAGGCCTATTGTTTAAATCGTAATGTGCGAATTTGAGCCGGAACAATAGACCATTTCTTGATACGGCAGTTATTGTATAATGTCACATAGAATGTCACATAGTGTGACACATAATGATAATGTCACATATAACCGCTCCCAATTTTTCTCAAAATTTATCAAAACAGGTTTTTACATATTTGTTTTTACTCCCTGTCGATTTTCAGACACCGCGTCTAGCGAGAAATATTGCGCCGGTGTTTTCTTCACAACAAACGTGAAAACCTACATCTAATCCGCATTTTTAGAAATGTTGAATCATACAAGACCGAACCGAAAAGAAGAAATTCTGAAGAAAATTAAAGGCCATTGACTTTTCCACTTGGTGTTGTCTAAAGTCGAACATTAGAGAACTTAATTAAGCAACAGACGTTTTCGGGGTGGCGGCGACTTCGGCCGGAAGTGATGCCATGATTTGTGCGATACTGCGCATGCTCTAGCTAGCCTCCCTGCTGTCGCGGTCCCGTCGGCGACATGAAGATAGAGAGTTTGCCGTTGTGGATAAAACGTGAGTTTTAAACTTTAATTTTCGCCAGTTTTGGAGCATCCAATAAAACATATTTTTCAAAAATATTACTAAAATGCGTTGCAGCAAATGCCCACTGTTGTTTTGACTACACTAGAAACACGTGTTACCAGGCATTATCTAATACACACTCTGTTTTGTTATTTGTGTTTTCTTCAGTTCTCATTTTCTGTATTGTCTGTGTTACTCTGCAATTAAAATCGTCATTTGCACTTGTTGTAAGTACCAAGCCATAAAACCCTGATCAACCCTAGTATCGCTGAAATACCATTTACTGGGGAGATATCCCACCGCCAGCCCAATTTTGTGTCGCTTGATCGAACGCCTGTGTAAAAGTTTTTTAGACAACAAGGAGGTATATATGGGGGCCCAGTATTCTCATAAGAAAATCACATGAAATATTTCAAGACATAGAAAAATACTGGCTGATTTCAATAAAAAATATATATATAAATGGAAACTTATCATATTGTTACTTTTTTAAAATTAAAACCGCCGGAGCCTGAGTACGAGGGCCAAGGGGCCCCTTGGCCCTCGTACTCAGGCTCTGGCGGTTAAATGGAATCCACGGCTGAGCAACCTCTCAAGCTTTAGGTCCAGTCCCCTGCCTCTATACAACGTGGATTACCGCCGTCAGCAGGTGTCTCGGGCTACGAGAAAAGCGGGCTGTCTCGCTAATTTTGAGTGGTATTTTGCAACGTAGAAATCCATTTTTGGTGGCTTTTTGTCCCTCTGCAATGAGGAAGGGCTCATTCGATCTTACACTATATAACTGTGAATTAGCAACTGATATACGGCATCATTGTCTGTGTCGCGACTCACGAGGTATGCAGAGCTATGAGAACATGGGCCACGTTGCAACACATGAAAATCATTTTACTTCTTAATTTCTATGAGAACACTGGGCCAATTTATTAACATGTAAGAATCAAAACGCTTTTGAATTTGATTTTAGTATTGATATTTTTCCACTCAGATTTTCCATGTCGTTTTCTTATCAAGTTATTATTATTATTTTTTTTTTCTATTTTATTTTTGCATAAAATTGATGTTTTTTTTAGTTTCATTTTCTTTAATTAAAAACAAAATAAACAATATAATAAAGGATGCCGAGCTTACTGATGTGAATGACTTTATCGATCACCTGAGTGCGCAATCGATAGTGGAAAACGTAATGAATTCACCTGAGGTGTTTGACTTTGAACTGGTAAATGAGATACAAATAAGAACTGTGTTAGAATCATTAGATGTTAAAAAGCTACAGGTGGTGATGGCATGGCTAGGGTGCTGAAGATCAGTACTAAAGAAATGGCCCTACCTCTTTGCAAAAGGGTACATGGCCCAGTGACTAGAAGAGGGAGGACTGGACTCCAGTTTTTAAAAAAGGAGACAGACAGGCACTGGAGAACTATAGGCCTATAACGGTACTATCTTGCCTAAACAAAGTATTTGAGCGGCTGCTAGGCAACCAAATAACAAGTACGTTTGACTGCTATATCGGAGACTGTCTTACTGCCTATCGTAGACATCACAGTTGTGAATCAACACTCATTGGCATTGTGGAGAACTGGAAACGTGCCAAGGACAACCAGTTATCCGTCAGTATCCTCTCAACGGACATGTCTAAAGCGTTTGACTGTCTGCATCCACCACTCATGTTATGTAAGCTAAAGGCCTATGGTTTCCGAGACAAGGCGGTCGACATGCTACGGAGTTACTTGTACGATCGCCAATGTCGTGTACGAATCGGGACGGTAAGAAGCTCTTGGAGGCCAGTAAATCGTGGCTGCCCTTAGGGGTCAGTCTTAGGACCGCTTCTCTAAGTATTGATAGAGACTCAATTTTTGAGCGTATGCAAGAAAGTAAGTCAGAGGATCAGTTACAACTCTATAAATCGGCAATTCTTCCCCACCTCATCACTTATTGCCATTTAGTATGGCGCTTTTGCAGGGCCTCAGACACTCGGAGATTAGAGAGGCTACAAGAACGTGGTTTGTGGGCTGTCTTTAAGGACACACATCTTAATTAACAACAGCTTTTAGATAAAGCAAATTTAACTTCTTTGTGCAACAGACGGCTCCAAGATTTATGTATCCTAATGTACAAAGCGAAACGAGACCGATTTGTAATCTATTCCAGCCTAGTAATCATACTTATCTGCTGAGACAAACTGACTTTGCGATACCCAGATTTAATACTACTACTTATGGGAAACATTCGTTAAGATACCTTGGTCCCAAACTGTGGCATAACTTATCCAGAAAGGAGAGACTTGCAAGCAATCTTAATACCTTTAATTTGCAAATAAGAAAGCATGACTTATCAAGCATCTTAAAAGATGGTTGTACAGGCTGCTATTTATGCAATTCCTAGATTATTTTTTGTATATATATTTATATATCTTAATCTTTATACATGCACAGTTTCAGATTTTTTATTATGTTTTTATATAGTTAGGTCAGTTTAATTCTTTTTTATGTTTAGTTAGGTGTTCCCTATTAGCCGAGGGTTTTCCCCTCTGCTAGATATTTTATTGACACGTTAATAAAGTTTATTATTATTATTATTTATTATTATTATCAAGGCGTCTACCATTTTTCTTTGTAGAACTTATAATGATGATCTTAATGACAGTATCATTTCTTATTTACAACTTAGTTTAAAGTTGGTAAGCTTGTAGGTCATTTATTCCATAAAAATATGATAAAAATAAATTGTCGTGTAGACGCTACCTTGCTCATTTGCCAAACAAAAATTACAAATAAGAAACCTGATTCGCATCCATATTCTCATCATAGAACTAACAAAACAGTTATGCCGATGTACCCTTATTGGCCCGGTTCGCCGGCAATATTTCCCACTAAAACAGTATTTCACTTAAACTGTCTTGGCGTGACACGTTTGCAAGGCCAAGAGTTAGAAAAACTTAAGCTCGGTGTAGATGTCCATGTTAAGTGCGCCCCGTATTTATATTAGACGCACTTAACAGCCAGGCCCCGGTTGTCAAGTGCGTCCCGTATTTATATTAGACGCACTTAACAGCCAGGCCCCAGTTGTCAAAAAGGTGGATAGCGCTACCCACTAGTTAAATCTATATTTAGTGGATAACACCATTGGTTTACGGAATCCGAGTAGTCACTAAACCCTTAAAGACACTTCAACAAGAATTTCCGTCGCCAAAATTTCGACTACCAATTGGTCTCCAAACTTATGTAGTCTACAAGATCCCCTGTTCGAGTGACCCTGGAACTATATCGGAGAAACTGGTAGATGCTTTAAAACTGGAAAGAAAGAACACATCAGAAATGTTAGGAACGGCAACAAAAGCTCATATATTTTCAAACATGCTTGGTCTAACGATCATTCAATTAATTATACAAGCGCACGAGTGATCGACCAAGGCGGCTGCCGAGAGGGAGCAGAGGTGGCGCAGTGGTGAGAGCGCTCGCCTCCCACCAATGTGGCCCGGGTTCAATTCCCGGCCTCGGCGCCATATGTGGGTTGAGTTTGTTGTTGGTTCTCTCCTTGCTCCGAGAGGTTTTTCTCCGGGTACTCCGGTTTTCCCCTCTCCTCAAAAACCAACACTTCCAAATTCCAATTAGATCTGGAAAGTGTCCCCAATTAGTACTCGCGTGCTAGATACCTTTGACACTTAAATAAAGTGATTATTATTATTATTATGGCATACCGCCATCTTTAATGAAGCGCACTATGTAATCCTCAGCCGCTACCTAGTAACGGATCCCTTCATTAGTAGTTTTATTTATTTATTTATTTTTTGTTTTCTATCTTGCATTCCTGTTTTCCAACTTGTTCACACTTTTTACTGTTTATATTACTTTATTCTTGGCTTTTCTACTATTCGTCAAAGGCTGCAGACTGGTAGCCGAAACCTCGTTTTTACAAATAATTTTAAGCCAGTTCGCTTGTTGACTGGGTAATGATTTTTAATCTGGTGCGTGGATAGCATTATCCACCTTTAAACAACCAGAGTTAGACGTTCAGAACAATGCTACTGGTATAAACACGGCCATAGCTAGAAAAACGTTTTTGCTTTTGTTGCTCTAACATTTCCAACCCATATTTTGTATTTTTTCTTATATGATCCGTAAGGAAATATCAAAATTATTACATAGTTTGTTGAGCTCCAGAAACTGAAGTTACCAAGCAACATATGGAGAAGCTAATAATTGACATTAACGAATATCATTGAAGATATAATTACCGAAAAATAAAAAGAAAAGGGCAGTTTCTTGGTGTTGCGGGTGGTGTGATCACCAAATGACGTAAAGCAAAAGATTCAAAAGACACTGAACAATACCCACAGCACAACACAATAGAAATTATAATGATGATGATCTTAATGACAATTATCTATTGTTTTCAAATAATAGTTTAAATTTGGTATGATTGAATAGGTCGTTAATTCTGTACAAATTAATTGTCGTGTAGAAGCTACCTTGCTCATTTGCCAAACAAAAAGAAAAGTAAGAATTCTGATGGACATAAATATTCTCTTCACTGAACTTACAAAACAATATGTCTGTAATGCCGATGTACCCTTAAATTCTCCCAACGTGCCGGCTAACTTGCAGAGCCAGGATCTGCTGTTGGTGGCAATACAACTTCTTGCAGATAAGAGAAAGGTACGTATCAATCTTTACCTGAGGATTAATTGTGGCTTCGTCCCATGTTCCTTATATAATCAAACCGTAAGTTGCATAATGTGGCTCTTACTGTTAATTCTGTGGATAAAACTCTCAAGTACCCTAATACGTTTAATTTTTTTTATCTAACGTTTCGCCTGTGGATTCAAACGAAAGCTACTGAGCAGTACTTCCCTGTTCTTAATGTTTTACTTTTCTATGGTTTTGTTCGATTTTTAGTTGTATTTTTTCCTTTTTTTTTGCGAGTCGAACAATTTGAAACCTTAATTCATGCTCACATTTATCTCGATATGTATTGAGGAAGTATAAGGAAAGTACATCGATTAAACTCGAAATTAACTGTCTGACGGTTTACGAATATAGCGTTACGACAAAAAGAGCCGAAAATCTCGTCAGGAATTTTGTAGTTGTTGTTATTGGTTTTTTTTTACAGGGAAATAACTTTTATTGCCGAAAAGAACTTTTAAAACAAAACCTGTAATTCAGCTTATCTCTTATAATATACGGTGACGGAAAGACTTTGTCTGCCACTACAACAACGCGTTACAACAACAACAATTTATTGATTAAGTAATTAAAATAGAAACAATGTGGATTGTCCCGCAATGGCTACGAAGCTAATCTAGGCAGGGCAAGGCAAAGCAATAACACATCTTACAAAAAGAAAATTAAGAAAATTACAAGCAGAAAAAAATAAACACTGTTACTGTTAACCAACTAACATCCTGGAAGCAGAAATTCCGCTTTTGATTCCATTCAGTTCGTTTTTGTAAATTGGATCGATTTTACTTCTCAAATGGTCGGGGTATTCTTCACCACGTTTTAGCTGTTCAAAAATGTTGGCATGTAAACAATGAACTTTTCTATTAATAAATACTTTTGTCAAGGAAATTTGGTTTTATCAACTGAATTGATAAGATAATTTGGCCACCGTACCGTAAGAATATTAAAAAAGCTGACGTGTCATGCGTAGAGCGAATCTCCAATCGGTTGCTAATTAGCGTTTATCAACTCCAAATTGTCATGTTTCATTTCCCACCGACGCAGAGCCACAGTTTCTTTAGAAACTAACCCCTTTATACATTTGTTAAAGGCCCACCTTCACCCAAAAGACGTTGCGGTCGTTTGTTATTGTTTTAAAAAGGTCCATTGTTCGTATTCATGATCTGATTGATTGCACGCATTCAAGCATAAATTTCGTGTTACATGAAATTCAGCACAGAAAGAGCTCACGGTGCGCACAGCATTTTGGGTGAAGGTGGGCCTTTAAGGGCTCAGTTTTAGCCGCAGAATGCACTGATCAACGGTGATCAATAAAAATAACTGAGATCATGAATTTTAATTTTGTAAACCTTTGTCCGTCTTTTACGCAAAATCATAAATTATTCCAAAAATTATTCGTCTAACAACAAAACTTCCGAAATTAAGGCGTCCGACATTTTTGGTGTTTAATGTGTTAGAAAACAATAGAAACGTCAATAAACAGTTCGGACACCGACACAATCATACATAACTACAAAGCAACAATTGGTTCCTCACAACTTATTATAACACCCTGCGTATGCATATTTCAAAAGAACCATTGTACAAGAAAGGTCTGAATGGAGCTACCGATACAGCTGAGAATTTGGCAAAATTTTCACTGCCAGCTGAGAAATGTCGTGTTTTATAACCATTAGCAGAAGCAATAATAGCAGTGTGAGCTCCAAAATAACTGAAGATAATGAAGCGCGCTCTGATTGGTCAATAGCCAATCAGTATTATGATTCAAAACCTCATTAATAATTCATGAGCATATCAGCTTATCACACGACGCAAATCGCTCACGTGTTTGAACCTTTATACCTGGTAATCTACGATCATTATGAAAAGCCTGGTGGCGGCTTTGAATTCAGTCACAGGGGAGTGCGGGGCTGAATATGCAAACAATGCAATTATCGCTAAATTTTTAATGAGAATAATTTTAAAATGACCACAGTGATCTTTATTTAAGATCACAAGTAATCTGGGTCATGGCTCGTGTATGACGACTGTATTGTGATGTATTGTGTTAGGTAGTATTAGGTTGTATTGTGTTAAGTTTTATGACGTCAGTCATGTCGTCGTACATGAGCCATGACCCCGTAATCTTTATGTGAAGAATACTAGAGTGGTTTTACTAAACCCGTGAAACACTACCTAACAATTAGTGTGTGATAGTCCAAATTAAACAAAAGAAAACAATGGAATTATAGTCTAACAGTGCGTACTATTCTACTAACTATTTCACGGGTTAAGTTAAATCACTCTACTATGGATAGTAATTATTCAGAATTCTTAGTACAACAAATGGTGACTTTAATATTTTTGTTCAGTACTGTTTTACAATATCTGGTCTTTTGCCATTCTATTTGGAATCTTCTCAACAAAATAAACAACCAACAGTTTAACAAGTGAATCGTTATCTGAATGATACCAGCGCCTTCGTGTAAATTGCAAGTAAGCGACTGGTTCGGAGATGCAAGCTGCTTATGTGTTGTATGCTAATCAGTCTACTTGTTTTTCTTGTATGCTAATTTCCTCTTTGCACAAAAGCGCAATAGGCCATTTCCGAGTTGCCTTTAGCCTCTCTATCAAAGCGAGGCTAGGTGCGAAACCTTTCATATGAAAATAAAACTTATTTGCATGTGAATGAAAATTCATTTTCGCACCTTTAGCCTCGCTTTGATAGAGAGGCTAAAGGCAACTCGGAAATGGCCTATTGTTTTAATTCCGAAGGGACACGCTTTTGAACGAATGTTTTTGAAGCCGTTCAAAAAACTCGCAGTACGTGTATTATCAGGTGTAAAAACACTACTGCTCGTTTTTTCAAACAGTATGTAAACCACATTTAATGCAACAAACTACACATTTCTATGGTATTGTTGCTGCCATAAACCACTCGGGATGTTGGAATTACACTTGAAAAGCTTGTAAATCATTCGCCTTCGGCTCGTGACTTACATTCTTTTCTCGTGTCTTTCCAACATCCCGCGTAGTTTATTGAGCTCCTTTACCACAGAAATGTATCGTCCATTGCTTAAATATAATATAATTGATAAGTAAGTGATAACTGAGAAATGGTCGAAAATTCAAACTGATAACTGAGAGACAGAAACCCCATCTTGAATAAAAGAAAGAAAGAAAGAAAGAAAGAAAGAAAGAAAGAAAGAAAGAAAGAAAGAAAGAAAATCACCAATCCGCTGTGTAAGAGTTTGCCAATTTTTTTTTTATTTTCACATGTATTCTCGTCTGTTTATATTTAACAATAGTTTTTTAAATGGTTACTTTCAGCTCAAAAAAAGTATTAACATGATCGCTCTATGGCTGTGCACGGTTGCTATGCTTTTTGCATCTTGGCAAGGCAGTTCGGCGGCACAAGGTTAGTAATACAACTGTAAAATTATCCATCCCCTCTCTAATGAGAGGGATATTATGTAAGTCTTCACAATCCTAATGACTTACAACTGCCAGAGCTTAAGCCGGTTTCTGTAGCATGAAGCGAATGAGAGTATTACTACTCCCCCCTGGATGGGATGCTAGTCCATTGCAAGGTTAAACTCCCCCTTGGATGGGATGCTAGTCCATTGCAAGGTTACCCCCAGCGTGATGTCGCCAGTACCCATTTATACACCTGGGTGGAGAGAGACAACGTGGAGCAAAGTATCTTGTTTAAGGAAACAACACGACGGCAGAGACCAGGCTTGAACCACCGACCTTCAGGTTAAAAGTCCGACGCGCTAACCACTAGACCACCGCGCCTCCACAAGCATGGGACAACAAAAAAACCTGAGTCCCCATCAGCAATCGATATGAACCTAGTACATGGCCAAGTTCTCTCCCGAGTCTCTCGTAGCTCAACAGTAATTAGAACATCTGACAACGAAAACATCTTAGTCCCCATCAGCAATCGATATGAACCTAGTACATGGCCAAGTTCCCCCCCCCCCCCCCCCCCCCCCCCCCACCCGAGTCTCTCGTAGCTCAGTGGTTAGAGCAACTGACCGGTGTGTGAACCTAGTATATGGCCTAGCTCGCCACGAGTCTCTCGTAGCTCAGTGATTAGAGCATCTGACCGGTGTGTGAACCTAGTATATGGCCTAGCTCACCACGAGTCTCTCGTAGTTCAGTGGTTAGAGCATCCGACCGGTGTGTGAACCTAGTATATGGCCTAGCTCGCCATGAGTCTCTCGTAGCTCAGTGGTTAGAGCATCTGACCGGTGTGTGAACCTAGTATATGGCCTAGCTCGCCACGAGTCTCTCGTAGCTCAGTGGTTAGGGCATCCGACCGGTGTGTGAACCTAGTATATGGCCTAGTATACCACGAGTCTCTCGTAGCTCAGTGATTAGAGCATCTGACCGGTGTGTGAACCTAGTATATAGCCTAGCTCACCACGAGTCTCTCGTAGCTCAGTAATTAGAACATCTGACCGGTTTGCGGAAGGTCATAGGTTCAATTCCTGTCCTGGACTTTCTTCCACGCTCGTGACTTGATGAGCATAACATCTTTCTCATTTCATTACCGAGCTGTCTTTTTTTCTTTCTTTCTTTCTTTCTTTCTTTCTTTCTTTCTTTCTTTCTTTCTTTCTTTCTTTCTTTCTTTCTTTCTTTCTTTCTTTCTTTCTTTCTTTCTTTCTTTCTTTCTTTCTTTCTTTCTTTCTTTCTTTCTTTCTTTCTTTCTTTCTTTCTTTCTTTCTTTCTTTCTTTCTTTCTTCTTTTATGTAAGGCAAATATCGGTGCAATAGAGCGTTTTCACTTGACGTCATAGCCGCCATATTGGTGTTCCCGTACAAAAGAATTTGAAGTAACTTCTTTTGTTAGGAACACCAACATGGCTGCCATGGCCTTTGTCATTTGAGTCCCACGGGAATGAGTGAAAACGCTCTATTAACAGACACTGCATGCTTTTCCGCATAAACAAATTTTTTGGGTACTTACTGTTAATAAATAAATTAATCAAATAACCAATAGTTCCTCTTGGCTTTAACAAAATGAAGAGAACGGATGCGTGTGTCTCCCCTCTTTCCACCGATGATTACACATTACATCCGGACAGCACAACATATTCTAACTCATTTTGCCAAGAAAAACAGCCCACATGAATTTTACGAGAATTTCAAAAATCCTTACAAGTTACGGAATTTTTCCCCAAAAAGGAAAGTAGACCACAGCTAATTCAAGCAGTATTGCTAATTGGAAATGAAACCAACCAAAGCAACTTACAGTGGAAGAAAGCTGAACCGAGAAAATTGGAGTGGGAGAGGGGATAGTCCATTCAAGTAGAACGCTGATAGAAATGAGTCACTAGTTTATGGAGACACGGTAGTCAGGTAGTTTTCTATCTGAGGGTCGATTCCTCGAATCCTGGTCTTTAGACAAGAAGTTCTTCTCCATGCACATTCTCTCTCTTCATCCAGGTGCATAAATGTGTATCCGACGAACATAATCTCTTCAGGGGCTGGGGTAGGGGATCCTTTTGAGCCGAGCGACGTTATTGTAAACATGATTACCTTGCTCATTGATTTCCAGACGATGACCGTTGCGATCCTCTTGATCTCTGCCTTTTGATCGACCGCACGAAAAGCGTAGGAATAGAGAATTACAAAAAGACGATGGACTCCCTGAAAAAGCTGATCGCGTTGTACGACGTTGCACCAGAGAGCACCCATATCTCGATTGCAACATTCGCTGGTGATGCACAGGTTCGCGCAAGTCTTGGTGACTCCAAGTACTACAGCAAAGATGCCCTATATCAACTTGTTGATGATATGAAAGCGAATGATGTACTAGGCTCTCCCACTCGAACCGACTTAGGATTACAAATCGTAGGTACTGACGTGTATGTTCCTGAAAAAGGCGATCGTGCAGACGTACCAGATGTGCTAATCGTTTTCACGGACGGGGGAAAACATCAAAGTGCCATGCCATATAGTGCTGTGCTACCTCAACTCAACGTAAGTACCATGTAAACATATTATCCCCTTCGTGCGTCATAGATCGATTAACCACGTAAGTAAGTAAAAATGTAAGTCAGTAGGTAGGTGGGTGGTAAGTGTGTAAGTTAGTAAGGAAGGAAGAAATGAAGGAAGGAAGGAAGTACGTAGGTCCATTATTGTAACGTTTAAAATCAGTGCTTAACCCTGACAGGTCTAATAGACACACACTAAACATAAATATACCAACTGATGTCTGCATATTCATGTAATTTAATTTAATTATCACATTTATTTTACTTACCAGTGTTTTCTGAGCAAGAAACTGCTTCATTTTTAAGAAATAGAACACAAACCGCGGTGATAAACATATTGAACTTATTCATTTTTTATAAAACTTGACGTTTCGTATGCTACTACATACATTTTCAAAAGTGACCGTTACAGTGTTGAAAACTATACTTATATAGTATTGAAAGGGGACTGGGACCGAGATTAAGTTTTATCAAAAATGAATAAGTTCAATATGTTTATCACCGCTGTTTGTGTTCTATTGCATATTTATACTTTTGAATAAAGAAAAACAATATTTATTGGTATAACTTTTGTATTTTTACGTCATTTAGTGTTTATTTATTGGTTTTGATTAATTTTGCGTCAATTTGAACGGTTTTTAAGAGGTTTTAAAAAATTTCAGAAATCCAAGATGGCGGATCCAAGATGGCGGCCGTATAACTAATTACCTAATAACTACGTCATATGACGTCATCGTTCCATTGTGCGGACCGCGAAGGAGATAGTTTTGGACGTACTATGTACCCTCTAGGTTTCATTGTCATAGCCTTAATGTTCTTGAAGTTACGAAGGGGTTGCACAATGTGCCCCCCCCCCCCCCCCCCCCCCGCCAGTCTCAGGAACTCAAAAAAAGCCCAGGCTGAATAGGGTTAATTTATGTCCAATTTACACCTTAGGCAAAATCTGTCGTCAGAGTGGCCGTGGGTATTGGTAAGAGCATTGCTCGTGAAGAATTGGAGACAATCGCTGGGGATGGATCAATAGCAACCGCCAGCGATTTTGACGATCTGGATAATCAGCTATTTGATATCATGGAAAAATCTTGCGGTGAGATGTTAAAAAACACCATTGGGGGTTGGAGGCTGGGGTTGGGGGTAGTTTCCTTGCGTGCTGATTTTTTTGGTTTCAAAAGGAGTCTTAATATTTTAATAAAGACACAGTAGATCAGCCAAGAGACAGCAATTCAATGAAGGCATGTGTTGAAAAGTATATGGGATTTTTTGGGTCTAGTTTGGTTTGGGCTTCAGTTGTACCTCCCCGTCACTAAAATCGGAGTACCTCTACAATCTCGTTCCCAGAGCCCGCGTTACCCTTGTCCAGCAATCTCGTTCCCAGGGCCCGCGTTACCCTTGTCCAGCGGAACGGGAAACGTCGTTTCCCGTTCCGCTGGACAAGGGTAACGCGGGCTCTGGGAACGAGATTGAGTACCTCTACTGAGGGAGGGAAATACTCCCTTATGTAAGCTTTTTAGGTTCGTTTGATTCCATATGGTTATCGTTTTTTAGCATTTCTGGTCTGAAAATGGGTACCAATTTAGTGGTCAGGTCTGAAAATAGACATCGATTTACGAGTCACGTCTGAAAATGTATAAATAAATGTTGACCCACGTAGCACCGGTGATACAAACAAGGAATCAGAGAATTAACTCTGTGTGTAAATTATAGTGCTAAGGTCAACCCATAAATTTCCCTGTACTGAGCGTTAGCCCTAGTAAGGAAATGAGGGACCACACGAGGGAAAGAAAAAAATATTTCCCACCGAGGTCAAAGATTTTTTTCTTTCCCTCATGTGGTCGCTCATTTCCTTACTAGGGCTAACGCTCAGTACAGGGAAATTTATGGGTTGACCTTAGCACTATAATTTACACACAGAGTTAATTCTCTGATTCCACGTCTGAAAATGGATCAGTAAAATGAAATATTTTTAGTAAGGAAAATTACATATTTTTGTTTGAAAATAGGTTTGGAAAATCGCGTATTTTGGTCTGAAAATGTTTAAGGGGTTAAGAGGCAGACCGTACATCCCACAATATTTCTTAGGAGTATCACGCCCCCTCCTCCCCAGGTGTACTAGCTATTCATTCTTTCGTCGATGTCGAAGTATGTACCAGCTACAACCTCGGAAAGAAACTGTTGAGACATTTTAATTTGTTATGCAATCAGATTTAGCATCATATTTTGGCATCAACAAACTTGAACAAATCGCCCCCTTTCTCCGCGCCGTGCAATATTGTTAAAGACAGAAAACTGGCCAACACAAATCCTGTGATCCCCAAAACAACAATGGAAGAGAGGAGTGGGGTGAACAGTTATATAATGGAAAGGTTGTCAGCTAACAAGCTTACCCTGAATTTGACAAAAACTGAGTTTATACTTATTGCATCAAGGCAGAAGTTATCGCTAGTTTCAGAAAGTCCTTCTTTTACTATAAATAATAACGCTGTAGAACAAGTAGCATCAGCTAAATCACTTGGAGTTTACATCGACCAAACCTTAAACTGGGAATGCCATATTGAAAATGTCTGTAAAAAGATTGCTTCCGTCATTGCTGCAATTAAACGAATACGGCATCTTATCCCATTTAATATTTTAATCAAAGTGTATAATAGCCTTGTTCAGCCTTACTTTCATTATTGCAGTGTGTTGTGGGGAAACTGTAACAAGGGCCTTTCTGCAAAGCTTCAAAGGCTTCAAAATCGCGCAGCCCGCATTTTAATGTCTGCGAGCTACGATAGTAATTTGGATGATGTGTTCCGGGCACTAGGGTGGCGTAAACTCTGTCATCAAAGATTAGAAAAGAAATCTATCATGATGTATAAAACCTTACATGGGATCATGACACCAAAATGTCTACGATCAAGATTTGTTTATCGCGACAACGCGAATGCTTATCGTTTAAGGAATACTGAAAACAAACTAGTTCTTCCACAACCTCGCACTGATTATCTGAAGTTTACCGTACAGTGGAGCTCAGTTGTGTAACAGCTTACCAACAGAATTAAGACAAGCAACTTCCTTCACAGACAGCCTAAGCTTATATTAGTATGTGGTGGTTCTCTACACTAATAGCTTTATTTTAGTTTTTGTAAGACTAAAATGAATTTCCCATACAAAGTCTATATTAAAATCGTTCGTTGCGTAATAACAAAGAACCATCACACACTAAGCTTGGGTTGCCTGTGCTCAAACACCAACCCCGCGGTCTGGCCAGTACCTAACGCATGCGCACGGCCGTATCACAATGGCAGTAGGAAGCAGATAGGTAGCTAGCTGATAATGATAAATAAGCTGATGGAAATACCGTGTATAAATAAAGTTATCTATTCTATTCTATTCCAGGAGGAGAGGAGGAGTGAACAGTAATGTAATGGTGTTTGAGGGTGTTTTTTTAGAGCAATAGAGAAGAGAGGAGAAGGGGGAAGAGGGGAGGGGAGGGTGAACAGTTATATAATAATGGTGTAATTTGAGGGCAATATAGAAATGTGTGTGTAGTTTCAGCATCTCTCATCTAGTTTTGTCCGAGGTTGTAGCTCCTAACTAGTTTCGTCACTATGAATATCTCCCAGATCGTCCCGGAAAATACACTGAATGGAGTCAGTGGTCCGAGTGCTCTGCGACTTGTGGTGGAGGAGTACGGACGCACAGCAGAAACTGCACCAATCCTCCCCCTAAGAATAACGGTAAAACATGCGAGGAGCAAACCAATCTGGGACCTGCTAAAGAAACCGGAGAATGTAACACACAGGATTGCCGTGAGTATTACTACGACGTCATCTAGCTCTTAGTAGCTTCAGTCTATATGAACAGTCATATAATAGGATTTCAGTTGTCCGAGTATTAAGAGGGTGTGAATGGGGTTAACCGACTAGCGACAAAGGGCGAAAAATATTACTGACTACCGACAAAACGAGAAAAAAATTACCGACTAGCGACAAATAAATTCTAACCGACAACCGACATGGTCCGACGTTATAGGGATGTTTGTATTCAGAAAGAAGAGCATTTTGAATTTATTTTTAGCGCAGGAAATGTCCAGATCCTTTGGTGGGCTCTATTTCACCAGACGTAACCACATTTATTCCAAATTTCGTCAATTTTAGAATTTCCTGTCTTCAAATTACTTTAAAGTCCCGGGATCCTTCTTTTCGGAGAGCAGCGGCGGGCTTATTTCCAGAACAGCGGCTCGTAAGCGAGCCGACGAGACGCCCTGCTGTTGTGTCATGATTCTCAGATACTTTTGCCTAAACTTTTGCCTGCTTTTGAGACGTCAATATAAAGTCGTATTGACGTCTCAAAAGTCAGCCTGTGATTGGTTGAAAACTTCCCGAGGCAATTTAATGGGTTCCTTCCCTAGAAAAGAAAAACTTCAAATTATCTTCAAAGTAAGGGCTAAAATGTTAATTACTTTGTCAAGTTTGGTAGATAACACAACACTATATTCAATGAAACGATCCTTTCTATTGAAAGTTAACGACCAATCTAATCACCAGCGCAGATGTAACAATTGCGACCTCGCTTGATAACGGTGCTGCAATGCCCGTGGCGGTTCATTTCCGACCCAAATCTGTGACTGGAGAAGAAACATTTTCTTGCATGAAAGATAGTATTAGAACCGTACAAACCTGTAAAAATTGCTTGAAAGGTCAGCGAAGTGTTAAACATATTGTGATGAGTGAGGCCTCAAAATGTGTAGCAATGAGCAAATGCGAAGAGTGCCTAAAAGCAAAATCGGTCTGTGCAAGCTGCAAGAACAAGGGACAAGTTTCTTATCACCCATCTTTATGGGCATGTGATTCCTGCTTAGATAGAAACGTGACGTGCCAAAAGTTAGTTGTCATGGCAGTAGCAACCGACTGCGAGGAGTGCAACAAGAATTAGAATTGGTAGTTCCCTTGCCAGATGTCGTTCACGTTGGAAAAAGCTGTAAGTGCAGCTGGTCGAACTGGTTTATCAACTTAGACGGTGAATTTAGCAATCTCGTGTTGCTTCGAAGCTTACGTGACAATGCGGAGGCGTTTATCAAAAAGAAGCTTCGAAAGCTGTTTTCACTTGAATGTGTTAGGAATAAAGACAGAATGGCTGTCGAAGCCATTATTCGTTTAACACGGCCAGAAGTTCTCAAAGTGCTGGAGGACGTTAAGTTCGTTGTGCATACCATCGTACCAGAACAATACAGATTTTGGACAAGTAACCAACGCGGTGTATGCCCTCACCCGATCGCAGTTTCTAATGGCCCAACAGGCTCGATCCTTGCGCTTGATTACAACTTTGAGACAGGTTTATCAAGACTCCTAACAATAAGATTGCACCAGCCAGCAGATGTCTCTGTTGTGCGAGATGGACTGAGGGATGCTAGGAACTTGTGCTTCATCGATGAGATTGCATTCTTGTGCGAAAGGGGAAAATCAACAATTTCTTTTGTCGACTTCAAGGGAAAAGTGAAAATAAGTACAAAGTCACTCAAGCGACGACCTGAACTTCTGAGCCACTTAAAGGCGGTTCCCGTTTTGCGCCAAAGACTTAACGACCAATTGGGTGCCATTTCTAAGAGCATTGACTGTGCGGAACACGTCCAGATACATCCAGATCGTCTTAGTAAGCCTTCTGCTATCTGTGCTGCAAGCAATGATTTGTTATTTTGTAGTGATGACGAGAGTCAATATGTCTATCAGATAGCATTGAAATTTGATGGAGTGACCTATTCACTGCCTATCCATCCAGCATCGTAAACCTTTGGTCTATTACTCTACTAGACCAATGCGCATTCTTCTTAGGAGTCTCGAGCCAAGGTGGGCTGTACAAATGTAAACTTAGCACAAGACGGTGACACAAGCTATATGCAACTCGACTCTTTCTTGCTTTGAGGTAAACCAAGTATGCGCCTTGAACGGGAAGGTAGTGTACACGGATACAAAGGCGGGAAAGGTCATGTAGTACAACCCTGATGATAACTCGGTTAGAGCTTTGGTAGAAAGTGGCCACAACAGTTCTTCCGATGGGACACAAGATTCATGCTCATTCAAACAAATCGAGGGGATATGCTCCGTAGACAAGACTTTGTTTGTTACAGATGTTGCCGCTGGAAAAGTGAAGATAGTAATGAGCCTCTCAAAAACGATATCTTTTCTGGGGATTCTTGGTTCCCCTTACGATACCTTTGGAATTCATTCTAAGGGTATGAAACCTGAAGGAGTGTGCTTGAAACAAGTAAAAGAGAACGTGACAAAGATTGACAACTATGTAAAAGATACACGAGAATTTAGTTTTATCGACTGAGTCGATAAGGTAAATTGACCACCGTAAAAAGATTCAAATAACTGACGTTTCGAGCGCTAGCCCTTCGTCGGAGCGAATCAAGGAATTGTGGGTAGTGTGTGGTTTTATATAGTAAGCGGTGGAGCTACGCTATTGGTGGAAATTTGGTGACGTGAAAAACAAATGTAGATTAGTTGAATGAAAAGCGTTCGTTGATTCCGTGGGGTTTGAGAGTGCCGATTTGAAAGATGATTTTTTGTTCTAGGTTTTTACGGCTTTCTGTGTTACCCTGGTGTAGGGAAACGCCGCAGATTGTCATGTGTTGTTTAGAATGGTTAGTAAGATTAAAATGGCGCGCGACTGGTTTGGATGCGTCTTTGTCATTTTTTTCAACGTCTCGGAGATGTTCACGAAAACGGTCGCCCAGTCTCCTCCCTGTTTCGCCAATGTATATCTTTTTGCAAAAAGTACATGTAATGCAGTAGATAACATTTACGGAGGTGCATGTAAAACGATCAGTGATTTTAATGGATCGTTTGGGTCCTGTTATTTTGTCCGCGTTGTGAATGAAAGGACAAGTGTTACATCGTGTGCGTGTGCATTTGAAAGTTCCCGGTACATCGTCAGATTTCAGTGCGCTCGTAACTAGAAAGTTGCCTATGTTTTTGTCACGTTTGAATGAAATTAGTGGGGGTTGTGAAAAAATTCTGCCAGTTTCGGGGTCGTTTTGGAGTAATTTGAAATTTTTTAAAATGATGCTTTTGACTGTGTTGTTGTGTGGGTGGAAAGTGAGGGTGAATGGAATTCTCTCGTTCTCTTCCTTCTGTGGCGTTTGTAGTGCTGACTGTCTGTCGATCTGTTGTGCACGTTGTTGGCCCGTATTAACAACAGAGTCAGGGTACCCACGTTTCTTGAAAAACTGGCACATTTCTTCTGATTTGTTGGAAAAATCAGAGTCATCACTACATAGACGTCGAAGTCTGAGAAATTGAGAATACGGAATGGCGTTTTTAACGTGCGATGGATGTGAGGATGAATGTAACAGATAACTGTGGGAATCTGTAGGTTTGTAGTGCACACTTGTGGATAAACTGTTACCGTTGATTGAAATATTAATGTCAAGAAAAGCGACTGAGGTTTCGGAAATTTCCCAGGTATATTTTAGAGCTGGATGAAAAGTATTGACAGAAGTTATGAATTGATTAAGTTCCTCTTTACTGGAAGAGGTAGCGCCAATGCAATCATCGATGTAGCGGCCGTAGAGTTCGGGTTTGGTTCCGTGGTACTGATTAAAAAATTTGTCTTCGATGTGGCCTACAAAAAGGTTAGCGTAGCTTGGTCCCATTTTGGTGCCCATGGCGACTCCATTTACTTGTTTGTAGTAGTTTTGGGAAAATGAAAAACAGTTAAGTGTCAAAACTAATTCGGCTAAGCGGAGCAGTGTTTCTGAGCTTGGGTTTTGAATGGAGCGCTGGTCGAAAAAATATTTTAGTGCTTGAAGTCCTTCGTCATTGGGGATGACGGTATATAAAGAGGTAATGTCCATAGTGAAAATTAATTTGTTTTCGCTGGCAAAACTGAAATCCCGGAAAATTTCGAGTGCGTGATTGGTGTCCTTAATGTACGAGGGTAGTGATTTGACAATGGGGGCCATGATTTTGTCTAAATAGCTAGAAATTAGTTCGGTAGGACAGCTACAAGCGGAAACAATGGGTCGGCCCGGATTGTTTGGTTTATGAATTTTAGGTTTGAAATAAACGCGTGAGGTTCTAGGAGTAGTGATGATGAGATTGTTGGCGGTAACTGGTAATTGTTGTTTAGTAATGAGGTCTTGGATAGTTTCTTTGACAATTTTTTGGTTGGTAGAAGTGAGATCTTTATCAACTTTGGCATAGAAAGCGGTGTCAGAAAGTTGCCGAAAAGCCTCTTGTCGGTAAAGGTCGGTCCGCCAAACAACTACCGCCCCGCCTTTGTCGGCCGCTTTGATAACAATGTCGCGTCGTTTGCTAAGACTTTTGAGCGCTGCCCATTCTCCTGTTGAAAGGTTGGAAATTTTGGTGTGGCGGTTAAATTTAAGTTTTTGGACATCGTGACGACATTTTTTGACGAAAAAATCTAGAGAAGAAAACTGGCCCTCTGGGGGAGTCCATTTTGATTTGCGAACGTTGAGTGTTTCAAAAACATCTTTTTCCGAGGTGTTAGAATTGTCTTCTTTGTCGTGGAAAAAAGCTCTTAATTGCACGCGGCGAAGGAATTTTTCAACATCTTGTTTGACTGAAAATTCGTCGGTTTGTTTCGCTATAGGAACAAAGTTTAAACCTTTACTAAGAACAGACCTCTCTGGGTTAGAAAGCGGCAAATTTTCCGGAATGGTAACGACGCCATTGTGACTATCGAATGAATGGTCGCCGGATAATTGAGGACCTATTAACTGTTCAAGTTTTTGGGTCTTGATTTGGTTAAGGCTGTTGAACAGTTTAGCATTGAGTTCTTGAATTTTAGCGCGAATTGATTGTACTAAGACAGCTGGACAAATTTTGGAAAGTTCGGAACGGTATTGGATAATTTCCTTTTCGAGATTGTTACGTTTAAGGCACATAGCTCTGATGGTGATCCTCATAATATTACGCGAGAAAGAATTTTGGGCATGGTGAATTTCGTGGAAATATTGTTGATTGGAATCAGAGAATGTAGAAGCGTGAAAATTTGAACGAAACCCTTTAGGAATGACTTTGGATTGGAGGCAACGGCCGATGAAATTGATGTGACTACAAAACCTAGTTTTGGTAAAGATGTGAGTGGCTAAACGAAAGGCTAAATTAGTGGAAATGGGGGGAAAAGGAATAAGATAACTTACGATTTCCTGGCGTAGCTCCTTGGTGAGTGTCTTGAGGTTAGGCATCGTTGTCTTCGGTTCGTTCGGTGAGAAAGCTGTTGAGTAAGAAATATTTATGTAAAAAGTTAATGGTCGCAGCGAATAAACAACAAATGAATGGGGTTAGTTTCTAGAGAAACTGTGGTGCTGCGTCGGTGGGGGGATGAAACACGAGAATTTAGTTTTATCGACTGAGTCGATAAGGTAAATTGACCACCGTAAAAAGATTCAAATAACTGACGTTTCGAGCGCTAGCCCTTCGTCGGAGCGAATCAAGGAATTGTGGGTAGTGTGTGGTTTTATATAGTAAGCGGTGGAGCTACGCTATTGGTGGAAATTTGGTGACGTGAAAAACAAATGTAGATTAGTTGAATGAAAAGCGTTCGTTGATTCCGTGGCGACCATTCATTCGATAGTCACAATGGCGTCGTTACCATTCCGGAAAATTTGCCGCTTTCTAACCCAGAGAGGTCTGTTCTTAGTAAAGGTTTAAACTTTGTTCCTATAGCGAAACAAACCGACGAATTTTCAGTCAAACAAGATGTTGAAAAATTCCTTCGCCGCGTGCAATTAAGAGCTTTTTTCCACGACAAAGAAGACAATTCTAACACCTCGGAAAAAGATGTTTTTGAAACACTCAACGTTCGCAAATCAAAATGGACTCCCCCAGAGGGCCAGTTTTCTTCTCTAGATTTTTTCGTCAAAAAATGTCGTCACGATGTCCAAAAACTTAAATTTAACCGCCACACCAAAATTTCCAACCTTTCAACAGGAGAATGGGCAGCGCTCAAAAGTCTTAGCAAACGACGCGACATTGTTATCAAAGCGGCCGACAAAGGCGGGGCGGTAGTTGTTTGGCGGACCGACCTTTACCGACAAGAGGCTTTTCGGCAACTTTCTGACACCGCTTTCTATGCCAAAGTTGATAAAGATCTCACTTCTACCAACCAAAAAATTGTCAAAGAAACTATCCAAGACCTCATTACTAAACAACAATTACCAGTTACCGCCAACAATCTCATCATCACTACTCCTAGAACCTCACGCGTTTATTTCAAACCTAAAATTCATAAACCAAACAATCCGGGCCGACCCATTGTTTCCGCTTGTAGCTGTCCTACCGAACTAATTTCTAGCTATTTAGACAAAATCATGGCCCCCATTGTCAAATCACTACCCTCGTACATTAAGGACACCAATCACGCACTCGAAATTTTCCGGGATTTCAGTTTTGCCAGCGAAAACAAATTAATTTTCACTATGGACATTACCTCTTTATATACCGTCATCCCCAATGACGAAGGACTTCAAGCACTAAAATATTTTTTCGACCAGCGCTCCATTCAAAACCCAAGCTCAGAAACACTGCTCCGCTTAGCCGAATTAGTTTTGACACTTAACTGTTTTTCATTTTCCCAAAACTACTACAAACAAGTAAATGGAGTCGCCATGGGCACCAAAATGGGACCAAGCTACGCTAACCTTTTTGTAGGCCACATCGAAGACAAATTTTTTAATCAGTACCACGGAACCAAACCCGAACTCTACGGCCGCTACATCGATGATTGCATTGGCGCTACCTCTTCCAGTAAAGAGGAACTTAATCAATTCATAACTTCTGTCAATACTTTTCATCCAGCTCTAAAATATACCTGGGAAATTTCCGAAACCTCAGTCGCTTTTCTTGACATTAATATTTCAATCAACGGTAACAGTTTATCCACAAGTGTGCACTACAAACCTACAGATTCCCACAGTTATCTGTTACATTCATCCTCACATCCATCGCACGTTAAAAACGCCATTCCGTATTCTCAATTTCTCAGACTTCGACGTCTATGTAGTGATGACTCTGATTTTTCCAACAAATCAGAAGAAATGTGCCAGTTTTTCAAGAAACGTGGGTACCCTGACTCTGTTGTTAATACGGGCCAACAACGTGCACAACAGATCGACAGACAGTCAGCACTACAAACGCCACAGAAGGAAGAGAACGAGAGAATTCCATTCACCCTCACTTTCCACCCACACAACAACACAGTCAAAAGCATCATTTTAAAAAATTTCAAATTACTCCAAAACGACCCCGAAACTGGCAGAATTTTTTCACAACCCCCACTAATTTCATTCAAACGTGACAAAAACATAGGCAACTTTCTAGTTACGAGCGCACTGAAATCTGACGATGTACCGGGAACTTTCAAATGCACACGCACACGATGTAACACTTGTCCTTTCATTCACAACGCGGACAAAATAACAGGACCCAAACGATCCATTAAAATCACTGATCGTTTTACATGCACCTCCGTAAATGTTATCTACTGCATTACATGTACTTTTTGCAAAAAGATATACATTGGCGAAACAGGGAGGAGACTGGGCGACCGTTTTCGTGAACATCTCCGAGACGTTGAAAAAAATGACAAAGACGCATCCAAACCAGTCGCGCGCCATTTTAATCTTACTAACCATTCTAAACAACACATGACAATCTGCGGCGTTTCCCTACACCAGGGTAACACAGAAAGCCGTAAAAACCTAGAACAAAAAATCATCTTTCAAATCGGCACTCTCAAACCCCACGGAATCAACGAACGCTTTTCATTCAACTAATCTACATTTGTTTTTCACGTCACCAAATTTCCACCAATAGCGTAGCTCCACCGCTTACTATATAAAACCACACACTACCCACAATTCCTTGATTCGCTCCGACGAAGGGCTAGCGCTCGAAACGTCAGTTATTTGAATCTTTTTACGGTGGTCAATTTACCTTATCGACTCAGTCGATAAAACTAAATTCTCGTGTTTCATCCCCCCACCGACGCAGCACCACAGTTTCTCTAGAAACTAACCCCATTCATATGTAAAAGATACTGTGAGTAAGCTGGTGAAGGAACGCTACCAGTTGAGCGAGACTTCTGCAACCAATGATCCACAGGGAACTGTATCACAGAAGACGCAAGTATCTGTGTCTTTGTTTAAAAAGGAGATGGACAGGCTATACAAGAACGTGATGGACGTTAACCCCCAATTTCTAGATGATCTGCTGCTCGAAACGTTGCTCAAAACAGAAGTGGAAAATCTGCGCGCTGTCTCGCACTTTAAACATGAGACATTTACGGTACTTACATATGCGCAGGATTTTGGAACAATTTGCAAGGAATCTCTGAAGCGCACATCTAGATGGGCAGCAAAGTACTACACGCATGACAAATCATACTATCCGGTCCCTCAATCTGCCATGCCCCTTTCTGCTATGGCTACGATGACACCTTTGCCAAGTGAGGACATAACACCAGCTATGGAAGGACAGATCAAAGAGAGTTATAAACCAGTACGCCAACGAACGGTTAGGAGCGACACCACAAAAGATAAGGCTGGGGCTTTGCCGCCAGCTGTCTACGCTGTTCATCGCACCGACGAGTCTGAAGAGAGACTTCGATTCCCTGAAGAAAACAATGTATCGTCAGCGAATGTAGTACCACAACGCGTTGTTAGCATACAATTTGTGGACGAAGGGGATGTTACTGAGGTGTTTGAGGATCACAGGGAAGTACAAATTGATGAGTATGAGATAGATTCGGATGACGAGGAATCAGATTTTGAAGAACATTCAGAGCTTGTCAACAGAGCGTGTGTTACACGATCCGGCAGGGCTGTTCCCGGGGGCTATTTGTGCGTCTCGACATGTGACGGTAAGAGGTAATAATAGTTGTAAAATCATTAAAGATCCATTAAACGGTGCAGATTGATACGCATGGCAGCGAAATTTTTGGCAAAAAACCCAAAGAAACCCCACAGTAAAGCCACGAGAACCGTTGAATAATAAGTGTAATAAGTGTTTGTGGACGTCTTGGGAAAACAAAGACTTCCGTAGCTAACAAAATTACGTATCCCAAAGGATAAAGTGGGCATTTCACTCTTGTCAAATTTGTCTCTCTTGATTTACTTCGATGCCCTGTAATCGACAGGAAAACAAATTCACATCTAGAATAAAAGCTTTGGTGATTGTATCGGTATACTAGATTTGCAAATAAAAGTGGTGTAGACGATTACGTTGCTAAACAACAGAGTTAACTAGGTTTAAGTGCAATCAAATAATGAGTTATTACAAGTTTTACACTTCGTCTAGAGTTTAAAGTCTTAACACTGCGCAAATTACATAATAAATGTGAATAATTAACTTGCATGATCTTGCATTGTTAATTATTAACTGAGATTTACCGACAACCGACAAAGGTCGAAAATTTTAACCGACAACCGACAAAGTAATGAAATTTTAACCGACAACCGACATGTGGACCTCCCCATTCAGACCCTCCTGAAGGCGACATGTTCTAACGATAAATGTTCTTGAAAATTGGAGAAAAACCTTAAGGGGTGGGGGGGAGGGAGGTGGCATCTATCCTTGTACGTCCATGGGTTATATCATGTTTCTTTTGACGTTTTATTAACAGGAATTTTGATATTGACACATTTTCTGGTTTCGCGCATTCTTCTGACGCTACCGCCTTTGCAAATTTGGAAAAGAATCATAATAGTTAAAAAACTTACAAGAAAAATTAAGCTCCACCAATAATTTCTTTCATGTATGTGTCGTACGTTAAGGTTAGACTGTACATTTCGGTTTTAGCCGTGCCCGGTAACTACACCAATTGGTCTGAATGGGGAGAATGCAGTGTGACTTGTGGTGGAGGAGTCCAGAGTCGTTTCGTGCGAAAGAATTCCATTAGCTGACATGTTTAATAGTTAGCTCCAACAGCACCTCCCATATGATTGACCTATGATTTGATTTTAGCTGTGCCTGGTAACTACACCAATTGGTCTGAATGGGGAGAATGCAGTGTGACTTGTGGTGGAGGAGTCCAGAAACGTACAAGAACATGCACCAATCCCCCTCCATCTGGGGGTGGGGCAACCTGCATCGAGCAAAACCTGGGAGCAGCTGAGGACGAACAGGAATGTAACTCACAAGACTGTCGTAAGTAGGACTCCGCTGCGTTTCGTGTGAAAGAATGCAATTAGCTGACACGCTTACAAAGCTAGTTCCAACCTGTACCTCCCTTATGACTGACCTATGATTTGATTTTAGCTGTGCCTGGTAACTACACCAATTGGTCTGAATGGGGAGAATGCAGTGTGACATGTGGTGGAGGAGTCCAGAAACGTACAAGAACATGCACCAATCCCTCTCCATCTGGCGGCGGGGCAACCTGCATCGAGCAAAACCTGGGGCCAGCTGAGGACGAACAGGAATGTAACACACAAGATTGTCGTAAGTACACGCATATTTTATTTATTTATACACGGTGATAAATAGGCCTCCGCTGTGTTTCGTGTGAAAGAACACGTTTAAAAAGTTAGCTTCGACAGTACCTCCCTTATGGTAGACCTATGATTTGATTTTAGCTGTGCCTGGTAACTACACCAATTGGACTGAATGGGGAGAATGCAGTGTGACGTGTGGTGGAGGAGTCCAGAAACGTACAAGAACATGCACCAATCCCCCTCCATCCGGCGGTGGGACAACCTGCATCGAGCAAAATCTGGGTCCAGCTGAGGACAAACAAGAATGTAACACTGATGAATGTCGTAAGTATTACCTTACTGTGTTTCAATTAAAACTGCTTTCAGCTAACAAGTTTAAACCGCTTTAATAATAAAGACAAAAACAAAACAAAAACGCTTGATTACCGTCTCTGGTGGTTTCCTTCTCTATTTTTAGTGGACCCATGCGACAACCTTGACATCGCCCTCGTTCTCGACAGGACCCGTAGCATAAGGAAGAAATACTTCCGTATTATGTTGAATAGCGTGAAGGAATTAATCGAAATGTATGACGTAGCGCCAGACAAGACTCGCATCTCAATCATGACGTTTTCTGGAAAAGTTAATATTCATGTGGGACTAGGCGATGCAGAAAAGCAAAACAAAGACGCCCTTTTCCAAGACATCGATAAAATGATCAAGAATCCACGCCTGAAGCCTCCTACAATGGCGGATGTCGCGTTACGAGCACTGGACCAAGATGTGTTTGTGGAGAGCAAGGGAGACCGCCCGGGATCACCAGACGTCATGATTTTGTTCACTGATGGTGGAAAAAATAAGAAATCTGAAGATTACGCTGTAGCAGCAGGACCCCTTGAGGTTAGTAATTTACTCTTAATGGACACTGGCCCGGCTGAGTTATCGTGTTTTCATGAGAGTATGGCTTGGAGGTTGCTTTATTGTATTGAAATAGAAAGAAAAAATCGCCAAACGTGATGAAAGCAAGGGCAGATAAACTTCAGAAGCAAACTAACGGCTAAAAAAGTCAAAATTACATAAAAAGGCAATTTGGATTTATTGACCGTCTATTTCAAAATCAAATTTGATGAACTGTAATCCACTTCCATCCTTGTAATCCTGCACATTTTCTCCAAACTACTGCTTCTGTTTTGCTCTATAGAATCTTTTTATCTAATTAAGTTGTATATTTGGTGGCATTTGGCGATGCAACATGGAATATTATAGGCGAAATTTTGTTGTTTCGACGGGTCAGTGCTTGCAGCCGAATTTACGAATAAACTCCTGTCCTAGTTAGGGCTATTCAGGTCATGCTAGTTTTTGCCATTTCAGTTGACAAGTTGGTAAAATGAACAACAACAGAAACTGTTGTGGTGCCTTAGCACCTTACCCCAGCACCTCTTAAACTACTGCCTACATCCAAAAAAAGAGGCACTTTATTTAAATGTCAATGTATTTAAGTAATGATCCGCATAAGAAGGAAAGTGCTAACGGCAATGCACGATGGAATGTCAACTTTTTTCATTGTTACAACTAGTGATCTCATTGGCCTAGACTCAAAGACCAGCTAAGACCGCTAAAAAGTTAGGTTTCAAGGTGCATTTAATTTTGTTTGATTTTTTAAAGGTTTCATGTAATTTAAGACCCAATCGCAAAACATGTAAATTTTTAAAGAAATTGTATTTGAGGAACTTCGTCAAAGAAGCAAAATTATTAGCAATTGTCTTCTGCAATTTTGATTGGTTAAGCACAAACATTTCCTAAAATTTATCTGATGCAAATGGATATTCTTTATTTTTATACTGAAATATAATTTTAAACCATTAGCTCCTCTCCTATTCTTGAAATCAAAGACATTCTATGTGAGAAAGAGCCAATGCCGCAGAACAATGAAGTTTACTGTAGTTCTTATGTGAAGCGTTGCTTAACACGAACGTACTATAAATTTAATATTAAGGACACTTTTATGCAGACGGGACCGCCATTTCTACGTGGTCAAACGAGCCATGTAAATAGTCTCTTAAACCGTTTGCAGGTTTCATCACATCATGCGGCTCTATTGTTTTCAGGGCTAGGGTCCATTGTTGTGTTGTTTGTTCTATTGTTTTCTCAGCAAATCAGAGAAGACCTTGTAAGAGCTGCGTACTGCCCCGGTATCATAGCAAAGGCAGCACGTTTGTCCTCAGTTATATTTTAAGAACCTGAGTGTTGGTCCGGGTCGGGGATCGAACCTGCGGCCTCCCCCTCAACAGACCAGTGCTCTAGTAAATATAAGCTACCCATGCGCGGTTTTTCCCTGGAGTTACGTAATATGATGCTAACTTTTGACTTTCATTCCCCTTACAACCGTGTAATTTTTTCCTTTGTATATATGTACTCAGGATAAAGGCGTTAAGCGTATCGCTGTTGGAATAGGACCGAAGATCGACCTTGATGATCTCGAGGATATTGCTGGTAGTCCTGAACGAGTGGTTCTTGTTGATCAATTTCTAAAACTCAAAGAATATCTCAAGGGCATCAAGGAGAGCACTTGCGGTGAGTTGCGTGTTCCAAGATTCTAATTTCTAAGGTCGAAATTTTCATTATCCTTAATATTCAATTCTGATGTATGTACCCTTTATTGCGCGGTTTTTAATCGAGTGTCGTAAAAATAAAAGCAAAGTAATTACTGTGACCATAACAACAGACGCAGACAATCCGATGAACCAATCAGAACTCAGAGCAAATACACCTAGCAGGCGCTAAGCGCGGGAAAACGCGCGCTACAAACTCTCGATTGGTTGCGGTTTCACTTCTGATTGTTTAAGAAAATGGCGCGAGATTTTTTAGCCAATCCCAAAGTGTAGTAATGTAAAGCAAAAGCAATCGACACTCAATTGGAGGCCGCTCTAAGATTACAAGATAACAAACCCATGAATTAAGCCGATTTCCTTCCCTGTGTTGCTTCACCTTGAAATCTTTGAAAAGAGCAACTACCAAAAAACTCTTGAATGGACTGACTGTCGAGCGAAGTGACTTCAAGCTCGCACAGAACTCTCGAGAGATCCGTGTGCCTCAGTGGTTGACTACTATCTGCCAACTGCCACGATACTCGACAACTGTTAGAAAGGAAGTCCATTCAAGCCAAAAAAGATCAGGTGGAATTAATTTCCTAAAGGTGAAGCACAAATTCGAGGATTAAGCTCGCACCGTGCGCGTCTTAATATAAGCGACCTTCAGATTGGACTACGAGTACGAGATTGAGTACGAGTACGAGTTTTCAAACCAAATTCGTGTGCCTCATATACTTAATTATCACACCAATCTTATGCCTAACGTTTATTTACGTGTTAGTCAGCAACAGGAAGGAGTTACAGTTCGGTGGATACAATTATCTCGAAATTCCAAAGTCGTACTCGTACTCGATTTCGTACTCGTAGTCAAATCTGAAGGTCGCTATTAATAAATAAAACATAGGCACGCATTGCGTGCATGAGCTATTTTGAAAATTACCTAAATGATATGAAATGGTGAAAGTAACAAAACAGCGGAAGTTAACTCGCACAAATAACCGCTTGCAGATATACGTTTTTAAAATCCTCCGGCCCGCCCACTACCAAAAAAAGTACCGAGATAACCAACTGGGTCCCGTTTCTCGTTTCTCGGCTAGCTTTTTTTCACGGGATTTCCAGTGTTATTTTTTGACGAAACTACGACCCCAGTGAAATGAGCAACTTGTTTCAGTAATGAGTGTATTAAATTAAATGTCAACCAGAAAAGTCCTGCACATAAATTTGATGCATCCAAATTGAAGGCTTATTATTTCCTGGAAATTTGTATCTAGTCTTTTTTTAAAGGTTTCTTTTATTATTCACAAAAGACACGTGGAAAAGGTTCCTTTGGCCGGGAAGAAGCAAACTAATTAAATTAAATTGTTTTCAACTCCAAACCACAAGCTAATTAAATTAGTGACACGAAAATTCTTTGAACCACCTGTTTCTGTAATGTCAACCAGAAAAGTCTTTCACAGAAACTAAACGCATGAAAAATGAATATAAGTAGTCTCCTAGTAAATTGGAACTAATATTATTTAAACAACTGTTTTTATTCTCCACAAAAAAGTCGTGCAAATAGAAACAGAACTAATTAGATTAAATTGTTTTCGACCCAAAACCTCAAGCTAATTGAATTACTTACACGAACATTGTTGAGGTTAACATTTGGAACCAAACACCTTTTCCTGTAATGTCGAACAGCAGAAACTTAGCGCATCCAAAATGAATTTTGCTTGTTTCCTAGTAAATTGCAACTAATATTTTTTAAACAGGCGTTTTTTAACGCACCATATAAATTAATTACATTACGTTTTCTCGAAAACATGTTGAATTTCATCACGTACCAGTTTCTATAAGGACAAAGTTCAATATTTGCACGTGCACACAACGTGACTGCTCATACAAAATACAGTCGCTTCTCGCTTATAGTAATCGCTTGAGGCATACAATTAATAACCTACACATCAGCTCACATTAATTCAAAGAAAGATAAACGTTTTACATACTGTAAATTGTAGATTAATTGCATTACATGTTCTCTGTTGAACTCCATGCATCACGGACAAGTTTCTATAAGGACAAAGTTCAACATTTTCACGTGCAGACAGCGTGTCTGACAAAAAAAAATCCAATTTTAAATAGTAATCTCTTGAAACCCAGGCTTGAAACATACAATTCATGTTCCGCATCATATTATTTGAAATCGGCTTGCCGTTTTTGCAATAAAACTATACTCATACTTCAGTATAAGCTCACCTATGAACGTAACCGCAGTCCACATTTTTTGGACGTCTCATCCCCCGCAGACCATTCTACCATTCATGCATAGGGCACATTATAGGCAGTATTTCTGAATAAATGTCCTTGATATTGCCAGGTTAGCAAGCCAGTCGGGATTAGAGAACAGTTCCCAAGCAACAAATTTTCAAAACTTTACACTTTTAGTGTTTGCGGCAACAATCGCGGAGATTCAAGATGGCTGATTTTCAATTCATGTCAAGTGCCCTTCTTTGACCTTCAGTAATACCATTTTAGAAGCGAAAATTTGATTGGCTGACATAGTACACGGTGTACATACTAGAGGCAATCTGATTGGTGTGACATAACCCAAGACATACATACAAACAAACAAACAAACAAACAAACAAACAAACAAGCTAACAAACATACTAACATCACAAACCAACCTTTGCGCCTGCTAATGAGCTATTTTTTTCAAAATAGCTCAAAAAAGGACTTGCTTTAAAAATTGATGTCGTTATATGTTGGTCTTAACCGCATTCATTACCTTTTTGCTTTCATGTTTCAGGTTAATTGTGTGCAAGGTTGTGGATTTCCAGTACAGTACTTAAGAAAAATACTTATTATTTAAGACTTTAACCCTCGGTCGTACAGGGGAGGGGGGGGGGGGGGGGGGGGGGGGGAGGGGAGATGGCATCCCCCTCAAGGTTTTTCTCCGATATTTTCAAGACAACAATAACAAATATTCACAGTTTTGTTTCATCTTATCATATTGTACTATTGACAACTTTCTTCTACTATATATCTTTGTTTAATAACAATAAATTTATGTGAACTATCCTTTAAAAAACTGCAACGAAATTTACATAAACTCTGGATTAAAAATTATTGAGAACGTCAAATAAATTGTTCACTCCCCGTGTCTGGGATTTACAATTGTTTGAACAAAGATAGAGAACTTACACACTAGTTGTATTGTATAAAATGAATTTAAAGTTGACACTTTAAACAACCCAGCCCAGAACGGAAGAGGGCGGTTGGTCACAACGGCTTAGATCTCATGTATGTACCCACCACGATTCTACATTGTATTCTCTTTGTTTGTGATCTATTATTTTCGTGTAGTCTATTGTTTAGTCTTTGTGGTGGGTATATACAGTACATGAGATCTCTGCCGTCACAACTTCCCGGTTGATATTGCCGTCCTCTTTGTCAGGCGCATAACGAGGTATACTTTTATATTTCTTAAAACATATGATACAGTTGCATAAGTTCTCTAGTAGTCTTGGTAACATTAACAATAATGAAATAGATTTAACATTTGGACTCGTGTATGAAATGCCTCTGGTGGTCTACAAATATTATCTTATGACTCGGCCGCTTGGAAGTTTAGTGTTGTCTGTCCTCTTTCCGGATCGCTTAGTTTATATATTCTCACACTTCTACTGCTTCCGATGGCACTGCAGAACAAGAGAAATAGAAAGCAAAAAAATTATTTTCAATGATCTAATAAAGGCCTCTTGTAGACATAAGACACATCAGCAGTGGTCAATGTAGAGGGGGGGGGGGGGGGGGGGGGGGGGAGGGGGGGGCAAACATCAATGCGATCACCTTTCACTGATGAAAACCATTACCATCACCATCTGTCCGATCGCGCTCGGATGTTTATCTTTCTAATAAACTGGCTTAACTATACTGGCGGTTCACAACGCCTACCAGTGCTGTCTATGCAGGGCAGGGACGGCAGAACTCCCACATCATTCATATTTTGACTTGTAGTCAAACAAAAAAGAGAAATTTTCCGTATCAAATACCTCATGTCCTGTGGCGTGAGAAGAATAAACTGTCTTTCTTGTTGTTCTTTTGCGACCTTTAACATCATTTCCATGCTAATCCGCCTGTTTACCATGTCCTTATTAAATGAAATTCAGAAAGTGTGAATCACGTGGAGGCTACTTGGAAATAACGGGAGTACTGAGGGTATTAAGAGGGTTGTCCAATACACCCGAACTAAATCGGATCGACTAAGGCTGTTGTCGCCAAAAGTAACTAGTAGATCGTACCTGGATATTTTGGGCTGGTTTGACTTATGAGGGATGATACCGGCGATTTCTTTCAGACCCGACATGAAGAAGCCTTCTTTTTATTTTTTGCAGACATTACTTTAGGATATTTACAGGCCCCAAAACTTCCTTCGAAGTTACGGGACCAGGCGTGTGTTTCTCAAAACTCCGGAAGACATTTCAGGCCCGAAACCTATGTTTTTAAACGCAGTTTCTAACGAATGGCGTTGAAGTGTTACCCCGCAAACAAGCTCAACGCGTGTAGTAAACGTCAGTTTTAATTGCTTAGCTTTCAAAATTAACAAAAACCGAATCTTTATTGTTAAACGTTCTGCACACAACCAACTTTTTGGGCCCGAAACGTTTTTGGGATTTTCGAGAAACGCACACCGGGGGTTAGTTACCAACAGTACTTGAAATGTAAATAACGGTGGAATAAAATGCATTGGGGAGGGGAAGGGGGGGAGGGGGGGGGGGGGGAAGGGGGACGGGAGGGTCCGAAGGTTGTTTCGCATTCACGAGGTGGCTTGTAGGAGCCTTTGCGTCTCTTTTTCTTTTACATTTATCGAACTTACCATGAAAACGTCGAATTCGTCCAAGCACCTGAAGGGAGACTCCATGGCTTCCCAGAGAGCCATAATGAAGGATACAGTAGAAAAGGATCGCTCTCCTCCGGATAGTGAGCGTGTATCCTTGGCAACGCGCTTGGTTCCACTTTCAACATTTACCTGAAAAAACAAAACATCGACCGATGATCAACAACGGCGCGGTTCCTACAAGGGTTTGCCCAAAACGTTTGGTATTATAGTTTTTCTGCTCCGAGCGCAATGCAGATACGACAATATATATGTTAAATATTTAATACTTTTGCCAAAATGTTTTCTTCTTCCACTGTCAAAGCACTTAGGGGAGACAAAAAAATCGACTCTGGTTGGAGATCAAAAGGGGCGCGAGCCTACAAAAAGAAAAGGACCCGCCCCCTTTATCAGTGATGTCGGATGTTAAAATACATGTCCCACAAGTGTACATGTCCAACCAGCAAATACAGCCGCCTCTCATCGCTCCCGGCCGCTAGGGGTGTTCCCGCGAGTCTAGCAGCCGGGCGCCATGAGAGGCAGCTGTATTCTAAGGCTAGCGTATAACTCAGTCGGAGAATTTTGTTGGTTTATTTGAATACCTGAATAATTGATGTAGAGTAAACTAAGTTAAATAGATTGTAATAAATATTTCGTGCAAAACAATTGTATTTGTGTAATTCGGTTTCCTGAAAATTCACATTTTGCGGATAACTACAACATCTGTAAGCACCAACAAACTGCGATCAACAATCTGTCTCCCTTTTTGCAACGGATGTTCAACAAATGTTGAATAGTATCGTGCCTTGATGAATGTTCAAATAGGCCATTCAACATGTTGAATGTTGTTATGAGAAATAAATAAATGAGATGAACGTTGTTGAACGAAAGCAGAAACAGTTGCAACTTGTTGAACGACCTCAGTCAATCATTTAGCACCGTGTATTATTCGCTTAACTGAGCACAGCAAGAAATAAAACGAGTTTCGTAAAAGCAGAGTTTTGCGGGGTTTTCAACAAAAGCAATGCTGAGTAATTATTCATCAACTGTTTTATTTTTTTTACACCGATTCAGAATAAATAAATCTATTGGGTGAAAGAAAAACTAGAGAAAACAAATCTCGCGGGTTTGTAATTAACAGCCTAAACTTCTTAGCCCAATAATAACAAGTTCGCTATTTGTTATAAAAATAGAATAAAATGAAATTCTGCTAAATCTACAGCTTGAACAAAACTCATTATCCTCTAATAAAATTTAATTTTATTGTTACGAATTCTAGGCCTGGAAAATTAGTACCGAACTATTATACAGTTTTTAAGATTCCTACTTCATAAGACCATTACAATGATGTAACAGAAATGAACAAACCTGAAGTCCAAGGCTTTCCTCGCCATGATCAAAGACCATCTTTCCATTGTAACCTCTCTGAGAAAGCATCATTTGGAAAAAGAACTTCGCGCGAATAGCAATATAATGACGATAATTGATATATGCTGCCGCTCTTTGTTCCATTACTTTCTTTAAACGCTGTAATTGAGAAGAAAAAAATCACATTCGTTGAGTTATGGAGTCAAAAGCAAACAAAAAAAAACGGATAAAAAAGACAAGATACAAGTTTTTCCCATCTATCTTGGATAGAAAAATTGCAAAAGTTTGATTACAATTTGTTATTCCATCGAGAATTCACTCGAAATCTTCCTTCTGGTTTTCAAGAAGCATTTTTTTGAATGGGTGACGAGGATACTTGGTCATCGTTTTAGCACAGCTAAAATATACAACTAAGTGGTCATATTAAAGGGGTGGTAATATAGCCGTGTTCCACTGTGACAACATAATTAATTGGTAAAATGTTGGTAAAATAAAGGACACACTTGTTTTGATTTGGAAAACTTGATACGCTAGCTTCCTTGGCCATGTTTGAAAGAGGCAACAGCAGTTTACGGCTGCCTCCTTTTCAACACTTTCTCACTTGCTTACTTCACTCTCCCCCTTTCTCTCTTGTTTACTTCACTCTCTACCCGTCTCTCTTGCCTATTTCATTTACCCTGATTATTCAACCCTGTGCACCCGTGAATGAAGTAGTGCTGCAATAATATTCCACGATACCCATATATCGCGGTATTATTTCTCATGATACGAATATCGATATTGATATTTACATTTTTACTTCATTAAAGCTCGCTTTTCGGGTTTCAGTCCCACCATAACACAAATTCGTATTTAATTTACGAGAATCCTAAGTGAAAAACACCAACAACATGTGGCATCGTAAGGCACTGTTCCGTTTAAATTCAAGAGGGTACAGCCCTTGTAGTGTTGTATTTCCAAATTCAGAGGAATAAACATGTTTGATTTCAAGAGTATTGGGCTTTGTTAGTGTATCGCATTGTGTTACCTATCATGAGAGCTGTATGGAGATGTATATCGTATTGTGAATGTATCGTATCGGGAGAAATTGTATCATTGCAACATGAAGTATTATATAACAAGGGGGGAATACTGTTACCTTGCTATATTTTTTCAAATTCTTCAGTGATTCCATTATACTATCGTACCGCGTCTTTGCTTCGTAATATTCTCTTGTGATATCCTCATGTTTACCTTTGCTGGAAATAATCATCATTGTTAACATATCCATAAAAATAATAATAATAATAATAAATAATAAAATCAATTTACATTGCGCGTGTTACATTTGAATATGTTCACACGCGCATTACATTTTTTTTGTTTAACTACCAATGGATAGCAATAATTTCGGGTGTAGTCAAACCAAACCAATCATTAGCTATAGGCGACCGCTTCCTTGAACATCTACAAGACGTTGAAAGAAATGACAAAAACGCATCTAAACACAGGGTACAGAGGAGCTCTATTTGATCGTACAAGACGTTATTTTCTTCGAATTGTCGCCGTCTTGAAAGTTAAACTGATTGCGTTACACAAAATATGTACCGCGGGCCAAATTACTACGGGCTCGGTTTCGTGCCTCGCTGTCGGCACTTCATGCCTTGTTCGGAAAGCTTCGCTTTCCGAAGATAATTGCGCCCTTAGTAATTTGGCCCGCGGTACATATTTTGTGTAACGCAATCAGTTAAACTTTCAAGACGGCGACGATTCGAAGAAAATATCGTCTTGTACGATCAAATATAGCTCCTCTGGACCCTGTGCATTCTAAATACATTCTAACACATGGCGATCTACGGACATTTCCTGCACCAAGGTAACATGGAAAGCAGTAAAACTTTCGAGCAAAAATTCAGTCATCTTCCAAATCGGCACTCTTATAACTCTTACGGAATCATCAGACTAATTGATTCTTGTTTTCGCGTTCCCATGTTTCCACCAATAGGAAGCTTTAGCAACCACGAAAGCTAGAACGGCGCAAAACAATAGCTGCGGTTACACTAGCTGCGGTTACAATAGCTGCGGTTACACTAGCCATTTTACCCTTGGGCAAGAGGCTCTTGACTGTTGTTGTAGATTCCTGCAATGTCTCCCCCTGACTACAACTGTACCATTTACTACTATTAACTTTTTCGTTTCTTGCGAGTGTTCCAGATAGCAAGAGTCTTCTCCTGTTTGTAGTACAAGGCCCGGTTGTTCGAAAGCCGATTAACGCTAATACTGGATTAAAAGTTAACCAAGGATTTCATTTCTCCGTTTAAAAATGTTTTCAAAAGTTCTTTTGTGGCTGGTAGTGAAGACAAGTTAAAGTCGAAACTGAAGGGCAGAAAACGTTGGAAAATTTTCAATTGTTGAGTTGTTTAACTGGATTCAAAATTGACGCTAATCCTGGGTTAGCTTAATCGTGCATTGAAGAAACCGGCCCAGGTAAAAAATGGCATACATACTTTTTTTCTTCTGTCTGTATTCTTCTAGTTTTTTGAATGATTTCAGATTCAAGATTTTTCACAGTCCTTCTGGTGTTAACTCTTTCACAAAACTGGTTGGCTTGTTCGGTCTTTTCCTGCAAAGGGAATAAATTAAATTATTTTGAAAATTTACTCATTGTGGCTATTGCTCGTAAGTGTAAGATCTACAGTGAACAACTACTTCACATTTATTGTTATTTTCAATTTGTTACAACTTTTGTAGTAACAAATTGCAACACTTTTTCTTTTCACTTCCAAAGTCAAAATTATGTCATACATGTATACCTAATTCAATAAAGGTTGCTTTGGCAATTGGTCATTGGTAATTGGGCATTGGCATTTGAGCATATGGAACACAATACAATGCTTTGCTTGAGTGACCGCCAAACAATAGCTTCCCAATGCCCAATTACCAATGATCAAAGCAACCTTTTTTGAATTAGGTGTATGTGTTGATTGTAACGTTTTACAATATGAATGAAATTTTAAAGGGGCATTGTCACGCAGATTTTGCTGTGTTTTTGTCAAAATACACTAAATATATGACAAAGTACCCTTGCTCAAACATAAAATTGCTTTTAGAACACCAAGAATATAATATCAAGTGATTCCTTCAAGGAAGAACAAACCATAATAAGTTTTTCTGCGATTTTTCCACGACTTTCGGGAGGAACTTGAAAAAATTGGCCATCCATTTCCATCCTGGCCATCCGCAGCCAAAGATAACGAATACTAGTTTCTGTGCACTGGTAGAGTATTGGACCATTATTTTAAGGTTTCCATCAAAACAAATATGTTTTTTGGCTTTTTAAAGTGATACTAAAAATAGGTGACAGTGGCCCTTTAAGGTGTAACCATTCAAATGAAAGCTACTGTGTTACTGTTGCAGGGCAATTTGACAAATCTTGGTACAGATTTAAGGGGCTCTGTATTCAGACAGTTTCTCACCCTAACGAGTTTCTTCATGTTTTCATGTTCCCTCTCTGCTTTCCTGATCAAATCCTGCAGCTCTTTTAGACGTGTTTCATAGTGTTTCTTGTGACCTTTTTGAGTTTCAATCTTTACTTCAATTTCATGTTGCTGGGTCTGAGGAGTCAATGACAAAGTAAATTATTATTCCACATAAAGCATATTAAGGAAGCAACTGCAGGATACTGCGAACTCAACAGAATAACAACAAAACTATGGCGACAGTAGGTTATCAGTTCAGTGATTAGGTTATTACCTTTCAACTGTTTGTTTGTAAGGAAACAAACAAACAAAATAAAAAGACATGCACACACAAACAAAAATGCAAAACAAAGAAATGTTTTCTTCCCAATAAGTGCATGAGGCAGTTGTCTGAAAGCATCGAGCACACCATCACTAAAGGCCGATTTACAAGGTACGACTTTGTCGCATGCGACACGCTCAAACCATGCTTACGACATGCTTACAACGTGCTTACAACACGAATTGCTTCGTGCAAATCAACTCAAGTCATATCATAAGCATGGCGTAAGCGTGTCGTATGCAATTAAGTTGTACCATGTAAATCGGCCTTAAGAGTACAGAATAACTGACATTGGCAAAAATGTCTTTGCACCTGATGACTGATTGGAGCTCATACTCACTCTAAATGGATCTGCTTTTTCCAACAGGCTCTGAACCTTCTCCTTGTGTTGCTGTTCCTTAAGCTGTTGCTTGCTCAGTTCATCTTGTGCTTTTTCTGCCTCCTCTTCAACCACAACACTCTACATGCACAAACATATTAAGTTCAGCTCAGCAAGTCTCACCATAGTATACAGAAAGGTCATCCTTCTATAACAGATGTCCCCTTTACAAATACTGACGCCTGGGTGAATAAGATTTATTGAAAAAGCTGCTGATACTACGGACTCTATTAATGGCATCAAATCATGAGGTGACTTAGGTGATGGCATAGAGGGAGTTAATTGTACTGGACATTCCATGGAAAACAACCAACGAACCACAGAGTACATAAGTTGTTAAAAAACAAATGGAAACCCCACCTTAATTCAGACACACCCAGGACTTAGAAATTATCCCACAGAAAATCAAGTAGTGTTAAACTTTCTTTTAACTTAATCTATTTTTATATACTTTTGGAGATCAGCAAGAATTTTTCGTGAGCTGGTGTACATGTACCTGTTGTTCCAGATCTTCCAATTGCTGGGTGTAGTGTTCAACTTCTTCTTCCTGGAAACAGAAATTGTAACACATGTATCTGTTAAATTCTATGCCTGTGGAGTGCCATAATAGTTTTTTTAGCAATCTCTAACCTACCAGTGTTGTGACATCAGGAAGGTCTTCTTCCTCATAATTCTCAACCTCTTTTATTTCCTACAATAAAAGTCATTGATAACTTTAGAACTTTCTCCCACAATAAGAAGTTAGCCAGAAGAAAGGCTATCCTATGTTTTGAAGTGATAGTTAACATGAAAGTGATGATATTAACATCCAAGAGACAGTTGTCTGTTTTATCCAAGATTTAAAATATGTTTGCTTAAAATAAACAGCAAACAAAATAATTACTTACACCAAGGCATTTATTAACTGCTTCCTGTTCACGAAATGCTTTCTGTTTTGACTTCTGAAGCTCCTTCTAAAAATATGATGACAAAAACAAAACAAAAAGGAACTCAGATGCTCTCTACAGTCCAGAGTTTAGATTTGCAATTTTTATTTAACGATGTTCATGTTACAAGTAATATGCATTATTGATGCACATCCTTACTACACATGTAATTCATGTTGTAATTTCATGCCACATCATGCATGAGCATGTTGTGTGCTTATGTAGAAATCTAACCACATAAAAGGGTTGGTACATCGTGTAATTGTTGCGTTAAATTTGCCTGGAGTTACTCGCTTAATTGGTATTAACCATTACTTTTTTGGATGATTTCCTTTCCAATTCTCAACAGATTGTGAAAAATGGACAAAAACGCAATGTAAGGTGCTAAAAAATTTCCATTTTTCTTTCCACACAACATTGATCCAATGTTTTGAACGTTAGTCCTTTGTCAGAGTGAATCAAGGAGTTGTGGGTTGTACATGTGGTTTATTATCAGAAGGTGGAGCTATGCTATTGGTCCAAGGACACCAGTAACTCACTGCACTGTCTCTGATGGTTCGATCCACTTCATTTAGTTCATTCTGACATTCCTGCTGTTGCTGTCTTTTGTGTTCAATCTCTTGCTCAAGGCGCCTGAAAACACAACGAAACCAATGAAGGCAAAGACCTACATGTACAGGATGTTTCCCATGCAAAGAGGAAAGCCCTACCTTGCCCTCCCCTGCCCTGCCCTGCCCTCCCCTCCCCTCCCCTCCCCTCCCCTCCCCTCTCCTGCCCTGCCCTGCCCTGCCCTGTCCTCCCCTCCCCTTCCCTGCCCTCCCCTCCCCTTCCCTTCCCTGCCCTGCCCTCCCCTCCCCTCCCTTACCCTACCCTATCCTGCCACTTCTTGGTGTTTGGATATCCTGATGAAACACTCTTTGTCTTGTTGGTAATAGGTCCATGATAACCGTCACGTCACCAAATGAAGAAACCATAACGAGGGAAAATGTTTCTTAGACCTAACGAGGAAACACCTAACGAGGGAAAAGCTTTTTTAAAACAGGTTTTCCCTCGTTAGGTCTAAGAAACATTTTCCCTCGTTATGGTTTCTTCATTTGGTGACGTGACGGTTATCATGGACCTATTACCGTCTTGTTTGACTCTTCAAGGTGTTTGGATACCTGATGAAACACTCTTTTGAGTGTTTGATAAAGCTTCTCAAACTGATCATTAAATACGGAGAAAACGAAGGAATAAAATCGCCAAAATCAATACAAATTAAGACCAGGTATCCAAATATGCTGCACGGTAGTGATTTCCTAAATGTGTTCTCATCATGAATTATTAATGATTTTTGGAAGGTGCTTTGTCGATGATTATAACTGTCTTTTTCTTAAAAATGGAAGAGAAAATCAAAATAACTGATCAGTTCTAACGAAATATAAGTGTCACTAAAATGTAAAAATATTATGTTAATATCCATTTGCCAAGATCCTTCTACCTGATGTCTTGTTCAATGTCTTTCTGTAAGTATCTGGCCTGTGTTGACATGGATGCATATGACCTGGCTGTCTTTCCTCCAAGCAGCTGGTCTCCATTCTTTGCATAAGCCTAAAACAAAATGTGTGTTCATCTGAATCACGAATTATAATTCAGTAATATCCTAAATCACACCCCATGGGAAAAGAAAAAGTCCCAGTCATGTGTCACATAAAAAGTATAGGAGATCCACTTCAGAGAAGTGGATCTCCTATACTTTTTATGTGACACATGACTGGGACTTTTTCTTTTCCCATGGGGTGTGATTTAGGATATTACTGAATTGTAATTCGTGATTCATAATTTTAAAATCTTTTTACACCCTTGCGAATGTGAGTTTTGACTGAAAGGTGATGCGTGGTTATGCGATTAAAGAGGAGGTTTTATTCATATGCTACAAGCAAGGTTCAAATTTTTCTTTGGTTGAAAATTTTCAAACAGTTTAGTTTTTATTTTCCTTTGTCTCAGATTCATAACCATATTCTGAAACAAAAGAAACAACAACAAAAAATGGTTTGAAAATTTTCAAACCAAAATAATACCTGAAGGCATGATAAAAAATATCCAGCCATCAATTTTATTTTCCCAGTTGACCAAACATGATTAGTTAACACATTTTTATTTAACAAGAACTATACTACCAGCTTGAGACCCGATGTGACATGTATAATTAAGTGTGTGAGTGATAGTACCAACTTAAAGGAAATTTTAGCCACAGTGTGTACAACCCTGGCATAAAGTTACCTTATTTAACAACCTAGACTCACCATTCTTGCTTTCGCTGGAGGCCTTTGAAACATTACATCACGGGCTACTTTGGGATCCTCTATGAGTAACACTGTCTCAATACCAACCTGCACAAAGAAATTTGATGGGCAATGAAAGATTCATTTTTATTAGCTAAAATATTTGGGGAATTAAAATTAATGTGCTTTTTTAGTCTACAATTTATCTGGTTTAGCAGAGAAATTACTGAGACAAACAGAATGATGTTATGTTCCTATATGAAGGCACCAAGCTGACGTGTTCTTAAATACATTTACCAATACACAGAATTTTCTTCTGCCTGGAGATAAACGGTGCATTTTTTAATCATTTTCAATCTCGCCCATTCATAATAATCATTTCTGCATTATTTTTTTCTCCATTGCTTAGCAATAAAACTTACGTGGTTTCTGTCGATTTAAGAGAAATGTTGATAACATAAACATGGCATACATGCATGTCACTCTGTGGACTTGAAAGTGCTTGTTTAATAATACATATGATTAGACTTACGATTATTCTCATATTTGTCACAGTTACTTGATGTTACAATCTGACTATCAATAATTATTTTCAGGTTACTGTGCTGAAAATTGATGGAATTTTTGATAAGTTATGCTAATGACAAATATCATACTTCAAGAATAAGAAATAAGAAAGATAAGAGACACAAACTACATGCATGCATACCTGATCAATAAGACAGTTTGTTACAACAGGATTGTCAATTAACAGCATGTCAAGGACTGTTGGAAAGTCGCATCTTGGCTTCTGAAACCAAAAACATAAGGGAAAACTCCTCAATAAATTAATTCTCCTAAAGACAGTACAAGTAGAAGTTTTGACAATAAAAAAAAAACTATTATGATTGCAAAAGGTGCTTACATTTGCTGACACATCATGGACTTCATTCTAAAGAAGGAAAATAGCATGATTTAGAATTAAGTACATTCAGTTATACTATGTTTTACAATAGTCCATTATATTTTGATGGCATTGTGATATGTCAAAATATCAAATCAGAACTTTTCCAAGTTGAATGTGACATTTAAATATCACAAATGTTGGCACTGTTTGGAGATAAAGGGCCTGAATAAGATTCTTCCCTTTTTAAAACTCAAATGAAATTTAAATAACCCTTTCATTCCGAGAGTCAGTTGTGGAGACATGTAGTGTAGAGCCAACTTTTGCAATCTTATGGTGTGACCATTCAAAATATAATGAAACCTCTTTGGTAGTACTTTTGCATAGTACCATATTTTTTCAGTATTTTACAATGAAAATTGGAATTTCTCTTGAATTTTAATTTTTTGGCACTCTTGGAAGATGTAGGTTGAAGGATGTTCACACTAATTGTTTATGTGCATCCTTATTGCGCATGCAATTCATGTCGCAATGCCATGCTACATCGTATGTCATGCACAAGCACGCGCAAGGAAGAAATCTAAACACATAAAGGGCTGGTGAGCTGTTACATTCCACAGATTGTGACAAAATGAACAAAAAATCAATGTAGAAAGTTTAAAATTTTCCCATTTTTCTACCCACACGACATCGAATCCAGCTAACCTGTGTCTGTCAGGATTCGCAAATGCTGTCGTTTAAAGATCAGTTTTTTTTTTAGGGAATTCACTGGTTAAATGAATTTGCTTAATAAACCCACTCGTATAAAATTTGGCATAGAAAGTTGGTGTTAGAGATTCATTTACAATATTTTTAGACTAACAGTTGGGGCCATATCAAGTAAGGAAGACTGTTTTTTTTTTTACAATAATTACCCCCCCCCCCCCCCCCCCCCCCCCCCAGTAGATTTATTAGGGTCTCCCTTTAGATATCTTATCCCCAAAACAAAAGTCAGCGACCCGCCATTTTTTTTTGCATTTCTGACAAGGAACTCATTACCTACATGTAGCTGTAACAAACGTTTTATAAAAAAATCAATGTTAGAAGATTTTGCGTGAGGGACAAACCTGAAATCTGCTGACAATGATAGGCGGTACATTGTCATTCGGACACACTTGGTGGAAAAGTTGCTTCAGAACTTGCTGGTCATGGTTGTCATGGCAACAGTAAGCCCAGCCAAGCTTTTTGAGACACGACTCCACTGCTAAAGCCCATCTTTGATCCCTCAATGCTAAATGAGCTCCTAAAACACAGAAAAATGATGCATCAATATTTTTTTTACCCTCTCACCCCTTGAGTTGACTTTTGAGAAATGGGTTCAGTAACTTGAAAATATAAAGGCAGTGTTCCACATATTTGGTAAAATTCATGCAAATTTCACCTCAGCTTTTTTAAATTTTTGGGAGTCTATCCAAATTTGTAACATGTCCTTTTAAAATAAAGGTTTGGAAAGACATACATTGTTTGTCCTGCTAGGCAAGAAAACCTTTTTCGAAACAGCCCTAGCAGTAAAGCAATTCCATACCAATTGGACCAACTGGTGGGCGATGAAACCTCCCTCTTCTTGCTGCTTGCTCAATTCTTTGACGAAGCTCAGGCACCCAGGAGCCAAACAGGGTGAGCTTGTCCTTACGACTTCCTTGCAGATCTCTTAGCTGTCGCTGGACTGCATCTACTTTGTTTCTTGCATCAGTCAAATCTGTCCTACATGGATAGCAATGAGAATAAATCAGAAGTTATTGCTTAACACACATTTACTACAAATACATGTAACTATAATAATAATCATGGTATACCCCATTCCTTTGTTTGCTACTGTCTACATAATTATTCTTTCAAGATGGCTTCAGTGGTAAATAATGTTCTGAAAATTTGGTCCTTAATGTGTTGCCAACACAGGTCTGCCATTTTATAATAATGATAATATTTAACCAGGGAGCCCATTTTCAGTGGAGCCCTAAGGTTTTAGGAGCTGGCAACACAAGGATGGTAGGTGGTCATAAACTCAGGGTAGCCTCCCTCTTAGTTGTTACCAGTTGCCAGCCATACATGTACTAACCGGTTGCTGGCTACTATTGATTACTCCACATCATTCTTTTCTCTCCACCCCAGTACATAATTGGGTACTGGTGACATAATGCTGGGATAACACTACAGTAGATTAGTATACAATCAAAGAGGGAGTATTAATAATACTACTTGCTGCCTCCTGCTACACCTGTATGAAAACCAGGTTAAGCTCTGACCATCTGGGCTCCCTGTGGCTCATGTACAACAATACCTACCAACCTTACATTAATGATTATATAAGCATTTGTAATATAAACGTACAGTCACACAGGCATTCTCCTTTTATTTGTTATGCAGTACCTTAGCTGGTATGTCTTTTCTTTTGCTCTGGTAATGGCCTGTTCAAGCTGCCCACGATGGTGAGTTGTGGTTGAGAGCTGACTCTGCCATGCTTTTAGCTCATCTCTTTTCTGCTGTAATGCTTCTTCTCTTTGCCGCCTTTCAGATTCAAGGTCACGCATGGCTCTACAAAAAAGGGGATCAATTATTCTGACTAGTTGACATCAAGTAAGTTCAAAAGTAGCTGTCCAGCAGGGCACTAGCAGCCTTTACATTCATTGGTATGATTTACTCACACCGCGATGGAGCTAATCGCGCCGCGATGGCACTAATCGCGCTCATCGCAGGCGCGATCGCGCCCATCGTGCCGCGATCGAGCTCAATTTTTTACAAGGGCCTACTACATGTAGAACTCAATCTCAATCTCACCCTCATACTCAAATCTAAAGGTCTCTATTCTCACTTTTCCTTGGACAACACAAAGGCAAAGGCCTGGTTAAAAAATAAACGTTATCCTTAAACACTTACGTTTGCCTGATCTCCTGAATTCTTTCCATTAACTGTCTTTGGTCATTCTCAGCTGTGTTCTTTTCCTGCATTAGTTTTCTTAGCCTCGACTGAAATTAGAGTTACAACTTTGGTTATCCTTTTCCCACAAATGACCCAGTTACCGTATTTATTTGATTAAACACCGCGGCGTTTATTAAATTTTTCATGATTCTGGTGCGGCATTTATTGGAGGGCGGCGTTTATTTGAGGGCGGCGTTAATTTAAAATCCAATTTATTTCTTACAAACAATAGCAACTGAACGTTTGAATTTTTAAAAACAGAAACATGTTTCAGTGTTTGTCTGAAATGTCTTTACTTTATCGTTCTGACTTTGCGTTTTAATACGATTGCCATGCATGTCATAGAATAAAGTTCACCCAATTATATTCCTCAGAGCTTTGAATGCACTGATAAACATTGTTATAATCAAGGAAAATATTTTTTTTAGGCTTGCTGAAACTAGATTATTACTGTACTCGCTTTTGAGTATATTATTCGAAAAAACGCCACATCATGGATGCGGCGTCCATTAGAGGGCAGCGTTTATTAATATTTTTGCTCTCAAGTGCGGCGTTTATTCGAGGGCGGCGTTTAATCGAATAAATATGGTAAGACATATTGTGGAAATACATTCATCAATCCATATGACTTAACATACAAGCAAACAAATTATATACTGTATGCTGAGAAAGATGAAAATTAACATTTATCATGTCACAAGCATGGGACAAAGAAAGAAATCTGAGTCCCCGATAGGTTAATAAGACCTTCCTCACATCGGTCGGATGCTCCACACCGGTCGGATGCTCCATATCGGTCAGATGTTCTAACCACTGAGCTACTAGAGACTGACCAGTGTGTGGAAGGTCATAGGTTCAACTCATGTCGGGGACTCAGATTTTTATCATTGTCCCAATCTCATGAAATGATAAACATTACATCTAAAATAACAGTTACCATCTTTCTTTCTTTATCATTGTAAAAATCATTAATAATTCATAACAGTTATGACCAATAAATAGGCAGTATTTGAGTCACATGTATACCTTTGTAAACCCCAATACAAATCAACTGAGTTGATGAATTATTAAAGAGTAGAATTAACTTTTGATACAAACACCTGCTCAGCTAATTAGTTTTCATTAACTTTTCATACAGATCTCTACTCATTGTTTCATTTCACGTGTACGATAAAATATTCGCGTCTGATCTTCGGATCACCATTGTAAACGCCCATACAGATCTCCCGCTCATATTTTATCTACTTCATATTACGTATTTACAGGTATATGCCATTCAAAACCTACCTGTTTTTCTCTGTAGACAGTTTTCTTTTGCCTTAATTCATTGCATATGGCTTGCTGTTCTCCTCCCAGCACTCTGCCTTCCTCTGTGATAGCATTCAGCTGTTCACTAACAGACCCCCATTCTGCTTCCAAATTTGTCACCTCTTCCTACATTTACATTCCAGATAGACTGATTAGTTTCTCATTTCTATCAGGGATAGCTGAGCACATGATCACTTGCAGGATATATAGTGTATCTCCTGAGGGAGGGGGACTCCCATATCAAAATGGCAGAGGTGCTCGTTGCACCGTTTAGGAGACAAAATTTGCAGATTGCTACCGGTTAGGGTACTTAAATCTAAAATTACCAAAGTTAGAATTAATGCAGTACCTTTTAGGGTATAAAGCCGAAAAAAATGACAGAATGAAATATGTTGTTTTAGAATTGGTACCTCCTAGGGCTAAAAGTCCCTTTGAGCCACACCCATCAAACAAGATTCTGGTACCTTTTAGGGTGCTTTTCAGAAGTTTCCAACAAGCACCCCCATTATTTTTGTATGGTAGTCCCCCCCCCCCCCCCCCTGGGATATATCTACATTGTACATATGTATGCAAGCAAACACAGGCTCCCAACGGCATGCTCATACATGTACACTGTGCTGTAGATGCAATCAAATTTGTTGATAATTAATTTTATTGTTAAAATTTATTATTTAATGATAATGGTGCAGTTTTGACTGTGCAACAATTTTTTTTTTTCATTCCCTAATCAGTGGACAATTTCCCAAGTTACAAAAAAACCAACAATGGGTTATTCCAGAAAAAATCCACACCCCCCCGACGGATGGCAAGATTTTTTGACCCCTCCCCCGCCCGGATTTCCTGGCCCGCTAGACCCCCCCTCCCACCTGGATTTCCAAGCCCAGAGACCCCCCCCTCCTGCCCGGATTTCCAATAAATTTTTGGAGGCCCTAAATTTACAGACAATGAAAAAAAAATACATGTAGTCGCATTCAGGAGATCGTGTTTTTATATTTTTCTAAATTGTGGTGATTAGTGCTATAAATTGGTGAAACATTTTTTAAATAAATATTGCGTGACACAAAAAAAAAAAACCCGTGATTTCAAGACAAAATCGAATGAAATGTTTCTTTAAATCTAGTTCCTTAAATAACTGCTTTGATTTTGGTATGTTTTAATTTTTTCCAGGCTTCACAGTTTCTTCAAAGTGTTGTCGCAAATACACAATTTTGTTTCATGCAAATTTTGTGTAAAATGTAATTTGATCGCACCCAGCTTTTTCATGATCATGAATCCAAAACATTTTTTCTTAAGGTCAAAACTTTTGAATGAAAGTCATATTTCCTTGAATGAAAATGTCTTACACTTGTCAGAATTCAGTGATTTTCTGCTTCCGGAAGGCTTGGCGATTTATTTATGACATTTATCCTAATTACGCTCCGAGCGCTTGTGTCTGCGAAATATTGTAAACATCACAAAATATTATTTAAATTCAGCAACCTATTTTTATTACATCTAGTGTTTTCTAAAATTTCCGACTTTTCCTGTGTATATAGAATGCCATTCTTATCCGTAAGAATGATTCACATAATGTAATACGCGAATCAAAAAAATCTTGAAAGCAAACAAATTCAGAAAGCGCTATTTAATTTAATTATATTTACTAGCGCCTTTACCGTGATTATTGGCTTCACGAAGAAAACATTCGAACAAGTTTGATCGCAATTTGCCTTTAAGTATTAAATTGGAAAGCTTCTTCCAATTATTTTATATTTCCTTCAAGGTTTAACGCATCAACTAAATAGTACACTAGGAAGAGCGGCATAAAAGTTTGGACATTTGTGTAAGCCGTATATTACTAAGCTTATATCAGATTACAGGGAATGTGCACAAAAGCAAGCTGAAACAATTCTACAAATAGAAAACAATGCGTACTTGCATAACGGTACATTGATTGTTTTTGTCAAAAATCTTTTGTCTTTTTTCAAATCGGCTGATACTTTTTAACCTTTCCCTGACAATTTGTTGCTGGCAAGAACTCGGACACGAGCTTTGTTGCAAGGTACGGAAGCACGCTTCCGGTTACGTTAACCACTGACTTTCTCCATATTTGAGTTGTATTTTCTCCCTTTCATCCGGTTTATTCTCTATGAATAATGTGGAACCGACGAAGTTAAACCTTAACTAATTGTTTTGAACACAAAGTGTTCTCTTCAAATTATTTTCAAAAAATCGACCCCTGAGGAAGGATTTTTAGGTCCAGACCCCCCCTCCCGCCTGGATTTCCAGAGCCCTCAAACCCTCCCTCCCGCGCGAATTTCCAGCATGCCATCCGTCGGGGGGTGTGGATTTTTTCTGGAATAACCCAATCAGAATTACCATAGTCTTCTTATCTTGTTCCCTCAGTCCACCAAACTAACACTGTAGTTCAGTGGGTCCCTTAGTTGTCGGCACACTAACAATGCAATGCAATGTCAGTCCTGTGTGCGCAAGGATGATCTCATCATTGGTAACATACATTTTCACATACGGAATGCCATTTGTCTGCCACTCAAGCCAACAGCACTTTATTGTCAAAAACATGACATGTAGTGTTCTTACCAGGCCGCGGCCTTGCCGGATTCCCGAAAAAATAGAAATGGTGCATTAAAAGATGCGCCCTTGATGGCGTTCAAGTTCTGATCAAATGCTACGAGCAAAATGGACTTATGGAAGTCAGTGAGCAATTTTTTGATTGACAATCAAATACTTCAGTTTTATCTGCTTGGAAATAAGTACAATAATATTAAATGAATACAATGTGTCAAAAGTACCATTTTAAAGCCTTCAACCAGTTAAATCTACGTTGGTTCACATATGTTAAACCTAGCTTCTTCAGTACGATTTTAGCCACCATCTTGGATCATATAACTGACCATGTGGATTGTGGGCTCATGTTATTTGTTCCTCGTGGTTTTTGCTTCATTTTCAAAAACAACATGGCAGATCACAATTAACTTTGACACCTCAGATTTTTTCAAGACCATTTATGATTAGAAAATGCTGTCCTCAGTAGCTGTTTGTTTATCCTTGAGACATATTTTGTAAAGGTTTGGCTATAACCGGTTGCTATGATAACAAGATATGACATCAAAAGTAGCATGAGGTCAGGCCATTTTTTAAAAAAAATGCGTGTTTTTTACCTTTTTCGGTGAAAAAAGATGTAAAATGCTAGCAAAAGCATCAAAATGTTAAATTGTATCAGGGATTCTGACAGGATGCGCGGGTGCGGGACCGCACAATTCAGTCAAACCCGCACAATTCCTAAAAATCCGCATAATCCCGCACAATACTGAAATATTTGATTAAAATTTTAATTAAATCAGGTATTTTTATTGATTACCAAGATTTCGAGAAACGTTTTAGGCTATTTTCAGCCCATTTTCCTTCCAAACAATCGAGAAAACCCTCGCTTTCCTCGAACAGCTCGAGAGGATCGATATAAAAACAACAAGGCGTTCTCTTCGCCGTCCTGGGAACTAGTCTCAGTTTTACTTCTTTCCGACTTCCTACAGATTTTTTCGCGTAGTTTTTTAGTTGTTGTTTTTCATACATTATGTCGTTTTTCTTAGCGGCCTGTTGATATTTTTTTGAGCGCTTTCGCTTCCTCTTTCAGTTTAATATGTAGGGGACCAAAGAAGAGACACCGAAGAAATGTACCCGGTCACGCCGAAATGAATGTCACTCTGTCTGAATTGTTTTCGCAAAGAACTTATCAAGTTTGCGAATCGACAAACAAACTATTAAAGCGCTGGAACTTCGGATTTATAGGAGAGAATATTATTATTAAGTTCTGATCAGAATACTGGATTTGATTTTTTCAATCAAGCGAAAGACGTTTTCATGATTCAGGAAAATGCAAAACAACCATGCTATCAAATTACATTTAGCACGTAATTTGCATACATTTCGAGGTTGTGTTTTTGCGGCAAACTTTCGAAGAAATTGTGTGAACCTTTAATGGAAATTATTAAAATTACATAAAATGTACGGATTTTTCATAAAGGAACTCGCAACAGATCGGAAACATTTCATTAAATGTGGTATTTTGGTTTTACTAGATCGAGTTCATCGTGTCACGCAATGTGATTTTGTTGAGACAAATAAACTTTGGCGAAGAAAAACAGCCGCAAATTGGCGATTGCTGGGTACATTTTAATCCCCAAAGTAAAACATCTATTTGTATTTTTCATTTATGCAGAATTTCCTCCCTGACATATTTTTCTGGCCTGGTCACAGGATTGCGCAATCCCGCACAATTTCCCGCACAATCGACGTTATTTCCCGCACAATTTTAGTTTTTTCCCCGCACCCTGTCAGAATCCCTGTTGTATGTTATTTTGCAACTTAAGCAAAAAATATTTGCAATTTCCGCATTTTTCCAATAAATCATTTTGGATGACGTCATGGACCCCCAGCAGTGCCACAACCCATAATATTTACCTTATCTTGTAAAGCACATCACAGGCTATCTATTAGATGTGAAATATTTCCGAAATATTGCAACATCCAAAAAATCAACGGGGGGGGGGGGTGGAACCACGGTGGGCGTATAGGTTTGTGTGTACGTCCGAGGGTTAAGTTCCTGCAGGGCCCCTAATTATCAGGAAAAATCTCGGGAAGAACACTGGACATGTACACTGTGTACATCAACAACTGCCCTGAAGGTTAACAAAACCAAAGCAGGTAGGTCAAAGCAACCTAAACCTGTGACAAGCGCAGAGTGGCAGAGAACTGATTAGGTGAGTTAAGCTGTTGCCCATATGGCAAGGACAAGAAAGCTAAGTCACGGGACCTCTTGTGAAACCAGATACCCAAACTCAGTCCCAATCCCCACTGAGTGTGTGAGAACTTTCTTTCTTGTCTCTTTCACAAGCTCAGCATGCATGTATGCCAAACAGCCATTGTGATACTACATTTGGTCATGCACAATCAGTCAACCTCATTGCCTGATGAATACCAGCAGTAAGCAGTTGAAATGTTAGTGAAGCACAATCAGTGGACCGCAATGCCTGCCCTGATGAAGACTAGCAGTATGCAGTTAAAACATTGCTATTTACATCCCAAGCGATGGTACATTGTGAGACTGTTATTGTCTGTTATTGAAGTGGAAGTTTCAAGGTTGCAACAATAATAGGCATTACATGTGACATCACATAAATTATGAAAGGAATGGAAAATTGTAATAAGTTTTACCTTGCAAGTTTTAACTTTTTCGTCATATCGGGGCAGCTTAGCCTTTTGATTATCCTCTTCTCTTGCCAGAGGGTCAAGTTTCTGAAATACATGTATGACAAGTAGTAGTCAATAACAGTTAAAATTAATCCCTTAAATACCACTAAATGCAGATCATTGCTCAACAACTTAAAGAATTACAAAACTGCAGTTTGATTGCTCCCTCAGCCCACCAAACTAACACTGTAGTTTAGTGGGTCCCTTAGTTGTCGGCACACTAACAATGCAATGCAATGTCAGTCCTGTGTGCGCAAGGATGATCTCATCATTGGGAACATACAATTAACAAAGAACTTCTTATCATGATTATACTATGAAGAAATGAAAATTCTTATGTACTGTTAAAACTGGCAGATAGGCCGCACTCACAGATATGTCACACCCTAAGTTATGAAGCCCCAATTTGACGAAAAAATGTTTTAAAATATTAAAGTTGAGTCATTAGAATCAGCTCTACAGTAAACTTTGTGAGGTAAACTTCAGTCCTATCCATCAAATCATCCTGTATCAAAAACAAATCACACTTCCATGCCAAAATAAGCTTGGTAACCACCTGAATTTATTGAGCACATGCGTTTATGTAGCCTGGTTACTAAGGTCAACCAGGATGACAACTTGTTTACAGACTCATTTCACTGGCTTTTTTCATTTGATATCGGGTCAATTTGGGGCATAATTTTACAATTTGTTAACATGATGCTCATGTTCGCATGATATGTGTTCAATTCAGATCCTTTTGTTCAAATCAAGAAAATCTTAATTTCAAGACTAAAAAAGAAGGGTTGACACTGAAAACTTTGTATATGTTGTGGTTCAATTTTTATTTTGATTTGAAAATTTTGAAGCAGTTTTATTTTTATTTTCCTATGTCTTAGTTTACGGTAATAAGGCTGAGACAAAGGGAGCTAAATTACAAACAAAAAGAAAAATTTGAACCACAACATATACTGTACAACCTTACAGATCAGCCACAATCCAATTTTGAGCAAATTTTTTTTGTAAAACAGTGTGACTTATCGTGTTTTTAAGGTATTACCTTCTCAGCATCTATGACTTCTGCCCACACTCGTTCCTTTTTTAGTTCTTCAACCTGCTCTTTCATGGTTTTTAACTGTGCAATGTCTTTGTACTTCTCCTCTTTTTGATGTAATTGGCGCTGCATAGCAGGAAGAGTCTGCGACAATCAAATAAAGAGGTGGTTTGAACTCATATTGGTAGAAGTAAAATCAGAACTAGAAGATGATAAGGTCACACAAAGAACCAAGGTTGGGCATCTCTGCTCACACGGGAGCCCAAGGCAAGTAAACATGAAGGTAGGTTAGTAATTATTGCACATTCAGTAGTCAGTGGGTGAGTACAGAAATGCTTGGGGTTTAGTTTCATTTACATGTCTGAGTACAAAAATGGCTTAACTTTTGTCTTAAATGTCTTGTTAACCCATTGACACCTGAAATGCCCGAAACCAACTGTGACAGAAACACGGTCCTTGTACTATTTGTATTTCCTATAGCACATTATAATAATAATAATAATATAACTTTATTTATCGATGGTGGAATACATTAATTACTGGTCACCCAGTAGTTTTCATTGTGTCTCAATGAAAATCCAAAATAGTGTATGTCTGACCAATATTTTCAAATGTCCTATCAAAATGGAGTTTTGAAAGTACACAGTCAAGTCCTTCTAAGTAAGAAAAATTGTCTCCAGCACTCATAACACAGCCAAGGCCTGTTTGTATATAAGCACCCCTGCCAGGGGCAAAGATACAGTGTAGGTGGGTGAAAATAGCCTGGGAAAATTGGGCTAGCTACTGAAATAGAAAAACACCTTGATCATGTATAAGATCACTTATGGTACAGTGTCAATGCTCCAAGTTGCAACCACTTTAGTCGCCATGGCGACTAGAATTTTGGAACTGGCGACTAAATTTAAACTCAAGTTGCCAGTCCGGCGACTAAAATTTTGACTAATCGAAATTTTGCGCGACAATCATCCGAAGCCCAAGTAAAAAAAAAAAGAGAACGCTCTGATGCGTTACGAATTCACCTTGAAAAATACTTGTTTTGCGATTGAAACCAGCAGAAATTGATTAAATGAAAACAAAACACTTCTATCCATAAAATATACCCGTGAGAAAGAACGGAGATTTATCTCTCGATCAGAATGAGACGAACTGTGCTCGTTCCGCTTGACTGAACTTTAGCACATGACAATGTTACCTTTGAGCGTGATACTGTACACGCAATCTCGTAAATTTCCTCCAAGAATAAAAGGAACTGCGAAAGCTTGGAAAGCTTCACTGTTAATTGATCCACAATGAATTTTACAGACACATCTTGTTACAGCGGACGCAAAAATACTTCATTTGAAAAAGCCAGCCAATTTTGACAACAAGGGATGTATGAAAAAAAAGCGCGTGTGTCGAGTCTAGCCGTAATCGATTCTATAAATAAAACCGCAATAAAAAAAAAGCTACGCCAGTCCACCACAGCAAATAAATTTCACTTGTATGAACGAACCAGGATTTACTTTTTTCAAGATTTCTTTGATACAAAAAATCATGTCTTGGCGATTGCCTTCAAACGTGAAAGATTTTTCTCGCATTCACTTCGCATAAAAATATGTAAACAACGCCAGGACATACGCACGATTTTAGTTTCATTTCTCGAAAGATTGTTGAATAAACTACACCAGTTACACTAGTGTTTTGTTTTGTAAATTATGAATTATATTAAACAATCCTGACATTTCCGTGTTTTTGTTTAGTGGCTTTGATTCTTAATATATATATCTTAAAATCCGATATTTTCGCGGGAAAAAATGGCCATTTTTCAAACAAATCTAGTGCTTCTTGCAAAAATCCTATTTAGCTAAAAAGTACATCAATGCAAAGATAAATTAACAGAGCACCAGCACATGACAGCAACAATGTCGCCAGGATGTCATGTTTTCTTGTTCGTTTTACAACATTTTGCTCATTGTTTAGTTTGTGAAAATACACCCCCGCCATTTTGTCTTCAAACCATGTGGCTACACTTGTGTAAACTGTTAGGTTTTCAAATATGGAAGATGGTGTCCAGTTTTCCACAGCAATAATGTAGGCAAACATTTGGCCGCTAAAGGGTCACAAGTGTTAGAAAATTTGGTTTCCTGAACTGGCAGTAAAGGAATGACATTTCTTCAATCTTGACCATTGTTTTGGTTGATATTACAACTAGTATGTACTGTAACTGTAATCTTGAAAATCTACAAAAGTCGAAGTTTATTGTAAAGGATTCACTGAAACTGAAGCTAATTATTAAGGTGGCTCAAAACAGTAATATTTCCGTGAGAAGACTGGGAGCTAGCGCGCACTTCAGCGTGAGGTCGCGCGAGATTTAAAGTTTGAGAAAATCAAAACAAACATGGCGGCGCAAGGCCTTCTTCGTAAAAGTTTGTTTCAGCCGAGTTTAGTGAGTTTTCTACGTTATCAGTTATTTTTTACTCCGACAACATCCGTTCGTCTGGCAATTTCGAAAGAAAAACATGTTTTTAAACCGCTGTGCTGGAAATTAAACGAAGAAATATGTGATGTTCATGTTGCGATCGATCGCGCCGGCCAATCTAGAAGACAGCAGTGGAAAAAAATATCTTCTGGTTTTCTTCGTTCTTTTTATCTGGCCAGTCTTACCGTTGGTTATTTATGTTACTCTTCTTCTACCGCTTATGCTGCTAACGACGACAGCGAAAAGGAAAACTCTGCTGATCACACACTTGAGCGCTGCAAAGGGCGCTTTGTGTCGAAAGGTCATCTGAGCGCCGTCAAAAAACTGGCGGAATCTAAAGATAATTTAAAAAGACCCATGGGAAACGAACACAACGGAGAGGACAAGGATTATGAACCAGTTGAAAAAAGAATGACTAGATCAAGACAGGTGAGTTTTTTTATCAAGGAAAATTGTTGCAAATTACCTCGCATTTTTATATACAATACGACGCCGTTGAATACTCGAACAAACAATTACTTTTTTTAGCAAACTGAAGAAGAAAAATTAGGAACAAGACTCATAAACCTGGATGTGTTGAGAAATGAACTTAAGTCTTGCTCGCACTGCCACGCAGGTAAGTCAAACTTAGAAAATCTTTTAAAGATTTTTTCACAATTAATTTTCATTGCTTAGACATGAAAGGTGGGCATATAAAAGTCATGGGGTGGCTTGATCATGCTGTATCTTTACAGTTGTATAAGGTACCACATTACCCATGAGGTGTCAATAGGGTCGGAATTTATCACAGTAGCTACACTTGCGGAAGTAGAACATAATTATTTAATGTAGCTCTGTTCATCAGCAGTGTAACAGTGCTGTTGTTGTTGTTGTTTTTTTTAATACAAGGTTATGTTTCCTGCTGGCAGATTGTCCACACAATGTTGTGTTATCTGATAAAGCATAAAATAACAAGCATATTTTGCACAATGTTGTTCTCTTTTCTTGTTATTAGTAAAACGAAAACATAATTGGATCATAAAATAATAATTAGGGTACAACCTTCCAAAACAACACACCGTGGTACCTCATGGAGGTTCTGTTAACACTCATGATGAACACCCTGATACTTTTATATGGCAGTTCCCACACCTCTTGGTATGTAGGGTTTTTATATGTACATGTTAAATTTCAGTCTATTTATAATAAATACATTGACAGCACATTTAAAGAAAAGAGAATTTGGAGATGATTTTAATGATTGTTCAAGTATGTTTCTAGCACTGGAGGATCCAAGTTGAAAAACTGGCCTGTCTGTGAGCCATATAAGCAGGTGTGACAATTAGCAAGTAAACTTCACAAATCCTTCGAAAAGAAGCTAAAGAAGGAAAAACATATCAAACATCAGTTGGTTTGAATTTAGATACCCGTGTAAGCCAGCCTTCACCAACATCATACCCTGAGACTGAACATTTCTTAGAAAATATTTCATCAAATGAATTGCAAGAGTATGAAAAACTGGTACCGCCTTATACTGTGAAACCCAATTCAGAAACACTAACCTACGACCCTACTAAAACTTATTCTTTTATTATTTTTGACACCGAAACTACCTGCACTGGAAAACACGCGGAGATCTGTCAGTTATCTGCAATCAATGAAACCAACCTTGCAATTTTCTCAAAGTACATTTTACCGACAAGCAATGTCAGTTCCAGAGCCACACGAGTCAACAAACTTTCTGTTAAAAATATCAATGGGAATAGACAATTATTGAAAGAAAACCAACCAGTTGAAACGGTGTCCCTTGGTGAAGCGCTACAGGAGTTTCTGGCCTTCCTTGTACGTTCCTGTAGTTCACATCAGAAAGAATCTTATACAGTTTTATTAGGCCATAATTCATCCACATTTGACACTCCAATCCTTTTTCGGAAAAGCGACGCAAACTTTCACCGCAGACTAAAAGATCTAAATGTTTATTTTGCTGACAGTCACATTCTTGTCAAAGATCTGTTGAAAGGAAAACATCCAGCTCTTCAACTTCCATCAGGACAACTTTGCAAGTCAAATCAATCCTCTCTGTACTCGCACCTTTTCAACGAAAACTTCGAAGCCCACGATGCACTGGAAGATGTTGTAGCACTACACAAAATTATCTTTAAATCTCCTCTTCAGTTAAGCAAAGAAAAAATTGTAAATTGTTCTGCAGCGATTAGTATTTCACAAGCAGTTGACAACCTTTCATACTTGGATCGGCGTCACGAACGACTTCAGACATTTGATGGCAAGCTTTTCAGCCCCACCGAAAGCAATGGAATTATATCCCAGTCGATGGCACAGAAAATTGCTGGAAGTGGACTATCATATTCAGATCTGAGAGAATTGTACATGAAGTTTGGCTCAAAGGGATTGTTGGCAGTCCTGAGCATGCCTTCCAGTAGCAGTCAGTGTAGATCGAAGCAGCCTCGCGTAACTCGAGCCAAGCGGAATCTTGCTGCCATCTTGAATCACTTTCAAGAAACAATACCTCGAGAAGAATAACCTCTTCGGTTCTATATACTGGTAAGTTGTAGCCGTTTCTTTTAGCCAGAAATGTAAGTTTAAGCAGGATAATTTTCAAACGGTCATGTCGAAGAAACTCGAAGTCAACACGCGTCGCGTGGAATCACAGGCTTTACTGATCAGCGGACCGCCTTCACGCATGCGCGAGGTGCGATCTTGTACGGTGGAGATTTTTATTTGCGCGTGGTACGCGCGTGAAACTTTTTGCTGTCCACGAAGCGAATAGCTCAAAAACTGACCCGGTGACCCTACTTTTTTAATGCAGATAATTGTTTAACATTAAACGCGGAATGCATGTGCAAAATACTAAAAAAAATTGTGGAGTAAAATTTCTCCAACTTGAAATTTTCTATTTTTTTTAATTTAAGCAAAATCTACTCCACGGAATTTTTTATAAATTCTCCTGGTTTATCTTTTGGGTGTAATAAATAGATTTATTTAATAAAAATATGGGGTCACCGGCTTAGTTTTTGAGATAGACGCAACTGATCGTAAAAAGTGGGTCCAGTTTGTTGCTATGCAACGTGATAGTGCCACCTTAAATTATTGTGCAAACACAATGAAAGGTACAGTGGAGAGTTACTTTAAATAACTAGCAAAGCCATTTAAGACAATGCAGTTCCAGGCCTGAGAAATCGCACTCTTCTTTTATAAGTCTCAAAAAATAGAAAACTGTATTGAGCCACCTTAAGTTAGCCAATGATATATCAAGTTCATTATGATGAGCCGCTAATACGTACAGTAATCAATCATTATAATGAAAAGATACGATTTGATTTCACTTTAAAAATTGTTTGAGAGTTAAAAATGTTTAAGTAGTTTCAGGAAAAGGTTATAATAAATAAAGTAAAAGGATAAATTATATTAATTATTAATTGAATAGTTAATTAATAATCGATTAATTAATTAATTGATTAATTAATTAATTCTGGTGACTAAAACTTTTCACTGGCGACCAAGTCTTGAGAGTCAGTGGCCAAATGGCCACCAAGAAAAAAAGTTAACTTGGAGTGTTGAGTGTACCTCTTGTTTCTTATCCAGAGTATTTTTGATAATATCCTGTTGTTCAATAATCAGCTGATAATCTGAACTCATTTGCTCTAGCTGGGTGGCTTTTAAGAAAAACTGAAATAAAAAAAGGAAATCATTCAGTTACAACAATAATAATGTATTACTAGACACACCTTGAGCAATATACATACATGTGTTATAACTGTCCGTTATAAATTTTGGTATGAATTTTGGTGATTTTGGGAACAAGAGAACTACAGTGTACCTGCAACAGTTGTCTATATTATGGAGGTGTCCATAGGTGTATTTCTATAATTTTAAATTTTCAATGACTTTTAGAACATGTATCTTAATTGTTTTGATTATTTTATTTATTTAATTTGTGAGATTACCTGTAAAATAGCTTTTTAGCTAAGTGTGAACTCACGTTAATTAACTGTATGTATAAGGAAAGGTTGAATCTAAAGTAATTCAAAGTGACTTAAACTTAACACAGATTGCAGGGTTTGAAACTTACATGTAATAATTACATGTAGCAGATACATTACATGTACATGTACATGAACTAATATTTAGTATATTATAAATTACCTTGTACTTATCTTTAGGATCTGAGGAATTTAAAAAATTCCTACTGGTATCTTGATTTAATACAGAAACTGGGTTATCCACCTACAAAAAACAAATTACAGTACCGCTCAGAGATAAGCGAACATAGCACTCGCGTTCTTAACGCTACCCTAACGCGTTTGAATTTGCGTTCACGTTATTTTGAACGCATCGGGTGAATGCGTTTTCTTTAACGCGTTAAGCCTTTGTTATTCATAACCAACATCTCTTTTGTAATCCAAAACAAAAGGCGAGTCCACAGGGACTAGTCTTGTTTTTTTTTAACGTACTGCCACATTGACAATAATGCGAGAATCGAAATCCAAAACAAGGAGAACAAAATCATGACAATTACACGGCTAAACAAGCGCTCAAACAGAGCGACAAAATAAACAATTTCGAGACTCAATTCGCCTCGCGACTCAAAAAAATATATAAGAGTTCAGCAAACAACGTCTATCGAAGTGTTTGGTGATCGCCTTGCATAAACTTTAGCGCGATCGATGGTTCACTTGGTTGCATCTTCAAACACCGTTTTCGCCGTTTACGCAAGCGATACGCTACGCTAAATTTCTTTGAGATCATGTGAATTCGATGGTCGAGTTTTGTAATTCACGAGCAAGGTAACTTATAATTTCCCCTAAAGAGATCGATTGCGAATGTGATTGAAGTTTTCGTTTACGCAAGCGATACGCTATGACAAGCGAAATTTAAAGATCGATTTGCGATTTTGTGTTTTTTCGAGTGTTTGAAATGTTCGACGAGGGAGTTACTGATGTGTCAATCATTGCAAGTTCTAGCTGTCATGTATGCAAATTTTTACTTTTGATTTGCACGTGACGATTTTTTTGCAAGCGAAGGTCAAAACAATGAACAACAAAAAGCGAACGGATTCGCACCATTTTAAAATACTTTGCAGTTGTTCTAATTTTTAAACTAGAGTTCAGCAAACACTGTCTATCGAAGCGAAGTTTGGTCGCCTTGCGCGAACGGCCTTAAGTTCGCCGGAGTTGACGAGACAACAAAAGCCCCCTTCGATCGATACAGCGTGTGACGGGCGAGCATCGTAATTGTCACGGCAATAATAATAAAAAAAATATTATCTCAGGTTCTATCAGGCGCACATACGTGATTGAAGCAGCAAAATACTCCTACTTTAAGGGCGAAATCTGTGATAAAAGATTTTATGGCGCGCCGATTACTGTTGAGCTATTTCTTTTCATGCGAAAGTTCAGAAAGATAAGCGACCTTTACGATAGTCGGCAAGGATCAACCAGCGGAGAGATCACAAAAGTTCGAAACATGTCGCAGATCCAGTCATCGCCGATAACCTAATGAATATAACCTCCATATCCGATCTAGTTAAACTGTTACGTTTTGTTTATGCGAGTGCCATCGCACGTCGATATAATTTGTCTTTCGATAAACAGTGCTGCTCGGTTTATCGATTGAATGAATGAAAACCATTAGAATACGGTATGTAATGTCTTTTGAAACGTCAATTAACTTCTTTCCACAAAATATCAATGGCAGTGAACAATAACCAAACTCATACATACTAATGCGTTAACTTTAACGCACTATTTCGCGTTTGTTTAACGCAGCTTAACGCAGCTGAACGCGCGAGCGCGTTAAAACCAATGCGTTCATAACGCATTCTTAACGTGAATTTTGGTTCGCTTATCTCTGAGCGGTACTGTATTATTACATGTACAGTGTTACACGAGCAACTAAATGATAGGGTTTAGAGTCTTTACTTCTTACTTGTTTACCTGAATATTAAACTGGTCCAGAATGTGATTAAGCTCGTCTTTCTTTTGTGACACCACTCTTCCTACAACAGGGTAGAACTATTTTATTCTGCATTACAATACTGTTTGTTTTTATAATACGGTAAAAAACAGCATAAAAGAAACTAACAACCTTAAGATTAATAATAATATAATAATGCTGGTTACAGTATTGCACTGTACAGATAAACGCGAATTTTTAGAGACCCTTCTTCAAAATAAAGACCAGACATATTTAAAATTCTGAGATACTGTACGTCCAGAAATGCAGGGTGAGGTGGAGGGGGGCCATGCTACTCCATGACTGGCATCACAAAGTGTCCTCCCCAATAAAAGTTCACCAAAACACAAGAAATTCTGTCACATACAAAGTAATATGAAAAGGACAAACAACTGTCATATATGAAGTACTTGTTAAACAATACTTGCCTGCATTTCTGAACGTAAGTGGAAATGTACTGCATATTTTCAGGTTACTTGGTTATACAGTACCAGTCAAATGTAACTTACATGTAACAGTCTCGACTCGATCCTTGAAATTTGAGTCACTTGAATTTCGAGGATCAAAGATCGAGTTTTGAGGATGGAGGATCGCATGTCATTTGTACATGCATTTCGCGTAGACCGTGGAGCTCAGCGTATGCACTTGTTGATAAGATACACAAATGATATGTAAATAAATCTTAAATCGAGTTCGCTTTTTGCTTGCAAGTACCGGACAGAAATCCATCTTTAGAAGAGGGTGAACGAAAATGGGAAAGAACTGCGCACATACATGTTTTCCTTTGCGTAAATATTAAATCACGACCATAGAGTTTCGGAATTACTGTAAACATGCGGCACCCGCTGTCATCAACATGTGAAATCATACACGGCACTTTGATCAATACAAGGATATCACAAAGAAATTTTGAGTGGGCGCAACTACATGTTTACCTATATATTATTTACTTACGAAAATCCATCTTTAGTAGTCTGTGATCAAAACTTTTCAGAGTGAATGCAAATCTACAAGAATGGCTGCGAAGCCCTTTCGAAACGTTTGACGTTTCAATTAGAATATTTTGCCGAATGAATGTATTAATTTATGGACAGAATTTGCCGTAAAAACAAACAAAACAGAAAGTCATGAGTGAAACTGATGTCATATAATGAAGTTCTTGTCATGTCTTCAGCGACAGATTAGAAGGCTTTAACTGCAAACCGACCCGCCCAGTATTAGAGAAACCTATTTGGGTGTAATTGATTCTAAGTTCTAAATTATTGTATGAATTTGCATAAACTTCAAAAGCAAAGTTTGAAACCTTCAGTTGTGGTAAGAAATGCACTAAATTTGCATATAAATGTCAAAGTAATTTGATAATGCAACCATCCCATAAAACATGTAGTGATTGGTGATACAAAAATTATCTGATTTATATTCCTGTATACCCACAACATACAGAAGAAAGCTCAATGACAGAGTGAGTTTCAAGGTTATTTTTGCCCGAGAAACATTCGTATACTGTAAACAAGAAATAAAAACAAGTCACCAGACACACGATGTTTACATTTTATATCAGCAGTGAATTTTCCCGGCCGTAGTTTCTGTTGGTTGTTCTGTTTTTTCAACTTGATAAAATAAAAATATATGAACGACAAACAAATGAAAGAAGTAAAATTCATTTACATAATGTCAGTTTAGTATTTGACGGCTTTTAGTTTCAAATACTGAAACTACGCGCCATACTTCCATCTCGAATTTCGATACGCTTTCTTCTTGAAGAGTTGGAAAATAAAGGGTACAACATTCTCGAGTGCGGGCCGTTTGTCTAATTTATTTCTTGAGCGATCATTCAAGCGACAAGTTCATCAGTCCTCGAAACTCAAATTTTCGAGAATCGAGTATCAAATCTCGATGATCGAGTTGCGAGGGATTGTCAACTAACATTTGACCGGTACTGTAGCATGCATACGGTGCTGGAAATGTCAGTCATTGGTCATTGTCCAACCAAAATCCTAAAATTGTCGACTAATTTTATTAATATATTGGTGTCCAATCACAAAAATTAATTACATTGTAGCTTTTGCCTTGGAAGTCTTGTGAAGTCATCGCAATAATATTTTATGCTGTTTGTTAAGTTGTTTATTTTTCTGTAAATTGCTATCTTAAAAAGGCTGTGTGAATTGAAATCGCCTTAATATGAATTGCAAACTGCGAAACTTCTTACAGCATGTCATGTATGTTAACAGATTATGTCTTAGGGAATGCCCGACCAATTTTGTAAAATGTCCGACCAAAATGGAGGTTTAAAAGGACACATGTCCTTCTAAGTAAGAAAAATTATTTCCAGCACTGTGCATACATGTACATATTGTCATAATGTACAGTGAATAACATTTGTATGTTTAAAATTTTAAGGTATCACAGTTCATGCATGTTATAACGGCCTACATGTACCATCTTTTGCCTTGAGCTTGTAAGACCCACTGCCATCACTACTTATTCTTCGTTCCACTGTTATACAGTCTCCATACTCTTTAGGTCTGTACGCATCTTGGCCTCTGTTTCTTAACTTGATTGATACTTGTGCAAAACTTCCAAGCCAAACAACACATAATTAACATTTTTTCTTCACATGTCATTGATGTGTACATAAGATCAAGTATTTGGGCTTTAAGTTTCTGATGCCCCTGATCACAACTACAGTAGCAAGTTTGCCTCATTTCTCATGTATAGACTTGGGCTCAAAATCGTAGGTGTGGCTTATCTAATAGACCATAATATTTAAAGGGTGTAGTTTCCTAGTTTTAATGTACTTTTAAACACTTATTGTGATCGATAATTTTTTTGGTCCTAGAGGCATTTTTTAAGAGAAACAAGGCTCAGTTTCCACACAATGAATCTTGTTATTTTACTCCACATATACACTGTAAACCAACAAAATCTTAATTTCAAGACTCTTAGTACATGAAGAGTAGTACATTATAGGAAGTAGGGTCAACTTATACTCCTGTTGGACTTTCACACCAGAAAATACATGGAAGTTTGCTGCATATTTATTTCTTTTATAACCTTACATGTACCATGAAGTACGAGGCAAGAAACTCCATTGCCTTTCAAAAGTTTGTATTTTTTTCTCAAATCAAAAGCTTCAAAGTTGGGTGCGGCTTATCTACATGTATAAAGTGCAGCTTAAACATCAGTTTTTATGGTACCTCTTCCAATGTAAAAATATTTAATGCAAGTCTGTCAATCCCACCTGGGACCTGAATTGATCAGTGGCTGGATCCCAGTTGGTGTTGGTGGGACTCTGGGCAACATTTGAACAGGGCTTATGAAAGACTATAATGGCAGACAGGATCCTGCCAATCCCACTTGAGATTCTCAGTTGATCCCAGGCAAGATGAAGCATAATATATATTATTTATACTACCAGAATTAGGAGGATTAAAACAGCACACATGTTCTTCAGACATCTCAGGAATTTGGCCAGATGTCGGTTGATTGACTGTTATTTTTAGTACTTATGTCTCACCCACACTTATCTTTAATGAATCCCTTGAGAGAACTTCCTCTGTTTGTCGTGGCAGCCTTTCCTCCTAAACCCACCACCAGTGCTGTCATTATTGCACTTTTACCACCTTAAGTCCAATCAAACAATACAGTTGATAAATGGTAGAAATTGATAATATTCAATGATAACAAAATTAATCAACTGAAATTGTAAGTGGGCGGGAAAACTGTGTTGGCCCTCTGCAGGGGTTCAGTGATTTAAACATTTCTTATGTGTTACCCTTGTACTGATCCTTGGGTGATGTAACAGATTAATATATGGTGGCTTGATAAGATTCATAGCTCAACAGTTTATAACCTGGTCATTTTATGTTAACCAATCCAGGATAATGACACAATGTTCCTTGGCATTTAAAATATATGCAATATTACTACATGTATGTGGTTTTAAAAAAATCACACGATCCCAATTTTGTTGACCTACTGTAAGCAACGATAACGAAATTGGGGTGAATGACTTTTAAGTCATAGTGGCCTCATGGGCCTTCAGATAAAACCTTTCCTTAGGTTATTGGTCTGTTGGCGCTATACTAATAGGGAGAGCCATTTTTCCATGAAAGGTATCGTCTGAGCACATTTGAGGCGACTGTGAGTCAATAAGTCGATAGTACTCGATATTTGTCAATTGTCAATCGACAAGTTTAATTTGTCGATAAAAGTCAATAATCACAAGATTTTAAACTGATTATCAATTTTTTATCGACAAAAATTGGGTCAATTTTTAATCAGCTACGAAATTAACCAGACCAATAATCAATAGCTCAAACGGCATTTTATAGAAGTGTAAACAGCTCTAAAGTGAATCTGTACAGGGTTCGACATCTCCGCTAGCCCGGTAGCCCCATGCTAGTGAAAATTAGCTCGGGCTAGTAAAATTTCCCGTTTACTAGCCCGTGGGCTAGTAGAAAATTCAAAGAATTAATATTTAATTTGATTCTTTCAAGTCCATAGTTATTTACGAGGACAAAAACGTAAAGTTATAAGGATAATAATAATAAAGAAAGTATAAAACTACCATTCTATGGCGTTCTTCTTGGCTCTTGCGTGTCGATCGTAAATACAACTGGGACCCAGACCCTACGCTTCTTGGTAAATGTACTCCTCAGTCCTCTCCTTACGCGTGTTGAAATGCCTTGCACTTGTAGCGATTGTAGAGAAGATGGAGCGTTTTCTCTCTAACTACAAACCACCGCCAAGCAAAAATGCGAAGGCGGAAAGCGAAGCGGAAAAAAGTAAAAGGTACGAAAATGAAAAACGCAAAAGAGGGTTTAATCCTTCATCGAAATTAAGTTTTGCCTGGCTAGAGTATCACGTCATCAACAACGAAAATACAGGAAATACGATCATTCCAGTTCGCAGGTCAATGATGATCTTAGAGATAAATGCCCATCTGTTCTTGCTTTGATCGATCTACTGCTGTCACTACCTGCAAGTTCAGCAGAAGCAGAGAGAGGGTTCTCCCTGATGAAAATCATCAAAACTGTCTGGAGAAGCAGAATTACAGATGACAGTGTTTCAGATCTCACACTGATGATCATCAAACTTGACTGTCTAGAGGTGAAGGACTTTGAACTCCAACCCGCAATTGACGTTTGGTTGCGAAAGAAGAGAATGCCATACTTAAATGACAAGAGGTCTAGGTCTAGGAGAGAGGAAGAGGATGGACCTGAAGTAATTCCTGATGATCAAGATACACCTGATGAAGCAAAGTTAGTACAGGCAACTGTTCCTGGTCCATCTAATGATGCCAAAGATGATGAAATTGATGCTGCAGCTGATGATGGGGATCTATCTGACTATTATACTGACGATGAGTTGGAGAATGATGATAAGTTGAGAGACCAAGAAGAGGACGCATACAAGTTGCTGGCATTGATGTTTTAATGACAATGTTAACTGAGTAATACAAAACAAACGCAGTAACTTTTGCAATTCAGGGTCTTTCTTTTCATATTGTAAGGGCAAAGTGGATAATAAATTAAGTGACGTAATAGAACCTGAGAAGGAAAATGAGCTGGGCTACAAAGTTGTGTTTCAGGCTAGTAGATTTCAAAGATCACTAGCCCGGTGGCTAGTGACTCAGCTGACCATATGTTGAACCCTGCTGTATGGCAATAAAGTTAAATAAAAACTGAGCAACCAAGTGGTTTGTTATGAGTGCTGTTGTTATTCTATGTAGAATAGGATCGATAGGATGTTTACCTTGAGAAATGGTTAAAATTGTTTCGTTCAGCTGAGCTAAATTGTTCGATCGTGCCCGATTTTGTTCCCTGTAATAACCCAAACTGACGTTCCCAATAGAGTTTTTCAAAGATTTGATCTGAAAAGATTTATTTTGCTGCTTTTGGTGCTCCTCATGTTTGTTTGAGTTTCTAATACAGTGTACTGAATCCGGGTTAAATGAAGTCTTGCCATAGCTGATCGGCTTCCGCTTCGTTAGTCCGCGTTTGACTGCAGTCTTTTCTCCCACCATACAGTACCGCTCAGAGATAAGCGAACATAGCACTCGCGTTCTTAACGCTACCCTAACGCGTTTGAATTTGCGTTCACGTTATTTTGAACGCATCGGGTGAATGCGTTTTCTTTAACGCATTAAGCCTTTGTTATTCATAACCAACATTTCTTTTGTAATCCAAAACAAAAGGCGAGTCCACCAGGACTAGTCTTTTGAAACTGCCACATCGACAATAATGCGAGCATCGAAATCCAAAACAAGGGGAACAAAATCATGACAATTACACGGCTATACAAGCGCTCAAACAGAGCGACAAAATAAACAATTTCGAGACTCAATTCGCAAACAACGTCTATCGAAGCGTTTGGTGATCGCCTTGCACAAACTTTAGCGCAATCGATGGTTCACTTGGTTGCATCTTCAAACACCGTTTTCGCCGTTTACGATACGCTACGCTAAATTTCTTTGAGATCATGTGAATTCGATGGCCGAGTTTTGTAATTCACGAGCAAGGTAACTTATAATTTCACATAAAGAGATCGATTGCGAATGTGATTGAAGTTTTTTGTTTACGCAAGCGATACGCTATGACAAGCGAAATTTAAAGATCGATTGCGATTTTGTGTTTTTTCGAGTGCTCGACATGTTCGACGAGGGAGTTACTGATATGTCAATCATTGCAAGTTCTAGCTGTCATGTATGCAAATTTTTACTTTTGATTTGCACGTGACGATTTTTATAGCAAACTTCTAAACAGCAATTCAGCGAAGGTCAAAACAATGAACAACAAAAAGCGAACGGATTCGCACCATTTTAAACTACTTTGCAGTTGTTCTAATTTTTAAACTACTTTGCAAAACACTGTCTATCGAAGTGAAGTTTGGTCGCCTTGCGCGAACGGCCTTAAGTTCGCCAGAATTGACGAGACAACAAAAGTCCCCTTCGATCGATACAGCGTGTGACGGGCGAGCGTCGTAATTGTCACGGCAATAATAATAAAAAAAATATTATCTCAGGTTCTATCAGGCGCACATACGTGATTGAAGCAGCAAAATACTCCTACTTTAAGGGCGAAATCTGTGATAAAAGATTTTATGGCGCGCCGATTACTGTTGAGCTATTTCTTTTCATGCGAAAGTTCAGAAAGATAAGCGGCCTCTATGATAGTCGGCAAGGATCAACCAGCGGAGAGATCACAAAAGTTCGAAACATGTCGCAGATCCAGTCATCGCCGATAACCTAATGAATATAACCTCCATATCCGTTCTAGTTAAACTGTTATGTTTTGTTTATGCGAGTGCCATCGCACGTCGATATAATTTGTCTTTCGATAAACAGTGCTGCTCGGTTTATCGATTGAATGAATGAAAACCATTAGAATACGGTATGTAATGTCTTTTGAAACGTCAATTAACTTCTTTTCACAAAATATCAATGGCAGTGAACAATAACTAAACTCATACATACTAATGCGTTAACTTTAACGCACTATTTCGCGTTTGTTTAACGCAGCTTAACGCAGCTGAACGCGCGAGCGTGTTAAAACCAATGCGTTCATAATGCATTCTTAACGTGAATTTTGGTTTGCTTATCTCTGAGCGGTACTGTACATCTTTTTCATATTTTGATACTTGTCGATTAAAATCGAATTGTAACATTGAAAATCGATCAAAATCGATAGTCACAAGAAATCTTGTGATTGATTTTTATCGATGTCTGATATAAGTCGATTGATTAGTATCGAATTCAATCAACAACGATCGATTTTTATCGACTTTCGAAATTATTAACATGTTACGCCATGCTGTGAGTTGAGATTCATTCATCGCAATTTCAGCATAATATAACATCACCAATATTTCAGTTAAGTTGTGGTTAACAAAATTTGGGATCATGTGATTATTTTCTATTTTTGTTTGCAAACCAACGAGTGAAACAAACATTGCATAAGAGGCAGGATGATTTTCAAGCCACTTAAAAGGACGTCTGGGATCAGTAATATCAACTAAACACGATTTATTTGACTTACTTCCATTTCTTCCAATGATAAAGTTAACATTAGCACCCAGAGGTACTTCCAGCATAGTGTGGCACATAAAATTCACCAGGGTTATCTTCTCAATGATCCCAACTTCTGCTTCAGACTACAACAAAAAAGTCAAATGCATCAACAGTATCATACATGTATCTACATGTACATTTGTGTAAAGCCCGAATGTGCACCATACGATTATTATTTATGATCTTCCGAGATTTTAATGCACTACAAACCTATTTAGTATCGGCAAGCTCATTGGTGATCTCACAAGATTAAATTTAAGCTGACCGATTTCAGCAGTGAGTCGACTTTAACATGTATACAGTAGCGTAACACCTCGACTCAGATCACAAGTGACTTACCGCGGTCGACACGGGAAAATCTGGAGCCTGCGAACAATCCAGTTCGTCTTTTTCCATATTCTCAGTGTCATCTTCATCTCTAGCTGATGAAACTCTCTTTTTCTTGGGGCGAGATGATTCAAGATCGTCCTGTGTTTGCAGATCTTCTTGTTCATCCTCGCTATCTGATTGCAACCTTCGTTTTCGCGCCATTACGTTTTCTCCTACCTCGAATATACGAATAAAATCTAGATAAATTGAAACGTTATAAAAATCTCTTAGTGCTAAATACAGATCTGTCTGGTAAAATTAGAACAACTCCTCGCTCAAAATACAAATTAAAATGCAAGTTTAAAACGCATCCAAAATTTTGCGTGCACGAGACACATTCAAAATGGCGCCAAAGTCCCGGGAACACGTGACCATGTTGCGTTTTGGGCAACATTGCCTCATGGGAAAAATTGAGTGCGATGCCCGGTCAAAAATCGACATTTCGGGCGGGGTATTCGCTAATCAGTATGCATTTATAAAAAGAGTATGCACGAAGTGCGACGGCTGATACCGAAAATGCGCGAAATATTCACGAACAGGCTCCGTAATGTTTCTGCATAAATAATTGCAAGTGCAAAGTGCTGTCTGGTAAAATTAAGAATTGGTTCACGCGGGAAATTTGGAAAGCACGAGGCGTAAGTTTTGCTCGAGGCGATAGCCGAGAGCAACTCTAGCTTCTCGAGTGCTCTCCAAACTACCCAAGTGCATCCATAACTCGATAGATGCACAGCTAAAAGCATGAACCAATTATTTTATAACATAGCGAAAGGAAAAGAAAAGAAAATTTTGATCGCATCGGACTGACCGAAAAAAGGCGCGAAAATTATTACCGCGTATCGCAGTTCACCTTGGCGAAGCTGAATGAAAGTTCACCTTGGCAAAGCTGTTCATACCCGCGCTTGATCTGGAAAAAACGAACAAGCACAATTTTCTGAAAATGTCTTTTAATACTTGGCTTTGAAATATGGTATATGCTTTATGCTTCCTTGAATATGTTTCTAAACATTGTTTGAAGCGGATTGGAACCGAAAAATCTCACTACGCGGCTGCAGGAACTAAGGGACCGTTCGTTATTTATGGGAGGGGGGGGGATGGGTGAGAAATTAACAAATGTTCCATTTTTTTTCATGTCCCCCCTCCCCTTAGTGAATCTGGATTTTTTCAGGTCCCCCCTGTTCTGTTGAGGAAGAATTTCAATACCGCACCCCCCCCCCCCCCCCCCCCCCCCACTATTAATCTGATTTCTATAAAATAAAAGTTGTATTGTATGTATCCATACCGTATTTTTGTGGGGCGCAATGATGTAGTGGCTAGCGTGTTGGTTTTTAGATCTAAAGTAGGTGGAAATTTGGGGGTGACTGTATTGCTGTCTTGATATTAAAAACTGTGCTTCTAATATCATATTTAGTTTAAAGGGGCAGTATCACGAGGTTCCACGCGTGGCACTGTTCACTATTCTTGCACCGGAATTTGGACATATCACTGTTAAAAGTGATTTTTTTTCTTTCTTCCAGCTATCAAAACGGATTTTTTGATTTAACAAATACCTCCACTTCTCGACGGCCTTTTTGAATTTGCCGAATCAAACTTGAAAACGTCGGCCCAGTTTTCAAGTTTCGCCCTCATGATACTGCCCCTTTAAGCATATAGGTGTAAATTTGGGATATGGTGGGCCTGGGGTACGATGGGATGAGGATATGATGGGAATGGGGATATGGAGGAGACATAAACCTGTATAAATCAGACATAATCTAGTATAACCAGATATAAAAGCAATAAAACCATAACATGTTGTAATAGGAAATGATAAAAAGTTTAGAATAATTTTCAGTAAATTTATTTATAAATAGTTATTACAACTTAAGGCATTTTGACTCTTGTGTGGTTTTCTTTATCAAAGCAATTCAACCACTTGCATGGTACACCGTGCAACCTTAATAGTTGTTTATTACTATCACAACCAAGACTCAGCTGGGCTATATAAAGATTTATTGCAATATACAAAACCACTGCTACTAAGCAACCCAGAAACCGGGAGTGGTGCACGTGGGTGGGTTGACTCACTTACAAGGATGACAAAAGACGAACTGATAACTACAAGATACTACTAACAGTTCTTCAACTTAATGTCCACGTAGCAGATTTAAGGAAAATTCCTTTCGCCAGGGTTACAAATACTAATTAATACTTTTAACGTCAATCACCAAAACCCTCAGTTTAATACTGGTACAATCCAGTAATACTGTATGTTTAATGGTGGGTTAAAACTTTAAGTAATGTCGTGTACAATTATGGCAGTACCAAATAAAGAAATTAAAATTATAAATCATGCTCCATGACTGCACCAAAATACTGTGCAAGCTGTGCTCTTAGAAGAATCATAGAGAGCCCAAAGGCTCCCAGCCATGAAATCTGGGGTGCCCCGCTCTTATTGGTACACTGTAGTTATGTTTTCGCTTTTTTATTTAAGACATCATCTGTTTAAAATTTCAAGACCCCTCTCCATAACAAAAAAAAATTCCCCAGGACCCCCACTTTTGCAGTCGCTAAAATTTCAGGTCCCCCCATTTTCTCACCCATCCCCCCCTCTCATAAATAATGAACGGTCCCTAAAACGAGCAAGTTTGTATTTTTTCGCATCACGGGTTGTACGTTGTGTGCAAGTTTTGTCGAACTCAGTCTGCTCAATAGAAAAATGGTTCATGAACTGAAACGGAGACTCGCTGTGCAGTCCCAAAGCCGTTGTTAATAATTAAAGAGAGAACAACTTATGGTTTTAGTATGGTGTCACAGAGTGACTTGCAGCATTTTTTAGGTTTTCTAGAAACTTCCATTTAGTCGGTGTTTGTGGAAAGGAAAAGCAGATAAATGGCTATGTCTAAAATAGGGAACGGGGAATCGAGGAACGGGGAACGGGGAACGGGGAACGGGGAACGGGGAACGGGGAACGGGGAACGGGGAGTATGAATTTTGTTTTTCCACCATCACTATTTGCAAGAATTTTTTTTACCAAAATGTTTGAATTTATTTCCATGTGCTTTCTTGTGCACGATTTTTTTTTTGGGAATTGTCCAATACACCCAAGTTTCAGAAACGGTTCCACCTTGCGTTTACACGGGACCGGCGGAACTGGACGAATTTTTGAACGGCTAAGGGACGGACCATTAGATTTTTGAGGGGGGGGGGGGGGGGTTGGGCAATTTTTTGGTGCAGGATATTTTTTTCTACGCTCGAGACTGTGCAGGATTTTTCTTTTTGCCATGATTTGCTTGTATGATATTTTTTTTGCGAGTCTATGTTTTAATGCCTGACACATATACGTGTTAGGAATACTAGAAAGGCCATACTAGAGACAGGAATACTATAGCAAGTCAGATCTGATGTAACAGCAGCTTGATAGCAGGAAGCCTGGCCGCGGTGTTGTAACTGCCCCTACAATTTTCTTTACACCAGCCGCCCTGTTGTCGCTTGCACAGCCCATCATAGTACACCCAACAATTACAGGGGCGGCGCCGGAATTTTATGTTGGTGGGGCAAATCGCCTGTGCCGAGCGCCGAAGGCGCGAGCTTCTAGGGGGGTCCGGGGGCATGCTCCCCCGGGAAATTTTTTAAATGAAACTCTCTGAAATGCTATTTCCAGCGTTCCTGAGACCGGAGAAACCGTTTCCAAGGCCAGCTTTGAGTTCAGTTTAATTCTCATGAAAAGTACATGTACACGAAACACTTTCTGAAACTTGGGTGTAACTCCATTTTGGTTGTTTGTTCAAAGTAAATTCGACTGTCACTCGAATATTCTCTGTCAATTCTTTTCAGTATGGGAAGGCTTTGGAAACGAATTTTCCAAAACGATTTTCTCTGTCATTAGAGGCAGAAAGAAACTGATTTCCAATATCAGCCATGTTCAATTTGTCAGTTAATGCAATGTCTGGATAATGCAATGATTTAATCTTTCTTGTGACATACTTTGTTTGTAGATATGTCTTGAGCCTTGTTAGGTCAGAGGCCGAGTGCTAACTCACAGCATTGATGGATTTGTTTGATGGATTTGTCGGTAGCTGGAGTCCGATAGCTGACGTCCGAGTAACTCAAGGGGTATCGAAATGCTTGGTTCACAATATCCAATCTCCAGTCTACAGTCAGTCACAATATCTCCGATGCTAAAATTGTAGGCTTTTGGTTAATTAACGGAATATTTATGTTGCAAACTCTAATGCATTAAAGCGCCCCGCCATCAGATCTGGTCAAAGGATGTTGCTACACTATTCATCTCCGCCCACCGCCATTTTGAGCTGTTGAAAGTTGGTGGGGCAAATGTCCCACCTGCCCCACCGGTAGCGCCGCCCCTGCAATTACAAGCTTGTTGTACAACACAAACAAAGTATTTCTCATCCATTGAGATATACATGTACCTACAATGCCACTGTACAACTATAAAAGAGCCATTCCTTGTGTCAGAAAATATCTTACATGCTTATGAAATCAGCTAAAAAGCCTTTAAAGAAACACAACTTACGTCGGGTCAAAAATAAACCATTGTTATTGGCTAAACTAAACAAGCCAATGAAAAGATAGAACATTTGACCCTCCCCAAGTGCATATAAGTCGCTAACATTCTACAACGTCAGTGTGATTTATCTGTGTTCTGACCATCTGCTTCTGGATATAAAATATTGTTCTAAAAATATAAAGCTTTGCAGGAATTTTTTTTCCTGGGGTTTTTGTTTTGCACGATATTTTTTTGGCAGTTCAAGGCCGTGCTCGAATTTTTTTTTTGGTATTTGCCCAACCCCCCCCCCCCCCCCCCCCCTCAAAAATCTAATGGTCCGTCCCTAAGTGTGCAAGTTCCGTGTAAACACCACTGCAATCTGTAACAGAATTTGCACGGATCCATGTAAACAGGTGGTCTAGGAACAAAATTCGTCCGTGCAAAAATTTGTCCGGACCCGTGTAAACGGGGCCTATAAAGCAATCATTTTAAATAACTAAAAGGCGATAAAATCTTTTGTTTGAAGGACGATTTTCCTTTTCTGTTTATACGAAAGCGACGAAGAAAAGAATGAAACTGCATTGAGTTATAATTTGTTATGCGTAAAATCATGCGGAGCTTCAAGGCATCACGTTTCATTAATAGCATGAACTAACAGGTCAAAGAGGTCACGCAACGTTTTCCCCCCCAAAAAAGTATCTTTCTTGTTCAAGAGTTTAAATAATTTTGAAATTGATTTGATTCTATATTTACAAATTCAAAACAAGTTAAAAAAGAGCTAGGAACACCATAGAAATTCGCCGTAAATATCGACCTAAACGGCTGGAAAATATTCACGCAACCTTTCATGTGATCTCAGTTAGAAACAAAATATGAAAGCTGGGAGAAGTACAGTAAATGTTGTAAAATCTAAAAAAAAAAACTCATCTCAAATGCCAAAGATACGATGCTTGAAGACACGTGTACTGAGCACGATTTTTTTCTCTCTTAAATCTCTTCAGGAGGAATTTTTTTTGGTAATTGCCGCCCCCCCCCCCCCCCCCCCCCCCCCCCCCACCCCCCTCCCCCAACAAAAATTAAATGGTAGTCACAAAAACTCCCAAAAAACTTCGAATTTGAGCGTTAAATTACGAACGATATTTCAATTAAAATGGCTCACTGAACTTCTTTGTGTGTTAACTGGTGTATTGAGTGGTTTTGGGGTCGATTCAAAGCGATTCCAGCGAGTTTTAGTTCCACTCATTTCTTCCTCCCTAAAAGAGTCTAAAAACTAAAAGTCTCTCTTTTAATGGGGAGGAAGAAATGAGTGGAACTAAAACTCGCAAAAAAAAAATCTAGTCGTAAAATATAGGGTGCGTTCCTTTGGGATGATCTGGATCCGGATCACTGATCCAAGATTACTCGGATCATGAAGCATCAAAGGAACCGATGAATCCACTCTGGACAAGGATTCATCGGTTCCTTTGGTGCAGCATGATCCGAGTGATCTTGGATCAGTGATCCGGATCCGGATCATCCCAAAGGAACGCACCCTAAGTGAAGTTAACGCAACGGCTACCAGCCCTATCTGTTTAGATTTCTTACTTTGCGCGCGCGCTCGTGCATGACGTAGCATGGCGTTGCAATACGAATTGCGTGCGCAGTAAAGATGCGCATAAACAATTAGCGCGAACGTCCTTAAAGAGCATATGACACGAAATTTTTTTCTTCGGTTTCTTGTAGTTTAATATGTATAAAAAACGACTACAAGCTTTTAAAGTGTTCGAAATTTCGAAAAAGCCTTTTTTTCCGCCTTCAAAATACGCGCTTTTAGCCTAAAAAGTGTCCCCGCCAGCGCGCGGCCAAAAGGTCACGTGACATGTCCTGTGACGTAAAAACGTGTACACCACATTGAAAACAAACATGGCGGAAAGAGAGGAAAGACCGAAAGACTGGAAAAAAATGCTTGGCTTGAGCGCCTAAAAAGACAATTTGCCCTAGCAATTCATAACTTCGGACCAAACAGTGCATTACTTTTCTTCCTATCCGACAGGTATAGTAAACTGAGTTCGATTTCTCTAACAAAACCGTACAGACTTCTTCGAATCCGAGAGCAATCACATGCCACACTGCTTCTTTATAGCTCGACTCGCGGCGACTTGGCATGCACACTTTGATCGCTATCTCAGACCATCTCACGTAGGATCCACAAACGAAGAAGCCCGCTTGGAAATGAGATAATTTTAGCGAAGGTGCGGTGTTGAATTATGAGGATTCTTTCTAGATCTGGTTTAATCATGTTGGGTCTGGTTCAGACTAAAAAATAATAAAAAACCCAAAGAGCATGCATCTTGTTTATACTCGTTATATAAATCGAAAACCTTCTTAAATATAGTATGACAAAAACAGTATACACTGCCATATTTAATTAGACTAAACAAGGTGCTTTTCAGAATTATTTCCTTCATTTGTCTGCAGAAAATATTCTGGTTCAGAAGATACTTCCATTAGTATAGGGATTTCAAACAATTCTCTTTCCTATTAAAATTATTGTACCTTGCCTAAATCTGTATATTTTTTATAACAGTTGTGTCCAATTTAGTTGTCTACAGCTGCAAAGGAGTACACTGTAGGTCCTAATCTTTATAGTATTAAAAGTACTAACAAGTATAAATCTTGAGTGTGCATCTTTATATTATCCTTTAAAATGGTTTTCAGAGTATTTTGGTTAATGGTTTTGTGTCCACAACAGCAGTCACAGTGTTGCAAGTACACCAATAGCACAAAGGGATATTTAGAAAAGATTACAGGGTGCTTTAAATGGACAAATAGCTATATGAGTTTGTCTTATACTTACTTGGGGACCATTAACCCTAAAAGGTTTCCATTTTTCATGCCAATTACTCCACGCATTCTCACAATACTCATGACACCACATTGCAAAGCTAAAGATGATGCTCAAACTCCATAACCGCTGGGGCCACACTTACCGTAACCTATATATCTTGTAATGCATGATGGTCAGGAGTACCCATGGATTCTAACTAAGAATTGGCCAGACATATACCCTATAGGGTGGGGGGCTCCCACATAAAATGGACAGTAGTGATCATTAGAAATTTTGAAGGGAACCCCTAAAAGGTACGAGAGAGCTGTTTTGTGAGTTTGGCTCACATCATGTTTTACCCCTAAGCATATTTCCTGTCAGCATATTTTCTGGCTTAAAACCCTAAAAGGTATCAGAATAACTCCTGATGGGTTATTTTTTATTCAAATGCCCTTGGTAGTACCAAACCCCTATCCCCAGGAAATAAACCTTAGATATCATGCTTGTCTTCGAGCAGTGTCCCATAGAAGAAAACACTAATCTGTATTTCTCATCTGTTTTGTGAAATGTCCTCATATCATAATGGTTTACTCCCCTGTCCCCCAAAGGTCGAGTGTTCTTTTTTTTTATTCTGATGAAATAAGAAGTATCTGGGTGATAAAAAGGTGATTTTTATTTATTTATTGTCATTTACATGTACATATCAAGCAAAACTTTCACTTCAGCCTGGTGTAAAGGCCATGCTGTTCTCTTGCTTATGCAGTGGAATACCCAGGCCATGCGATGAGTAGCTTTCAATCTTAAAATTGAACTATTATAATGGTCAGTGGCATATACATGTACACTGTATAAAAGATGGTATGGGTCTAGTTTTGTCCCAGCCCAAGTATTCGAAAACAACCATGTTACAAGCTGCTCTGAGAAATCTTCAATTCCAACAGGCAAGATGAAAATAAGGCTAATAGCACAAATAAGTCAGAGTTTCAATCATACAACTTTCCTTAATCAAAACAACTCTTTGTTTGAACATTTAATAAGCTGGATAGGGTTAGCACAATAAATAATAATTGGTATATGTATAACTATCATTTGCCACCTTTGTGTCTACATGTTCAAATTATTGTTGGTGGCATATAAGCCCCAGGCCTTATGCAGGGAATATTATGTGGAACTCGGCTAAAATAATAATTATTTTTTTCAACAACAATAGGGAATTTACTTAGGGAAAATAGTGATATAAGAGAGAGAGAGAGAGAGATCCAGCTTTATAGCACATTTTTTTTTGAAACTATCCCCAAGTACCGAAAACAACAAAAATAAGAAATGGAAAACCATGTGAAATGCAAATTTGAGACAAAGCTTATATTTTAGTACAGAGTAATGGGTTAATTTATTTCATAAAATACAAATGTATTTCTAGCTTATGGTTGAAATGTAACAGTGTTTTAGAGATCTGTATTCATTTTTGTTGTTAGTGTTACTCACCCATATTCACTAGCTCCTCATTGCCGGTGTGGCTTTCCATTTTTATCCCTGAGCCACGAAAACAAGACTGTTGTGTTTCTCAGTACGGAATTTAGCATATTGTTTCGACTGAGCCATCGAAAGCGAGTAGTAGTGGTATTCTTTTGAAAACAAAAACCTCGAGGGTGCCTGCAAAGGTTTTCCAGCACTGTTTACATGAACACCCAGAGTAAGCAACCGGTTCTTCTTCGTATTATTCGTTCGATCTCGCCAATAACAACCTACACTTCTTCTCCTGGTTTCTCTTCTTCTTCCATGTAGCCTTCAGTCAATTCCTACGTCGACGAATCCTTCAAATCGCTCAACATTGAGGATTTGAGGTCAACATTTGTTATAGAACTCACATGGCCGATGTACACGAACTGACGTCATAATTGCGTCGCGTGGGCTAAACTAGATCCCAGTCTCCGGGACACTTTTTAGGCTGAAAAGCGCGTATTTTGAAGGCGAAAAAAAGGATTTTTAGAAAATTCAAGCACTGTAAAAGCATGAAATCGTTTTTTATACATATTGAACTACAAGAAACCGAAGAAAAAAATTTCGTGTCATATGCTCTTTAAACGTAATATTGGGCAATGAAAACAAAATTTTATCTGTTCGACCAGCCTTGGATTTTAATTTATTCAACTTTCTTGAAGAAAGTTTTGAATAAATTCTAATATTCACTCCTAATATTCACTCTTTTAAGAGTGGTGTTTGTCAGCTGACGCATTAAGAACTTTAAGAACTTGACCGCGACCAGAGCACATAAGCCTCGAAGAGAGGGGCTGCTCTCATTTTGGTAAATGTAAATATAGAAATAAAAGTAGCTTTAGAGCTCATTCATCCACACCTCAATTCATCCATTTTCTCTGACATCTGTACATTTTTAAATTGTTCAAATTTCGAAGTCACAGTAAAGGAAACGTTACAGCCTATCGAGGCGAAATTTAAGAAAAGCATATAGACTGAACGGTGTCGCAACAACAGTGGCATTCCATAGGGTTCGACGGCTCGACGCACGAGGCGATTTAGGCCCGGTTCAAACGTCGAACTTCACATGTGCCGAATCTAATGCAAATGAACAAAATCTATTGTTCTTGCTCATTTGCATTAGATTCGGCACATGCGAAGTTCGACGTTTGAAACGGGCCTTAGTGCAAATTACAGTGAGCACCGTACATCGAGCAACGAGGAACTAGAACTCAAGCCCGAGAAGTAAAAACATGAGTTTTCTTCTGGGGCTTGAGTCCTCGTTCCGCCCTTCTCACGCGTTCTGAACTCAGTGTAATTTGCGGTACCTTGCCTCGAGCGCGCTTGCTATCCCCACTTTAATTGAATAAAAATATAAGACTGCTCGCAGTATAGTAAAACATTTCACATCAAGCGCAGAAAATCTTTAATTTATTTCCTATATAATTTTGAAAAATGTTCCTTATGACTATGACTATTCCCTAATCCGGAGTTATCAGATTTGCCGGTTTTAACCGTAATGTTTGACTGTAGCACGCATTGCTTGAAACTAACAAACAAGTCTCGTCAGCCTCATTTGCGCCCTCTACTCCCACCCCCACCCTCCCACGTAGAATAAAGAGGCGGGGGATCGTTTGCGTGGAAACCATTTTCCACATATTGTCACAGACACTGCATGAGATGGCGACTTTGTATGTAGCCATTTGACAAATTTGTCGCCGACAAAGGGGATTAGACATCTGACATTTGAAATTAATCGTTCGATGTCGAAATAAAAGGACCAAACACAGGCTTCCAAGTTATTGGGCGTGTAAGTGGCCTACAGAAACACAGCTAAAGAGAAACGACAACTGCAAGTTGAGAGAATAAAATCCAAATTTCTCGCAGTTTGGCTTTGTGTGACAATGCTATTGCTGATCACCAACCGTTGTGATGTTGTGATGGGCTTAGGCCCCGACCTCCCATACCGTAAAGGCAAGCGGGGTATCTTACGAAAGGTAAGTGTTTTAAAATCAACAAACAAATCTGAGCAATTATACATGTTTAAAATGTACCGTGATTTCAAAACTGACATTCAGATTTGTATTTATCGGCACCGGCCGTCTTGAAAAGTAATACATGCGGCACTGAGGCTTGTCCCGAGGTTTCACCAGGCCTCTTGGTCCTGTTCATAGTTCATTTTCTGAAGTGTTTTAAGTTAACAGTCAAGTAAACTGAAAGGGAAATTTATCATCTGTGCTGTGGGCCCTATACGGGAGATGCCAAACGGTGTTGTGTTTCATTCTTTTAGAAGAACAGCAAAGCCAAAGTTCTTTTGTTACACGGTTTATGATTATCACAATTAAAAGTCACAAGAAGACGAAACTGACATGATTGGCATATTTTTGCTTTATAAGCGCTCTGATGCTGTGATTTTATTTGGACAAATTCTAATTTCTGTTATCTTTCTTCGCGCGCAAAACACTGAGACGCTCGACCCATTACTGTCGTTGGAGGGCTTTAAAAGCAAACACGACGGCGGCGGCAGGGAAAACGACATAAAAGAAAAGGTTTAATCAGCGCAAACAATGCCTCTGCACATGCGTTTTATAGTTTTGATACATGTCTGCCGTTCCCTTCATAACAGCAACGTCAAATAATCAAATTATAGGTTTTGTGAGAAACGTGAACACATGACGGTTAATTTTCCGTTCTCTATTTGAATTTGAAGGTCGTCCCTACGAATTCAGCTCCTGACAATTACAATTCAGTCACATTTGTCAAATTCATCAGAATGGAGCAATTGCACAGCCGTTAAAAAAACCGTGAAATATTTTTTTTTTCAAGTGATGTTTTCATAGGCGTTGCCGTAGTGGTCAGTTAAGCTTTCTAATGGGTCGGGGGAGGGGACATTCCAAAACGTATAAAGGTGTAATTTTTTTTCAAGTCAGTTAGATCTTTCATATTTTGGTCATACATTTGAGCTCTGTCCGAAGGGCTTTTGCCCAACATTGTAGTCATCTAACAATGAATGTTTTTTTGAATCGTTTTAGAAGACGTCGCTGACCAGTAACGGACGCGGTATGGAAGCAGCTGAACGTGAGCTGCGGTCTCAGATGTTTAACAAGCAAGAACTGGAGGACGAACAAAAGGATCGGTGAACACAACGTCACTAATGTGCTTGTGGACAGAGGAAATAAGATTAGAACTCTAATGAGAGAGTAGTGAAAAAATATATTTGTTAAACATTGCTGCAGTAATTATTTGTGTTTTCATTGGCTCTGGCTAACACACCTGATATCTAATAGCAACAATCTGCCAAGAGTTCTGCCCAGTAATCATATATCAACTGTATTTTCGCAACACCAGAAACGAAATTGAGGCAACTCGTTCAAATTCACCTACACCTCCCATACGGTGTTAAATTTCCTTCCAGAGAAATAACTGGTGACGTCATAGTCCCCGTCCCCCACCCACCATGGTAACTGCAGGAACTACTCAAACGCGTGGCGTTCGCCACTGGGGGATGTTGAAGTTTTCCCCAAAGCATTTTGTCCAATAAAAAACACATTGACTTCATGCAAACTCAGAAGTCTCAATTCTCTGGGCAATAGACAATATTCGTATTCTCGGTATTGCCCTGGAACTAGCTTGCAATGGAGGCTCATGCGGGGGAATATCATTAAAAATATTTGCATGTGAAAAGAATGCCCCGCATGAGCCTCGTCTGCAAGCTAGTTCCAGTTAAATACCGAGAATACGAAAATCGCCTCTATTTGTACTACCTCGCGCGCTTGCTACCCCATTTTCATTGAAGAAAATTCACTAACACTACTCGCAGTATAGTAAAATATGTCACAACAAGAAATTCGTTTGATATATTTCCTGTATTTTTAAAACAATGTCTCTTAGGATAATGATCACTACTCGCCTTATCGTTATCAGATTTGTTTCAACCGTAATATTTTACCATAGCACGCGTTATTGCTTTGAAATTTACTCTTGTTTGCCTCATTTCCTCTCTCTACTCCAACCCCACCCTCCCACGTAGAATTTAAAAAAAAAAAACAAGGAAAGGCGGGGGCTCATGTGTGTCAAAGTCGTAACCGTTTTCCGCTTATTATAAAAACGGACATTGCATTTACTTTTTTATATGCTCAACTTTTGAATTTGTAATGAGGTCCACTACTTCTTTGCACGCGAACTCAAACAAATATGGCTGCCTCAAGGAACACTCTCCGTGCCTTTTGGCTGAAAAATAAAATATAACATGAAATATGACTTGAAACCTTTGAAGAGAAAGAAATTCAAATGGGTTGTTTTTATTCTTTGATAACTTTAAGTTACTGTTTAATTTTTTTTTTCAACAATAACATCATACGATAAAGCAGACGATCCAGTAACAGGCCTTTATATTCCTCTTAAAAATTTATTCTTAGTTATGTCGCCTAAAGCTTTCGTAACCAATCGAAAAAATTAACGCCTTTTGTTTTCGGAGGGATAAAGAAACTGGCGTTTTGCGGGTACGGAATATAAAGTAGGCTCGATTTCCGCCGCATCTCTGGGAGCGCGGGCCCGTTTCCCGAACAGCGGCTGGTATCGAGCCTACCTGTGAAGAAAAAGAGAAAAGAGAAACTACCAGAATCCTTCAGTCTTTTTTGTTTTGTTGTGCATATTAGGGCTATTGTTATTTAAACCGCACTGGGATTAAAAAATTTAAATAAGAAAGGAAAAACGAAATGAATTCTGGTAGTCAAATGACGCCATCGTGCAAATGCCCTATTAATTCCGGCAGATGAGATTCATTTCCCTGATATTTTCTGCCACTCAAGAACGATACAAGAAACTGACTGTATTAGCTTTCACATAGTTTCTATAGATAACTATAGATTTAGTTTTTAAATTTATAGTTAGCCCTAAGCATTAGCTTTTTACTAAGTTTTTTTACAACTTACATGTTTTTATAGCTTTTAGTGTATTATATGTAATTGTTAGCGTACTTTTGTAGTTTTTAATCTTTTTAACTTAGTTGGCTTTTAACCATTATTTTTATTTTTTATTTTTATTTACACAGGGCCTCACAGAATACCACTATAATAGTGAAGTGAGCTTCCTGTATAAAGATTGTTATTATTATTATTATTATTATTATTATTATTAAGCACAAACTGATAATATGAAAATAAATACACTCTTTTTTATCACTCATGTCCAATATACCCGAACTGAGTCGGGTCGTCTATAAGCAAAGACGATCCGACTCAGCGTAAGTCAGGTCGCGAAATCGTCAACCTATTACTACCGGAAGTAAAAATCAATCTAGCGGATGGGAGGGTAGAAAATATCGTAAAGTATATAAAGAAAATAAGCTTATGTTATTTGCGGCTGGGAGGTCCGTGTTGAGACAGTTTGTGCCAGATGTTTTTAAGTACGGTCCCAGGGCATTACTTAGGGATCGTTTTTTTTATTTTAATTTTTTTTTTTTTGTTGGGGGGGGGGGGGGGCATATTATGGTCATTCTGAAATCAGAATACGCTAACAACGCTAAGTTGTATACATTCTCACACACCAAAATTTTTTCAGGTACACAAAGTCAAAGTAGCGACTTCTTTCCATATTTTACAAGAGAAATACATTGTAGGTGCAATATTTTGAGGTATTCTATTTTTGGAATAGGCAGAATATGTCTAAAAAAAACGCGCCCTTAGGTATTTTAGGAAGTTATATCCCTTAAGGTTACAGTGTACCTTAGGGGGTGTCTCCAGTATAACAGCTCTAGCGTCTTAAGATTACACTTAATATACCTAAACCCAGATATCAAATTAAAGCTTATAGAGCTGGCTATCTAAATATGGAAACTATTTGGTAATAAAATAAATTGTCGAATTTTTTACGACGTCTAAATTCGAACGTCCGAATCAGCTTTAAAACGCTATAACTCAAAGCGATTATTGTATTTTGCTAATTTGATTTGTTCTCGGATTTCCGGATACGAAGCGCTAAAAAAATTGTCGGCAATTTCCCATATTCAATTGTAGTGAAAAGTTACAGAATATTTTCGAAAAAGGGAGAAAAAAAATTGGAGTGATCGCACGGAAATGGCTCTTGACGAAAAAGTTTTCGGAAATAAGAAATTCGCCGACAATTTTTTTTTGTTTATAAGTTAGCCTAGCTTCTGTCCAAATTTGAGGAAAATCGAACAAATTCCCTTTGAGTTGTAGCTTTTTAAAGTGTCCCCTACAAGCGAAAAATTAACTTTGAGAAAACAGCGCTTAAAAAAACAGATCGCTTCATAAACAAACTCCGCCCACAAAAGTTATACCGTCATTTCTCCGTCAATTTTCACTATTTTTCGATAATTTTTTTTTGAATGAAAGTTCATTCTGTAAACTTTATTTTGACGCCAAAAAAAAAATTTCCATAAATGTTCGATCTGAAGGTACACTGTAACCTTAAGAGCTCAAGCCGGATTTAAGGCCTGGGTTTAAAGTCTGTTCCGAAAATATGGTTGACACTTAAGTAATGATCCGCATAAGAAGGATAGTGCTGACCGGCAATACACGATGGAATGTCAACTATTTTCATTGTTACAACTAGTGATCTCATTGGCCTAGACTAAAAAACCGCTAAAATGTTAAGGTTCAAGGTGCATAAAGTCTATTTCTTTTAGGTTTCAAGTATTTTGAGACCCAATCGCACAACTTGCAATTTTTAAAAGATATTGTATTTGGGGAACTTCATCAAAGAAGCAAAATTAGTAGCTATTGTCTTCTGCTATTCTGATTGGTTAAGCACGAACATTTCCTAAAATTTATTTGACGCAAATGGATTTTCTGTATTTTTATACTGAAATATAATTATGAACCATCAGCCCCTCCTCTATTCTTAAAATCAAAGATATTCTATGTGGGAAAGAGCCAATGCCGCAGAACAATGAAGTTTACTATAGTTCTTATATGAAAAAACTTTAACATGAAGGCTGATCAGACAGCAAATTCGTTCGATTTCTTTTAATAATATTGATATTTCGGTTAGACAAAACTAACCTTCATCAGAGGCTAAGAAAGCTAAGTGAAGATGGAAACGAAGCAATTGCCTAGACCAGGGGCTAATTCAATAAAACTTTTACAAGTGTAATTTACAAGTGTAGCCATTGTTTCAGGGGTTGAAAACAATGGCTACACTTGTAAATTACACTTGTAAAAGTTTTATTGAATTGACCCCAGGTTGTAATTTGCCCTTAATGTAAATCTTGACGTCTTCTTCTGCCTTAACCATAACGCATAAGTTTGGTCAAGTGAAATGTCACATGATCAAAATTTTAGAATTAAGGAAATCGGCGATATGCCAGCGAATTTTCTTTGTATAGTTAAATAAATTAGCTTTTCCGATGGAGGTTTAACATATTTAACCTTCTACGTTTGGAATGATTGTCCTCGAGTTTTAAAATTACGGTTAAAAATGACCTTTATCCTCACCAAATTTTTTTTATTCCAAACGTGAAGGGCTGGAAATATCTAATCTACATCGGAAAAGCGTTTTTATGTTATATTTTCTCTTAATTCACCAATTCGTCAAATATTGCTATCTTAAGAAAAATGGCCACGTGACATGTCACGTGACTTGTGGGAAAGGTTATGATACTTAGAAATGTTAAGGCCGATAAGTCCTTTCCATGTGCCAAATTTCGATCCAGTTCCATTCCATTTATTAAAGTTATCACGAATAAACTGTTTTTACTGGTTAAAGCCTCTGACCAAGGCCTTAACCTACTTGGGAGTGTGTTACTATTGGTCAAAATCCAAACCCGCCGGACTTCGAATCCAAAAATGGATTTTGTGTTCCTTTGGGCAAATCCTAAAAAGGATTTCAAATCAATGGATTAACCCAAATGCAGTCAGTTTTTTTTTGGATTTGAAATCCAAGCGTTCCATTGGTAACGCGGTTTCGAATAAAGTACAGTTGGTCAGCGTGCCACGTTTCATGTCATAAATTGAATTGCTTTGAATTGGAGATACAGCGTTTTAAAATAGTAAGCGGTGCGGATGGGCATCTCTACGGAAAAACAAAAACACATAGCTTTTTCACACAGCTTATAGACTTTTATAAAGCAATGATGACTGGATGAGAGATTTTTAGAATCTTACAACTGAGTTTAAATTATTCTAAAGGGAAGTTTGCTCTATTCGCGGGGGATACCTGGGCATGAATAAATTCATAAGGCAAAATTTTCGCAGGGGTGTCACTTTTATCCGTCAAAACCTCTATGGTGTCATATCTGAAGCCGATTTTTTAATTTCAACGTTGATTAAAGTTATTATCTTTTAAAGGAGTAAAATTGTCCATGTTAGAATTTGAAGCCTCATATCTTCCCTTGGAAAGCCTATTTAAAAATTTTGCGTCAGATATGAGAATCTACAATACACCTAGTTTACCTCCCTGTCGTGACATCTCATGAAATTGTATACCCGCGCTGATTTCTTGGACATAAAATTACTTGTTTTTACGCTTCCGAAGGCTTCCCGAGCAAACACGAATGCAAAAATATATTTTGGTAATTTTGCTAATTTTGATCCACGGGCTATAGGCCTTTATCACGCCCCGCCATTTTGTATATAAAAACAAAAGATTTACGCCGCTGAGCCTAGCAGTAAAAAACTTGAATACGAGGTTAGGCAGGCAAAAACGAAGCATTTTATTCTCCGGGGAGTCAACATGGCCTATTGTCAACAATTCATGCAGAAAGAACTATGCATTGCAAAATAGTGTATTTTACCAGAAAGTGCTTTGCAATTATTGATGCAGAAACATTATGGAGCTGTGTTCGTGAATATTTCGCGCATTTTCGGTATCAGTCGTCACACTTCGTGCACACTCTTTTCATAAATGCACACTGATAAGCGCAACCTGTTCCCCGCGACCTTAAGTATTCCTTGAAAATGCGTTTTTGGCCGCCATTATGCCACTTTGGTACACTAACACGGCGGACGCAAAATAAGTTCTCTATTTTTTAAAAATTATTTTCCCCACGGTTCGGTTATTACAGATCGCCAGGCTTCCACGTTTTGCCGAGTCGTTTGGCTTTTGCCAAATCGTGGTAGGACCTATCTTGTTCTATCCCAACCCTAGAATACTGGGGTGAGATGCTCTCTTCTGACCCTTTCAAAATTCTGCATCTGCCTCTGCAGAATTGTGAAAGCGCATGGATAAATTAAAGCCTTCATCTCCGGTGCTCCTCTTCATACTTACCCTCCAGTAGGGTAGGTCAAACATAGACTTTCCTGTGAAGTTTTCTGCGAAGGAAGCTCAAAATAAAGAGGCCTATTCATATATCGTCACAAAAAAGAAAATAATATGCACAATTTTACCTCAAAAGATATTCGTTACAATTCAGGAAGAGATTAGTCACTGATCTTGTCTGGGTATATTCTTTGCACAAGCTCAGAATAAAGAGGCCTATTCATATATCGTCACAAAAAAGAAAATAATATGCACAATTTTACCTCAAAAGATATTCGTTACAATTCAGGAAGAGATTAGTCACTGATCTTGTCTGGGTATATTCTTTGCACAAGTCTTCAATATATAACAAAGCCTATAAACACGTTCACGTATTAAATTTCACACATCACAATGATATCTTACTTTGTGCTGATAAATGGTTATGTTTGAGGTTGTTTCATATCAGCGATGTTTGATATTTTGGGATTTTTTTTTCACTAAAAATCAAATTGCTGTATCCCTATATTCGAAGGTTTGCAACTTTCGACAAAAAGAAAAAATATTCACACATTTTCGCCTTGCCAACTTCAACTGATTATATTTTCGCGACAAGTCTATTAGTAAGTACACAATTTCTCTAAATAACTAACTCAACTATATAAAAGAAAATGTTTTTGTTTATTTTAATTAAAAGATTGATTCTTTTCTTTCCAGAGGTTACGACGTTTTGAACCAAACAGTATGCTATTAACAGTTTTTTTGCGAAATTTGCATAAAATAAATGCATGGATGTAAACACAGTTGTAAAGAAATTCAGTCTCATCTTCTAAAAATATTCAGTGTTATACCAAACTGTTATGTATAATACAATACAGTAAAAAAATAACAGTCTAATAAACAATAAAATCAATTTATATTGCGCGTGTTCCATTTGAATATGTTCACACCCTCATTACAACACACTTGGTTTCAAAACAGAAAGCTTGTGGGGGAGTTGTACAAAATAAGTAAAACAATAAATAATTAATAATAGTAAAAATTAAAATCCCTTTTTATACTCTATATTTACACAGGTTACGAAAAATATCAAATATTATAAGAGTTATTTAAAATTTTTAAATTGCTTCCAAAGGTTGCTACTTTTGGATTAAGGGTGAGTAGGTTATTGACATTTGTTTGTCCTACCCAATATAATTGATTTGAATTGAGGCGAATGCATATCTGTAAACCATTTTTTCTTATTTTTCTAAAATAAGTTAGCGACATAAGACACACTCAGTCCATTTTTAAGCCTTATGTTTTTCCAATTCTACTTCAAGCAAGGTCCATAATTTTCTATGTATTTTTTTCAAATCAAAACTTTATTACCTCAATGACATGGTATTTTTTAGCACCATGCAGTTATGTCCCATTCTCATTCATGCGAAACACTTTCTTCAATGTGCTTTTCACAATTCTGTGGATTTCACGATATCGCCAACAGTAAATAAGAGGAATACGTACGGTTAGACAACAGAGCTTCCTTAAAATGGGACTTTGTTTGGGAATTTACATGAAGAGAAAGTTAATATATTCAGAACAGCATGAAAATAATTATGTCTACCAACATGCTTCAATAGCTCTTGTGCATGTTTACGTCAGACCATTTCACCCCAAGCCTCGCTTTAAGATTATTTCATCAATGTATTTTCAAAGGCGCAAAGTTGAAAACTGAATGTCCACCCCAAAACAACGTGAACCCGTCAAAGGTTTGCTCTCCATGGGAACGAGGTTGACCAGTGGGCGGCTTTCAGATAGTCAGTGGGTGGTTTTGATAGCCACTAGTCTTTCAGGTGGCTTTCAGATAGTAAGTGGGTGGTTTTGATAGCCACTAGTCTTTCAGGTGGCTTTCAGATAGTCAGTGGGTGGTTTTGATAGCCACTAGTCTTTCAGGTGGCTTTCAGATAGTAAGTGGGTGGTTTTGATAGCCACTAGTCTTTCAGGTGGCTTTCAGATAGTAAGTGGGTGGTTTTGATAGCCACTAGTCTTTCAGGTGGCTTTCAGATAGTAAGTGGGTGGTTTTGATAGCCACTAGTCTTTCAGGTGGCTTTCAGATAGTAAGTGGGTGGTTTTGATAGCCACTAGTCTTTCAGGTGGCTTTCAGATAGTAAGTGGGTGGTTTTGATAGCCACTGGTCTTTCAGGTGGCCAGTGGGTTACTTTCAGATAGCCAGTGTGTGGCGTTTAGGTAGCCAGTGGGTGGCTTTCGGGTATCTGACGGTGATTTCGGATAGCAGTGGGTGGTTTTCTGTCGATTTCCATGGGTGGCTTTGTTAGTTAGCATTCCCTGTTCTCGAGCTCTCGGTTTGTGCAGCACTTGGCTTGAAGCGAGCCACACCAAAGGGTTGTCTGTGCGTTTCTGTAGGGGTTACACCGTGATTTAGAGGAGAGTTGTATTTTCCTGCGTTTGACTTGGGAATTAGCAGTGAAAAATCAGGTCTTTCATATATTTGGAAAATGACTTGTGCCTGTTCAGTGAAAATCTGTTAAAGTGCACCTAAACCCCATTTTTTTTTCTTTTAATCAACTCAATGTACGTTGAAAAGTCGAATAGTGAAATATTTCTTGTTTTTAACATTGCGTTAGTGAATTATAGAGGTTTGAATTTACAAAATGTTAATAAGATGACATCAAATCAAGACTCGTTTATTATACAACTACTTGTTTTCACCACCAAGTAATATTTGTTTTACAAATCAATTGACTACTAACAGTTTTTATTAGCATTACTTAAATTGATTATCCTTAAGCTGTGACTGCGTATATCACTATTGTAAATTGAAGTAGAAATAATGGTAAAGTCTTGATTTGACGTCATCTTATTAGCATTTTGTAAGTTCACTGAATCTCTTTAACTCACTAACGCGACGTTAAAAACAAGAAATATTCCCTATTCGACTTTTCAACGTACATTGAGTTGATTAAAAGAAAAAGAAAAAAATTGGGGTTTAGGTGCACTTTAACATTTAACCAAACTCATCTGATAAATAAATTGTCCAAAAAAAATATCTGACTGTCACACGTGCACGTTCCTCGGTTACAAATGCAAGTTGAAGCTCTTCATGAAACCAATCTAGTAAGAGATCAGCTCCCCCAGCGACAACCGTCGCAGAACCTCGTTTACTGAAATCCTCAGTAAGCCCCTGTAATTAAAAGCTCTCGTAGGCAAGCAGCTTACTAGTGAGATCTTAAAACTATACAAGTCAACGTCTGGGTATAAGGCGAACGGAGGTTTAGTCGCCATAAAAAACTGTCCCGAAACTTTCGCCATAATAATGTCCGATAACGATAACTATAACAATAACTATTCCCACTGTTCATCTTAAAATATTGTACTATATTGACATTATCGTCTACTATATGCAGTGTCTTTGTCTATTCTTCTTGTTGTTGTTTTTTTTGTAAACTCTCTTTTAAAAACTTTAATGAAATTTACATAAACTCTGAATTAAAAATCACTGAGAACTTCAAATACTTATCAATATAAATATTTTCTCATTTTGTTTCTTTGATCAGTGTATTACTATTGATTTATATATAAATTTTAGGGTCTTTTCACCTGCTTTGCTTTTAATTTGTAGTTTTGTATTATTTTAATATTGTAATAGCGCGGTTTTTGTCGTAAAACCAAGACCAGTACTTTGGCCAATCTCAACAAACACATAACAATGAACCGAACAAAATTTGAAACGCGTGCGATGAAGTCACGATTGGTTTTGATTTTACTTGATTGGTTTAGAAAGTGGCGCGAGATTCTTTAGCCAATCACAAAGCATAGCAATGCAAAACCAGAGTAATGCGAAATTACTTCAAATGAAACCCACTCTAACGTTGAAATATTGTATCTATTGTATTTAGATTTAAGATTTTAAAGGTTACATGACTGCTTACACAACACTTAGGGAACTTACTAACGTACCAGAGGCAAGTTGTTTGAAAGCCCATGTTACAAGTTAATCACGGCATATTTTTATCTTTTTGAAAATTGCAGTTTAAAGGTTGCCATAGTTTACTAGCAAATCTAAGACAAATGGAATCTTTATGAATCCACATTGCATTTGACAAGCTATAAAACAGAATTTAAAGTTTATGCAGTTCTCTACTAGGCTGATCATGCGTTCAACAATCCAGCTCAGAACGGCAGAAGGACGCACAAGCAGTAGTCATGCGGCTCTTTAGAACCTCTAATTTCATTGGACCTGGGTATCACGCAGCAGCTCTATTGTTTTCAGGGCTAGGGTCCATTGTTGTGTTGTTTGTTCTGTTGTTTTCTCAGCCAATCAGAGAAGACCTTGTGAGAGCTGCGTACCGCCCCCGCACAAGTGATGTATTTCTGGTTTAAATTACATCCCACTCCCAAACTTGTGGTTAACGACGTAAAAATGTGCGGGGAAATAGCTGTCATGCTGGTCACATGTGGACATCCGGGGCGCGTTGACATAACACTTGGATTTTTGTAAGAAATTTCTCTGGTGATCTGATTCGGACGCCGGTCTACCTATGTCTCGGGCACTTGGGCGTTAAATGTTGCCTGTCCTCTTTCGGGATCTCTTAGTCTAAATATTTTCACAGTTGGGTTGTTGTCGATGGCACTGTGGAACAAGAGAAATATAAATCAATCAATTACCGTCGATTACCTATAAAACGCCAACTCTCTAATAAACGCCTCTTGTAGCAATTTACTTCAATCAAGTAATTTCAGTTATAAACGCCTCTTTAATTAACGTATCGATGAGAGCCAGTGAAATAAACTTCATTGATTTGGACAACGACATTGACATCGAAGACTGATTTGTAAAATTTGCTTTGCCAGAAGTTTTGATAGAGGTAACCGAGTACGTAAATACCGCTCTCTGATTGACGCCCCTGAATTTACAAATACTCCCCCCCACCCCCCACCACATTTAATGAGGAGAAATCCGATTTTTAAAACACTTTCGGTGCGTTCTCAATATATTAAGTATCATCTGTCTTGTATGAGTGTGTTTTGTTTGTTGTGACTGGTCTGGTTGCTAACATCGATGCGGCGATCTTTTACTAATAAAAATGTTTCACCCAAAACTATACTCTGTGTATAATTTATGAGTGTTCTTTGTGATTGTGTGCCTCAACCTCTTCATCCACTCTAATCTAGCTCCCTTTTGTTCCCGTTAACTGTGATTGTAAGATTTATTGTTCTGTTATCTACATTGTCATTCTGCTAGTATTTTTTTTCTATTTTCCTTCTTGTAGTACAGTTATGATGTAAATCTTGGCCTATTTATTATCAATAAAATTGCATTAAAAAATGTTTCACCCATTGTTCACATACAGTACATTATCATTTGATATATTCACGTTCCTTAATTTACTGACTACTGGTAGAATAGAAACTCACAATTAACCAGCTCTCAAGATGGGTTTAATTGGTAAGAGCATTGCGCCGAATGAACAGTTCTTTTTCAGTCTTTCTTTGCAACCGGTAAATTTGCCAACGTTATTGCGAGAATTTCCATCATTTCTCATATACGATCATTAGCATTTATATATTCACTTTCAGTTGAAAAAAAAAACATTAATGAATAAATAAAATGATATTTCATACATGTAAGATACCTCATATCCTGGTGCGTGAAAAAAATAAACTGTCTTTCTCGCTGTTCTTGAGCGACCTTCAACATTATTTCCATGTTAATTCGCCTGTTGATCATGTCCTAACAAAAAAAATTAAGGGTGTGTAAAATACTTGGAGGCTTTTTCAAAGAGGTGGACGCTTGTGTGGCAGGGAAAAATGGTGATACGGGTAATAAGGGCTGGTTCCCAATAGCGACGTAATCGGAAGCGGAGTCGGAGTCGGAGTCGGAAGCGTAAGGAGTCTTACGTTCGATTGTAGATAAAAAAAAACGGACTCGTTATCGGAATCGGAATATCGACGGAATCGAAATCGGAAGGATCAGAAGGTTTCCTTTTTCTTCCGACTCCGCTTCTGCTTCCGTCGCTTATTATCCGCTTACGTCGTTTTGATTTCCACTAGATCGTAAGGTTCTTGCGTTTCCAATTACGCTTACGTCCCTAGTGGGAAACAAGCTTAATAATGCGAGCGTAAAACACGAAGTTAAAGAAAAAATGGCAATAAGGGGCTCGTTTTTTAAACTTCCCAGACATTTTGGACTCGTTGACTTATTAAGGCAGCATTTCTTGAGCACACATAACGTAAATTCCAGAAATTTGCAGGCCTGTCAAATTCACGCTAATAACAGGATCACACGCAAGTTACCGTGAATCACACCACGATGTAGACTAATGGACTTAGCACTAACCATGGAAATGTCGAATTCGTCTAAGCATCTAAACGGAGACTCCATGGCTTCCCAAAGAGCCATGATGAAGCACACAGTAGAAAAGGATCGCTCTCCCGCGGAAAGCGTGCGCGTATCCTTGGCAACGCGCTTGGTGCCATTTTCAACGTTCACCTGGAAATGTAAAACATCGAGTAGTGATCACATACATTGCTAAAATCGTTGTTAGAAGTTTGAAGTCTTCAACTAAAGTAAACTAACAGAAATGAACAAACCTGAAGTGCAAGGCTTTCCTCGCTATGATCAAAGACCATCTTTCCATTGTAACCTCTCTGAGAAAGCATCATTTGGAAAAAGAACTTAGCGCGAATACCAATATAATGATTGTAACGATTAAATCGTTTAGGGTTATTCGGGCTTCGTTCCATCATAGTTTTTAAACGCTGCAATTGAGGAGGAAAAAACTACAGTCAGTTGAGATATGAGTCAACACGCAAAATAAAGGATTGATGTAGTCATAGTTATACCAGCAATAGAGGTTTTGCACGGCAGCCATGTTGCATGGCAGGAACAATGAAAATGTTTTGCATTAGAAAGAACATTCTTTCCCATAGGGAAAAGAATCTATTGTTCCTGCCATGCAACATGGCTGCCGTGCAAAACCTCTATTTCGAGTATTTAAGGGGTTATGACACGAGGATTGGGCTGATTTGTGGTAAATTAAAGTGCCTATGATATGAAATTTTCGAGCCGTTTTTTATCCTAAAAAATTGAAGTCCATGTTCCACTGATTCTCAATTTTCCAATTTAAGTTATTGTCGAGCAACGAAAAGTATTTTTTTGGACGTCCAAAGTTGGTCAAAAATGAACTTTTCGTGTCCTGGGTCCTGGAACTAGTATAAAAAGAAACAGAATGCACGATCACTGCAACAAACCTTTTAGAATGGCCGGATCTGGGTTTTCAAACCTAGATCAGTATTAATACTTGAAGTGAAACAAGAGGCGGCAAACTGATTCTTACGGCAGAAAAACAGAAGCAGAAGCAAATAACATGGTGACGTCATCAGTTGTGCAAAAATGCGGTGTCGCTTTCAGACGCTTCAGTATTTCTCGTAAACAAACCACTTTTTTAGCTATATTTTTAGCCGTTTTGCTGGGTTGGAAATGTCCTCCGACGATGAATTTTGACTACCATGTTGATTACGAAGGTCTGCACAACTGTTGACATCACATGTCCTAATTTGCATATTTTGGCCGCGCGCTGGTTGTCCCATATTTTTGGCTCAAATAGGCCAACTTTGAGGTAAGAAAAAAAAATAGATTGCGCGCTTGACCATAACTAAAATTGGAAAATTATGAATCAGTGGAACATGGACTTCAATTTTTTGGTATAAAAAGCGGGTCAAAAATTCCATTTCATAGGCACTTAATAGCAGTTTTCAATTGTGTCGTGAAACCAAAACCAAGTAAGTAGCTTTACTCATACCCAAAATTATTACTTTAAACATCAAGAGGAAGATATGAAGTGAATTCTTAAAGGGGAAAAAACCACGACCATTTCTATCAATTTTTCAAAGACACTGGCAAAGGACTTGAAAATTTTAGCCTCAGCTTTTCATGTTGCAACCATTTCCATATTTGCCACCCGCAGACAAGGTCACTTATTCATAGTTTTAGTTCACTTACATAGTAACTGATAACGAAACTGAACCATTCCTTTTAGGTTTCCTTCAACACAATTATGTCTTTTTGCTTTTCGGAAAATACTAAAAATTGGTGACATCTTCACATGCCTCTTTACATCGCTACAAAATCTAAAATATGGTTCAAAGGTTCCGACTTCAAAACGAAAACACGCTGTGCCATTAAAACGAAACACGTTGTGATATTTGTGATCCTAGCAATGATCTTATGAAGCCTTTTACAACCTAAAACAAGATAAAATTTCCTAAATTTTCATTGACTTGATGTAAAAAACTTTTCAGGCACTCTATTTATACATTGTCACCAGACGATAGTTAATTTCCGTCACTTTCACTGAAATCGAGTTTGTCCGATTATCTACCCCTTTATTAGCCTGTTTCCTTTCCGATAGCGTGGGAAACACGTGAAGACGTAGGGCGCGAAATTGGGAGGTTGTTTTGCTCTTTTTCTCGCCCCATGCCTTCCCACGCCTTCCAGGACTGCTACCCAGGCTACCCTTTTCCATCGTCCCGAATATCTCAGTTCCCTAAGTCTCCGTGGATGAAGTATAAAATAACTTCAAACACTCATTAATAATTCATAACAATATTAGCCTATCACACGACGTAAATCCATTACGTGCATGGACCTTTATACCTGGTAATCTATGGTCATTCTGAAAAGCCTGGTGGCGGATTTGATTTCAGTCCCAGGGGAGTGCGGGGCTGATTGTTTTTTACCTCATTAGTATACTTTATATAAAAAAGTTACTCTCATTAGTATTCTTTATATAAAGAATACTAATAAAGGTAAAAGACAATAGGAATTTCTTTTCCTTATTAGTATTCTTTATATAAATACTAATGTTGGTAGTAATTATTCGGGATTCTTAGTACAACAAATGGTGACTTTAATATTTTCGTTCAGTACTGTTTACGACATGTAGCCTTTTGCCATTCTATATGGAATCTTCTCCAACAAAATTAGCAACCAACAGTTTAGCAAGTAAGCCGTTATTTGAATGACACCAGCGCCACGTGTAAATTGGTAGGAAAGCGAGTGGTTTAGAGATGCAAGCTGCTTATTTCTACTCGTTCGCTGCCACTGAATAAAAATTGTTAGACATTTTATCCACCGTACCTGTCAACTTTGGTATAGCATTTTTCATGGGTTATTTTTTTCCTCAGAACTTTAAAATCCCAAAACTTTCGACAGTTGTCGGGAAGCCATGGTCACCTCATCGAAGCCAGTGTGGCACATGTGTTGTATGCTAATCAGTCTACTTGTTTTTCTTGTATGCTAATATCCTCTTTGCACAAAAAGCACATTTGTTTGATCTCCGTAGGGACACGCTTTTGGCGGTTCGTGTTTGAAGCCGTTCAAAACACTCACAGCACGTGTTTTATCAAGTCTAAAAATTCGAGCGCGAAACACTATACCATGCGCGATTTAGGGGTAACACTTATTCTTTTGTTAAAACAATAGAATATTAGAGCACAAAAGAACGACAATACAAAAGAACGACAATACAATAGAATACAATACCATAGAATATATTAGAATACATAATTTTACCTAATACAATGAATGTGTACAATGTACAATAGAGCTAACACCCTAAATCGGGCATCATATGCGAAACACTGCTGTTCGTGTTTTAAACATTACAGGAAAATAATAACCTTACCTTGCTATATCGCTTTAAATTCGTCATTGATTCCAAGACACCATCACACCGCGTCTTTGCCTCGAAATAGTCTCTTTTGATATTTTGGAGTTTACTTTTGCTGAAAATAAACATATATGTTTATGTGACCAGGTTAAAGGTTCATGTTAGTATAAGAACAACAGAAAAATGAATCCAGCCAAAAAGGAAATTAAGCCAAAGCAAAAAACAGAAGAGCAGCTAACAAAACAGAATTAAAGTGTCCTATGCGTTAACTCGTGAATACGAACCGTTCGGATTGCGTAAGATATTGGCCATACCGCGGAGATGTGTCGTGTGACCCATTGCATTCAGATGGTTTATCTCCCCTATACTAGGCGTTTTACTCCACCAACCTCCCCCTCGCTGGGTCCAACTCCCAACCCTTCCTTCCATCAACGCCGTCCCCATGGGTACGGCAGGTGACCATTACATATCGCAGGTTCAATGTTAACAGCCCATTGACGACCGATCAAGTGAATTTTGTCTCCAACTGATGTAACTCGTTCAACGCTTCGCGTATTAACGAGTTAAAAAGGGTGAAAGCAACAAATCTGTCCTTGGCTTTAAAGATACCCAGTTGCTGTGAGATGCACACTTACGACGTAAGAATAAACGCGAGGCCTAAGGGCCACCAAATGTCCCGCAAACTTCAAAAAAGTAAATATGGCGGCGGGAAACAAGAGCGATTTGTGATTTAGAGATTAAAAATTAACCCCAGAAGATATTCCTGAAGCTGTTAAAGTAAATGAAAGTGATGTTGGAAAGTGGACGGTGGAGAAACTAACCTTCTGTTAGGATCCTTCGGAAATGCATGAAACGTCAAGTCTTTCCTATTATCGGAACGATTATTAGAAAGCGAGCGGTGCAGCATTTGTGAGAGCTATTTTTGTTGTTGTAGTTGTAGGCTGCGCTTCTGCCATTTTAATTGCGATGTGGCCCTTAAGGCCTCGCTTTCGTGCTTGTGTCGTAAGTGTGTATCTAGAGCGCAACTGAACAAAACTAGTTTGTTATGGCCAATTTCTCACAACTTCTATTCATGTCATATCCTTTAACTAAGGGAAACTAAAGGCGTACAAAAACAAAAAATATGCACTTGATGTCCAGTGAGGGAAAACATGGGGGCTGCAGTTCCAAGCGTGTTTGTTTGTGATTTTTTTTATTTTAGAAATTTTAATTGAGGAAATTGTTTTATATAGGGTTAACCTCACGATTTCCCCTTTCAGGAAGTGTTGATTTTCTGAATAAAATGTTATGTTATGTTATGTTATGAATGAATGTCATGGTTTTGATTTTACGGATGACTATTTGGAGAAAAAAAGAACGAAAAAAAGGGCAAGCAACAGTTATTTTTGATTGCTGTTGTCAGCCGGTGTAACGTAGAAATTTACTATTAACTTTTTTGTTTTTCCTGACTGTTTAAGATAGAAAAACTTTTTCCAGCTGCCTTTCTACAGTAAACTGTGATAAAAGTTAATAGTCGCGTACATACTTGTTTTCTTCTGTCGGTATTCGTCTAGTTTCTTGGATGATTTCAGTTTCAATGCTCTTTACAGTTCTTCTGGTATTAACTCGCTTGCAAAACTGATTGGCTTCTTCGGTCTTTTCCTGCAAAGGTTCAGCATTTCTGAAAAATTATTCCTGGTGGAATGATCAACAGGTTTTGAAGAGCTCTTTATTCAGACAGTTTCTCACCCTAACGAGTTTTTTCATGTTTTCATGTTCCCTCTCTGCTTTCCTGATCACATCCTGCAGCTCTCTTAGACGTGTTTCATATTGTTTCTTCTGATCCTCTTGAGTTTCAATCTTTACTTCAATTTCATGTTGCTGGTTCTGAAGGAGTCAATGACAATAAAACTAAATTAATATTCCATAACAAGAAGCGTAAAAGGAAACAGAAAAAATGTTGTCTTCCAAATATGAGGCGGCTGGTCTATGCGTTCAGCGTAAAGGCATTAAGCATGCACATCATCACTGAGGGCGAGGAATATTGAACAAAAATGTAACATGTCTGTAATTGATTGAGTCCAAGGACTGGAGTTTATACTCACCCTAAATGGATCTGCTTTTTCTAACAGGCTCTGAATCTTCTCCTTGTGTTGTTGTTTCTTAAGCTGTTGTTTGCTTAGTTCATCTTGTCCTTTTTCCACCTTGATTTTCCTTTGTTTTATTATCATTGTGTCGTTTTGATCTCTGATCAAAGAAGTTAATTATTTGCTCAATCGATTACATCATACCGTTCAACCTTTAGATCTCATATTTCATCTCCTCGTGGTCAGTCTCGCTAGTCTAGCTTCGTTGTAATTTTGCACCCATCCCTCCCTCCCAGGGTTTGATTGTCATTAAACAACGATTTTAGCCCAAACGTGTCTTTATTGATTGATATGTGAATAATTATCATATATTAACATAGAAAAGAACAATGGAAAATCAAAATTGAACCAAGGATAAAATAAAACTACAACATACATATTAACATAATCTTAGTTAATTTTTAACTTATTTTTAAAAGTTGTATGTATGTATGTTTGTATGTATAGGCATTGAGTACAGTATACATGTATGTGTGCACAAGAATAATTCTTGTGTTATTACAATATTGTCATCATTAGAAACATGAAGGAATAATTGAATAAACACTGTATAAAGCTTGCCTGTGATTGTAGTGAAAGTTTCAAGGTCACAATTCACAACAGTAGATTAAAACATATAAAATGAAAGGAATGGAAAATTGTAACAAGTTTTACCTGGCAGATTTGAACTTTCTCCTCATATCGGGGCAGCTTAGCCTTCTGATTCTTCACTTCTCTTGCCAGAGGGCAGAGTTTCTGGAAGACAAAAGGGAAGCAGTCAATTAAAGTAAAATTTTGATCACCACTAAACAACTTTTAAGGAATTAATAACTGCAGTTTGATTGCTCCCTCATCCCACCAAACTTACACTGGAGTTCAGTGGGTCCCTTAGTTGTCGGCACACTAACAGTGCAATGCAATGTCAGTCCTGTGTGTGCAAGGATGATCTCATCACTAGGAACATACATTGTACAGATTATTCAACAGCTCCAGAGAAAAATGTCCCAAGTAAGAGTGAGTCATGTGTGTCAAGTTAGGGCAACAACAAAAAAGTAAAAACCTTCTGGAAACCGGTTGGATGCTTGAACCAACTGAGCTACATGTAGCTACTGGGAGATTTGTGGTGAGCTACCATAAAATGCTGGTTATAAGCCTTGGGCTTATAAAACTTTGTAAGGGTTAATTGGCTGGCAAGCAAAAAACAAGCGATAAACAAGCCATGTTTTAGTTAATTTGGTGGAAATTTTTGAAAAGGAACTGTGGTGTGCTTATACAAGAAAGCTTTGTTGCCATTGAACTGATAAGCCTATACCCAGGGGTGCTTATATAAACTTCGCCAGATAAAATTTCATCTCTTCTGAAAATGCAGGATTTTCTGACCTGGTTTTAATTCCTTCAGTGACATTTACACGATTCAGTCATTATTTCCAACAAGGTATGTTTTAAGGCCTTGGAAAATACATGTACAACATTTTAACCAAAATTTCCCAAAAAGTCACAGTGTCCTTCAATTTACAAAATATTTCTTCTTTATACACTGTACTTATGAAAAACTGAAGTTGTTAAGTATTTACCTTTTCAGCATCTATGACTTCTGCCCACAACCGTTCTTTTTTCAGTTCTTCAACCCGCTTTTTCAACTGTGCAATGTCTTTGTACTTTTCCTCTAATTGCTGAACATGGTGCTGCATAGCAGGAAAGGTCTGTAATTATTGTAACAGAATATAGACTGCATGAGTGGTCACATAAAGACCTTTACTGTACAGTACAACTGTACATTGCATATGAACTAATACTGGTACATGTACATGTAAGTATCAGATCAGAAGACGTAAGTCACACCATGAGCAATTTATTAAGTTGTTTGCAAATTCACAGAGGTTTTTCCTCTTTTAGTACCATTTTGACAAGACCAATGCAATAAATCAAGCAAATCAATAAAATAATACATGATGATTTTGTAAGTGATATAAAAGTGAAAAGTTTCTTATGTTTTAAAAGAAAAATAAACAGACAGTATATTCTGGCCATCTACTTCCGGTTCATGTAGATCACTTATGGTACTAAAATTATGATACCTCTTGTTTCTTGTCCAGAGTTTTTTTGATAATATCTTGCTGTTCATTAATCAGCTGATAATCTGAATTCATTTGCTCTGGCTGGGTGGCTCTTAAGAAAAACTGAAAAAATATACATTGCATGAGAAAAATGAACCCCCTATTAAAAAAGGAAATAATAATATTAATAGAGTGCCAGTATCATTGGTGTTTAAAGGTGCTTCACACACAAAAAAAAAACACTATAAAAATTAAATTAAAAATTATGGAATATTAAAAATGTTGAAAAAAAAAACCATGATCTGAAACATATAAAAGGGGTAGTAAAGAGTCTAAGAATGATTGTTTTTTTTTTTTTAAAGGAAAGTTTTATAAAAAATGGACATTGAAACTGCAACATGGCATGATACACTTTTCAACAGCAACTTCTGTTTATCAACAATAATTATTACAAAATTAATGTTGAACCACATATCATAGGCTAAGAAAGAACAATTTAAAAGTTTTAATAGGCCTGGGGGTGGGGTTAGGATGGATACACTAAGGGACTGTTCATTAATTATGGGTCGGGGGGGGGCTCGAAAAAAATTTCAGCAAGAATCATCTTTTATTTCATCAGATTATTCTTATTGAAAAATAAACATTTAAGAATACCTTGTACTCATACTTTAAGCTCATTAAAAATGTGAACTATGAAATCAGACTTTATATGACAGGTGGCACAAGATAGTGATCTGTTGATTAACAATGACAATTGCTCAGATGATTTTGCAAATTAGAAATACACGCCTCTATTTTTTCATGAATGATCTCTTGGTTGCTTTTAAACAGGGCAATGCTTAACAAGTGTTATGTTTGTATTTAAGAAATTATGCTAAACCTTTTATTAAACAAATTTGGATGCAGATATCTTGAACATGAGAAGAAATGTGCTTGTTAGAAACTAAACTATAAGGTGTTGTACAATATTGCTTGTCCTAAGAAGAATAAAATCTGACATGGCATTAACTGCATTGGTGTAGCACAACACCTAATATACCAGGTAGTATGTACAAGCTGTCAACTACCCATGCCATTTAGTCTCACAAAGGCTTAGGACAAGATTACTTTCAGTTTTTGCAGTCACTTTCACTACCTCCTGAGTCACTGCAAGTGCTACCATCTTCATAACTCTCCTCACTACCGTCATGGAGAACAGCACCATCCTTAAGGCTATTACTTTCTCTAACAACCTTTTCATCCTCAGATTTTTTTGTTTAGAAAATATCAAATAGGGATTTTTGCCCCTTGAAGAAGTTTTTGGGGGGTTTTGAGCTTTTTTCGTGCAAACTTAAAAAAGCTGTTTATGGCGAATACAATCTCAGTCAACGACAAGAAGGAAATAGAAGAGTTTTCGATACAGTATGCTGTTGAAGAGGAACATATGCTACATCCTATGTTCAACACATGGAAGAGCAGAAAGCATGTGCACTGATTTGAGCAAGAGAGAAACAACAAAAAAGAAATGCATAAAAGCAAAAATCTTTGTCGATTATGACTGGAAGGAACTACAAAAGAGTGGACTGACAAAACTGGAACTGCAGCACTATCTAAAGCACTACAAACTTTCCTGTAATGGAAGGAAAGATGGCTAGGTGCAGAGGATCTCAAGTCATTTGCTGTGAAGCGGAGTTGTTGACCAAGCGGGCATGGTAACATCCTCTACAATATCAGACTCCAGTACAAACTATGGCAAGAATGTGACTGGTAATAGACAAATTCGGCTAACGCATTGTTGTAGAACTCTTTGTACGTCATATTTTCATATCAATGAAGCATTGACATGGAAATTATATGGGAATACTGTGAACAAAGGATGTTATTCCCAGAAGGTTTGAATTGGGCACAACAATGCGTTAGCCGAATTTGTCTATTATCATGTTAATAGCTCAAGTGAAGATAGTGACAGTGACGAAGGAGATGTTAGCAGTTCTGAAGATGAGATCCTAGCTGCTGGAACTGTGAGTGAAAGAGATGAAGAGGAGGAGGACTTTATAATGATCCCAGAAACAGTCACAACGCGATTCGGTAAAGTGGCTGGTAGGGTTTCAACTGTTATTCTCCACTAATAAAAGGTACATTTTCCTGGTTAAGATTGTCGGAAAGGTGAAGGTGGGGGAGGGGCTCTGAAATATATCTGAAGAAAATTGGGGGGGGGGGGGGGTCTTGAAAAAAAATTACAGTGCAGAGGGGGGCAGGGAATTTTTTTTAATATTGCTTAATTTTCCTCCAGCCCACCCCTATCTATAATTACTGAACGGTCCCTAAACAATAAACAAATAATTTTGTTTTATTAAACTACATGTACATATACTGTACATATACTTTACATATACTGTACCTTGTAATTAACTTTAGGATTGGAGGAATTCAGATACATATTTCTTCTGGTATCTTGATCGAACAAAGACAATGCTGCGGTGTCTACCTTCAAAATAAATTTATAATTACAGCATTAGATCACTGTGCAAGTTAGTGAAAAAACAAAAATGCTTATACATACATTGTACATGTTTACCTGAATATTAAACTGGTCGAGAATTTGATAAAGGTCATCCTTTGTTTGCGACACCAATCTTCCTGCAACAGGATAGTACATGTACATGTTTAACTAATTTGATAGGCATTGCAAGAGTGTTTGGCTTTGTTACATTCACACAAGAGAAAAACAAGCATCAAAGAAAAAATGGAAAAGGAAATGATCACAATAAGTCCAAGATTCCATAATGTCCAGTTCGAGAAAAAAAAAGAAAGAGTGCCGGGCGTGAAATGAACCGGGCCTCCCGAGTGCAAATCCGGCCTGTTAGCCCACAAGATCATCGAGGAACACATGCTCAATTAAGACTAAATTTTGTTATTTAAAGGTTAAGATACGCATCAAAACGCGTGTCTCAATTGTACCCATTTATATACCTGGGTGGAGAGAGGCAATGTGGAGCAAAGATACCGGGCTTGAACCACCTGCAGGTTGAAAGTCCGACGCTCTAACCACTAGACCATGAGTGCCTCCACAGCATAATAATAATAATAATAACAATAATAATTGCGTTCGTCTGCAAACGCGATCCTAATTTCGTGTTGAATGTCCTGTATCATGTGTTGGGTGTCCTGTGCAATTTCCTAGCGGAAAAAATCGAGATTTTTTCTCATGGTTGGACATCCGATTAGCCCCCCCGAAGATTCTTTTGTGTTTTTCAGGGGCAAATTCACGGGCGGGAACTGGTATCTACTTTGGCCTCGCTGTCATAGAGCTTGCTGCCGATCGGAGAAGGACGCTTTCGCTTCGCTTATTAATCTGCGGCGCATAAAAGCAACTTTACGCTTTTCAACAGCCGGAAAAAAGTTGAGAATTGACCGATTTTTATCACATAGCAAGTGAAATGAAGCCTGGCAGAGGTTTGACGGCAAAATCAACCACAGACATTTCAGGGTCTGTTTACGAACGCTGTCGATCCGCGTCGATCTCTACACAATTCATCGGTCTCTGTCATACGGCAAGTGAAATAATGGTTGGCTGCGATTTTTTTTTTCTGTTTGGATCCAACAATTCTTCCCCGTAACTTATGCCCGCATGTTTTTGCTCGCTGTTGTTGCTGTTTTCAGGTATTAAAAATATAGACGGCTGCATCACGGTGTTCCTTTGTTTGCTTATCTTATCATTGCTATTTTACTAAATAACATTCGATTTCTTTATGATTTTGTTTAGTTTCATTGTAGATCGTGTAAGCTTATGTTTGAATCACATCATCCTAATTACATCTGTGCTGCTGTTTGTCAAATATTTAATGTTATTCGCTTGATATATTTGCATGTATGTAAATGTCAACAAAAAGTAACGCAAATGTCACGCTGTTTCTTCCTTGAAGACTGTGACTGAGAGATGGACCTCTGTAGACGTCAAATTTTACAATAACTGCTTTTGGCAAATCAGGTTATTTATTTTTTTGAATAATTTTTTTCAAATTAAAGAAGATTTTGTTGTTCATTTGTATGTGTTTGTTCATTAATTTCATAGGTTGAAAAGCGATTTGATGTAAACAAAACAAGACTTGGATTGTATGGTTCTAAACTGAAATATCCCGAGAATATGACGATATAATAACTTCCACTCCTTAACCCACCCCCCCCCCCCCAACCACCACCACCGCCTACTGGCCCTCACCTCCACCCCCCACTTCCTCACTCCCTGTACCATCACCCCACCCTGTCCAACGCACTCCCCTAATTTCCAATTACTACTAGTAATAATTATAAATGCATTTATATTGTGCTGGCTTCATGAGTATATGATGGCCTGTGCATTACATTGAGTTAATAAAAATAAAAATGTATACAAGGTATAACTAATTCTAAGTGCAAATAATTTAAAATTGATACTTGTAAAAACTATTGTAAAATTCATTAATAATTCATAAGGGTACTAACAAATAGAAATGAGCCAGTTACCCTGTAAATCAGATACAACTCACTAGTGAGTTGTATCTGAAATGTAAATTAGATACAACCACTAGTGAGTTGTATCTGGAATGTAAATTAGATACAACCACTAGTGGCTTTTTGTAATTTTTAATCATTTTATTATTAATGTTTTAATCGTTACTAGGTTCTTTTTTTTATTATACAATTTTATGTAATGTTTACTACATGAGCGGGAGTGTTGTATTGACCTATACAATCACTAGGCGCAGTCGAGTGAATGTATAGTGCCGATACAACACTCCCGCTCATGTAGTAAACTACTTGTGAAATTCACATTCCAGATACAACTCTCTTTAAATAAATGTGTTTTCAGTAAAACCTTATAAGTGTTCAGAGATCTGCTGTTTGAAGTAAATAGGACCCCATTTTTTCACATTTCTTTACATGTTTTGAGATTCATGTACATGTATGATTTTTCTGCAGTGGGAGAAATTGTTGTATTTCACTGAAGTTTATATAACGCTTGCATGTAATACAATTACATTGTACCTACCATCTTTTGCCTTGAACTTGTAAGAATCACTGCCATCACTATTGATTGTTCGTTCTACAGTTATACAATCTCCATACTCTTTAGGTCTGTACGCATCTTGGCCTCTGTTTCGTATCTTGATTGATACCTGTGCAAAACTTCCAAGCAAAACAGCAATTCAATATTTATATTTTATTTCCTTGCACATCATTTATGTGTACATGTACACACATGCATCACTAAAGAAATTAAAAATCTCATAAGATCAACTACATGTATTCTGACTTGCAGTTTCTGATACATACATTGTATCACAAGTTGATTGCATCTTTTTTTTCAATATCATGATGAAATTTATGTCTCTAGCCATGTAAAAATGGGAATCTGCCAATCCCACCTGGGATCCCTACAGTACATGTAGTTGACCATTTCCAGGATACCAGGTGGTATTGGTGGGACCCTGGGCAAATCACCGGCAGGATTCAAACAAGGCTTATGAAAGACAATACCCAGGCCAGGAACCTGCCAATCACACTAGGAATCCCAAGTTGATCGTTGGCAGGATCCCAGGTATTGTTGGTGGGACCCTAGGAGAATATTACTGGCAGGATCCCATGTGGTGTTGATACGACCCTGGATAGGATCCAAACCAGGCTTATGAAAGACCACATCCCTGGCCAGGAACCTGCCAATCCCACCTGGGATCCCGAGTTGATCTCACAGACTGTTATTCCCAACACTGACATCTTTTTACTGTACCTGCACTTATCCTTAATGAATCCCTTGAGATAATTTCCACAGTTAGTTGTGGCAGCTTTTCCTCCTAAACCCACCACCAGTGCTGTCATTATTGCACTTTTACCACCTACATACACACATGCATACATAAACTTTATTAAAGTGTCAATGATATTTAGCTATGAAGCTAATCGGGGACACCATAACAAAAAAAAATACAATAGCAAAGTCCAATCAAAACATACTGGATAAGGTGGGAAATGGTAGGAATAATTATTGCCATTTCTAGCTCCAAACATTCCTTGTATGATCATTATTGGTCATAAAAAATCAAATACTGCAATGGCAGTACATGTAGATGTACATGTACATGGTTGCTAAACAATAGCCACAATAAAACTAATACATGTAGCTTTTATAACAGACAGAAATCATCAAAGCCAACAAACAGAAACCACCATAACTATTTTAATTGAGCAATCAGAATACACTCCATTAAATGTACAATGTCTGCATTCTTAAAAAGGCCTCTTGTTCTCCAGACTACAGTAAAAACCCGCAAGTAAGAACCTAGTTTTTAAGAACCTGTTAGGCTAAAATTTGCCAGTGAGACCCCCTCTATACAAGAACCTGTTTAGCCTAAAATTTGAAACAGGTTCTTATTTTCTAAAATCTATATAAAAATGTGTACAGTACACTCGGGCAAATAAGAGTACATGTACACTTATGCCAACTCTCCTGGATACGGAACGAATCTCCCAGTCTCCCGTACGGGTCACCAAATCTCCCGGGTAAAAGCGACTTTGGATCTTTTCTCTACAATAGGCTTAGATTTTAACCCAAATTTTCCCAAAATCCAAAATGCTTGCAAGTTAAGATTCATTCATCACTCAAAGTTACATACAAGTAATATTACTGATCTTAAAATTGGCTTGCGGTCAACAAGAATATAATCTGTCATCTGGGATCAATAATTTTTAGCTAAACCGCAGAATACCCTGCCACTTATGTGCAAAAGTGCCTATTGTGTTATGCCTGGTTCTAAAAAACATTTTGGCACATGTAAATGAAGTTAGTGGTCAGGAGTGGTGGGGTATTCTGCAGCTACTCCTGTTTTTTATAAGGCTTACTTCCATTTCTTCCAATGATAAAGTTAACATTAGCACCCAGAGGTACTTCCAGCATAGTGTGGCACATAAAATTCACTAGGGTTATCTTCTCAATGATCCCAACTTCTGCTTCAGACTACAACAAAAACGTCACACAATTAAAGCTTAAGCTTATCATATCTACAGCTACATATTCATATTTGTAAAATCCGAATGTGCACTATACGATTATTACACAAATGTATTTATTATCTTCCGAGATTTTAATGCACTGCAAACCTAACCACTTTCAGTATCGGAAAGTTAATTGGCGATCTCACACAAGATTAACTTTTAAGTTTAAGGTGGCTCCATATTGTTCAGCCCTCTCGTCTTTTGCATTCCATTACAGCTAGCCCGATGGTGTGGCTAAAAATCTTTTACTTGAAACCAGTAAATCTTTTATCAGTCAACAAAGTGGTATCTAAATGACATCATCATTCGTTGCCATGGCAACGCGAAAACAGGTCAAAAATACGCTATTTTGGACCATTTGAAGCTAATAACTGATAAACTACACGGTGAAAGTTGTTGTTTTTTTGTTTAATTGGCAAGAGAAACATTTTAACAATTTTTTTAAAAAATCTGTACAATAGAGTTCAGAGCTACCTTAAATTTATGTAAAAATGACATAACTCTGAATCCTATGTACAGATTTTCTTCAAAATTGGTACAAATGTTTGTTATGTTCATAAGACAAAAATATATAAAAAACAAAAAATTTCACCGAGCAGTTTTGAAGTTATTAACCTCAAAAGGTTGAAAATGGGGTCTTTTTGGCCTCTTTTGACGTTGCCATGGTAACAAATTTTGATGTCGTAGCCACCTAAATTTGTTCATTGGTTAAGTGTTTACAAACCTGTACTAAACCAGGGCTGTCATTAAGATTTGAGACAGGCGTTGCTCTGATCTTAACACCCGTAACAATCTTGTTGCTTTGTCGTTCAATTTAACCTATGACAGGCAAGATCACCCGTAACATCAAGGTCTAATCAAGTGCACTCACCCGTAACAGATGCTACGGGTGATGGCCCTTAATGACAGCCCTGTAAACATTTTCTCTTAACTTTACTGGTGTAGCTATGATGGAATATCATAGATGTATCATGATGGGAATGTTTAAACTATTACTAGTGTATCCAAAAGATAGTAATTGCTGCAGTAAATTTGTTGTAATAATGCTGTTTTATCGTCTCGCTTAGCTGGTATTACAGATTTTTCTCTTTCGTTTTTCAGGGGAAGCAAAGCAAATGTAACCGGGATGAATTCTATCTGATAAGACTAATTTTGTTTTGAAATTCATGCATCAAGTTCTTGCAATGTCTGAATATTGTTAAGCAAAGGACGCGTTCACCACGAGGAAGGTGTGAAAATTAAGGTTAATATGTTGCGTTACTAGCTAGCCGTATCGTGTTCGCGTCTCCATGCGCTCAGCTCAGGTTTCGCGTCCCCACGCGCTCAGCTCAGTCCAGTCTCTTCAACCGTTGTCAGAGTGATTCAGTTCAAAATAAATTTGTCTTTTATTCCGTACAATCTTCGAAAATCTTTGCTATCCAACGGTCCTATCACCATGCCTCACAGTCCTCGCTCAACTCGTGGTAGTCTTCGACACTGCAGTTCCGATTTCGACTGGGACATGTTAGACCAAAATATTACAAATCTCGCAGCCAACAGCTTGAAGCAGCAAGCGAGGCTATTAAATAAATATCCTTTATTTACCCTCCGCAGTGTTTATAGCACAAGTGCTAGTGGGACCGAGCATTCAAATTAAACATAACATTTTTAAAAATCCCAACTGGCAGGAGGCAAACCAGTTGTTCGTGGTGCAGTGCATTCTGGCCCAAAATGTGTTCGTGGCGCAGTGAATTCTGGTAAAAAGCGATCAATTCGAGATTTTTCCTAGCTTACATATTTTTTTCCTCATATATTTCTCTTAAATCCTGATTATGTTGCTGCTCACTCGCTGCGCTCGTTCCGCAGCAATAAGCCACTGAATTTATCAGCCACTGACTGGAGTGAGTCCATGCACTTTAACATGTAACACCTCGACTCAGATCACAAGTGACTTACCGTCGACACGGGAAATTCTGGAGCGTACGAACAGTCCATTTCGTCTTCTTCCATATTCTCCGTATCATCCTCATCTTTAGCTGATGAAACCCTTTTTTTCTTGGGGCAAGATGATTCAAGATCGTCCTGTGCATGTGTTTCCATATCTTCTTGTTCATCCTCGCTATCTGATTGCAATCTTCGTTTTCGCGCCATTTACGTTTTTTCCTACCTCGAATATACTAATAAAACCTATAAAAATATCTAATGTCAAATACAGATCTGTCGATCTGTTAAAACTAAGTTGTATCAAACAAATTCATTCAAAACCCCACAAAACACATTCAAAATGGCGCCAAAGTCCCGGGAACACGTGACCACGTTGTGCGTGGTCTCATGGGAAGACTCGACGATGCCTGGTCAAAAATCTACATTTTCCTTGTACTTGTTTCATTGTATTTTTAATATTATATTTCATATCGGTTTTTCTTTTATTCTGTTGTTTTATTTCTTAATTTTATGGAAAACGATAACGACACGCTATAATGGAAGGAAATCGTTGGGCAGATTTCGGCTCAGTAGGCACTAGTAGCCAGGTAATTAATCCTTGAACAGAACACGCTGCTTCATCGTACTTTATCATAAAACATGTCAGTGATCTCTCTCACAAAAAAAAACTAACATGCAAATAATATACAAAGTTTTCTTTTTATCAAAATCGACCCATTTTGTCAAATTGTTGAATAACATAAACGTACCTGTTATCATTAAATGTCTCTTTCAGAATGATGGTATTGATGAAGATGATGACTGGGCTGATTTTGGAGGTTTTGAGGTAAAGCTATCTGGTTAATTAGGCGGTGGTGGACAAAACACTGACCCCCAGTCCATGGACTACCCCGATGGACTACCCAAATGGACTACCCTAACCCTAACCGTAATAATATTTCGAATAAGTACTAGTACTAGTATTTTTAGGGGTAGCTAGGGTTAGGATTAGGGTAGTCCATTTGAGTAGTCCATCGGGGTAGTCCATGGACTGGGGGTCAGTGTTTTGTTCACCACCCTCCTGATTTCTTTGCTGCAAGCATCAAAATGCATCCTCCCAATTCTGCCCAATGTATGATTTACTTAGCTCCCCTGGACTGGTTCATTCTTTATGGAAAGGCCATAACAATGGCACAACAGGTCATATTCAGACTTGGAATCAAGGCACAGATACTAGTCACAATGACATTAAAGAGGACCAGTGTTTTTTTTCTATTGTCCACTTGCCAAATGATAAAAGAGTTGCAAATAACTTCATGTGCTTCCCACAGGTAATGTTCCCACTGATGTATATTATTATTTTCATGTTACACATGTAGTACCCATACTCCAGCCCTGTTAGTTTAATAATAATAATAATAATAATAATAATGATAATAATAATAACTTTATTCAAGTGTCACACAGTTATTCAAGTTCCACACAGAGTGCTTCTTACTTTTGCTTGTTAAAGTTCTACCTCATGCATGTCACATTAATATCAGATTTAATTAAATAATTCTGAACATCAATTATACATGTATATGTATGCATTTTTTTTAGTCTGCTACACCAGCTGTAAATGGGAATAGCCAATCAGGATCACTAATACCATGGGCAGCAGTTGCAGCTCCGCCTCCTGCATCACCCAGTCAAACAACGTCTATCAGCCATTCAACGGATCACATGACCTCTTCACAGCACACTGTGTCATCTGTTACACCCGCATTTTTATTGAGCTCAACAGCAGCTGCTGAAAGTAGCAAAACTTCAAATTCACTAATGCCTAATTCTCAAGACCATTCAGATTTTATTAACTCATTCCTTTCAAGCCATCATGATTTCTCCTCTCCACTGACTTCTGGGTCATCAAAAACAACAGCTACAGGGGAAAACAAGTCAGATGATAAAACTGAATACGATAGCTTTCATGCCGATTTCTCGTCCTTCCTTAGTGAAGCCATAAATGAACCTTCAGAACCACTTTCAAGTGTATCTCAGCATGGTAACAAAATGAAAGATTCTAGTTCTGATACTACCAGTCAAGCACCTGGGCTTCCTGTTTCCCAGGGAGAAAAAAATCATTCAAATGGTGAACAATTGATCATCGCGGCAGTACAAGACCAATCCCAAGAGAATGCTCCTGATACATTTGATGGACTGGATAATGAAGTTTCGTCAGCTCAAGATATACTGTCTGTATGTATAAGTGTGTGTTGTTTTAACTTGTTGCTGTAATAAATATTACAAAATTTAATTATGGTTTTTATATTCTTACCCTCTCAGGCCTATAAATTGGAATGCATTGTTTGAAATTATGTAGATTAACGCTAATCCAGGATTGGTAAATGTTAACCAAGGTTGTTTTCTGTTGAAAAATGTTTTCACTAACAACAAGCAATAAGTGTAGGACCAAAAATGATCATTTACAGGATGTTATGTACAAGCTATAAAATAAATTCAAAGATTAGTTCAATGAAACATTGAACGACTAAAAAATTAATGTAGAGTTTGACACCCGATGTCTTACATGTACATATTATGCAGATTCTCTTTGATTTTGATTTGCCAATCTTTGTACATAGGTCATCATGGCTCATCAGCAGCCAAGTGTACTGTTTGAAAAGCCAGCAGACAATAGCCATAAAGAACTGTCCCAGCAACTTCAAGATGCTGCTGAATCTAAGAAGAAACTTGAGGATACTATGAAAGGATTGGAAGGAAAACTATCCATTGCAGAGCAAGAGAAATTACAACTGCAAAAGGTTAATGTCATACTTGTCAAAAAGTAATTTTCTCACTAAACCTATAAACTAATAAATTATAGAGCAGTTTTCAGTTGTGTCAAAAATAATTTTGTGATTGCTTTGATTTTGCATTACTACACTTTGTGATTTGCTAAAATAATCTTGTGCGACTTTCTTAACCAATCAGAAGCAAAACCAAAACTAATTGTGTCGACTTGCTCTCACATGTTTTCCTACACTTGGCAGCACTGCAGCTACATGTATTTGCTTCCACTGTACTGGTCTGTTGTGATTGGACAGAGTCATTAATTTATGACACTACTAAATTGAAAAACTGCTCTATAAATAATACAGTCAAACTTCCATGTGTGACCAACTCTTGGAGGCAACCACCCCTTGTAAGCGACCACCTCTGATCTCCTAAGGGACCACTTTCCCAAAATGCCAAAAAACAAAATCAGTCAAATCATTATAGTTGGAACCTCTTGTAAGCGACCGCAACCACTTTTAATGCTGGGGATTTGAATTTTTCTGTTGTTTTCTAACCTCTGGTAAACAACCACCTGCCCATATTTCATTACAGATGCAAATTGAATAATGTGTTACAGTACAAGTCTGATAAAATTAAACTTTGGTCCCTTACACCAAAAACTTTTTTATGTGCTGATAGGTGCTAATTTTTATGGTACAGTCAACTCCCAATAACTTGAACCTTCAAGGGAAATAGAAAAAGTTCCGAGTTACCGGGAGTTGAGAATAAATCACCGGAAATAAGGGAAAAAATGGTGTTTACTGTGTATTTCTGTTCATACAGTGTAGTACATTTAATCAAATTTTATTACTGCATGGAATAGTACAATATTTCTAAATATTATACAATCAGAATGTAATTTAATGTGAAACAAAACAAAGCAAAGCAGCAGGAAAAGACTAGGTACTGTAATGCGAACAAGGTTGGGCTACGCCACAGAGTTCATGCGATTTACTTTTACTTTTTTAAAAAGACAATACGTGGCTGCTTCAACATAAATTCAATGTTTTGGACTACAGTACTGTATTTTTTGACTTGTCACGTCTTGACAAACATGGTTCGAGTTATTGAGGGTAGAATTATAGAAAATGACCTGAAGGGAAACAAGTTAGTGGGAGGTTCGAGTTATTGAGGGTTTGAGTTACCAAGGGTAAAATTATAGTAAATGTATGACGGAAATCCAGGGGAAATCAATTTTGGTTCGAGTTAGCGCGAGGTTCAAGTTAGCAATGGTTTGAGTTATCAGGAGTTAATTGTACATTGAAATTTCTACAGGTTCACATGATTGAAATTAAGACCCCTGTGGTCTGACCAATCATAAACGGCCACCTCCCATAAATGACCACCTTTGCTTTGCATTGTGGGTGGTCGCTTTGCATTTTGGGTGGTAGATGATTACTCTTGAATCTGGCTGATATTAGATCACTCTGGCACTGCAGCATACTTGCATGTAAGTTGTGCGTTTTCTCACCAAAGGACCTGGATGCACTTTTACAAAAGAACAAATCCCTAGAAGAAGAATCAGAGAATCTTACAGAATCAGTGGCTAAGCAAAAAGAGAAATATGAACACCTTCAGGTATGGTACATGTTTAATAGGACCAGTTTTCAAAAGCAGTGGTTTTAACCCTTTTAACATTTTTTACCCAAAAACCACATGGATTATATTGGCTGTCCATGATCCCTCTATACTAATAATTATGGTCCCAATGTAAACAAAATTGATGAATGTAAAACTTGATTTTCTGTCTTTAATTTTACGAGTAATAGGTTTTGGTGCTACACGTACACAATTTTTGCTGACTGAAGTTTGTAACTATTTAAAATATTACTACTATTACAAGTTGTGTAGGATCCCGGCAGCACATAACACAGGTGCTGTAATAAAGCATTGAATAAGCCAGCTCCACAAGGAAAGAAGCCATTCTGTAATAAAGCATTGAATAAGCCAGCTCCACAAGGAAAGAAGCCATTCTGTAATAAAGCATTGAATAAGCCAGCTCCACAAGGAAAGAAGCCATTCTGTAATAAAGCATTGAATAAGCCAGCTCCACAAGGAAAGAAGCCATTCTGTAATAAAGCATTGAATAAGCCAGCTCCACAAGGAAAGAAGCCATTCTGTAATAAAGCATTGAATAAGCCAGCTCCACAAGGAAAGAAGCCATTCTGTAATAAAGCATTGAATAAGCCAGCTCCACAAGGAAAGAAGCCATTCTGTAATAAAGCATTGAATAAGCCAGCTCCACAAGGAAAGAAGCCATTCTGTAATAAAGCATTGAATAAGCCAGCTCCACAAGGAAAGAAGCCATTCTGTAATAAAGCATTGAATAAGCCAGCTCCACAAGGAAAGAAGCCATTCTGTAATAAAGCATTGAATAAGCCAGCTCCACAAGGAAAGAAGCCATTCTGTAATAAAGCATTGAGGAAGCCAGCTCCACAAGGAAAAAAGCCGTTCATAGAACAAAGACAGTCAGCATGCTTGTTGTCTTTTAGTCATTTTCATTTTTTGAGTAACCACGTGCATTCATCTTTACTGTAGTTGCTGGCCATAATTAACAGCCAGTTGCCAGGCAATTAATAGCCTGTTGCCGGCTACTTATGACAGCCTTGGCTGATGCATATCTGATTATGAATAATCATCCATTTTTTAAATCATTATTTTATTAGCATAACTCTAAAAAAGATTCAAACCTCCAGGGCTTGAACTTCCAACCTTCAGGTTGAAAGTCCAATATGCAAACCACTGCACCGCCTTGACTCACTAAAAACTCTGTGTTTAAATTGTTGATCATTAATACCAATCTCCAGTCCAGTCCATGTATTTATTTTAAGATTAGCTTGCCTTTGTGAAATAAACAATGGCACTTTTTTATAATACATGTAATTATTCTGTTTTCTTGTTATTCTCTGTATTCTTGCAGGAACAGCATCAAGAACAGATAAAAGAGATTAGAAAAGCTGGCCACGATGCCTTGGCAGTTATTGTTGAGGAATATAAGGTACCTTACTCTTTTACATGTTGTTAATATATAGTCCCTGACTGCCAGTTGACCCCAAATGGTCTTCATACAGTTTTTAAAGAAAAAAAGACAAGTTTTGATTTCATTAGCTGTATATTGTTTCACTGCAGGAATTATCAAGAAAAGCTGTACTGGAACAACAGGAGCAAAATAAACTTGAGATGGAAAAAGTATTGGAAGATCAAAGAAATAAATTCCAGGAGTTCCTTCAAGATCAGGTGAACATTACAGGGGCATACAGCAAGCCGAGTTCACCAAAGGCTTTAAAAAGTCATGTTAGGTTTCTTTTGATGATTTTAATGCCATTGAAAGTAAAGAGACACCGTCCCTGCTGAAATGTCGTGTTATCATTATTATGGCCAATAACTGGCTTTAAAATACATGTAGCAAGAAAAATCGTCAAAAGTGATGAATGCAAAGAAATATAAACTAATATACATACATACATAGTTTATTTGGTAAAGCAGGTTAAAAATAAGGCAGCTAAGTTCATGTGGACCTGCTATACTATCTAAAAATTCTACTAATTACAAAGACTGAAAGTTATAAAATTGAATGCATACAATAAGTGAGTCTATAAAAACATTAAAAATTAATAAAATTATACTACTTAAAATACTAATAATAAATAAAATCGGATTTCTTATTTGAAATAACACAGGCCTCCTTAAGGAAACTAATATTACTCATTAGCATTTGATTTTTCTTCAAAGATGATTTAAAAGTACTTAGCGAGGTGGCCTGCTTTAAGAGCCAATGTCTGAAATTTTCGAAAATCGGGCGTCACTCACAAAATTTCGGATTTCTTTATATTTTGCCCAAATAATCTCTATAGTGAATTATTTTCAAAAATAACATTAAAAATTGTAACGGCGTTTTATTTTTTTCGAAAACGGTCAAAGTTTGAAAAACGGCAAATCGGCGGCCTTTCAGTTGTGAAACTGGCGAAAAATTACACATTTTCATCTCGCTCGTACAGAAAAACGCGATGCCATACATAAATAAAATGTGGCCACAACATAAACACGCTCTTGTTCTTCACACTACTGTTATTTAATTTGGATTAGCAGTTGAAATAAGAATATTTCGACCGTTAGAAGAAACATGATTTCTTCCATTTTAAAAATTAGCAAATTTGAACCAATTTCAACGCCGTGGAAACCCAATTGGTACGTTGAGTTTGAAAACAAAATTAAGACGGTCTTGAAGCACAACTTCTGTTGTTTACTGTGGTGAAATATTTCTGGCGGCACTTTAAAAGTGCCCCGTCGAGAGACCAAAATGTGAAGGGTAGTTTGACACCAGGAGAACTTGTGACACGAACCTGAGCGCCGCCACTACGCACCAAATGTTTATCGCTAAAAATAGTTCCTTTGAGATAGAGCCTTTTTCAGAATCGTAAAGACTTCAGACGAACTTTATATATCCTTTGCTAACTTAAAATGATATCTTTTAAGCAGTTTGTTGGGATACGGAGTAGAGACACGAACAATCGATCATGTTGTGCGACCTTACAAATAACAGCGATCAACACTTACCCGCTTTTTCATCAGAAAATTAAACTGACCCGAACCTTGAATTGCGTTTATAATAAAGACAATCCTGCACTCCGATCCATTATATTGCTGAGATCATATCATAGCGTTATTTACTCCAAATTTGTTAAAACAACAGTCGCTAAATGACAGTTCGGAAGTTTCCCACAATGTGTTGCAAAGAGATTGCGTGACGCGTAGCACGCTGGAATTTGTTGCGTGCTTATGATATCGGTCACGGAAAGAACATTGCCGTGGAAAAGGTTTCAGGTCAGTGTCATTTAAGCCCCATTTACACGAGCAATTTTTCCTTGACAAGTTTACTTGTCAATTTTTATTGCTCGTGTAGATGATTAACAAGTTTTCCTTTACAATTTTCCATTGACAAGGTTTCCTTGTTCGTGTAGACGACGAGCAAGTTTTCCTTGATAAGTTTCGGTTGTGCCCACAATGCCTAAATCAATAATATCCTTGCCACATTTTCCTTGTTGTCCGTCTACACGAGCAAATTTCTGACTTGACAATTTTTCCTTGTCAAGGAAAACTTGTCAACGAAAAATTGCTCGTGTAAATGGGACTTTATAAAGTGGGCTGGGCCGGTCCTTTAGTTGTAGAACTTGAGGCTCTAGTGGGGTCCGAGTGCATGCCTTCTATATTGATTTTTGACGTCGGGAGGCTCGAAAGTGCTTTTTGCATCATTCAATACAAGATATTTTCGAAAACAAAAGTGAAATTGAAAGATATTTTTTTATTTTTAGCCACTATTGCACCCGCTTTCCGTTAATAGTTCATCAGAAAATTAAACTAACCCGAGCCTTGAATTGCGTTTATGATAAAGCCAATCATGCACTCCATTGTTGTAAATAAATTCCTGCACAGCAAAAGTAGAGAAAAAAAAATCGTTCGCAGCGAGCGAAAGAAAAGTATGGAATAATCTCGAAAAAAAAATTCTTGCACAGCCTCAAGGCGGAAAACAAATCATGCATCACACAAGGCTTCTTCAATCTTCTTACAAGAGAAAATAAAACTGTAAAAGTGGTTAGCAATCTTGCATTACATTGGCCCTTCATTTTCTAGCTTTACAAGGGCAACTATCCTCAAAATCTTCAAGGAGGGCCATCGATGGCGCTTTTTTCTTCACTGCCGGGCACGGGCACGACGCATTTCTTTTGTAACTACATCCGGGTCGACCTTCCTGTCTGTGGATTGACCAATAGTAAATTTAGCCTCCAGGTAGGCTTTCTACTTTTCATTGAATTGGTAGCAAGGGCTGTTCCATTTCCTTTAGCGCCCAGCCCGCCTTGAGGCTTTGGCCTTTGTTTGAGCTGCTAACTGAGCTTGAGAGTGGCAAAGAAAGGGAGAAGTGCAACGCTTTCGCCGAGGAGGGTGGCGTACTGTTGTTTGGCCAGGTTCATTAGGGTGTGCCTCTCCGGTGACCTGGAGCAGGCTTCTAATGACAGATGACGTTACAGGTCGGACGGCCGTTGAAACACTTTGATGCAGCCCCCGGGAGGTACTAGCCTGTGAGCAAGGCTCTCGTTCTTAGAGGTTGGGAGGAAGGGGCTCGGGGGGCCTCCTCCCCTCCCAAATCGCGAACCCGGTCCCGACCCCGAGAGCTTGCTCGCAGGCTAGGGGGGTACTCGGATATGTCTTTGCTGGGTATGTGCCGCCCGGGTCTCCAAATTTAGACCCCGTTTTAGAAAGAATTTGCACTCAAAATGTTACCCCATTCTAAAAATAGGTCAATTTTTAACACTCTGATTCTAGAAAAATGATATGGAAAATGATATGCGATCTCGGATGGCAGAGCCTCGAAGCTCGCTGGGCTGTCAGCCGCCTATCCCTGATTGTCCACGGCCTTGTGGACGTTGAAAGTCAGATTCTGGTTAGGAGTACAAGTGGGCGTGTAACTAGACAATCCCAAGGTCAACACCACTTCTGGAATATCCTGCGCAGTATTTAATTTAGATTTCGTAGAAATTGCGTAACTTTCAATAGCCCATTTTTTAAAAAAGTTATTTCTTTGTTTGTTCGACTTATACATCAAAATACGACAATTCTGCTTCTACACAAATCAGCAACATAATTGCTTTGATTTCAAACAGACGATAAAGGCGATAAAGTCACGATTTACAATTTCTTTATTCACCATCTTATGAAGCTTTCGTGCGTTCGAAATATTATACCTCGTTCTAGGAAATGTCTCTAATATGGATACCCGTTCGTTCTAGACCAGGAGTCCCAAAATTACGACCCCGTTAGGCGGCACATACCCGTATAGGTATTTTTAGGAATTACCCCCCCCCCCCCTCCCCCCCCCCCCCCCCCCCGCCCTCCCCGGGATGCAGCCTTTCTGTGGGCATGAAAATACATTGGATGCTGGACGTTCAGGACTGTTTTCCTTGTCATCGGACGTGGCTGTTGAGACTGTAACTTGCGGTGGAGATGTCACAGAAACAGCTTTAAACCCACCAGCCGAAAACAGAACTGACAGCCAGCTGTAGCTCACATCTGTAATAGTATCACTATTCTCAGATACTTTTGCTTGCTTTTGAGACGTCAATATAAAGTCGTATTGACGTCTCAAAAATCTAGACAAAACTAATTTCGATTTTAAGGCGCGCGTTAATACTGCATTATATTGACGGCGTTGGAAGAAAATATATTCCGTACTGGGCACCGTCCCCGGGGCTCCGCCGCTTCGCGACTCCGCCCAATACGGAATGCATTTTCTCCCAACTAGCCGTCAATATAATGCAGTATTGCAATTGACACCTCAAAATCGAAATTAGTTTATAAGAGTATTGAAAACATAACTTCGTAGCAGAATAAAGGCGGTGTGTTATCGCAAAAGAGCCGGCAAGGGGCTTAGTGAAAGGGTGAGGGTGACACCCCCCCCCCCCCCCCCCCCCCCCCCCCCATAAATGACTTGTATATTTATCTACCAAATATACCTGAAAGACGATTTGAACATTAATTAAAATTGTACCAAAACGAAGGAAACAGACTTTATACATTTATACATTTCCAAAAACGGACGTTACTCCTGTGACTTTTCCACGGCAATTAATGTTCTTTCCTTGACCGATACCATAAGCACGCAGCAAATTCCAGTGTGCTACGCGTCACGCAATCTCTTTGCAACACATTGTGGGAAACTTCCGAACTGTCAGTTGTTTTAACAAATTTGGAGTAAATAACGCTATGATATGATCTACAAGGCTCGGATATTCCAAACACAGCAATATAATGGATCGGAGTGCAGGATTGTCTTTATTATAAACGCAATTCAAGGTTCGGGTCAGTTTAATTTTCTGATGAAAAAGCGGGTAAGTGTTGATCGCTGTTATTTGTAAGGTCGCACAACATGATCGATTGTTCGTGTCTCTACTCCGTATCCCAACAAACTGCTTAAAAGATATCATTTTAAGTTAGCAAAGGATATATAAAGTTCGTCTGAAGTCTTTACGATTCTGAAAAAGGCTCTATCTCAAAGGAACTATTTTTAGCGATAAACATTTGGTGCGTAGTGGCGGCGCTCAGGTTCGTGTCACAAGTTCTCCTGGTGTCAAACTACCCTTCACATTTTGGTCTCTCGACGGGGCACTTTTAAAGTGCCGCCAGAAATATTTCACCACAGTAAACAACAGAAGTTGTGCTTCAAGACCGTCTTAATTTTGTTTTCAAACTCAACGTACCAATTGGGTTTCCACGGCGTTGAAATTGGTTCAAATTTGCTAATTTTTAAAATGGAAGAAATCATGTTTCTTCTAACGGTCGAAATATTCTTATTTCAACTGCTAATCCAAATTAAATAACAGTAGTGTGAAGAACAAGAGCGTGTTTATGTTGTGGCCACATTTTATTTATGTATGGCATCGCGTTTTTCTGTACGAGCGAGATGAAAATGTGTAATTTTTCGCCAGTTTCACAACTGAAAGGCCGCCGATTTGCCGTTTTTCAAACTTTGACCGTTTTCGAAAAAAATAAAACGCCGTTACAATTTTTAATGTTATTTTTGAAAATACTACACTATAGAGATTATTTGGGCAAAATATGAAGAAATCCGAAATTTTGTGAGTGACGCCCGATTTTCGAAAATTTCAGACATTGGCTCTTAAGACAAAATAATGCCTAAAAAACTCCAAAACTCCTTGTAATCGTGTACTTTTTCTCCAAACTACTGCTTCTGTTTTGCTTTATATAGAATCTTTTTATACAATTTAATGGTATATTTGCTGGCATTTGCCGATATTAAGAGGGCAAAATTTTGTTATTTTGGTGGGACAGTGTCTCTTTAAGGATATCTGTATCAACCGACAAATTTTAATCTTTCCAGATGCCTTTGCTAAAAATTCAACAGGCTGAAAGTATTATAAACTAAAGGAACAAAATACTTTTCTCTGAAAAAGTTAGCTCAAGTACATCAGGGGCATAGCTACCTGTACACATGTACGCCCGTCCATACCTGAAAAAGTGGAAAAAAAAAAAGAAAGATTTGGGACTTGAGGCAGGGGGGAGAAGGTAGGGGGAGTGTTTGAAAACAGTGATTGTGCGTACTTCTGAAAAATTCCTGGCTATGCCCCTGTACATGTATTATTTCCAAGAATTTTTTAAGGGAGCTATTTCATTGCCTCCCAAATTTTTAGTTGGACTTTCTCTGAACCAAACGTAGTATTTTTCATCCTCTCAAAAACATCAGATGTAGTTTTTCTTGGAGCCAAAAATGTCAGTTTACATTCCATTTTTAATTCCAAAAGTTTGAGGGTGGTGTGAGCATCCCAAACAGGTATTTGGTGACACAATTCATGGCTGCCCCTGAGCATGAAGAATAGTCTTATCAGTCAACAGACATCTTGCAAGGTGTAGTATCCTTTTATCATCAAAAACCAGGCGTGAGAGAGAAAAATCATTATTGTCATATGTCACTGTGAATTGATCTGAACTGTTGATAAGAAATAAACATCATGCTTCAAGAATCCTGGGCTATAAATGAAAGAGAACTTCATTTTCGTAATCCCTCCTCACTCTGGCATTTTCCAGTTACTTGCATAAATTCGCCATTTTTAAAATGCATCTAATCAAGAAACAAAATGAGGCTGTTTGAAGGTCAGCCAATGTCATAAGTGCAGGAAGCTAGTGTCATAAAGTCACCTCAATTTATGGAGTAACAAATGAGGGGCTTGGTGTAAAAAGGGTGTATATTGCAGTTCTGGCTAAAATATGAGATACAAGGCTCCAGACTTACATTTTCCCTTGGTTTGCGTGTGGTGCAGATTTTGTGTCATTGCGGTGATTGAATTTTTTCCCTGAACGCCAAATTTCTTAAGTTTTATCCGTGGCTATTATAGGCAACTTACAAAACTGATAGTATTATTTTTAGGAAATTAGCCTTCTGGCAACAAAATATACACGAACCAATGTTAAATACACAAAATCCGCACTGCATGCAAACCATGGGCATGTTTGGAGTCTTGTGTACCATGTAGTATTTTTAACCAAGACTGTGACATGTGTTCTTTTTGCACCAAGCCCTTCAAATACTGTATGTCAGTAAAAGTACACTCGATAGCTACTCATATTTTACTGTCTGTAAACTTATATTCATATTGATACACTGTATTATTTTTGTCTTTAGCAAGAGACTTTTGAAAGAAAGCTACAAGGAGAGAAGAAAAATAACGAAGAGAAAGCTAATAATTTATTGGAGGAAGAAAAGCAAAGGCACAAGGTGTGATAGCTTTTTGTAGGTTATACAAATAACTAATTATGCAGCGTTTTAGGTTGTTCACATGAGTGTTGAATTGTAGTAAAGAGGTGTCTGTTGTGTCCTTAAATCGGGCAGATAAACTGTGATAGTGGACGTTAAACTTGTTCTATTTTTTCCTTACTAGGATGACATTGAATCCTATTTGGAGCAGGAAAGATTAAAGAGTAAAGAAGCTTTAGAGAAAGCTGTTGAGGTAGTGTATTACTGGCATTTCAAGTGGTCGAAAGTTAGTTCTGACTAGACCCCTCTTAATCAGTTTACTCTTGAGTGGTGCAAAGTACATTAGCATGTTAATGTAAAATTCCTTTGATGTTCAAACCTGTTTAATTGATCTTCCTTTGTCTCAGATTCATTGCCATTATCTATTTAAATCCATTATTTATTTAACAAGGAAACTAAAAATCAAACTGGTTTGAAAAAAGGCCATTTGCATGCATGTAATGTTATTGTTCACTTAACTCATATTTTGTTCTAAACAGGATGCAAGACAGCAAGGATTGGAAGCCGTAGAAATAGCGAGAAAAGAGGAAAGGCGAAAATATGAAGAGTTCATAACAGAACATCAGGTTGGAAACTAATGGTGCCGTTATATACGTTAATCCTTCCCCATACGGTGAAAACCAACAACTTGTAACCTCCCGCATATATTTTTAATACTTATTTACAGAAGTCAATAAAATCGTTAACCGATCAAGAAGGGAAGAGGCTACAAACACTTGTGGAGGCGGCCATCAAGGAAGAGAAAGAAAACAGTAAAGTAAGTGACTGAGTGTTATTACTGATCCTAAAGGTCCTTTTCACTAATCCGTGGCAAAAGCTCTCAAACACGGGAGAGTAATTCAAAGTGTGTTACCGGTGCCAAGTGTTGGAAAACAGGTTACCGGTGCCATGCGCAGGAAAACCTTTAACGAGTGGCAAGCACAAGTAAAAATTTAACAGATGTCAATCGCAGGAAAACATATTGATGCCGATCAAGTCACTGGGGGCGGGGCGTGTGTCGCGCACGGTAACGTAAGTAAAGGGTGCCCATTTACGGTTGCTAAGCGCAGGTAAACATGTCAGCATTTGTAACGGGTGTCAAATGAAGCAAGAAAGCAAGAAAGGGGTGCCAAATAACGGGTAGTTTCTTGGTGTTGCGGATGGTGTGATCACCAAATGACGTAAAACAGAAGATTCAAAAGACACTGAACAATACCCACACCACAACACAAAAGCTAACCAACAATGGCTTCCGCAACACCAAGAAACACCCAAATAACGGGCGTCAAACGCGGGAAAGCTGCTAGCAGACATCAGCTGCCAAACGCGGGAATATTCTCATTATCTTTTTACTCGACAGAGTATTGACACTGTTTGGAGACTATTAGTTGTTGATCACTTAATAATAAGATAATTGCGCCCTTTTTTGATGGGTTTGTTTAGGCGGCAGTGGAGGACGCTTTGGCAGAAGAAAGAAAAAGAGGGCGAGAATTTGCGCAGGAAATTAAAGATGAAACCAAGAACGAAATGCTGCAGTACACGCGAGCAAAACAGGAGGTAAACGAATGCTATTAAAACCATTTCATCTCGGCTTGTAACACTATTATAAATCATTCTACACAATGTTCACCGTTACTCGCAAGTTTTACGTAACTTTGTTCCCGAGGCCCCTTTTCAAACCCTCCCGCCTAGTTCAGTAACTTTAACTATTCAAATGATCATTGACCGACCGGTTTTTCATGTTCCGTTTGTGATATTACTTACTTCAGTTTAGAGTGTCCTTCAGGTTACCTAGCACAACAGACTCGCAACAAAGCTTCATAGGTTGACGCTAAAATAAACTGATTTACTTCTCTTTCTTCATACAGTCAGCAAATTATAAGTGATGTAATATTTAGTTTGGACCAAGTTTACCAAATTTTTACCTTAGTGCGGCTGTGTCTTTCATAGTTAGAGGGTCACTCAAAGGGGCGGTGTTGCGTATTTTACATGTAGCATCAATTTAATTCACAAGCCAAAAAAGCTACTACGATCAAAATTTCTCATTTCGTATGAAAAAAATGCATTCCTTACCCCTTGCTACAGGTGGACATGTTGCAGGTAAAATCCGGTCTCGTGTTAGATCAGTATTCAATCTAGGTTAAATGTGTACCAAGTATTCAATGTAGATAAGCTAACCCCAACACAAAGATAACTATAATACAAAGCTAACCCTAGCACACAGCCAACCATCACAGCACTGGCTACATGTATCTTTGTGATAGGGGTGATGGGTAGCTTTGTGTTAGGGATAGGGTTACCTTACCTAGATGGATGGAATACTGGGTGCACATTTAACCTATTTTGAATATTGATTCAACCTGGCAACAGATGTTACTTGCAACAGATATACCTATCTGGGCCACTGAAATGAAGATTGGGCTCCGCGAAGGAAAAATATCGAGCTTAGAAAAGCAGTGTTTTTCGGGTCCGCCGTTATAGATTTATGCTCCAACGAGCCTATTGTTTGGCGCCGTGACGTCACTGATTTCTCACTTCACTTTGCAAGTGAAAGCTCATAGCACCAATGCAAAGACGCTTCTCATCGCTTCAAAAACAAAACAAAGATTCAAAAACATTCTCTAGTTTCTCGGAAAGTGATTTACAGCACGAATTGGAAATCACCTGCAATTGGTTACCAGGTCGCAGGAACATGGCAGTTCGATGGCGGTTAAAAATTGTACACAATTCAAGCGCAAAAAAACCCTCGCGTTCCTTCGTCATATCAAAGTAAACTTTAGATGACTTGTACATTAAAAAGTTAACTACCGAAAATGAAAGGTACTTGGGGATGTGATCGTAGCAGCACTTTAACAATCACTATATTATTGCACTGTAACTATAAAGAGGCGTCTTTGGCTACGGATGGCCAGGATGGAAATGGATTGAAACTTCAAAAAATCAGTGGCCAATTTGTTCAAGTCCTTTCACTTTTCTGTCATGGAAAAATTGTTTAAAAAGTGATCCGCATGACTTTTTTCGAAGAATTACCGATGTTTTCCTATCGATGTTCTAAATTAGATTTTGTATAAGCAAAGATAGTTAGTTGAATATTTAATAGTTTTGTCCAAAACTCGGCAAAATCACCATGTCATAGACATTGCCATGACAACACCATGACAATGCCCCCTTAAGGTGGAATTCCAATGCGCGTAACCTGAACAAGCCTACTGACGTAAATTTAACAAGCTTAACAATAGTGGTTCTTGGTTGTAACAGGCCGACAAAGCTGCCAGACAAAAGCACCTTCATGGTTTGGACTTGTTCTTAGAGAGTGCAAGGGCTCAGCTGAAGGCGCTTATGGAGGACCAACCTAAGAAAGATCCAGACGACTAGAATCACGGAAGCGTAATTTAAAATGCAGAAATGTGACGCGTCAGTGCCGGAGTAATTGATTTGGTTCTTTTGCTTAAAAACGTAGTAAAAAAGAAATAGAACAGCGCTGGACACAATGGGACCATTTTGTTTTGGTCAATTTGGAAAATTAGGTCACCAGTTATATTTTATTCTTATGGGTAGGTTCTAAAATAAATTTTAAATGTCGGTCATTTCCAGACGAACTTTCTAGTAACAATTGAACACATTTTATTGCTACCAGTCCATTCAGTTAAACTGAACGCTGTATTTCGGAACTTCCATGCAGTGGGCTCTCACAGCAGGTTGTGAGCATCATGCCTGAGTACCTTGTATGGTGCCAGAAGCTGTTCTCCACTCTCATGCCACATTAGTACACGCCACAAGAGGAGAAAAGGGTCCTTCTTAGCAGTCCAACGTTTACCTACGTCGCGGAAATTAGCGGATTTAGATCAGGGTAAGACTACGAAATTACAAATTTCAAACTAAAGTGCAAACTTAGTGCACAAGCTTTAGATTATCATGTCACAGTAATCTCACAGGACGTCCTCTCTCTCCCTCCCTCCCTCCCTCTCTGTCTTCCTCCCTCTCTCTCTCTATCTCTACAGCCATGCGTTTCTCAAAATTCTCGAAGATATTTCTTGCCTTGCCTATTGAACACGTTCTAAAAGCAAAGGGGATATTCTAAAGAGTGAAATTCTGACATATAATCGCAGTTTTGGTGTGCCATATGGATTTTATGGGCGTTTTTACCGTGTCCACTGTACGTCGGACTCAAAACTATACTCTTTTTTGGAGATTTGTGCGCAGACCGTCATGAATCTATGCTCAAATTTTTGCCCTAAGCAAGCTGGACGTAATTAAAGAATTCGCGACTTTTTGCCAGGAAATGAAAAATGTGGCAAAATTTCAAAAGAAGTTAAGTGATTTTCCAAAACTAATGAAATGTTACTCCTCATTGCAGAAAAACAATATAAATACTTCTTATTTTTGCTGGGTTTAAAATTTTGTGTACGACGGCGGAAATTTCCGCAGGCTTTTTGCTTCAGTGAGTAAAATGACAGCAGAAATTTCGGCATGTATTTTGCGTCAATGAGTAAAATGACGGCGGAAATCTCCGCAGGGTTTTTTTTTTTTGCGTCAATGAGTTAAATGGACAAAAAACAGGATATAACAGTTCTATTTGGATATAAAAGCAGCAAATTTTAATTAATTTAAACAGCTGAAACAGCACTGAAAGGAATCAGTCCTGGCGTTGTAAAACATTTTTGTGGATATAAATACGCGACCTTTCATCGATCACGTGGCTAGGGTGACTATGGTATGCTTTTGAACCCTCACGCATTCAAACCGCTTCCCGTGGATTAAAATTCTTTGGGTAAGCTGTCGTTTAAAAAAAAGTGTGCGGAAATGTGATGGACCACTCCGTTCGATCAGCTGTATGAACAGTCTGTTTGCGACTAAAACATGGGTGGAAACGGCGAAAATGACTCTGAACTGGTGTGAAAATATCTGCCAAAGGACGCGGGTCTGACGTTCAGACTTCGGGTAAGGTTTACAACGTTGTATTCAAATTTAACACATACTAGGTCTTCGTTAGCTTCAACATTTGTCGCTCGCCCCCGCTATCTGCTGGAGAACCTGGAACAGGCTAATACGATACCTGACAAGGCTCGAGTAATTATTGCTTCGTTAATTCAGTCGTTCAGTCGTGTCATGATAACATCTAATTCCATAAATTGTGCACCACTTTATTTCCCCCACTGCGAGCACTAAATGAATGTCGCCCAATTTTCCGGACGCTTTTGCATTTATCAAAATATCTTAATACCTCAGACCACCCGTGAAGGGAGCTGAAATTTTGACACCACGTAGCGTTTTTCTTTCATAAGCTCGTACTAAAGTTTCTTGAAGTCAGATCTTTTATAGTTTCTCCAACTGTTAGATAATATTGTTCAAGTTAGCAAGTGTCCGGGGAATACAGGCGTCCGGGAAATAGGGCGACAGAACATTGTAAACATTTTAGACCGATTATACTTTGTATTTAACACTGACGCCAGTCTTTAAAATACACTATTGGCCACTATTGAAGCAAAAAAAAAAACGGCGGAAATTTCCGCCGTCATTTTACTCACTGAAGCAAAAAAATCCTGCGGAAATTTCCGCCGTCATTTTTACTTCCTGAAGTAGAACGCTTGCGGAAATTTCCGCAGTCATTTTCCTCACTGAAGTAAAAAACCTGCGGAAATTTCCGCCGTCATTTAACAGTTCCATGAGTGCAATTGCCCACTCCAGAAACTATTAAAAATACCATAATACTCTTTAAAGTGCAGGTTTGGGTGGTACTTGATGTAAGCCTCATTTTTCCAATTTCTTTTGTTTTCAGCACGAACTGCACGTGCTATGCTTCAACTTCGTAGAAATTTGCATACGCTGCACATTTGTATGCGAAGACACAATGCTACGTCCTAGCATTACTACATGTACTCTGAATCCCATTGTGCCATTCTAACAAAAGAGACTTGAATAATTATGAGCCTGCACATAAAAGAGTATTATGGTATTTTTCGGAGTGGCCAATATGAGTGAAAATCACTGGTGATATATTTCACTGTTTGAAAGCCAAAGAAGTTTTATTTACCCAGTTTTTGCCAAGAATGTTTATTCGTGGCAAAAATGAGATATTTTACAGCGATTTCAGTTTCCGATATCTTAAAAATCCCAAGCAAGATGATGGCATTATGTACAAATGTTTGATAGATTTTTATGCCAAAATTTGCTAAAAGTAAAGCAAATTTTTCCAATACTAAATGCAAAAAGTTGTAGTTTGACAAAAAAGGACATAAATTGGGACTTTTTGCTCGAATTTCACCATTTAAGAATATCCCCGTTGCTTTTAGAACGTGTTATTTACAGCCGCACGCCCCCCCCCCCCCCCCCCCTCCCCCTCCCCCCTCTCTGATTTTTCTTGAGGGGAGGGGACACCTATGCACAGGCTATTGGGCCGGACAGCAATTTCTGACGATTGACGGTGTTGTTTTTCGCCCGCAAACCAGCCTGACTTGTTTCGTGAACGTAAGATTTTATTGCTTAGCTTTCAAAATCATCAAAAACCGAATCTTTTTCGGTAAACATTCATGACTGGTCAGCAGTGGGAAGGAGCCGAGTCCTGGAAAAGTTATGTTCTGATATTAAAAACTTCGAACTCATACTCGCACTCTTAACTAAAATCCACAATTTTCTAATCACGCATGCGTGAGTCGCATGCGCTTATGGATTCACTGGTAAAATGGGTCATTGTGCACTACCATATGTCATAATCGCAATTATCTGCTCCATTGATAGGAGACGTCCTATGTGAACCTTCAAGTTTGTAGTTTGTTTTTAGGCATGCGCAGGAGTTAGATTTTTATAAGGGGGTTTCATATTGAGAATGTGGACGGTAGTCTTAAATTAAATGTAGCTTTAAAGTTACACAGTAATTACTTTATAAAAATATGTAAATTTAACTTATATAATAAAATTTGATAAAACGCCAACACAGTAGTAGTTGATGTTCTTTGATCGTCTGTTCGAGAATAATACTTAGAAAGACTAACGCTTACGGTGGCAACCTGCAAAGTACATGTATCTGACAATATTTTACTAATCAATTCAGAGTGACGTCATTGAAGGATTTAACGAGGATCAGTTAATGTTTACTCCATAATTCCAAAAAGCTTGGCAAATCTAATACTCTAAAAATAAAAGCGTGATATGTTGAAGAATTTTCAAAAAATGAACCTTAAAAGTATCAAGATTTTAAAAAGAACGTATATATGGCCAGCCATGCATGCATGGCCGCCCAGCCATGCATTCTTTATAAATTTCACAGTTATTTTCCACCCAGCTCGGTTTTCTTTGTTCTTTAAGGGAATTATAATTCATAACCCCGTTTATTAAAGTGTCTGAAAAGATGGTGGCGGCTGTTGATTGTTACAGGGGAGTGCAGAACAAACGATTATATATTCCCCTCGTCATATTCCCCTCGCCTTAGTCCCCTAATAATAGAATAACACAAACGGCAAGACAAAATAGGGCTTAACAAGGAAAACACACTACCATCTGTCAATATTTTTTGTTTACATAAAAAGATAGCCTGCGAATACAGCCGCCTCTCATCGCTCCCGGCCGCTAGGGGCATTCGCGTGAGAGAGTTCTCTCACGCGAACGCCCCTAGCGGCCGGGAGCGATGAGAGGCGGCTGTATTCGCAGGCTAATAAAAAGACAACTACATCAATCTTATTCCTACATAATTAATGAACTTGCCGGGTCGCGACCAAAAAGCGAAATGTTGATAACATTATTCGATGGTATCGTACCTCGATTTTGGTTTCGCGGGTTTTCAATAGTGTATGACGCCTCGGTTTACGCTTGAACCTGAATGTTTTTCCGCCGGTTCTCTTGGAAAACACACTGACATCCACTCCATTGATCTTCAAAAGATGAAGGCGGGCAGTTGGGCCATGGCGAGACCACGAGTACTGTTCATACATTTTCTTCTCTCTCTCTCTCCCTCTACTCATAACGAAGCAACGTGCTCAATGCAAATTTAGCAAAAGCAAAACATGTTTACCGTCTCGCTTCGCCATGTGCCGTGATCCCAATGCGGCCTTGCCGAATCATGCTTTTTTGCATTTGAATTGAACGGAATGTTCCTCTCCGAAAAATAAATATTTCTTTGTTTTAGAAAACCTCACAAGATAAAAAATAAGCATGTTATTCACCTGTCCCTCGGGGATATGTGATATAGTCCCTGCTCGTGGCGTGCCCTCGGGTACACCACGAACAGGGGAATATATCACATATCCTCTCGGTCCAGTTGATAACCATCACTTATTTCTCCGAGAATATTCAACGAAATAGGCCTTAATCACGCCCAGCCATTTTGTATAAAAATAAAAGATTTTTGCCCGCCCAACCTCATTTTCAACTTTTTCACTGCGAGGCTGGGCGGGCAAAAACAAAGCATTTTATTCTCCGGGGAGTCAACATAGCCACCGCGTGATAAAGGCCTATCAGACTAGAATATTTGCACTAATTACCAAGCTTATTTTCAACCTCGTTCCCAAGGTCCTCTCTCTTTAGCTACGTCAGCATTTCTCTGGCCATGACCGTTCCAAGCTCTCGTTCCCAGGCCCCGACGTTTAAGAAGGCCAAGCGGCTCTGGGGCCGCCGAGAATAACTGATTACGTAGCTGAAGATCGAGATAGGACCCTGGAAAGGTTGCTAACAATGACGTCAGCAAAAATCATCACCGAATAAAACGCGACTGCACTTGATTTTAGAAACAGGAAGAAAAATAATTCCTATAAGCATCTGCGAGAGAAAGCAAAAGAGACAAGATTGTTTTTGGTTACTTATGGAAACGTATGTGACTGGTACAGGACTGAGCAAATAAGACCGCGACCTCCATCAGGAACAGCCGTCCTTGGAATGATATATTTTAGGGGAACGCAAGAATAATAAACTTCATTATTGCCACCAAAGAAGAACAATATTACTTTTTTTGTTTTCTAACCCCCGTAGAAGGTTTGTTTTGCAAACGTTATTTTACTTCTGTCTCAATCTCTTCTCCTTGCCGTAAGGATCAGTTTACCGTTTTTACCCGTATTGTATTATTTTAGCCTGTGTACAGCCACGTCCTCCCCCGCTCCTCCCCTCAAGAAAAATCGAAGGGGAGGCTACACACAGGCTACATTACTTTGGAATCTACTGGCGTATAAAGCTCTGAGTAGGACCGAGTATTGATGCCTAAAAATACGGTGGCTAGACAGCACACTTTAATATGAATAAGGGTGTATGCAAATCCACTGATCGGTTACAAATCACGCAAAATTATTAACAAAATCCGTTGATCTGTAAACCAATTCATACTGTATCTGTTAATGCTATAGGACTAAAACCTAATATAAGGATAAACATAGGCTTATCTATTGGACATAGCGGTAGTAAAAGATTTTGAAGTCTAGAATACGAAGGACAACTGTCTGGTGCTTTTGGAATTGTTGCCAGAGCAACAGTTAATGTTGCGAAGTAAAGAATGTTGTGCAGCCATTTGAGCATGTATCAGTGGCTTGTATTGTTTTCACGCATTCATTTTTCACTCAAACGATGGACAGCTAGGAGTTCTGGTAAGTAAACTATGGTCGTGATGTCCTTTTAGAAACGGGTGCTTAATGATTCATGTTAGCGAAATGTGTTTCTTTTTGTTTACCTTGTAAGAGTACAGGTGCCAAGCCGGCGACTTCACTCGTGCGATTTTAACCGCGAGCTGGCAACACGACAGATTTTTGAAAACTGAATTTAGTCACTGCTGCCAAGAAAAAAGTTCTAATGCAACCTCAAGTTAGGGTTTCATTACCAAACTCTAAATGAGTTTCGTTTTCTAATTGTTATTTAGTTAGCCTCTCACCCTGGAGAATAGTATACTGAGTCTCACAGAACTATCACCAGTTTTTATTCCCTTCCTATTTTTCAATCCGTCTAGTCGATACAATCTTCTCTAGCTTGACGCTACTTCTTCAATCAATATTGGTTATTTTTAAGTACTGGCTTCACTAGTAGCAAATGATTCGATCAACATTATATTGCGATAAGTCAGTCGAAGAAGCACATGTCGACTAAATTTGTTTTTTGAGCATTTTTTTCAATTAAATTACGTTAAGTTTAATTTAGTATCACTGTACAAAGTTAGTGTGAAGCTTTATCGATGAAGTTTATAACTTATGCTGTGTTCAATAGGGGGAAACCTGTTTAGTATGAACACGAATGAAACATTGAAACGTGTTCACGCCCGGAAGGCAGCGAATTGCGTAATCGAAACACTGATGTTCATAAGTCTGAACATGATTGAAACTATCTCACGAGGGAGTATCGATCTGAGCCAGACGAAACACGTTAGCACAAACTTTGCATTGCCCTTCGAGCTTTTCAAGCTATTGGCATTAAGTGACCAGAAAATCATGCAACAGCACGTTTGAGCTCTATTTTTCTGGTCCATGCGTGTAGTTATAGTGGAGCACTCGCCGGGCCGAAGGCCCGCTGCTGAGCCCCATACTCATAGAACCTATGCCCGTCATTTTTCATGGTCATGGCTAGCGGAATGTTTCGCGGGCGCGTCGGTCCGTGTGCCCGCCGCCCGCCGCTGGCGTTGGGCAGGGCTAGCTCGTGGGCGCGTAGGACGTCGCAAAACGTGCGCGTATGACGCCACACAACATCCGGGATCTTAGCAATTTTGAAATCAAAGCGAGGCTTTTTTTTCGCGCGGTAACACGGCCGAAAGTTTATCATCGGCTTTCTGTTCATAGAGCGACGCTGTAAGGCTCAGCCTATCTATATCTATATATATATATTATTACCTGTTTATTTGAAAAAGCGCACTCAGTCGATGCCCACCAGAACAAGGCATCAGAGTGAAGATGTTTTTTCCCTTCGCCATCTTATGTCAACTTATAATTAAACAAGCTTGATTTATTATATCAGAAGCTCATAACAGAGTCTACGTGATAAGCTTCTGATTATATTTATTGTATTAAGTATTCTTTTATTGTACATAATGTATTAACTATGCCATATGCTTTGTCGAACGGGTCTTGGATATCCTGTCATAATTTTTCGGCTCAATACCCAGAAAGGTACCGCGATAATTCTGGTTGGTCATTTTAGATTTTAGCTCCCTAAAAGATGTGGGAAGCGTGTTCATTTGATAGTAATAGTTGGATGTTGCCGTGAAGTTCACTATAACACTTGGGTTGTAAACAATAGGCTGAAGGCAGGGAACTGAAAATTAATTGTCTTTCTCTTTAATGACCAAAATTTTCCGTGATGAATACAATTAAATCCATGATGTGAAAAAAAAAGCTCACAGTTTATGGTTTACAGTTTGGTTTCGTTATTAGTTCCTACTTTAATTTTCACATCATTGATGTTATTATCGGTCGCCTGGATATCTAAAAGTACTAGTATTGGCAAAGGTTTTGAATGATTCAAGTGTATCTGACATGTGTATGCACGTACGTAGTTGAGTGTTTACAAAGTTGTTCTGTAATAGTAAACTCGTTTCGTTTCAGTGAATTCACTGAGTTCTGTACTGTACTTTAAATCAACTGATGTGACTGACCTCTTCTGTCAACTTGGTAGCGTGCCTGAAAAGCAAACCTTCCAGTACAATTAATTATTGAATTCGTTTTGCTTTTGGCAACCTTTCGAAGTGTTTTAATTAACTTATATAAACGTTTAATCCAATGAATTGTATCTGGCTCGCTGAGCTTTCAGTATCATGTTCTTTAAAATACTGATCAGTTGCATAGTTGTTCCGTTATGGGACGTTATGAGCCGAGCAGGTAAGTACTCCGTAATTCGTAAAAGAAGAAGTATGAAGTATGCTTGCAGTAACTTAATTTAATAGCTTGATCCAGCAGAAAACAACATTTTGATCAGTACGAAATAAGTTTTCTGTGGTAAGTGAAACCGTGCAAAGACAAGTCAATATATGTTTGTATTAACATAGGCGCGCGGCGATTGAAAGATACAAGAGGTTTTATTCTAATCGGAAATGGAAATAGATACTGCAGCTAAATCTTCATAATTTTTTTTCTCGCTTTGTAATTATAATTTGTCACACTGTTCAATCAGATCAATATCATGCCAAGAAAACGTATAAGATTCAAAGGAAAAGTCTGATACACCGTTATTCACTTCTATATAAAATACATTATTCTATAATCCAACTCCTTAGCAATTAGCTACTGTACAGTTGGCGTCTTATTGTTTCATTTGGTTCTCAAAAGTTTCCAGCTTGTAACTACACCAGTACTCGTATTTTTATCGTGCAACCGAATTTAATCTATTACTTTATTTTGCTTTTATTCGCTCTGACCGTCCAGCTTTCAGAACTTTGCCGTTAAAACGGTAAAAATTACGTTAATTGTCGGTAAACATTACGCTCATTTGCCTCGATCTGTTGACTGTTACAACTCAAACGCTTTTATTATGCCCTGTTCCTTCTTTTTTCGGTTGGCCCCATTATTGATACTCTTCTATGGAAAAATAGTTTTTGTTTGGGTTAAACATTAGGTTTCACTTCAAGCTAAGGCCAAGAGCCGGAAAACTTTGATTGATGATAGTAGAGCTACAATCTCGGACACAATAAAAAGAGAAATAACACCTTCCCTCCCCCCGATTCAGTGATGGATTCGCGCGAAAACCAAAACGCGCCATTTTTCCCATCACTGAATTGGGGGGAGAGGTTGTATTAACTTTTTATTTGAAATGTCCAAGATTGTAGCCTCAAAACATTTAAATGAGAGTGCCTTGCCCTTTTGTTGAAACTCGTACCATTTTCAGACTACCCCAGCTCCAATGGTCCGTACTCTAAAGCCCCATTTACACTGCCGAAAAATTTTGGCACGGCTCGGATGAAAAAAGTACGCGTACCAAAAAAATTGGTTCGGCACGGATAGATTTTGTCGTGTAAACTACTTTGCCCCATCCGTGCCGGACCAAACTTTCACCCGTGCTCGGACCATGTCGAGAGGTAGTCCGAGCACGGATAAAATTGGTACGCGATCCTGAAAATCTACCCCAGCTCGGATAAGGTGTGCAGTGTAAACGATTAGCCGTGCCGAACCAACTTTTCTCTGATGAGCCTTCGCGCCTTTTGGTCAGCACCGATTTGAGAGAGCATTTGCAAATCGACCCGCGATTCACTCAACATGCGCACTAAGCAAGAATCGAGTACGCTGGCCGAGATGTTGAGCCTTTTACCCGCACCAAAACATAATTTTACATCGTTTAGCACGGTAGAAGAAAGGACGTGTAAATGACTAATCAGTACTATTTTTTTGGGTACGCGTACCACTTTTATCCGAGCCGTGCCTAAAATTTTCTGCAGTGTAAATGGGGCTTAAATATCAAGAGTGAAAATGACCGCCGCTCGTACGTCGGAGTTCACTAAAAATAAGAAAACCCTCTGACACCCAGGGTATTTTCAGACCGATATAAATATACACAATTTTCACATGGAAATATTATTTTTATAGTAAAGGTAAAAACGGCAAACTGATCCTTACGGCAAGAAGAAAAGATATAGACAAGTGAAATAAAAACAAACAGTTGAATATATTTGCCCGATATTTCGGTTTGCAAAACAAACCTTCTACGGGGGCTAAAAAATATGCGGCACCTGCTGCAAACAATTTTTTTGTGTCTCTGTCCAACTGCCATACTTTCAGCAAACAATTTTTTTCTTTATTTTTTGCTTGCATACAATTTATTTCAGTGTTTATAGCCTCTGCAAACAATTTATTTCAAAATTTTCCAACCCCCCCCCCCCTCCCCGTCAAAAAGATAATGGTCCGTCCCTTACCTGTTTTCTGAGCTATATTTTTTCAAGCCAAATGGCAATAATCTGTATTGTATTTTTTTTTTAAATAGCTTGAAAACCATCATCTTTGGGACCGCACAAACCTATATAGCTCACAATTCAATTCCGTTCAATTGCTTTTTCAATTCACGTAAAATGATATATACCACCCATACCAGTATTTAGTAAGGGCTTCGTAGTCTGACACTTCAAATTAGCTAGGCTCCGAGGCTGGTAGAAAATTTACAACACAGTTTGGAAACGGTGATACATTGACATGCATGGAAACATACATTTGACTGAGCTAGATTTGAAAGCGCATTTCACTCAGGGAGTTACAGCACTGAATCAGTTTTTACAGACTGCCTGGGGATAGCTGTCTCGCGTTTCAGGGTCTTTGGCAGCTCTGAGAAACAAACATGTACAGGCTATTTTTAGAATCATAAAATGTCAATAGCAATAAGCTGCCTGCAATTTGTAAACGGTTTGAGTAGTTGTTTGATCGCAATCAAGAAGTCTTTCCGTCTGGTAAAGATGTTAATGGCCGACTGGTCCTTTTATTAAATATTGATTTTTATCCTGATAAATAGAGCTTCGGCAAATGCCACACGCTAATAATAACATCCATGCTCGGTGGGGAATTACATATATTTTGAAATTATGTTTAGTATCTATTTATATTCCATAAATTATACTGCTCTGTACAATAACTATGACATGGGAACATATGTCAGCAACTGGGCTAGATCGGCAGTTAGAGGGCATTTCAGTTTATAGAGTTATGCTAACTAGTGTAGCAGATGCCGGTTTATTTATAGGGCGACATTTCGAGGACGCGCGCGCGAGGGGCACGCGCGAAAGGAAGAGGCCACCTCTCCCATTCGCGCGTTTCCCTCGCGCGCGTCCTCGAAATTTTTAGCCCTACAAACAACCCTGCGCCTGCCCGCAGGTTAAGGCCTGGACACACGATGCAGGTTTTCTTGCAACGTTGCGCGAAACAATACTTTTTTGGGTGTCACACGATGCAATTTGATACGCGTAACGTCGCAAAAGTAGAACTCGATTCTACTTCTGCAACCGTTGCGCGGAACGGCGCAAGCAAAGTTGCACCGGCTGTGTGTCCAGGCTTTTAGAATTATGCCGGGATTCAATCCGGCCTGTCGTCGTACGTTGTTACTTGGCTCGGGGGAAAAAACTCTGCTTAAAGTCTCGCGTTTCAAGGCGGTTCTGGGAAACAAACAGACTATTTTTAGCATCATAAAATATTTAAATGGTATTTTTAAAAAAAAAAATATAACACTGGCACCGCATGGTGAACCTGTGGACGCAGGTGGCGATCACGTGATATTTCAATGAAAAGAATGGGTCTAAAAATCCATTGGTCTTATTCTCACATTTGAAGTCGACTTCCTCGTAATCGATAAGGCGGGGATACACCTGAAGTTCAATGACATTTTAAGAGGTTTAAAGAAGGGATAGCAGAAACGAAATGATTTTTGGAACACCAACAGTCAGTTAATACCAACGCAAGAGCACCCCAGGTTGCTAGTGGACTGTTTTGGTATCCATCTATTAATTATTAACTACATATGCTAATTTTAATTATTTATTAATTCTTCAACATTCCTTATTTCTCCGAAATTTTACAAATCCTCTGAGATAAACTATTTCTTCCCAAACATACCCAACTCCCCCCCCCCCCCTCCCCCCCCCGCCAAAAAAAAATACAAAATACCCTATAACATAGATGCGTAGATGCGCATAGAGTTTTTCGACTGCTTGAACATGAATAAGATATATCCATTAAACCAATGTTAACTGAGTGACGGAAAAATGGCATTCAGGTGTACCCCTGTTAGTAATCCATCTGTTATTTGTCCTCTCAAGGAAAGTCAAGTGTAAGTTTATCAGTCTAAAATTTTATCTGTTTGCCGGCGGAAAATTTTGACGCGAGCTTGCTTTCAATTCCTGCTAAATTCACTTGGCTGCGTTACTAAAAGAGTAGATCTAAAATAAAAAAGGAGTGAACATGCATGCTTTAACTTTTTCCGGCGAAAAGGGCGCGAAGTTATACAATATTCAAATCGATGGTATTCAAGGTTTTCTGGGCCGGATTAAGACCACATTTTTGTCAGATCAACGGATCGAGTGGTTTCCGTAATTTTATCTTATTTTGACCATCATCTCCTGATCATCTCACTAGCTGACGGTCTCCGATTTATTGAGACCAACGTTTTCATGTTTCGTTCAGCTTTGAAAACAAAATTCGTGTAAACGTAATTAGCATGACTCTTAAGTTAGCACTTACTGTACGGGCTCAGTGCCAGTATTCTATTGAATGACAAAGAAAGTCATAACAGCTGCTGAGGGCCTATAGCGATAGACAAGCCAAAAATGGCGCCAAATTTTGTATGTGTTTAAGACGCGACTGTGGTCGCAAAAGTCTAATATGATAGAATAATTAATCTGGCAAAACATGAAGTAAATTTCCCTTTCATTACGCTAAGAGGTCTCTGTTTTCATTCTGGCTGGGCATTTATTGGGGAGTTTATTGCAAACTCAGTTGCTCTGAGAAGGCGTTAATTCAAAGACCAATATTTCTTGAGTGCGTATCGCAATTGCAAATTTGCATATATATAATAATCCAGCCGCCTAAATCAGATTTTCAGAAAGAATTTAGCAGATGATGGTGATCAGACATTTCAACAAATAATCAGGTTAATTTTATTACACGTAATATAAAAATTCGAAAAATTATTTGTCGTGGTTGTTAGCGAACGGGAGCGATGAGAGGCGGCTGTCAGCTGTATTCAGACACGAGTGATTGTCTTTCTTTTTTCTTTAATATAAAGTATAGGAATCTGGCCTGGACCTTAGACATTGGACTATGAACTCGCTCGGAGGTTGATGTTAACTTCTAATGTAAAATTATGGTAAAAATAATAACAATAGTAGAAAAAAGTTCAACATTCTGAACATTTTTACAAGCGGTATTATTATTCGTTATTTCAAAATGTTTTTTTTTTACAGGTTTCAATTTCAATGCTCTTAACATGTGATCAGACTCTATTTTTGTTTCGCTTGGCAATCCACTTCCACCCTAAAATTGTGTCTGATTGCAGGTTACAATGCTCAACATCCACATTGGATCTGTTACAAAAAATATATATTTAGGATATATTTTATATGTATATAATCTGTTATTGTTAACTCGACATTTAAAGATACGCTGTACTGGTTGCTTCCATGTTAGATTTTATATATAATACAGCTTAGATTTTCATACTCTGCTAAACAAGATCTGCTACTAGATCCAGCATTGGTATTATAATTGTTTACGATTCGTTCCATGTTTTTAACCTTCAACAACAACAACAACATACACTTTATTTTACAACGCTAGCCACTACAACTACAACCTTCATTGTATTCATGCATTTTATATTTAGGCCTTTTGTTTTTATCAGAGTCTTCCTATTCAGACAAATGTTTAACTTTATCACATCTCAGGTATCCACACATTCCATCTGATCACGACACGTGTCATGGACAGCGGGAAACTAGTACGGAAGATGTAATTTCTGACGACTGAGTGACGTAGGAACGAATTAGGCAGAAATTATTATTCTGACGGCACGGCATAGAGGTTCGCGTGTCCTCATGGGACAGTTCAGGACTATTTAAGGTTTTGGCGGGAGATATGTATCATTCTACGTCGGTCAGTCTTCTGCAACGTTATCTTTCTTTTTTTTCTTTTTATTTGTCGATTAAGCTTCAGTCTTTCAAATAGGTTTGATACTGTATTATAGCAAAGTATTTGAAAATGTTATTATTTCTCAGTTGTACCTCTGCCTCCGAGGTCCAGTGCCACTGCACTTTTATAGGGGGGTATACGTTTCCACAATTTTTGGCCACTTCTAAAGGGTGGTTTTTAGTGGTTTTTCGTATCTGGCGTGGCACAATTTTCTGTAATTTAATGTAAATTAAAATCTAATTTACGAGGTCAGGAGAATGTAAAGAATATGTTAGCAGGATACATCCGTCAGATGACTGACTGGCTCATCCTCAATAAACTCATTTCACATTGAATGTCTCGTCTTAGTGGAGTCAGAATAGCACATTTCTTCAATAAAGATCGAGGGCTAGCCATCTACAAATAACTCTGGCCGATTCCCACAAATAAATAATTTTTTGCAATTTTTTTTTCTCAAAAATGGTCCAAATCCTTGATTCAGACCAGAGTTCAGTCCAAGTTTGTTCGCTTTCTCAATCGCAAAAGACGCACTTTTGTTGTCATTCATGATTATTCGAGACTTGATTGGTTTCCCGGGTAAAATGAGGCACGTGCTTCATGTGGAGCTTTCTAATTGGCTAATTCAATCTTCGCGCCAAAGCCAAATTACTTGAAATCAACCTCTCACAGCAGTGTTCAACGAGTTCTTCCTGCTGTAAACAACTTTCACCTCAAACTTCTTTCGTTTTAGTTTTTTTCCTTTGTCCATTATCTACAGGAAAACCCTGATTCAACTGCAGTTTACATTTACTTTAACTCGGCCTGAAGTCTGAAGTTCTCACAGTGATTTTGGGTGAGTAAAATTGGTGTGTTGTCTACTTGGCGCCAAATTTAGTATCGTGCGCCGTTTACATGCTTTCATGAAATTTCCAGTTATCAAGGCAACAAAGCAAAAGGTGTCTAGCTTTAATTAGAAACTGGCACCAAATGCTCTATATTTACCATCGATCACCGCCCTTCTCTCCTTAGTAACAAGCAAATTTACTTTTGAAGACTCGTTCTGTCGTGATCAACAATGGAACCCGAAAGCCCGCCAAGAAAAACCGCGGTAAATCTCGAAGACAGTGGCTGTGTCGTAGATGGTTTGCGAAGCGCCCTTAGCGACGAAGGAGAAGATGAAAACTCTATGATGGTACGTAATTTAGATCCATTATCCTCCGTATAATTAAATATGTCGGTGAAGTAAATCTCTGTTAGTATTTTCCAGTTGTTTATCGTTCGAGCACGAGGGGTTGAAATGAATCGAAAGCATCCCCACGTGCTTTTTTTCGACGATTTATAAATTCCCAACCTAACCTCTCCACAACCAAACATATCTTTAAGATAGCAAATACGTTTTCTTAGCGTCGAAATATCGTTGTGAATTTTGCTCTATATTGTGAAAATTATCTCGTGATCTCTCTTCAATGAATGGAAGCGTAAATTATGCATGACGTCACATATGCGTAAGACGCTAAGTCTGAGCACGTGCTTTCGTCGAGTTTATGTTTATAAAAGTGTTCTGGATTTCGCTGTAACACCGCGCCTACAAAGATGACATCGGTGAGTGTCTCTTCCCTGATATTTTTATATTCCATCCGCGCCAAGTGTTCGTTATGCCTTACAATATTCTAAAGTTTAGAAGTTTTAGATTTGAATAAGAATAGAAATGTGTGGAATTGCAGAGGCCATTAATATGAGAGATATTGCTTCGAATATATAACACTCCATTAATTTCGTTCCGCTTTAGTATTTCGGTCCAGTTGCTTTGCTCAAATAACTAAAGAGGTCACCGGTGGGTTTGCAGTGAGCGTCACTTCATTGTTTTAGTGAAAGATCATGTAGAAACATAAGGATTTGAACGGCAAACTCAGTTGAGTTCCGCTACACTGCGCTAGTATAATGGACTTATTCGTTTATGTTAGAATTTTTAGCTTTTCTCGAGTTTCAAGCATGCTTTTGTAGTTTTACAGTGCCTATAAACCACATTTTGTTTTTTTTATCAATTTAGGTTTGCGATTTTGCTTTTATGGCGTGAGTTTCAAGACCAATTTGTAACCATCTTTGATTGATTAATTGCGCAACTTGGCGCGTCCAAAAGGTTACGTACCATATTGCCGGCAAGGCTAACTCAAGTCAATTCGCGACATATGAAACGCGTCTTATGTTGTTAGAAACAAATAAGAAGTCATGAGAAACATTAAGCATTTTCAAATTCAAGTTGTTTCTTCGAATCATCGTTTGTTTGCTTTGGCGTCATTGTTTGGCATGGCTTAGCGTGGTCATGGAGCTTGAATATGAACTGCTAAACATTGTTTGTTGATCACTATACTGTCCGCCCATATGTTGCAGTAATTTGTTTTATAGAAAGTCTAGTTCATAGCTGTTTGCTTTAAAGCGCTGTGAATGGCACCTTTAGAAGCCTTTGATTTGTACATCTGTACAAAGAAGTACAATGTGCATGTTTAAGGGACTAACGTGTTGACGGAGTAACTATGAGAAACAGCACCTTGCTAACAGTAGCAGTCCAGAATTCCTGACAAGTGAACTGAAGAGGGAATAACTTGGAAACAAAATGTTTGGCCGTGCTCTCTGTAGAATCACAGGGAGCCCAAAGGATTCCACTATGAAGTTTGGGCTGCCCAAAATTACAGTTTTGTTTAAATAGTGAGTTTATGCTGTTATGGGATGACAAAAGTTAGCTAGACTGAAGCACTGCTAGATCATAGCCCTGTTAAATATTTAGCACATTTCTGTAGACTGGGTGTGACAAAGTTAGATCTGTATTTAATTGATGACATGCCTTTTTTTCTACTACATAGCTTGATCATTTAGAGATGTCAGGCATGAATGAGTCCAAGTCGAGTCTTAAGCCTGATGACAGTCCCACATCCCAGGACAAGTGTTTCCATGTTATTGTTGCAAAATGGGAAGAATCCCCTGAGAGAAACAAGTGGAACACTCTGTGGGAACGGCATGGTTTGTCCATCATTCTGGTTTGTGTCACGGTACTCTTGTTGATTTACAGCATTGCAGCCATTGCTGTAAGTGGATTTGAGAAGGCGAAGTGGCTTTTTGGCATAACAATGTTCCTTTGGTTCTGCATGTCCTACATGTTTATTCGTGATCATTGTGGGGCTGAAATATACCGAGTATGTCTGGAACCTGTTATTGATGCTTTGAACAGTCGATGGCGATATTTGAAATGGTATGTAACACTTTCCTTTAATTTGACTCTGACTATATTTTATAATATAGTAAATTTTACATACATGTACATATTTTGAACAAGCTTGATTGTAAGTTCCTAGGCATTACGTGTCTAAATAAACTATTGTATTGAATCCATTCTTTTTCACTTAAATCAAAACCGAATTTGACAAGCCTTTTGCTCATGTTTTTTAACTTACATGTATAATGTATCTGTGGTTATGATGTTCCAAAATGTGAGGTTGGATTTGTCACTTGTACAAGTAAGCATTTACAAATTTAGCCTGTCTCTCTTGACTGAGTTGTACAAGTAAATGTGGGTTATACTGGCAAACAGTTGGGAAACGTACATTTTACAAAATACTGAGGGGGTGGGGGGAGGGTAAACCTGCCATGCACTAGCCTCGACAGTTTGTTGTGGTTCAAATTTTTTCTTTTTCAAACCAGTTTAATTTTTATTTTCCTTTGTCTCAGATTCATTACCATAATCAGAAACAAAGGAGAATAAGAATCAAACTGGTTTGAAAAATTTCTGAAACAAAAATTGAACCACAACATCTACAACGCGTACTACATATTAGGCTAATGAGGACGTTACTTAGCTTACTTTTTACATGTGTTTCATTCCAGGATCTTGCTTGTCGTTGTTTTGGTGGCCCTTGGAGTATTCTTTGGACTTGACACTGCGAAACAACCTGTACGCTTTATCTCTCTTGCTGGGCTATTCTGTAATGTCCTTTTTTGCTGGATCTTTTCCAAGCACCGAAGAAAGGTAAAATACTAACATTTCTTGTACATACAATGAAGAGAGTCATTTAAGCAGTATTTAGTTGTTCAAATTGTACAATGTATGTTTAAATTGTATTAACTTTCATTTTGCAACAGTTTACCTGTAATTAATTAGCACTGTGCACTCCAAAGTATTGCTGACTATTTTTTATTGAAATGGTAAAACCACAGGAAATTTTGAAGCACATAGAAGAACAAAGTAAACAGTCAACGGAGAATTTGTTAATAATCTGATTAGCAGTAGTAACCACAAACTAGTTCCTGTTGACTCGCAACAAGTGAAGTATGAATCCAACCAATTAAAATATAAAATGTCCTGTCAAAACGGAGGTTAAAAAGGACACATGTCCAGTGATGTCCTGCTACAGTAAGTAGGAAAACTTACTGCTCTATTGTTTGTATTTCCAGCACTGGCCTAATGATCATCATCTGACTTGCTTTTTAGGTTAAGTGGCGCCCTGTCATCTGGGGTCTCGCTTTGCAGTTCATTTTTGGACTCCTTATTTTACGCACTTCGATTGGCTTCAATGCATTCAAGGGCCTGGGCGGTCAAGTTTCTGCATTTCTCGAGTACACCAGTGTGGGCGCTAAATTTGTGTTTGGAGATGATTATGTGAAACATTTCTTTGCTTTCAAGGTATTTATACATGTAATTCTTCTTCTTTGACCCTTCCTGGATGCATTTTAGGGCATTGGAGTAGTACTTCATGTGTAAGGACTGTTTATTGCTGACAATAAACCTTTAGAGTATTTAGATTTCAAGCTGCCGCCCATTACTTGCCCTCTGTGGCCTAAGATGCATGATATTGTATTTCTAGTGTCTTATCGGTGCTTTCAGTAGCACCGATGGCCAACGAAAAGCATCAAGTATTTTGTTCAGCTGTCTGCCTTAGAGAGATACTAGCTTTATATGGAGTTTGGTTAAGAGACAAGTAAAATTCTGCTAGGACTACATGTAGGCAACCACTGATGTCAGCCTTACAGGGGTGTCAACTTTGAGAGGGTTGATTATAAATTGAACATGCACTGTATTTCCTTGAATAAATTCCCTGATTTAGCACCCTCCCTAGGATATCAGGGCTCGAAATAGCGGCCTGCCAATGGCCAAATGGCAGGTCAAATTTCAGGTTTGGCTGGCGAAAATAATGATGAACTGCCAGATGGATAATAAAATGGCAGGCGAAACTTACTGGACTGGTTTTATAACATTTTCTACTGCTCTTACCATGCTCCTTTATCTACTATTTCTTCCACAAATCAATCGTTCCCGACGAAAAATAATAAAGGTTAAAGTATAGGGTTGTCAAAAACCGCCGGTGAACGGCGATATCACCGGTACTGCGAGGTTTTCGCGGTCTAAAAATTGCCAGGAAAAGCGGGAAAAAATCAGCCGATTTAAAAACAAAAACAGAAATAAAAGCTTTTATAATGAAACTTGGGATGCGCCGATTTTCGTTTGAAGATTTTTTTGCCTGCATTGACATCCCGCACCTGTTTACTTTACTTTCACGTGCATTGTATGTAATCTGACATTTGCAAGTGCGCAAATTAAATATGGTGTTCACGGTTTGGTGGTTTCCAACTTTGTTAGTTTGCTGTCCGGAATAAAATCTGTTTTTTTTGCTTCAAAAAAACTTTCTAACTTTGGAGTCTGGCCATAATGCAATTGAAAACAACGGAACTGTCCGGGAACTGTGTACAACGTTCAAAAGGAACTAAACATTGTTTTATTTACTGTGTGTTTCAATTCGATCGAGTGTCAATTTATAAATAGCGGTGTCACGTAATAAATTTTCAGTGACCAAAAACCTCGGTAAGGTAATTTCAACATACTTGCACATCGGCATGAAAGTTAGCTTGTGAACAGGCTCTCCAGTGGAATGTAGGGCAAAGAAAAAACGGCGAACGGGGAGCTTTCCTGCGGCTCGCTTCACTCGCAGACTTTTCCTCGCAAGTTTTATCTTCGCGGTGCTGTCTACTTTCATCATACCCCACAAGGGGTACCTTAAGTCATACCCCACAAGGGGTACCTTAAGTCATACCCCACAAGGAGGCCTGTTCACAGACTACATGAAAGTCAGAAGTTCGAAAGTATGAAAGTTAAATACAATAAAACAATACTTTACTGTCTTCACCCTTGCTAAAGGTTTGATGTAAACAAATAAAAGGGATCTCCCAAACTTTAGTCGATTTTCCCATGTTCTATATGTCTCTGATCGGAGTCTATAATTTTTTCGCGAGGAATCTCAAAAGAAACTTCATTAAAAGAAAAAATTTCGATATGTATGGAGGAGATATGTGGCAGGCCAAAAAATTAAATGGCAGGTCCAAATTTGTTTGGCCTGCCAAAAATAAAAAAAATGGCAGGCTATAATTTTTTTCTATTTCGAGCCCTGAATATATGCCCCCTTTGTGCCATGAAAACTGTAATAACCAACAATGAAACCCTCACCATTAAAAAGAAGATAAAAATAATTATTGTACAAAAGGCACACAGGTTGAATTTACTCCACATTCACCACAAAGGACAATCAATTGTAAGGCAGCTTATTGGTGTTGAAGAGAAACAAATATAAAATCTTAAAATAAGCCTGCTCCAAGCATTTGTGTGAGGAAATACAGCATGTCATTTTGTTTATTCATGCTGTTTAATGTTTTACTTTTCAGGTTCTTCCTATCATTATTTTCTTCAGTTCTGTTATAAGCGTTTTATACTATGCGGGCGTAATGCAGGTGGTCATCAAGAAGATTGCATGGCTCATGCAGATTACCATGAAAACGTCTGGTGTTGAATCTTTGAATGCTGCTGGCAACATCTTCATTGGACAGGTACTTTGATAGATAAAATTTGTTAAACCTCTAATAAGAAGCAGGGTGGCTTATTTATTTCAAGTGCATTTGAGGCTTGGGATATTGGGTGACCACTCCCTATGTTATCGACCTTAAATAAATTATTACCATAACTATTACTAGGGGTGCTTATCATAATTTAGTGAAATGCAAAAAGGTTAACCATTTTTTTTTGTAATTCATAAATTTCAATAAGTTCCCATACAAGAATAATATGTTAAAAATAACTTGCACAATATGTATGACTTTTCCATCATAATAGGTGGTGGCATGGTGACCACCAGGATACATAGTTGCCATTTGTTTTGCTAAACGTAATGAAGTAATTGCCAATTTTATGCAGACAGAGGCACCTCTTTTGGTCAGGCCTTTCTTGGAGCATGTCACAATGTCTGAGCTTCATGCTATAATGACAGGAGGTTTTGCAACCATTGCTGGAAGTGTATTGGCAGCTTACATCGAGTTTGGAGTGTCTGCATCCCATTTGTTAAGTGCATCTGTGATGTCTGCCCCAGCAGCTCTTGCGATATCAAAATTGATGTATCCTGAGACTGAAATTCCAGAGACAATGAACGAAGCGGACATTGATCTTCCTAAAGGGTAAGTCACTTAATGGAACTTTAACCCTTTAACTCCGATGCGTTACACGCAAACATTTTGGGTCCCTTATCTCTGAGCGGTACTGTACAATACTATATTTCCTAAATATTATATTGTTTTCTAAACTCAAGTTGTTGTTGTACATGTAAGTTGTTGTGTTTAATTCTATTCAACCCTGTATTGATCAGAAGTAATTCCTTTTTATTAGCAGCATAAAAATGGATGCAAGTAGTGTTAGCATTAAGTTGGTAAACCTGCCTCTGAGATCCCTGCCTTTCAATTTCTGACTAAAACCTGGTACATTGTATGCGATGCAGGTTAGATGCTTCTCTCATACTTGTATTGTTTTTTTTTTTATATATAGCAATGAAAGAAATATTATTGAAGCAGCTGCCAAAGGGGCCTCTACTGCCATAGCGTTGGTTGCCAACATTGCTGCCAATTTGATTGCTTTCCTTGCATTTCTTGCATTTTTCAATGGAGTGTTGTCATGGCTTGGGTCCATGGTTGGGTGTCCAGAACTTAGTTTTGAGGTATGATTTTGTTTTACTGTTATGCAGAGCTGTCAATAAGGGCTGGGAGGTTTCCCCTTGGCAATTATCTGTTTGAGCCCTGGCTACTTCGATAGAAAAATAACACATTGGTAACACCGGCAACCAATAATTTGCACCGGCTGCTTTCTTCACTTCCCCACCAAGTTAAAAAATTACTGTCAGCCCTCAGTTGCTGTAAAATTGAGCTCCATTTTTATTTCATTTGAGGCTACATGTACATGTACTGTCATGTCACAGAAGTTTCCTGGTCATTGAAATGAGCTTGAAATAGCAGATGGTATCATGCAACTATGTTTCAGGTCATTGTTTCAAAAACATTTTAACATCAATTCAGTTCAGTTTTTAATGAGTCTGAAAAAGTATGTTTCAATTCAGTTTTAGTTTTGCTCACAATTTGCTGTGTCATTATGAAAAAAGGTCTCTTGTAAGATGCATTGCAATTCTCTCCTAATTTATTCCAAAATTGGCATTTCATTAATTTTGATGTACAACACACATGTATATACATATACTTTTGAGTGAAACAGCACTGTATACATGTGTACATGTACTGTGTAAAATTCTCATTTTATGTTTTTGTTAAACATGCAAACATTTAAACCCCATGACAATACAAAAAGTCGTAAGGTGGGGAAGAAGGTTTTTGTTATGCAAACAAATTCTTAAAACTGAGAAGAGGATCTGTAAAGCAGCCAGTAAAGAAAATTTACTATACATGTATCTATAATTAATTAGTAAGGTTATTCATTGCACCTTTTTCTTTCCACTTGCAGTTCATTTGCTCTTATGTTCTTCGTCCAGTTGCCTTTATTATGGGTGTGGAATGGAGAGACTGTGATGTTGTTGCTAAACTGCTGGGTATCAAGACTTTCTTAAATGAGTTTGTTGCATATGCCAGCCTGTCTGACTACATCAAGAATAGGCAGACAGAAAACGGCTTACGTACCATATCGGTGAGTAGATGATTGTTCCCTTCTACATATATACAGGTTCCTTTTTTTTTTAATTACATCCATTTTGAAATCACTGGTGATCCTTGCAATCTACATGTAATTGGCTCTCAGCAGTGCGATTAATTCCCGAATTGCACTATTTTTTTTTGCTCCAAATTGCATCTTTTTCTCAGCAGTGCGATTTATTCCCGAATCGCACTGTTTTTTGCTCTAATTCTCATCTTTTTCTCAGCAGTGCGATTTATTCCCGAATCGCACTACATTGTATTTTTTGCTCTAAATTGCATCTATAAGTCTCATCAATATTGGTACTGACTAAAATCCTGTATTTGGGCAATTAAATTGTGCGATTTCAAAATGGATGTAATAAAGTGGCAATTGAACTTAGTGTTGTGCAATTTTGGTCTGAAATCATACTTGTGATTTAAAATCGAACTTGCGCTGCACGCTCATTCGATTGTGAAATCACGCATATGATTTCAGACCAAATTGCACTCCACTCAGTTCAATTACCATTATAAATAGACAAGGTTAAGAGGTGATTTTGAGGTGACAAGATTTAGATTTAGAGGTGCGGCTTCTACATAGAATCCTAAAGTGTGACGTCACAAAAACCTTAATTTGTGAAATTATGGGATTTGATCAGATATTCAGAAAGAGCATGACGAAAAATGCCTGCTTGCCAAAACTCAGCATCTTTTTGCAATTTGGGGGTGAAATATGGGCACCGTTATGCTCTGACGACTCCAGACAAACCCTTCTAATTTTGCCTCAGTTTCAAACAAATTTTGTTTTTGTGATGTCATCACTTTAGGACTCTAAATACAAGGACAAGCATCTGTCTTAACCCTTTCACTCCTGTTTACGTCGACCGACGTAAAAAGTTCATAAAACTGTAAATATTTGGTCTGTTTCAATGAACTTTTGACACAAAAATGGTCTCGGAAAGATCAGTTCATTTCCAGAATAAAGTTGTACCCCCTATTATCTATGATATGGTTGACCACCCCTGGAACTTTTGACAGAGAATGAAAGGGTTAATGCACAGCACATGGTTTCTCTTATAATTAAAGTTCAGCCCAGTCATGGCTGGTATTCAGTATACATGTAACAGCATTGAAGTAAGACAGCTAAGGTAAGTAACATGGCTGCTGCAGGGGAGTGACTAGTGAAAGTCCTACACATGAGACATTCAATTGGAAGAAAATTAATTTGTTATTGACTGAAGTCCTGCAACTGTAAACAAATGACATTGGAACACCCTTAAAAAGATTTACAGAAACATCATTATTGAAAGAGATTTTGGAAATACATGTACCTTGTTGTTTTGGCTGTGTGCTCCCCCCTCCCCCCAGTCAATGGTTATAATGCTTGCTGTCCTGTATGAACTGTCAACATTGATTGGGGGAGAGAGGGAAAGGAGGACATCCATGTGCTTATTTTCTGAATCATAAAACAATATGAGTGTGCCAAGTCTTTTGTCCATGATTGTTAGACAGGTCTCTTTTGGCATTTCACTCCTAGTTTGAAACTGGAAAAGAAATGCATGGTAGCTTATTTTTTACAAAATGGAACAACACCACATAACAGTGCTGCTCAATAGCTTTTATATTGATTGTTTAGACTTAACCTTGCATGACTGTTATGATTGGAAAAGGGATTATTCAAAAGGATCTCAATTAACCAAACATTTGAGAATCTATTTAACCTGGCAACTCAGGTTGAGTACTGGCTTTTAGAGAACCTACTGTGCCAAAGCGCCACTGAGCTGCACCAGAAGCTGCACCTGCACCAAAAGCTAACCAGCTAATTATAGGCAAAAGCTAACAACATTCAGTAATATGGTTTATCTGAAATGTATAACAGCTAACCCTAATCTGTATTAACATGTAACAGCAGCTTAACCTAACCATCCCCAAAAGACAGATAGCAAAACCAAAAGCTTTAATTTATTGAGTTCCTATTGATTCATCCCTTTCAATAGCCACCTGTTAGTACTGGCTCTGGGAAGGAAAGGATTAACAGAAAGTGGGTTGACAGTTTATTGTGAAAGAAAATTTGTAATTTAAATTTTAGATATTTGCAAGTTTTCATTTCTTAAACAGGTTTCCTGTACATGCAAACCAGTGTTAGTAGAGGCAACTATGACCATAGTCTGCATGCACAACAAAGGAAAGGATGGCATTGCATGTTTTAAACTTTCAGCTTGATGTTGGCAAATGCACGCTTAACAGCATGATGCTTGATCTCTGAATACATTTGTAAATTAAATGTAAAGAACAGCAACGAGAGTAAAATTTTTAACCTTCTGTTCAACTGAACATTTATTTACTTCCTCTTTAACATATGACAAGATATACTGTTTGAGCCTTTTATTAAATTCTTAAATGCTGTTGACATGACTCAGAATGCAGTTTTCCATTTTGAACCTTAATGACATTTCATGAACCACTTATCATAAACATGCACTCATTAACTGTTACAACTGAATTTCTAAAAACCTCTTGCTCATACTAAACACTAAATAATGATATTTAATAGTTTTTACCCTTCTTTTAACTGTTATTCCTTTTTTCCCAACAAGCAATACTCAGTCAGTCAATCATTGATTTATAATTCTATTTACCACACATAAAATGAATGTACACTTCAATGATAATTAAAAAGAATTTAAGAATTCACAAAAAATTGTTACAAATTTCAATACCCTATTTCAACTCTCCCTGGCCTTTATTATAACCTTTATTTTGACACAATAAGAATTTGAGGCGGTACGCACCTCTCGGAACGCCTCACAAGATTGGCTAAGAAAACAATAGAACAAACAACAGAACAATGGACCCTAGACCTAAAAACAATACAAGTGCGTGATAACCAGGTCCAATGAAATTAGAGGTTCTGAAGAGGTGCGTGGCTACTGAAGAATTTAAGCCATTAAGAGCTTGTGGGGTCGTGTGTAAAATAAATAGTAAAATAATACAATAATTATAATAAGTAATACATGTAGTAAAAACATTAAAAATGCTGCTCGTCTAATAATTAAGAGTTACTCCCCATAATAAATCTGGTGTATATAAAAGTATTTATTTTAAATCCCTTTAAAGTTCAAACAAGATTCCTTATGATAAAATTAATGTAAACTTACATGTATGTTAAGAACATTGTCACTTAAGCTCTTAGCACCAAATGCTCACTGCATATTGAAGTCTTTATTTCTAGTAATAAAAACCTTTATTTTAGATTGAAAAATAAACCATTGACCTTTTAGCCATGATTATCAAATATAGAATATGTCTTAAATCTATCATTAATAAAAAGCTGATGTAAAGCTCATTTTATTGAAATGATGAATTAAACTTGTAAGGTTCTTAAATAACCCAGATTTTAAAAACAATTACTTCAATTCTCCTTACATAAAATTTGTATAATAATACATATTACCCTCAAATTAAAATAAGCCTTTGTTTTCTTTTAACACTGATATGGACATATCAATTCTCCCAAATTGACATCTAACAGACACTGGTGAGTTAAAAATAAAATTCCCTATTCTGTCTATCATATGTTGTGATTCTTTAATGTAATTAAAATTATAAAAGAATGATCACTGACATAAATGTTGTGTTGTACATTCTCTAAGTTCCTTAATCTCTTTTTGTTCATCTTGAATTTTAACTTTGTTGCTCTTCATTTTCTACTATTTTTACAACCTGCATTCCAGGATCAATAGTTTTAGTCTCTTGTTTACAATCTCAGATCTGCAAATTCTTTCACATTTTCTAAACCTGCAACAACATCCAAATAACAAAAGCATTAACCTCTTTTTTGTAATACTTTAAAGATGGAATTTTTTCTTTTTAAAATACAGTACCTGAAAATATTTTAATAACTACTGTAGTATAGAATTTCTTATAATAGCAGCTGCTGAATTATTGTTCAACTTTTTTCCTAACTTACAGCCTTAAAAAATTTAAAGTAAATTATTTAATATTGCAATATTTTTTTATGAATTGCATCTAAATTGGTTTGTTAGTGCAATCAGCATTTAAAATTTTATTTGTAAATTAAGTTTTTATAACTGTCTGTAAATAAAAGTCTGAAAATAGAAGTGCTTTAAAAACATGGCATCTGTAAAGTTATATGTAATCCTGATAATAATATTTAGTGTTATGTTCCTTTGAACTGCAATATAATATGCAATAACTTCGTATTATTTATTAAGTCACTAATAACAACAATGTAATAATTATTGATAGATGAGTATTAGGCCATTTACCTGTAAAATTGACAGTTACTTTAATAAGTTAGTAAGTATACTAAGAGTAAGTAAATTGATTCATAGTCAATAGTGTAGGGAGTGGTCTCCCTAGGAGCACCAGGCTAATGTTTAAAAACACTTGACTGTGTATATGATATAAAAAACATGCTTGATATAATCTGTTGCACTAACAACCTTGCGAGAGCAAAATTCAGTTGGGGTTGTTGCCAAACAACTCATACATGTACATTTCTTAAACTTGTATTTTAAAGGCAGTCTAAATTAAATATCAGTCTTAAGTTTTAACAAAGTACCAGACAGCTTTTACATTGTTTTCGTAACACTTTAAATCAAAGATATTGTATTTGTAATATTTTATTTACAATACAATGGGTGTAAATTTATAAATGGATGTTAAAAAACATAATACATAATACATACAGAAACATAATACAAAATACATACAGAAACATTACATATGATAAATTACAGCTATGTGGAATTTATGTTTGTGCATAATCTAACTCAAGTTCCAACAACAATGACACAATAAATGTGTGAACATTTCCGCTGCTAGGTTAGACCGGTAAATAAAACAATAAACAGAAAAACAAAGAAATAAACTAAAAAATTAAATATCCTTTATCAGCTTAGATGGCTTAAAAAATCTATTGATTGTCCACTTATGAAAGTTAACACAAAATGCAACATTTTTGGCATAACTCCATAACCTTGCAGGATTACTAAACAGGTTTCAATTATTATGAAAATTAAAAAACCTGTGAACTTGATAATCACTTATTATACAACATGTTAATAGTTTGTGACCACCAACATGCAACTTACTGTTAAATTAGTGTTAATTATCATTACATTAAATTGCAACAAATATACATAATTATAATATTGATCTGAATTAAGTTATGCTTGGCAATTCTGTTAATCTAAAACCACCTCTTACCAATGTTAATCAAGATTAATTTTTACCCTCTAACATTTCTGTCTAGTTTAATCTGTATTGTGGAATGATTGTTTATCATGCAATGTGACACTACAATAACAACATGTAACCTTTGCATGGACCTTCTTCACCATTAATGGCAGCATGTTCTCAATGCATGAGCTTTTGCCATCTTTCTGGTTAATATTGATGGGTTTATTATAAGCTCTTTACAAAATGGTCTTGCATGTTGTTAAATTTGTCAATAATATTTATTGCAATGAATAATTGGTTGGTTGAATTACTTGATTGAAAGTCTTACCTCCAAGGATTTCATCAACTTTCTTCTCAATGAAAAATTAATATTTTCAGGAGTAAAAATATAAAAGGTGAAATCATAAGGTGATATAACAAGTAACACTTCTAGTGATGTTGCTGACACACTTCTTGATTTTGTTTCATGAACATTAAATTTGCCCTGATATTTTGCTGTCAGATGTTGAATCACAATAGGTTCTTTTAGCTTTGCAACAAAGGACAAATTCCATTGCCATTGTATCTTCTGCACCTAATAATCATTGTTTACTTACTTAGGGCCTGGTCGCACTACAGTCAAAAACAAAAATCCGCCCGTGCAAAAATCGAGGAAAACAAAAGAAACCGTTCCGGTGGGACACTCTTTTTCTGGAATGTTTTTGTTTTAATGTCATTTTGCACGGGATAATTTTTGTTTTTGACTGTAGTGCGACCAGGCCCTAATTAAAGTTGCACTTCACCAGTGTTGAGTAATTAAATTCAATCAAATTAAATTAGGTATGTGGAACAACCTTCTTACACTGCATATACAGGATGATTCACATTTATGTTGATTGATTAACTGATACAACAACTTTGCACTGTAAGATTTTCAGTGTGATCACTACCTTTGATTGCTCTATTTTAATAATCTATTCACTTCATTTAATAGTGTAAATAACTTTGCTGTACTTCTAGGGATCACAACACTGTGTTTAATAATGTCTTGCTGGGATTTATGTGTTTAAACAAGGACACTGACTATAAAAGGGATAGCTCCGCCCCCTCTTTGTCACACCATCACTGCTTCAACGGCTAATCAAAGATGGCTGACTGCGAGCAACACGGAGGAAGACCGTTGCCCCAAGAAATAGGTCTAATTCTACCTTTACTAGTTCAATCTTGTATAGGATTTATCTTTCACGAAAATAAAACTTAAAACATTATTTGAATTTATGCGCCTTTTAGCATGAATATAATATTTTAGCTTTCCAAATTTGAATTTTGCGCGGTATAAACGGTTCTCCATTGGCGAGCGGATGCACTTGATGTTGACAGTTCAGTGTCAAGTGTGAAATGACTGGCGGCTTGGCCTGGCCCAGGTTCCTTTTATAGTCAGTGTCCTTGTTTAATTAACAGCATTTTTCAGTATTATGATATATAATGTTGTGCAATTCACTCAAGTCTCTTTGGGTAATGGTCCACAAACATTGCATTGATTAATTTTATAAGTTCTTATACAGAGTTAATGCATACATTTTTGTAGTTTTTCTTCACTCCTTTTTATTCATAACTTGTATACAAGTTGACATTGTCATTTCATATTACTTATTGTAATAATTATTGGTTCCATTAACAACTACTAAAATTCCTCTTGTGCCACCTGAAATATTTTGACTCTATTTAAAAGGCTGACTTATTTCACTCTGTTCATCTTATTTTACTCATATCATGAAAGGCAACATCTTTGTCCTGTTACTACTCTGTCAAGTTACATTTTCTTACCCGACAGTACTTTGTGCTCTTTACCTAACTCTCCTGACAGATTCGTTCAGAGATTATAGCTACATATGCGTTATGTGGCTTTGCCAACTTCAGCTCGATCGGAATCCAAATTGGCGGCATGGGTCCTTTAGCACCATCAAGAAGAACAGACATGGCTAAAGTTGCTTTGCGTGCACTGGTTGCAGGTACAATAGCCTGCTTCATGACAGCGTGTATTGCAGGTGAGATGATTAACTTGTTGTTTGTTTCTGTATTTGTTTGTCTTATCCAAACAGATCCGTTCTGAAATTATCACGACATATGCTCTTTGTGGGTTTGCCAATATGGGCTCTATGGGTGTTGTGATTGGTGGGCTTGGCCCCATGGCCCCAAACAGAATACCTGATATATCCAAGGTATCAATCAGGGCCCTCGTTGCTGGGACTATAGCTTGCTTTATGACTGCATGTGTTGCAGGTGAGGTGTTTCAACAATATTCACAAAACCTTGCTATAAAGTCTTAAGGAGGCTTGACTCTTCCTTTTTTACCGTGGCGTGTACAGTGCTGGAAATAATTTTTCTTGCTTAGAAGGACATGTGTCCTTTCAAACCTCCCTTTTGATCGGACGTTTCACAAAATTGGTCGGACATCCACCATTTTGGATTTTTCCTGAAACACAATCTGTAAGCATACATGACGTGCTATAAGAAAGTTTGCAATGCATTGTTGGGCGATTTCAAATGACACGGCCTTTTCTGAATTTTCTCGAATTGAGAGCCTTTTACAGCAAAATAAATTTTACAAACAACGTAAATTCTTATTGTAATGTTTTTGGAATCAAATGCGATGAGTTAACAAGACTTTCAAGGCAATAGCTAAGTAATTTTTATGCTCGGGGGGTTTGGATTTTTGTCAGACAAGGTCTAATGACTGACTGTTATTTCCAGCACTGGTGTATGTTTTGAAATCAAAATTTTGCAGGAAGACATGATTTGATTGCTTTCATTCTTCACCAAGTGTATGAAATGTGATCAAAGTTTTATGCTTTACTGGTTTCCAAGTGAAAGTGGTTACTATAGCAACACCAGTTGATTGCCCTTTGTTTTAAACAATGTCACTTGTCTTAAAATCTAGTCAGCCACTTTTTAAATGAAAAAATGCTGTGAAAACCCAGTTCTTTACACACTCGAGCTTCTTGGAATAACACACCACTAAAATCACCTCAAAACAACTTGTCTAAATGGCCCTCACTGCAGCTTTCATTAACACACAAACTCTGATGTTCAAACTTCAATCAATGTTCGCATTTCATAATTGCTGTCAGTCACTCATTACATTGTATATGATGACAACAATTGGATCCCTTAAAACAAAAAACAATAACAATGGTTTGTCTCAATGAATACATCAAATGATCAATCACAACACACACATGACATTTTATTCTGCTGCATTAAGCACCCTTGTTTTGTAAAACATGCATCCACTATGATAATTATGGCAGTAAAAAATGAAGTTGTCAGTGAAAAATAAAACTTTAGATTTGGCATGTTCAGTTATTGAAAAGAAAATTGTGGAGTTACAGTGAAAACCTGCGTATAAGAACCTAGATTTTTTCCAAGTTAGCCTAAAAAGGACTTATATATTTGGTGTCTACTGAGAATTTAGACTTTATATTTAGGTTCTTGAATAGGTTTTTATTTTCATGCTGGTGGTCCAAGAACTACGTCTACATGTAGTATATATGGGTGTGTTCCCTTCCTTATGTATAAAAAAACATGTAACTATGTCTTCAAAGTACGACTTCACCATATTCTAAGCAAATTCACACCCTGCTCTTAGTCCTGACTTTCCATTTGTTCTGATCTTCCAAATAAGAACCTGTTCCAATTTTTAGGCTCAACAAGTTCTTTGATAATGGAGGTTTAAATGCCAACAGTTTAGCTTGCAGTTTTGTAATCCACTAGGTTCTTATATGCAGGTTTTTACTGTATTGCAGACATTGCATTCTTTCTTCCCTGGAGCCATTAACTTGTGGAATAATTTACCACTGGGCTGTAAAAATTGTGCCTCCTTGTCGTCACTTTCTTCTAACTTGTATTCTTACTACCTAAACCTCCCAACAAACTTGGTCGCCACCACATTGTTAACTCCTACCCACTGTGTCCACTGTCATTTTATTACTTATATTTTTTTAACTGAAGGGGGCAGTTGTCAATTGGGACTTCGCCCTGTTTCTGTCTCTTGTCCCTGTTTCCATCCCTTGTTATTTATAATTTTTTTGTTTTGTGACAAGCTTAATAAACTAAACTACATCCAAACAACATTATAATAAAAAAAAAATTATATTGTGCATGTTACATTTGAATATGTTCACACATGCATAGAACTGCAGAGTTGGACCTTTAGTATTTGTTAATCAGGCTACAGCAACAATGACCTTGTTTTGTTTTCTTTTCAGGTGTTCTCTATGACGAGACACTGTATGAGGCTGCTGTAAAAATTGCAACCACTGCTGCTCCCAATGGCACATTGCCTACCACGCCCTCTTAAATGTAACTGTACATTGTTTCTGTAAATAGCTTAAAGTAAACGGGGTTCAGGGGTGGTCGGGGAGTGATCCAAGTCTGGTTTTTTCTTTTACATCAATACATCGTTAAAATAACTGAGTTTATACAGGAAATTAATTATTGAAAACTCATGAAATAGATTGTTTGTTTTTTTTGCTTATCTTGTTATAATATGCAATGACTATCACATTTTGTTTCACCGCTGAAGTTAATTTACATCTTTAGAAATGTGGGGGTTAACAATGAACTGACACAGTGCTTTAGATTTTTTTGTGCTTGCTTTAGTTTTCATTGATAAAACAGGCTCAGGCACATACACATGCAAAGGAGACAAGTTTCTTTTCTAATGCTTGTGCTTATCTCATTACGGTTCTTAGGCTTATGCATGCATAGACACTGTCATATTTGAAGGTGTGTAAATAAAGCAGCAATTTCTGTAGTAAATCAAAATTTTAAATCATAATTATTTAAGGGATTTTTTTTGTAAATAAAAGCAGATCACCCAGCTGGGTTAGCTTTGTCAAATGTGGAAAGATGGGGAAAAGGGGACAGTCCCTGAGGATGGGAACCAAGAAAGGAGTGGGGTGGTGTTATCCATTTAAAGGGGATATATCACCATTTTCATTATTACTTTAAAAAGCTCAAATACATTAAGTAATTACATCAATGGAAACCCCAAAGTAATAGTCTAGTTTTCTTTATGCAGTAAGACTATAAATACTGTGCCTTTGACTGCAGATGGCCATGATGGAAGTGGATTGCAATTGAAGAAATTGGGCCAATTTTATCACGTTCTTTTCTTATGTCTTAGGGAAATCGTATAGAACTGATTATGGTTTATTCTCCCTGTGCGAATTAACTGGATATCTCTCTCTTAGTGTTCTTGAAATGTGAAAAATGTGCTTTATAGTTTTAAATTTAGCACTGTCTTGACCTATAAAAACATAAAATCCCCATGACATTGCTCCTTTAAATGTGCAATGTCAAGTGAATTCTTTCTCATTTGACTAAGTATATTTGATCGTTCACATTGGCCAACGTTTTCAAGTTGGAATCCATATTCATTCGGGCCATCTTCAGCCAGAGACACTTGATTGTTTTCACTGTAGGCGTATGGTACATGTATAGTTATCAAAACTGGAGCACTGTTGTGATATTCGCCATTAAGGTTGTTTTATAATAGGATAATCGATTGTTTGTTGAAACACAGGGAAATGTCACTAGTGATAAAACTAGGGCCTGTAAATCTAAATGAAGTTTATAGATACTTTATACTGGAATTTTACGCCACAAAACAGTGGGTTCTTTTACGAGGAGCGCTAAAGAAAGAACTAAAAAAAAGCAGTGATGATAATGCTGTGGCAAATATGGGTTGGAGGTTCTACCTCTTATTTTGTAAAACCTCAAGGGTATAAATGTTTCTCTTTTATAGAAGCATTTTCTTTCAATCCGCCTTTTTACCTTGCATTCCCCACCCGCATTTAAACAAGTCTTGATACGCCACTAACGTTGTCACACGTGAATTTGTTTTGTAAACAAGTCCATATTTTAATTCACGACATAAAAAAAAAAACAGGGCAAATTGTTATTTTTTCCTTAGATCTACTATTTTGATGGTTTTAATATTGTTTTAGAATAATAAAGATGGTAACATTTTATGTTAAGCAACTTTGGTGTTTCTGATCAATTGTTTTCCTTTTTTTTGTCTTGTTTTTCCTAACTTTAAACTTGATGGTCGTTCCGTTAATTAGCTGGTTTAAGGCGCAATATTTATTTATTTTATGAAAACTCAGTGAGTATGATTTACCTTACCTTGGCCTTTTAACCCCCCTCCCCCCCCCCCCCCCCCCCAAAAAAAAGGCGTTTCTTCTTTGTCCGTGTTATTTTACTCGACTTGGCTGTCGTGTGGTAAAAGCACATTCAATTTTAAATGCCCAATTTTGACAAGTTCCACCAAACGGATTTTTTTGCTATGTGGACCACCCTTAAATACAATGGGGTGAAAAACATGTTGCAATTTGATTGATGATGACCGCAAAAACTTCCAGATTGACTGGACTGTACTGTAGGACTGACAAGTGAAAGTCTTGCACACATACATACATACATACATACATACATACATACATACATACATACATACATACATACATACATACATACATACATACATACATACATACATACATACATACATACATACATACATACATACATACATACATACATACATACATACATAAACTTTATTATAGTGTCTGGTCGTTCTAGCGCCTAAATGGCACTAATTGGGGACACACAATAAATCATGTAAAATCATAATCAATATTAAAAAAAAAAAAATAATAAAACATTAACTACCTACTAACTAAAATGTTCTATTTACAATATAATATAATGCTATAATATATTACTAAAAATAAAAATATTTAAAAATATTTTAATATCAATTTATAAAGGCATTCCATGGAAGAAAACTAATTTGTAATTGACTGAAGGTGGACAAATGACATTGGAACACTCCTTAGGGGCCGATTACATGGCAAATTTTAAGCCCGGGCTGAGATTTCAGCCCGGCTTCCAAAATAAATCCTCTTAAAATGAAGTTTGCGATTACATGAACAAAGTTTCAGCCCGGTTTCAGAAACCGGACTGGAATTTTCAGCCCGGCCAAACGGGCTGAAATTCGCCATGTAATCGCATCAGAATTTCAGCCCGGGCATTCTCGTCCCCAGAGCCTTCGTTTCGTTTGGTCAGCGGAAGAAACGAAGGGCTGTGGTAACAGTGCCTTCCGGATGTCGTAAAATCCACGACATCCGTTAGCGCATGCCTAATGCATTAATGTTCTATTGCGCTTGCTCAGTGCTAGAAACCGGAAATAAAAAAACCTTTCGTGTGTGCATTCTCGTCCCCAGAGGCCTCGTTTCATTTGGTTGAGCTCTGGAGACGAGAATGTTGTGTGTGTGGAATGGCGTTCGAAACGACTGTACAAGACTTAACAATTACAGGAAAACATCGCGCTAAAAAAGAAAGAAGAAAAGCTTTACGTGCTGCTGTTATTTAGAAGAAGAATGTCTTTGTATTTTGCCTACTGGGTTTAGAAATTCCTCGATAAGTCAACCGATTTCTTTCGTTTGGGAGCTGTGTATTTATCGTTTCGGCACTGAACGCTATCATATCCGACCAAATCAGTTGGTGGGACAGCTACGTTTGTTGATGGACACGCTGTGGTCATTGATTAGGCTTATTTCATCGAACAGTGGTAAGATATATCCAGGAATTTTTGTTTTGGATTCGTTTCATGTTATTTTAATTGGGCTTCGAGTGACCTTCGTTTCCCTAGATTTGTATTTCAAGTTGTAGCAAAGAGTACTACCTAATAAAGAAAATATAACTTGCTTACGAGAGTGCTGATAGCGTTGTTGTTGTTGTAACCTAGTGGTAATATTTCTTTTCACCCTTGGGCTTTCTTCAGGATTTCTGCCTCTCCTGTAATTAATACTCGTCCTTGTTGCAAGCAACATACTTCTTTAATATTCGCGTGGCCGCTTATAGCTTCGTCTTCCAAGACACATACTGATTATTTTCGGAAACGAATCGCTCATATTTGATGACAATCAGACCCCGTTATACTTTAAAAATTTAGCAGCCGTATCTTTACCTGCTAAACCAAACAAAACTGGGTGACATTGGTCGTTGAATGCGTTGAAATTAAAACGTTGGTTTTGGACCACATTTTGTGTCCCTTGAATAGGAGGTGTCCCCTGAATAGAGGTGTCTCAAAGGAGAGGTTCCACTGTAGTTATAAGCAAAAGCTAACGTTAATGTGATTTATCTTGCATGTTTTACAACTAACCCTAATCTGTATTTAACAGCTGTAGCAGCTAAACCTAACCTTCAACAAAAGACAGCCAGCTAACCCAAAAATTGCTAAAACATCTTGCATAAACCATTATGATAATAATTTTATAAATGTTAATGAAATGTGATTTAACTCTACTAGCATGTTTTTGTTTTAAGAATGAAATTTAAATGACATCACATTCATAATAAGCATATTGGAAAATGATGTAAATCCAAACAAACTCACAGACGCAACACTCAAATCTAAAAATATTCTACCACTATCAATTATTTACTTGATTTTCGATAATAAAGGGTTATGGGCACTTTAAGCTGACCAGTTAGTTATAAGCAGAAGCTAACAACAATAATGTGATTTATCTGACATGTATAACAGCTAACCCTAATCTGTTATTAACAGCTGGCGACTGAATTTAATCTTCGCCAAAAGACAGCCAGCAAACCAATGAAATGAGGTCCTATTGATTCATCCATTTCAACAGCCACCTTTAAGTACCGGCTCCTTTATGGGGGTGGTTCAAAACGTGGACCCCCTTTGGAGCCCCTTTTTGGATCCCATCTGGACCCTGTCAGGACCCCTATCTGGACCCCCATCCTGGAAATGCACAGATGTCTGTAATTGAAATCTACATGTGACGGCTAATGTTATCTGAAGTTAGGATGAAAACGGAAAATATTGAAGTGAAGTAAAGCAAATGAAAATAGCCAATATTTCGGCTAACCAAACTAGCCTCCTCTGGCCATTAAAATTAGCCCATTTGCTGTAGTGTCAGCCTTTATACATTCAGTTTCGGTTTTTTTTTTCACACTTCCAGCGACGTCTGGCTCGAGCATTTCTACATTATGAGATCCAGTGCGCTTTTTCTACACGTCCTGTGGACTTTTGTAATTAAAGGTTTCCATTCTAGCAATTATGCACTCACCAAAGTTAAGATGTTAAGCCTGGGAGAGGAAGGATATATTCCTCCTGGCCAAATATGAATCAAATCCCTCACTTTGGACATACAATCGTCCCAACCCTATCCAGACTTCAAGTCAAACTCCCAAGGGTGGGGATAATGTGTGTTAAATTTCTGTGTATTGCAATATTGCATTGCGGAGAAGCAAGAAGAAAAAACAATGTGGTGGCTGGAATTAGAAACAAAACACATTATTGCCAAATTAACCAGCAAATTGTGCATATCGTCGTGATTCCCCATCTTCAAATTCTGCCATCCTCTATTTAAGTTACCCCGACCAAGTGTACCTCAATTTATGAAATCCCTATTCATGATACCACATTGGGTCTAATTTTGGTTCTTTCCCATTTTTACTTGCTTTCACTTCAATGCTGAGATATTTTATGTTTTCATCCTAACTTCAGAAAAGTTTAGCCGTCTCAGGAAGATTTCAATTTTAAACAGTCATCGGGTGTATTTCTGAGTAAAAAATGAAGGGGGTCCAGATGGAGGTCCACGTTTTGTACCGACCCTTCGGGAGGGAAAGGATTAACAGAAAGTGGGTTGACTATACGGTTAATTTTAAGAAAACTTATCATTAAATTATAGACATGTGCAAGTTTTTATTTCTTGGACAGGTTTCCTGTACATGCAAACTAGTGTTAAGTAAAGGCAACTGTGACCATAGTCTGCATGCACAACGAAGGAAAGGATGACATGCCATCAGTTTTAAACTTTCAGCTTGACATTGGCAAATACATGCCTATAGCATGATCGCTTGAGCAACAATGAGAGTAAAATGTTTTAACCTTTAACTTATGACAAGATATACTGTTTATATAAGCCTTTTATTAAACGCTGTTGACATCTCTTAATGTTATCAGTTCTTTGATAAGGGACGGACAATTATTTTTCTGGGGGGGGGGGGGATGAGAAATTTTCCTCTGCAAACAATTTTGTTTAACTTTATGCGCCTCTGCAATCATTTTTTCCCAAAAGCACCTTCCTGCAAACACTTTATTTTTATTTTTTTACAGTGCTGTCTTCTCTGGCATATGGTGCTAAAAATATTTAAAGCTATTTTTCGAAAAAAAATATATAGTGCTGTAGCCAATTATTTTGGCCACAAACGCTCCTAGTAATTTATAGTTTGTTGTTCCTTTATACTCCACTCACCGTTTTAATTCCTACGCAGCCAGTACTGGCGCAAATGAAGGGCATACGACAGGAAATATGCAAAGGGATTAATGTCAAGGCCTGCTTGAATCATTTTGTCTGTCATTTATTTAATTCTATTAAATAACTGCTAGTATTTCATGAATGCCACAGAATATGTCAGACACACATAGAGTTTTCTCAGCAATGTTCAGTGTTTGATCATGTGATTGGCTTCTGAAATATGTGAATAGCAGTGATGAGTATAGCCAAGTTTGAAAAATTTGTTTAATGCAGTCTTGACAGAAATATATGAAGTTTAATATGATTAAAAGTAATCAAATAGTGTTGAGATTTAATTGCCACAATAATTTCCCGTTTTTCAGAAAAGGCTCAGCTATTTTCTAATTTATTGTTTGTTTTAGTGTTATAAAATGACCACTTTCAAATGCCCAGCTGGATTTATTTTTTTGCTTTTTCAATTTGAAGGTTCTGTGTTAATAAAATTTAGAACAAAAATTTGTTAGTTTTAGTTTCTATTTCAGTTTTGGAAGTAATATTTTTTAATAGTTTATCTGACTTCTCTGCAAACATTTTTTTTATGCATATCGTGTTTGCAAACAATTTATTTTGTCCTTTCAGGCACTACAAACATTTTTTCCCCAATGTTTCTCATCCCCCGTCCAGAGAAATAATGGCCCGTCCCTAATAAACAATCTCACTCTTAATGACTCAGAATGCAGTTTTCCATTTTGAACCTTAATGACATTTCTTGAACCACTTATTATAAAAATGCACTCATTACCTCTTGCAACTGAATTTCTAAAAACCTCTTGCTTATACTAGAGTAGTTTTACTAAACCTGTGAAACGCTAGCCACCTAACAATTAGTGTACTGGTGAACGGGTCATTGTGTAATCTATTTGCGCTGGCATTCTTGCTGGCGTCATTTAATGGCCGATTTCGAAAATACCATAATAATCTTTTATGTGCAGGCTCAGCCTCACCGGGGTGTAATTATTCAAGTCTCCTTTGTTAGAATGGCACAATGGAATTCAGAGTACATGTAGGAACGCTAGGACGTAGCATTGTGTGTTCGTATACAAATGTGCACCGTTTGCAAATTGCCAAGAAGTTGAAGCATAGCACGTGCAGTTCGTGCTGAAAACAAAAGAAATTGGATAAATCAGGCTTACATGAAGCACCACCCAAACCTGCACTTTAAAGAGTATTATGGTATTTTTCGAAGTGGCCTATTAGTTCATCGCTACACCGTGCTGAAGAGTTGCAATAACAACGAAACAGCTGTCCACGGTTGCGATCCTACTTTATCGGTTTCTGTCGTGATGGTGTCTCGCAAAGTCTACTTTTTACGTAGTCAGATCATCCCTGCAGTTCATTGTATGTTTATTAGCACTAACTATTTCACAGGTTAAGTAAAATCACTCTAAACACTAAAATAATGATATTTATAGTTTTTACCATTCTCTTAACTGTTATTCCTCTTTCCCAACGAGCAAAACTCAATCGGTCAATCAATAATTTATAATTCTATTTTCCAAACATAAAATAAATGTTCACTTCAATAATAAAATAATTTAAGAATTAAAAAAAACATTGTTGCAAATTGTAATTATATTTCGCCTCTCACTGATAACCTTAAGTTTAAAGGGACGACACTGCCCGGCTGAAATATCGTGTTTTTATGATTATGGCCAGGAGGCTTGCTTTAAGGTGGCTCCGTTGTTATTTGGGGCGCACTCGTCTATGACAAACTTTGTCTCATGACTTTTCCGGCTGTAAAGCGATGCTTCTAAAACTTTGCGAAAACTTACAGCTATTATCTAGCAATAATATGATAGAATTCGATTTTAATGGGAAAAAATATATTTTGTGATAATCGGGCTTAAATGAACCCCAGTTAGGAGGGCGTACGATATGCGCGCGTAGTCAGCGTAGTCTCCGCATTTAAAAACATTGTACCCTATGGAAACTTCTAATGGAGCGTACATGCTCCCTCCTCTCCTTTAGTAACTAGCGCGCATATTTCGTTCGCCCCCCTTATAAAAGTGCGAATTCTTACAATAAATTCCACATGTGCTCATTTCGTGTCATAAACAAAACTCTGGAAACTTCTTGTCAGCTTCGTCTGAGCTCAGATGCGGAGTAGCTTATAATCCCAACAACTATTTCTTCAATTGGAAGTCCTTCTAAGCAAAAAACAATCGATGTAAAAGTATTGCAGTACCTTGAAATTCATGTGGAAGGAGTTTGACACCAAACTGTGGAATAATTTTCGAAAAATGATGGAAAACGCAGCATTGGAGATTTGAGAAGGTTTTGGAGCATTTTATAATATTGTTCGCACGATTTGCAATCGGCTTATAATTCAGATTTAGCAAGCATTGGGAAGGCTTCTCCCAGAAATTTGGGTTCGCAGATTGTTTAGTCAAAGAGCATGAAGTATTTAAAGTTTTAAGAGAATTTTGGGGCTAAATTTTGATGGCGTTAATTCTTTCGCATTTCTGCTCCAACGATTTTTCTGAAACTTGGTATGGGTATGTATTAAGTCAATGTAAGCTGATTCCATAAATTTAACACAAATATAACAGCAAAATTTTTCACAGGGTGCGATTTTGTTCAAAAAGTGGGGTTCATTTAAGCCCGATTATCACAAAATATATATTTTTCCCATTAAAATCGAATTCTATCATATTATTGCTAGATAATAGCTGTAAGTTTTCGCAAAGTTTTAGAAGCATCGCTTTACAGCCGGAAAAGTCATGAGACAAAGTTTGTCATAGACGAGTGCGGCCCAAATAACAACGGAGCCACCTTAAGCTTACTTTATTATCTTGAGATTGGAAGAAACCATCACTAGAAGTGATAGAAGAGAAGAAATATGAACTAAAAAGACAAAATAACGACCAGAAAGATCAAAATTTCACAAGAATGGCATGCAAGTTTGATTTCTTGACCGCCTGTCAAAAAATCAAATTTGATGAACTGTAATCCACTTCAATCCTTGCAATCCTGCATTTTATCTCCAAACTACCACTTTGTTTTGCTCTATAGCATCTTTCTATCCATCTTAGTTGTATATTTGGTGGCGTTTGGCAATAGAACGTGGAAATACAAGCTAAGCCAAATTTTGCTTGCAGCGTCTCTTTACTGTGTGTTTAAAACCCCGTAAAAGTTCCAAAATGCTTTTTAATGATAAAATCGATGTAAATTAACTTATAAATATTTTACGAACATTTTCACCTAAGCTCTCTAAAGCACCAAAAGCTCACTATATATTGAAATCTTTATTTCTATTTGAAAAAAGTTTCTTTATTTTACATCGGAAAAAAAAAACAACCATTGACCTTTAATCATTTCAATAAAAAGCGCTTTAAATAATTCCAGAGAAACAGTTGATGTGAGGTTATATTATATTTGTAAATGATAGATTTAAGATAATACTCTATATTTAGTAATCATGCTTAAATATAAAGGTCAATGGTTGTTTTTTTTAATGTATAAAATAGAAAAAAAAATTTTGAATAGAAATAAAGATTTCAAATTCATTGTTGATTTCATTATGTATAGTGAGCTTTTGGTGCTTTAGAGAGCTCAGGAGAAAATGTATAATATTATTGCATCTGTCAACATGTGTTTGATTGAAATGATTAATTGGGTTGGTTGAATTGATTGATTCAAAGTTTTAACCCCAAGGATTCATCATATTCTAAATGAAAAATTGATATTTTCAGGAGTAAAAATAGAATGATTTATTACAAAAAGGTGAAATAACAAGTAACTCTTCTAGTGATGTTGCTGACACACTTCTTGAGTTTGTTCATGAACATTAAATTTGTTCTCATATTTTGTTGTAAGAAAATTGATGTGTAATCACCAAAATAATCGGTTGATGTGTAATCACCATAGACTCTGTTAGCTTAGCTTTTTAAGATAGGACAAATTCCATTGCATTTAGTTGGTGTAAAAGTATGAACAACGTTGTATCTTCTGCACCTAATAATCATTGTTAACTTACTGATTAAAGTTGCACTTCACCAGAGTTGTGTGATTTGGTTCACATCGACGTTGATTGATTTGCTAATACAACAACTTTGCACTGTAAGATTTTCAGTGTGAACACTTCCTTTGATTGTACTATAATAAATTCACTTACTTTAATAGTGTAAATAACTTGCTGTTCTATGGCAAGCCAATTGTAGCAATATTCAATTCCAAATTCAAATTCAATTCAATGAAATTCAAATTCAATTCAATGAAATTCAAATTCAATTCAATAAAATTCAAATTCAATTCAATGAAATTAAAATTCAATTCAATAAAATTCAAATTCAATTCAATGAAATTCAAATTCAATTTAATAAAATTCAAATTCAATTCAATGAAATTCAAATTCAATTCAATGAAATTCAAATTCAATTCAATGAAATTCAAATTCAATTCAATGAAATTCAAATTCAATTCAATGAAATTCAAATTCAATTCAATGAAATTCAAATTCAATTCAATGAAATTCAAATTCAATTCAATGAAATTCAAATTCAATTCAATGAAATTCAAATTCAATTCAATGAAATTCAAATTCAATTCAATGAAATTCAAATTCAATTCAATAAAAATTCAAATACAATTCAATGAAATTCAATTTCAATTCAATGAAATTTCAACTTCAATTCATTGTCAATTCGATGTCAATTCTCACGGATGCTAGTGATTACTTGTATTCTTTCTTAATGTTCCAGCTAGGGTTTCCCACTCAACCCCATCTTGATCACCATCAGTCGTCTGTGCACTAGACCTCAAAAGGTTAACAGTTTGATCGACAACCACAAATTGTGCTTGGATGTCGCTAATATCTGTTCCAGTGTTTTCTACGCATTCCTCTATCTCCTCAAGCACTGAAAAGAAAAAGTCAGGTAATTAAAGTCTTTCTCTGTGTCAAATGGTGACTCCTCGATGTCGGCCATTTCTCCATCATTTCTCTTTTCACTCGTGCTCATGCGGGATGCAAGCCATTACATTCTGAATGTTCCCGTATGTTACCTGTCACTTCCTGTCATTAACCGGAAGCTTTGTTGAATATTGAATTGACGTCAAATTGACATTGAATTGAAGTTGAAATTTCATTGAATTGAAGTTGAAATTTGATTGAATTGAAATTGAATTTCTATTGAATTGTATTTGAATTTTTATTGAATTGAATTTGAATTTCATTGAATTGAATTTGAATTTCATTGAATTGAATTTGAATTTCATTGAATTTGAATTTCATTGAATTGAATTTGAATTTCATTGAATTGAATTTGAATTTCATTGAATTGAATTTGAATTTCATTGAATTGAACTTGAATTTCATTGAATTGAATTTGAATTTCATTGAATTGAATTTGAATTTCATTGAATTGAATTTGAATTTCATTGAATTGAATTTGAATTTCATTGAATTGAATTTGAATTTCATTGAATTGAACTTGAATTTCATTGAATTGAATTTGAATTTCATTGAATTGAATTTGAATTTCATTGAATTAAATTTGAATTTTATTGAATTGAATTTGAATTTCATTGAATTGAATTTGAATTTCATTGAATTGAATTTGAATTTCATTGAATTGAATTTGAATTTCATTGAATTGAATTTGAATTTCATTGAATTGAATTTGAATTTCATTGAATTGAACTTGAATTTCATTGAATTGAATTTGAATTTCATTGAATTGAATTTGAATTTCATTGAATTGAATTTGAATTTTATTGAATTGAATTTGAATTTCATTGAATTGAATTTGAATTTCATTGAATTGAATTTGAATTTCATTGAATTGAATTTGAATTTCATTGAATTGAATTTGAATTTCATTGAATTGAATTTGAATTTGGAATTGAATATTGCTACAATTGGCTTGCCATACTGTTCCTCTAGTGATCACAACACTGTGTTTGATAATGTCTTGCCGAGATTTATGTTAAGAATTTAATTGACAGAACTCTTTGCCGTTTTTTAGCATCACGGTATCTAATGTTGTGTACTTCACTCAAGTCTCAATAATTGTTCGCAAACGTTACATAATTAATTTCATAAGTTCTTCTACAGAGTTAATACACTTAAAGTGTTGTTTTACTTCTTTTCATTCATAACATGCATACAAGTTGACATGTGAACGAACTGTAATTAGTTTTATTAACAACTACTTTTCCTCTTGTGCCACCTGAAATATTTTGACTGTTTAAAAGGAGCTTTATTTCACTCTGTTCATGTTATTTTACTCATAACATGTTACTGCTCTGTCAAGTTATATTAATTTTTTTTTACCCAACAGTTTTCTGTGCTCTTTACCTTACTTTCCTAACAGATTCGTTCAGAGATTATAGCTACATATGCGTTATGTGGCTTTTCCAACTTCAGCGCGATCGGAGTCCAACTTGGCGGCCTGGGTCCTTTAGCACCATCAAGAAGAACAGACATGTCTAGAGTTTCTATACGTGCACTGGTTGCAGGTTCAGTAGCCTGCTTCATGACAGCGTGTATTGCAGGTGAGATGTTTAACTTGTTGTTTGTTTGTTTATTTGTTTGTTTGTCTTATCCAAACAGATCCGTTCTGAAATTATCACGACATATGCTCTTTGCGGGTTTGCCAATATGGGCTCTATGGGTGTTGTGATTGGTGGGCTTGGCCCCATGGCCCCAAACAGAATACCTGATATATCCAAGGTATCAATCAGGGCCCTCGTTGCTGGGACTATAGCTTGCTTTATGACTGCATGTGTTGCAGGTGAGGTGTTTCAACAATATTCACAAAACCTTGCTATAAAAGTGTTAATATGATACCTTAAGGAGGCTTGACTCTTTTTTTTTTTGCCGTGGCGTGTACAGTGCTGGAAATAATTTTTCTTACTTAGAAGGACATGTGTCCTTTCAAACCTCCATTTTGGTTTGACATTTTCCAAAATTGGTCTGACGTCCACCATTTTGGATTTTTCCTGAAACACAATCTGTACGCATACATGACTTGCTATAAGAAAGTTTGCAATACATTGTACCTGGACGATTTCAAATGACATGGCTTTTTCTGAATTTGCTTGAATAGAGAGCCTTTTACAGCAAAATAAATTATACAAACAGCATAAATTCTTATTGTAATGTTTTGGAATCAAATTTGATGAGTTAACAACACTTTCAAGACAATAGCTAAGAAATTTTTATGCTCGGGGGTTTTGGATTTTTGTCAGACAAGGTCCGATGGCTGACTGCTAATTCCAGCACTGGTGTATGTTTTGAAATCAAATTTTGCAGGAAGATATGATTTGATTGCTTTCATACTTCGCCAAGTGTATGAAATGTGATCAAAGTTTTATGCTTTACTGGTTTCCAAGTGACAGTAAAAACAGGAATGTCAAATATCACAAAAATAGCACCAAAAAACGAATAACAGTCGTCCGACGTTTCGAGATTACTATCTCTTCATCAGGGACTACAGCAACTGAAAAAAAAAAACGAACGCGCGTGATATAATTTTAAATTTTAAATTTAAAATTTAAAATAAAGCAACGTTCATGCCACGCGCGCGCGCTGTTGAAAGCTGAAGAGAATAACTTAAATGAAAGCAAAATCGATATTTAGTCCTCGCGGGTGCAGTGTCTTATACTTGAAAATCATCCTCGCCTCCGCACGGCGTCGCTCCACGGTATCTCCAAAACCCGACCGGATCACCGAAACAAACATGTCCTCGATGCTGTGACCCGAAGATGCAAAGTGACGGCCAACAGGAAGATCGGTGTTGTTTCTAGTTGACCGCAAATGTTCTCTGAACCTCTCGGCCAGGCGTCGTCCTGTTTCTCCAATGTAAGTCTTATCACAGGCCCGGCACTGGATGGCGTACACGAGGTTGGTTGTGGTACAGCTAAATCTGCCACGGACAGATATAGGACCACCTGGAGCGTGGACGGTGGGCGAGGCGCTGGTGTGTCGGCAGGTTTTGCAACGCGGGCGGTTACATGGGAACGTTCCAGTATCTTCGGCGCGTGTCGTGTCCTGTTGGAGAGCGCTACGAACGAGGGAGTCACGTGACTTCGGCGAGTGTCGTGTCCTGTTGGAGAGCGCTACGAACGAGGGAGTCACGTGACAGCGCGCGCGCGTGACATGAACGTTGCTTTATTTTAAATTTTAAATTTAAAATTCTATCACGCGCGTTCGTTTTTTTCAGTTGCTGTAGTCCCTGATGAAGAGATAGTAATCTCGAAACGTCGGACGACTGTTATTCGATTTTGGTGCTATTTTTGTGATATTTGACATTCCTGTTTTTACCATATTAGTACATAGCACTACACAGTTACCCTTTTATTCTATTTTATTCCAAGTGACAGTGGTGATTATAGCAACACCAGCTGATTGCCCTTTGTTTTAAACAATTTCCTTATCTCAAAATCTAGTCAGCCACTTCATAATGAAACTAAATGCTGTGAAAACCCAGTTCTTTATTATCCATGATGACAACAATGGTTCGTCGAAATACATCAAATGATCAATCACCATATCAAACTCTTTCCCCAGCGCGACGGACATTTGTTTTTCTCGGTTCCAGGCGGACGCAGCCGCTAACCGCACGTAATGCGCATGCTCAACGTTGCGAATTTTCAAAATGGCGGACAAGCCAAAGAAGGAAAGTAAAGAACCAAAGCGGTTTTGCAACGAATACTCAGCATACACCCCCGTTAAAAAGGCTAATCCAACGAAAAAAGATACAAAGCTGTATGATATTGAAGTCACGGAGGTTGATAACGCCAACAAAAAATTGAAAATTTACTTGCTTTAGCTTAAACATCTACACATGGAGAGAAGAATATACTAGCATCCGTAAGATTTACAAAACAGCATCCATGCTGTAGATTATCTGTTGGATGCCAAATCAAACGCTATTACAAAACAACGGAGGTTTATCCTAGCTCCACTGAGACACACTACTCAACTACAGAACCAACTAAGGAGCTAACAATTATTGCAAGAATTCATTATTACATTGAAGTGGAATTGTAGACTACGGCTTTTTGAGACTTGGATCTAAGATGCCTATATCCGTGATGAGAAACACTTTCTCACAAGTCTTGCACACCGCAGACTTTAGACACTACTGAAATCACGGCCTGAGAAATTTAACGATCCTTGCACTTTCAAAGCTATAACAAACTTTAGCCGATTAGTATTTATCTTGCTACAAAAGTGAGCCAAAGAAACCGCAATGTATGCCAATAGAGCTAGCACCAAACAGGCATAAAGAAATATGATAATTCTAACGGCTCTGAACAGCATGAAATCCTCCTATCAATTTGAGAGATAATCCGCCGAGATCAAAAGATCAATATCAACGAAGAGAACAAATTCATAACTGATCTAAAGGCGCATTTCTCTCTTAAGTTTTACTGGGAAAGCTTTATGCTTTTTAAGTACTTTTTAGCAACGAGCGGTAATAGTGTTTAGCCTGTCTATTAAAAGACATGCTTGAAGGCTTAAAACAATACAATGGTCACACAACAGGAGTCGTGTAGGTCCGTCAACCCCATTTATAACCATACCTGATCGCTCAAACACTTTGTTTACGATAGCCGAAAGGACCGACTGATAATTTTCTCCGTCTTCTTTTTTAGTTTCCTTTGAGACTGTATAGATGAGCAAGCTGCAACGAAATTTTAATGGACGAAGGTTACAAAAAAACCCCGCAAAATAGCCTGAAAAATGTATTTATTCTGACAAGAACTTCACAAATCTTACTTGTTTATCTCGTATGTAAACGACAGCAGATTAATCCCCGAAGCGCTTTCTGAGTTTCCCGATTCCTCTCCTATTGCTTTCACGCTTACAAAACTGGAAAAAATCACAAAGAGGAAGATCGATACAGCTGTTTTGAAAGGCCATTTGACGAGCTTAAATCTGCTTTTTGTTCGACAATTTACGTATCAAAACAAAGGAAATTTATTCCTCTTTTCGATTTTGGCGGTACATTTTCGATTTGCGCTTGCGTAGAAGAGATATCGCCCAAGATCCCTTGCTCGGTCGTGTTTTGATCACAAACGCCTTGTTAATTTTGACCGACCCGCTCGGGGAAAAGGTAAAAATGACGAGGGAAAAACTTCACTTTAAAGTTAGAAAATTAGCAAAACAGTAAGCCATAGTATTATAGTTTAATATTTCAGTGGTACATTGAGCACTGTTTGTGTAAAGAATCAGCACGATAAAACATCCGAAAATCGCACTCGATTTTAGTGGGGCGCTGAAGGGGGCGTGGTCACAAAATTCAATTTAAGACTATTTGTACCCCATGAGTTTCATATGACACACACATGACATTTTATACTGCTGCATTAACTGCCCTTGTTTTGTAAAACGTGCATCCACTATGATAGTTATGGCAGTAAAAAATGAAGTTGTCAGTGGAGAATAAAACTTCAGAGTTGGCATGTTCAGTTCTTGAAAAGAATAGTGTGGAGTTACTGTACAGTAAAAACCTGTGTATAAGAACCTAGATTTTTTCCAAGTTAGGCTTTGCCCTCTGACTTTCCATTTGTTGTGATCTTCCAAATAAAAACCTGTTTCAATTTTTAGGCTCAACAAGTTCTTTTATAATGGAGGTTTAAATGCCAACAGTTTAGCCTACAGTTTTGTAATCCACTAGGTTCTTATATGCAGGTTTTTACTGTATTGTAGACATCGCATTCTTTCTTCCCTGGAGCCATTAACTTATGGAATAATTTACCACTGGGCTGTAAAAATTGTGCCTCCCTGTTGTCAATTCTTCTAACGTGTATTCTTACTACCTTAACAAACTCCCAACAAACTTGGTCGCCACCACATTCTTAACTCCTACCCACACCATTTGTCCACTGTCATTTTTTAATTATTACTATTTTTTAATTTAAGGGGGCAGTTGTCAATTGGGACTTCGTCCTGTTTCTGTCCCTTGTTATTTATTTATTGATTTTCATTTATGTTGATTTATTTTATCTGATCTTAGCTGTAGCCTGTATTTTAAATTATTGTAAAGCGCTATTGAGCCTCTGGAAAATAGCGCTATATAGGTTTATTATTATTATTATTATTATTATTATTATTATTATATTTTTTTGTTTTGTGACAAGCTCAATAAACTAAACTACACCTAAAAAACCTTACTTATAAAAATAGTCAATTTATATTGTGCATGTTACATTTGAATATGTTCACACATGCATAGAACTGCATAGTTGGACCTTTAGTATTTGTTAATCAGGCTACAGCAACAATGATCCTGTTTTGTTTTCTTTTCAGGTGTTCTCTATGACGAGACACTGTATGAGGCAGCAGTAAACATTGCAACCACGGCTGCTCCCAATGGCACATTGCCTACCACGCCCTCTTAAATGTAACTGAAGTGTATTCGCGGGAGGAGCGATGCGACGAAAACAAACAACTACTCAAAGGCGGCCATGTGCTCAACTCAACTATATTTATCCCATAATATGCAGTTCACTTACATGCGTGACGCGACGTCACGCAATACACTACATCTTTTCCCCCCTTAGTTCAAAAAACACAGTCCCTATAAGGTCAACTGATTGTTCCATAGTGTCTGAATGTATTTAGCAATCACAGAATGATCAATAAACTCAACCGTAATCAAACGCTCAAACAGTCACATAGTCCTTTAAGTACTATGGGGTTCTCCTTGTGCGCTGAGACCTCCTTGCCTGAGATCCTGTGTTTGACTCCCCTGTATTAGTGGAAACTTCCTCAGTGGCCATGTTCTCTTGTTCCTTTTCTGCCGTGGACGGTCCCGGGTTTTGCTCAGCGTGCACAGATGAGTCAGGCAGAACGTCATCCTCCCTCGAGGCACGTCATGGCGTTTAAGGAGATGATCCACATGCCTACGGGTTACCACCCCATCTTCATACTTGACTGTATATGACAGTGGGCCAGTTCTACTTTCAATGTGTGCCTTCTTCCATTTGGGCCCCGGACTAACATTCTTCACAAGGACCTTGTCTCTCTCCGCAAATTGTCGCGCTGTCCTTGTGTTGTCATGCTGCTCCTTCTGTGACAATTGTTGGGTTTCCACGCGATGCCTTACGTCTGGTTGAATGAGATCCAGTCGGGTTCGTAGACGGCGGTTGAACAGCAACTCTGCCGGTGTAACTCCAGTTGTTGTTTAGGGCGTTGATCTATAGGCCAACAAGAATCTGCTTAGTTTGGTGTGCACTGTACCTCCAGATCCTTCCAGCTTCTTCATCCCGTCTTTGAAAATACGAACTGATCTTTCCACCAGGCCATTAGACGAAGGGTGCCTAGGGGCCGTTTTCACGTGTAAAATTCCATTTTTGGTCATGAAGTTTTCAAATTCTTCACTTACGAATCCAGTGCCATTGTCTGAGACTACCATTTCAGGTAATCCATGGGTGGCAAAAGCTCTTCTTAGAATCTCTATAGTAGCTGTCGCACTGGTACTGGATGTTGGATATACCTCAATCCACTTGCTATATGCATCGATCACAATAAAAAATAACTGTCCCATAAATGGCCCTGCATGGTCTATGTGAATGCGGGACCACGGTTTTTCAGGCCATTCCCAAGGATGAAGGGGTGCAGCAGCCGATGCTGCCCTATGTAGCTGACATACTTCACATGACTTGACCTTTTCTTCAGTGTCGGCATCCAGCCCAGGCCACCAAAGGTAGCTACGCGCAAGAATTTTCATTCTAACTATTCCTGGGTGGGCTGTGTTCAGGTCCTCCAGAAGCTGTCGCTGGCCCCGAGCTGGTATGACCACGAGGTTCCCCCACAATATACATCCATTGTGTGCTTAATTCGTCTCTCCTCACGTAGAAAGGCTCCAGGCTTTTATCAGGGCATTTATCACCCCAGCCCTGCTGGACTCTTCTTAGGACCTGCTGTAGCACAGGGTCTGAGGCTGTCCAATCCGCAATTTGATCGGCACCCACTGGCAGAACTTCCAACTGGCTCATCAAGAGTATGGTTTCGCCAGGTATGGGGACCTTTGCCACCGTATCTGGCAAAGGTAACCGACTGAGGCCATCAGCGTTGCCGTGTTTACATCCCTCTCGGTAAACAAGTTCATAGTCATAGGCCGCCGGAAGTAAAGCCCACCTTTGAATTCTCGGTGATGCCATGTTGGAACAGCTTTGTCTGCCTTAAACAGGCCCAAAATGGCTTGTGATCTGTAAAAATCTTAAATTTCTGTCCGTACAGATACTGGTGGAACTTCTTCAGTCCGAATATCACCGCAGCTCCCTCTTTATCCAATTGGGCATAGTTTCGTTCTGCAGGTGATAGAGTCCTCGAGGCGTACGAGATAGGCCTTTCTTTTCCATCGACAATGTGCGAGAGGACCGCTCCCAATCCGTAGGGAGAGGCGTCACAAGACAATACAAGTTCCTTACTAGGGTCATAATGAACTAAGAGATCTGAGGAATTCAACATGCCCTTAGCTCGGTTAAAGGCTTCCACCTGTCTTTTACCCCATGTCCATTTGCAGTCCTTGGCAAGCAGTTCATGTAAAGGGGCTAAGACAGTGGACAAATTTGGCAAGTAGCAAGCATAATAATTCAACATCCCCAAAAAGGCTTGAAATTTCTTGACATTAGTGGGTGCAGGTGCCTCTTGGATGGCTCTTACTTTGCCTTCTATGGGTTGTATGTCGTCTTTGTTGATGCGATGTCCCAAGTAAATCACCTGATTTTGTAGGAAAACACACTTCCTTAGCTTTAGGCGGATGCCCGCCTTGTCTAATCGTGCTAACACTTCCTTTAGATGCTCCAAATGCTTGTTTCTTGTCTTGCCTGTCACAAGAATGTCATCAATTCGGACTACAACTTGCGGGATTCCTTGGAGGAGACTTTCAATCGTGCGCTGGAAAATGCCTGGAGCCGATGAAATGCCATATGGGAGTCGGTTGTATCTGAAGAGATCCTTGTGGGTGTTGATGACTGTATAATCCTTGGATTCTTCGTCCAGCTCCAACTGTTAAATCCAGCTTTGTCAATTCCATACCCTCCCCCAAGGTTGCATACAAATCTTCGATCTTGGGAATGGGGTAGTTGTCCAACTGGGCTACTTGATTGATCGTATGCTTGTAATCCCCACAAATTCTGATAGTGCCATCCTCTTTGACAATGGGGACGATGAGTTTGGCCCATTCTGAGAATTCAACCGGTTCTATAGTTCCTTCTTTGACTAGTTGATCCAATTCTTTTTCAATTTTTTCACGCAGGGCATAGGCTACAGGCCTGGCCTTAAAGAATCGTGGCCTCTTGGTGGGATCGACATAAATTTTCGCCTTCACTCCTTCTACTTTACCCAGACCCTCTTGGAAGACCGAGGAGTGTGTCTCCAACATCTCATTCAAGTGCTTATCCACGGTAGCTAAATGAAAAATCTCACTCCAATTTAAAGAAATGCGCTGAAGCCAGTTACGACCCATTAAGCATGGACCCTCTCCACTGATTACCACAGCTGGTAAACTGCCTCTAAAACCATTGTACTCTACTTCCAACTCACATTCCCCCACCACAGGAATAACCTCCCCTGTATAGGTACGCAAAACAGTATTCACAGCATTCAATTTCAACCCTCTACCTGGCTGGGACAAAGTGTGAAAAAGTTTTCTCATCAACAACGGTTGTTGATGCCCCAGTATCAATTTCCATGGTGACATTCACTCCATTCACTAGCACTGTCACTTTGTAAGGGTTGTGGCCTCTACTTGAATTCACACAAAACAGTTGGCCATATACATCTCCCTCCTCCCCAGCATCCTCATCAAAAATATTAACAACATCCTCTAACTGGTGTAAACTACCTGACCTGGAGATCTCCTCTGGTCACTTCTTTTCGGCTTAAAGTCTTGCCTCTCATCCCTCGACTGACTTAAGTTGCGATTTGGACATCTATCGGCAATGTGACCTTTTTGCTTGCAATAAAAACAGTTCAGTTCCTTAAACCTGCAAGTTTGTGCACTATGATTCCCTCCACACCCGAAAACAAGGAGATTTGCGCGGTATGCGTCGTCCGTCCGCCCCTTTCTTCCCATCCGTTGTCCCTTCCGCTTGTACAGTTACCTGGTTCACCGCCTCCGACTCCTTCGATTCCTGAAGCACTGCCATATTTTGCATAGTGATTTCCATCGTGGTTGCAATTTCATATGCCTTCTGGAAGGTCAATTTCTTTTCCACAAGAAGACGGCGTTGTATCTTCTCATCCCGAATTCCACACACAATCCTGTCCCTTAGCATAGTCTCAAGGGTATCCCCGTACTCACAATGTTCGGCCAAATTCCTCAGCGACGCGACAAAATCTGCCACTGATTCTCCTTCGTTACGAAAACGGTTATTGAACTTAAACCTTAACCCTTTGTACAATTTCTGACGGTTTTGGGGTCAGATGATCCTGAATAAGCTTAACCAGCTCCTGGTACGACTTTACTCCTGGTTTTTCTGGGGCTAGGAGATCACACATCAACTTGTAAATCTTGCTTCCACACACACTCAACAGGATCGCCCGCCGTTTCGCTTTGTCCCCCGTGGACTCATCGCCGATTCCATTCGCATCAAAATAGTGTCCTAAACGCTCCGTGTAATGCTCCCAGGTTTCATTCTTCTCGTCAAATGCATCTACTCTACCAAATAAGCTCGCCATGTTAGATCCTCGTCGCCAAATGAAGTGTATTCGCGAGAGGAGCGATGCGACGAACAAAACAAACAACTACTCAAAGGCGACCATGTGCTCAACTCAACTATATTTATCCCATAATATGCAGTTCACTTACATGCGTGACGCGACGTCACGCAATACACTACAGTAACTGTACATTGTTTCAGTAAATAGCTAAGTAAACGGGGTTCAAGGGTGGTCGGGGAGTGATCCAAGTCTGTGTTTTTTTCTTTTATATCAATACATCGTTAAACCAACTGAGTTTATACAGGAAATTAATTATTTAAAAATGCATATATAACAGTTGTTTTACTTAACTCATGAAATTTTTTTTTTTTTGCTTATTTTGATATAATATGCACTGACTATCACATTTTGTTTCACTGCTGAAGTTAATTTACATCTTTAGAAATATGGGAGTTAACAATTGAACTGACACAGTGCTTGAGATTTTTTTGTGCTTGCTTTAGTTTTCATTGACAAAACAGGCTCAGGCACATACACATGCAAAGGAGACAAGTTTCTTTTCTAATGCTTGTGCTTATCTCATTACGGTTCTTAGGCTTATGCATGCATAGACACTGTCATATTTGAAGGTGTATAAATAAAGCAGCAATTTTCTGGAGTAAATCAAAATTTTAAATCATAATTATTTAAGGGATTTTTTTTGTAAATAAAAGCAAATCACCCAGCTGGGTCAGATATGTTAGAATTAGCTTTGTCAAGTGTGAAAAGATAGGGAAAAGGGGACAGTCCCTGAGGATGGAAACCAAGAAAGGAGTGGGGTGGTGTTATCCATTTGAAGGGGATATATCACCATTTTCATTATTACTTTAAAAAGCTCAAATACGTTAAGTAATTACATCAATGGAAACCCCAAAGTTTTAATAGTCCAGTTTTGTTTATGCAATAAGACTATAAATACTGTGCCTTTGACTGCAGATGGCCATGATGGAAGTGGATTGCAATTGAAGAAATTGGGCCAATTTTATCACGTTCTTTTCTTATGTCTTAGGGAAATCGTGTAGAACTGACTATGGTTTATTCTCCCTGTGCGAATTAACTGGATATCTCTCTCTTAGTGTTCTTGAAATGTGAAAAATGTGCTTTATAGTTTTAACTTTAGCACTGTCTTGACCAAAAAACATAAAATCCCCATGACATTGCTCCTTTAAATGTGCAATGTCAAGTGAATTATTTCTCATTTGACTAAGTACATTTGATCTTTCACATTGGCCAACGTTTTTAAGTTGGAATCCATATTCATTCAGGCCATCCTCAGCCAGAGACACTTGATTGTTTTCACTGTAGGCATATGGTACATGTATAGTTCACAAAACTGGAGCACTGTTGTGAAATTACCCATTAACTTTTTCTTTTACATCTCTTTTCTGCACCAACACAACAAAGGTTGTTTTATAATAGGAGAATCGATTGTTTGTTGAAACACAGGGAATGTCACTAGTGATAAAACTAGGGCTAAATCTAAAAGAAGTTTAAAGATACTTTATACTGGAATTTTACGCCACAAAACAGTGGCTTCTTTAACGAGGAGCGCTAAAGAAAGAACTGAAAAAGCAGTGATGATAATGCTGTGGCAAATATGGGTTGGAGGCCCTACCTCGTATTTTGTAAAACCTCAAGGGTATAAATGTTTCCCTTTTATAGAAGCATTTTCTTTCAATCCGCCTTTTTACCTTGCATTCCCCACCCGCTTTTAAACAAGTCTTGATACGCCACTAACGTTGTCACACGTGAATTTTGAAGTCAATATTTTAATTCACGACATAAAGAAAAAACAGGGCAAATTATTATTTTTTCCTTACATCTACTATTATGATGGTTTTAATATTGTTTTAGAATAATAAAGATGGTAACATTTTATGTTAAGCAACTCTGGTGTGTTTCTGATCAATTGTTTTCCTTTTTTTTGTCTTGTTTTTCCTAACTTTAAACTTGATGGTCGTTCCGTTATTTAGCTGGTTTAAGGCGCAACATTTATTTATTTTATAAAAACTCAGCGAGTATGATTTACCTTACCTTGGCCTTTTAACCCCCCTCCCCCCCCCCCCCCCCCCCCCCCCTAAAAAAAGATGTTTCTCCTTTGAGCGTGTTATTTTACTCAACTTGGCTGTCGTGTGGTAAAAGCACATTCAATTTTAAATGCCCAATTTTGACAAGTTCCACCAAACGGATTTTTTTGCTATGTGGACCACCCTTAAATACAATGGGGTGAAAAACATGTTGCAATTTGTTTGATGATGACCGCAAAAACTTCCAGATTGACTGGACTGTACTGTAGGACTGACAAGTGAAAGTCATGCACACAAGGCATTCCATGGAAGAAAATTAATTTGTAATTGACTGAAGGTGGACAAATGACATTGGAACACTCCTTAGGGGCCGATTACATGGCAAATTTTAAGCCCGGGCTGAGATTTCAGCCCGGCTTCCAAAATAAATCCTCTCAACCCTTTCGCTGCCAAAGTCGAGTTTTGTCGACATTTGGAGCAGCAGACATTGTACCACTTGCGACGTCATCAATTTGTACGTTGCCAAATAATTTTGATGTTCAACTGATAAAGCGGGGATAGATCCATGCACACGTGCCTCCACTTTGAATATGGACCAAATTCTAGCAGAGCTATTCCAAGAAAACATGTTCAAATATTGGTGCAAAATATTAGGTGGTAAATTAGGTCAATACCCCTGCAAATGAACAATGTTTCATTTCGCTTATGCCAAACCTTTTCCTGCCGATAGAAAGGTAATAGAGAGTAGAAGATAGGAAGAGAAGAAAAAGGGAGAAAAAGGGAAAGTAAAAGAAGAACTTCGCCATGTAATCGCATCAGAATTTCAGCCCGGGCTGAAAAGTGAATTTGGGCATGCGCAGTCGAATCTTCCACGTCATTTTGCTTCTCGTTATCAATTTTCCCCACGCAATTTCAAACTTGGCGCCCGGGCTGAAATTTGTCATGTAATCACAACGAAATTTCAGCCCGGTTGACCGGGCTGACATTTGCCGTGTAACTGGGCCCCTAAGAAAGATTTAAAGAAATTGAAAGAGATTTCGGAAATACCTTGTTGTTTTGGCTGTGTTCCGAATCATAAAAAAGATAGAAATATTCAAGTGTGCCAAGTCTTTTGTCCATGTTTGTTAGACAGGTCTCTTTTTCCATTTCACTCCTGGTTTGAAACTGGAAAAGAAATGCATATCTTAGAAATGGTATCTTAGTTTTGCAACATAAAACAGCACCACAGAACAGTGCTGCTCAATAGCGTTCACATGAATGTTTAGACTTTTAATACCTTCCATGACTCTTATGATTAAAAAAGGGATTACTCAAAAGGACCTCAATTTGACACTTGGGAAGCTATTAAACTGCCACCTCAGATTGAGTGTTGGTTTCTAGAAAACCTTCCCTGCCAGAGTGCAACTGAGCTGCTTAGTTCAGTTCCGTTGAAATTTAACTGTATCACCTACACCAATTATAAGTGAAGAGTTCTGCGTCTGTGAGTTACGAGGTTTATATCTCCAATATGCTAATGAATGTGATGTCATTCCAGTGTTATATATTTTTCTCCTTAGAAATTCGACTATAGCTATTGTCTGATTTAGTCACAATTTTTGGTAAAATTGCTTACAGAAACCATAATGATCATATAAATGTTAATAAAATGTGAATTCTCTCTAGCGGCATGTTTGTATAACAAATGAACACTGGAATGATATTACAGTCATGAGCATTTTGGAAATGTAAACATCTATAGCTCACAGACGCAACACTCCAATCAAAAGATATTCCACCACTGAATTGTTCACTTGATGTAGAATCGATATTTGTGATAAAAACAAAAAGGATTATAGGCACTTTAGCTAACCAACTACAGTGGAACCTCCATTCAGCGGACACCCTTGGGACGAGGGCAAGTGTCCCCTGAATAGAGGTTGGGTTGGGGTTTGTTAATCATTAACCAACAAAAAAAATTGCTTGGAATCCGCTGCAGTCATTATTTCAAGCAGCTACTGTAGATAATGTATAAAAAATGATGATTAACATTACTCTGCGATATTGTGTGTTGAATTCCCACAAGTACAGTACATCGATTTAAGTGCCATAGGCAGTCACAAAATAGAGTGCATTGGGTACATTTCGCAAACTGGAACAACTTGTTATAACATACACAGTACTACTGTATTTGTAAGATTCTCTCCGTCTCAACAAAGCAGTGGACAAAAAAAGTAGTGATGTCGGACTGTTTTTTTAAAAGTCTACATGTAGACATTTCCTTAAATTGTCGCATTCCCTTAGCATGAGGTCTGACAATTGCTCGTTCCTTTTAACCTTTGGTAACCAAGTTATATCTTTCATCAATTGATGTACGGTATTAAAAAAAGGTCATATTTTGAAAGGTGTCATCATTGTGATTAGTGTACACTTAATCTTATCAACCCTCTTTGGGGGTCAGTCACGTTTTGAGTGGTTAAGGTGTCCCCTGAATGAAGGTTAAAACCGGGCTTCGGGACCCAGAAAAAGTGTCCCTTTCCCCTGAATAGAGGTGTCCCTTTAACAGAGGTAACGGATACCAAGATTATGTGAACATTTTTCTGGGACCACATTTTGTGTCCCTTGAATGGAGGTGTCCCCTGAATAGAGGTGTTTCATCAAAGGAGAGGTTCCACTGTAGTTATAAGCAAAAGCTAACGTTAATGTGATTTAGAGCAGTTTTCAATTGAGTGTCGTAAAACCAAAACCAAAGTAATTACTCTGACCAATCACAGCAGTCGTAAACAATCCAATGAACCAATCAGAGCTCGAAGCAATTACATGTCGCCGGCGCCAAGCGCGGGAAAACGCGTGCGAGCAAGTCACGATTGGTTTTGGTTTTACTTCTGATTGGTCAACAAAGTGGCGCGAGATTTTTTAGCCAATCGCAAAGCGTAGCAATGCAAAACCAAAGCAATTGTGTAATTACTTTCGACACTCAATTGAAAACTACTCTATCTGACATGTTTTACAACTAACCCTAATCTGTATTTAATAGCTACTAGCAGCTAAACCTAACCTGCAACAAAAGACAGCCAGCCTAACCCTAAAATTGCGAAAATTGCTTACAGAAACCATAATGATAATAACTTTATAAATGTTAATGAAATGTGATTTTAATTATCTCTGCTAGCATGTTTTTGTTTTAAAAATGAAATTCAAATGACATCACATTCATAATAAGCATATTGGAAAATGATGTAAATCAAAAAAACAAACAGACGCAACACTTAAATCTTCAAAATATTCTACCACTATCAATATTTACTTGATTTGCGATAATAAAGGGTTATGGGCACTTTAAGCTGACCATTTAGTTATAAGCAAAAGCTAACAATAATAATGTGATTTATCTGACATGTATAACAGCTATCCCTGTTATTAACAGCTGGCGACTGAATCTAATCTTCACCAAAAGACAGCCAGCAAACCAATGAAATGAGGTCCTATTGATTCATCCCTTTCAATAGCCACGTTTGAGGTACCGGCTCCTTCCGGGGGATGGTACAAAACGTGGACCCCTTTTGGACCCCATCTGGACCCTGTCAGGACCCCTATCTGGACCCCCATTCTGGAAATGCACAGATGTCTGTAATTGAAATCTACCTGTGACGGCTAATCTTATCTGAAGTTAGGATGAAAACGGAAAATATTGAAGTGAAGTAAAGCAAATGAAAATAGCCAATATTTCGGCTAACCAAACTAGCCTCCTCTGGCAATTAATTAAATCAGCCCATTTGCTGTAGTGTCAGCCTTACATTCAGTTTCGTTCGGTTTTTTTTTCACACTTCCAGCGACGTCTGGCTCGAGCAATGCTACATTATGAGATCCAGTGCGCTTTTTCTACACGTCCTGTGGATTTTTTTAATCAAAGGTTTCCATTCTAGCAATTATGCACTCACCAAAGTTAAGATGTTAAGCCTGGGAGAGGAAGGATATATTCCTCCTGGCCAAACATGAATAAAATCCCTCACTTTGGACATACGATCGTCCTAACCCTATCCAGACTTCAAGTCAAACTCCAAAGGGTGGGGATAATGTGTATTACATTTCTGTGCATTGCAATATTGCATTGCGGAGAAGCAAGAAGAAAAAAACAATGTGGTGGCTGGAATTAGAAACAAAACACATTATTACCAAATTAACCAGCAAATTGTGTATATCGTCGTGATTCCCCATCTTCAAATTCTGCCATCCTCCTGACCAAGTGTACCTCAATTTATGAAATTCCCATTCCTGACACCACATTGGGTCTAATTTTGGTTCTTTCCCAGTTTTATTTGCTTTCACTTCAATGCAGAAATATTTTATGTTTTCATCTTAACTTCAGAAAAGTTTAGCCGTCTCAGGTCAGGGATTTTAATGTTAAACAGTCATCGGGTGTATTTCTAAGTAAAAAATGAAGGGGGTCCAAATGGGGGGTGCAGAAGGGGGATCCACGTTTTGTACCGACCCTCCGGGAGGGAAAGGATTAACATGAAGTGGGTTGACTATACGGTTAATTGTAAGAAAACGTATCATTAAATTATAGATATGTGCAAGTTTTCATTTCTTTAAAGTGGGGTAGGTGTTCGTGTTTATTATTCAGTGAGACTATGTATAAATAAGTGCCTTTCACCTAAAGAACTAACTTGACATATTTCTCTTAGTTTTCTTTGCTTTGACAATACATTTCATCCATTGTCGCTGTCTTCCATTTTTCAAGCGCCAAAACATCGTTTGGGTCGACACAGGAGGGGTGTGTGCGCTCATGTGACCCTTGTCAATATACAGTGCAAACACATTCTCCCAGAAAGTCTATTCAAAGGGGACAGACTTCAAATAAATGTGGCTTCTGAACATATCTGAATTCATAACTGTTTATCAGTAGGATGCCTAATTACATTCAGTAGAATGCTTTAATTACATTCTATTCAGACAATGACCTGTAAATTGTCTTGGTTAGCAACTCCTCTACCTTGTACTTAATATAAAATGCTCTGAGCTTGGTTTTAATTAAATTCCACAAACTCTGATCAAAACAAACTGGTATAATTAGAGTGCCTTTGTTGGTGTATATTACCAATTCAGCTTTATGGATCCCACTGATATCCATTATCCCCTGGATCTGATAGTTCCACTTTCCTTCAGACTTCAGTGTTAGATTACCCTCATCATCTTTGTCTAAAAATGCTGCTGCTGCAATTGCAGGTAACAAATTGCATTTAGAATAAAGGCTTTTGGCTTCCACTATAGTCTTCTGAGGACAGCATTCACACCTTCGAATACCATCTGGGCTAGCCCCTAAGAATGGCATTGACTTGTCAACAATCAGCCCAGATTTGTCAACAGTGGCTGATCTGTGTTTCTTGGAAGTTTTCTTTAAGTATTGCTTAATAGCTACAGTTTCCTTTTCATGACTCCAGACAAGCTGCTCTGGAGCTAAATCACTGACCCAGACTGTTCAAGGGGCAATAGTTCATTAAATGTTTCACAGTATTTCTACGATCAGTAGAGTCACGCAAGTGGCACACTGTATAAAAAGATGATGCAGTCACTCTGCCAGCACGTTGGTCAAACCAAAACTGTGACTCTGACTGTCCTAGTGTTTGGTCATTAAGCAATTGTATTTGCTCATCTGTAATACTGAGAGAGCTTAGAAATTCCTCAGCTAATTCAGAGGGAACCTCATCTAATTCAGAGATATCCCTCTCTAAAACTAAGATTTTTGCATACTCTAGCAAAGAATACACACAAACAGCTTTAACAATCTCCTCCTTAAAGTAGTAATGTACTACACTCTGAGGCAATTGCCTCAGAGAATGTAGTACATCACTACTTTCTATCTGCTGGATTTAAAATATGGAAATATTGAATGGAAATATGGAATGGAAAAAAATGAAAAAATCAAATGAAACTATATGTTAAAAAAAACAAAGTGCGTTTATTTCATTGCGTGATACAATTCTCGGAAACACAGGATGTAATACCCAGAAACAGAGAACGGGGAATCCCCCGCTTACAAGTCTGAACATGTTTTGATAAAAAGGAAATGAGTCATCACTAATAGTTATTGTTTCAGATCACGAGACGGTCGTGTGATATTTTTAACCAATCAGAGGCTTCACACTTTGATTCACAATTGTGAACTTTTTCAGTGAAAAAGTTCACAATTGTGAAGTTGCTTGTGAAGTTAAGATGCCTTACTCACATAACTGAATGATGCATCATCCACCTTCTGATTGGTTGAAAAAATCATACGACTGACTCGTGATCTGAAACAATAACTATTAATGATGACTCATTTCCTGTTATTAAAACATGTTCGCTATTTTTGTTTTCTGGGAATTTAGACACGCACCGCTTATAGCTATTGTTTTAAAAATATAATCTCATATAATAGTATAGAATGAATTGTAATTTGGAAATTCCTGATGAATTTGAGAAGATGGGAGAGTTGACCTGTCCCTTTTGTGACCGACGATTAGCAGATGTTGGTAGAAATACGGAAATGATGAGTATTGGTGAGTTGATATATCCCTTTTATGATATGAAATTATTAGAAGTTGATAGTAGTGCTAGATTGGTTGAGTTATGTTGTTGTGAACAAGATATAAATAGTATAGATGGTATGAGCGTCTGTCTAAATTGCGGTTCCGTCCATGGTTATGATTATGTTAAAGAGTACGTTGATTTTTATGAGAATATGTATAGAATAAGGACGAAGAGTGTGTATGTAAGAAAATATCATATCGAAAATATAATCAATAAATATAATAAAGAAATTCATTTGAGTTATCAAGACCGTAACAAAATATATAAGATTTTTGGATTAATAAACAACGTGTTACCAGAAGTCAATAAGAACCGGAAACGGATGATTAGTGTAACCTATGTTTTGAGAAGATTATTAAAAATTTTAGGATTACCTTATGATAAAATAAAAATAACTTCTTCTAAAAAGACATTAAAATTTTATGAACAATGGTGGGATGATGTTTATAAATTAATAAAGAATGATGTCAACAAAATTATTAAAAGGTGACCTGTTGCATGATTCTCAGAAAAATAGGAAGTTATACGTCATGTGAAGGGTTTTTCCCTTTGAATGAATTATAAAATAAAATTTACTCGAATTTTTTATCATACTGTTTCTCGAATTTATCAGCAAGAGGACAAAGATCGATGATTATTTCATCTAACTGTCTCATTTCATTGATGAAAACAGTGTGGTTGAATTGATTTCCTCTTAAAAAAGACCGTAGATCAACTAACACTTTTTCATAAGTCATATAAGAAAAATTAGACATTTCAATTTTTCTCTTATAGTCCTTGATTTCAGATATTGTCTTAAGCAATAAACCAGCTCCAGAAATAGAAGCTAGTATAGCAGGATTTAATGTGATACTACCAGCTATTGTACCAATAACTACTAAGCCTGTTGAAGTAACATTTACAATTAAATTCAATCTCTTAAAATATTTGAAAGCCTTTTTATAACACCAAAAGCGTTTGTGGTAATATCTATATAACGCTTTGATTTCAGATAATTTTTCTTTGCTTATACACTTGATATGATTAAATTGAAAGATATCTGTTTTAGTCATTCTATTCTATATATTATTAGTACATATTATATTTTAGGATTTGAAATAAGACAATATAATACACCACTTATTTGGCCCATTATTGGAGATCTTTTTACTTTCTTTGGCATTGAAAGGAAGCAATATGTGTATCCAGGCCCCATTTCATAGTCATTATAAAATCTTCCAAATGCATCATGAAAAATAGCATGTTTAATTAAAAATTGGTAATTGGTATTTAGAGTACAAGAACCTGGTCCTATTAATCCAATGTCAGGGTGTTTTTCTAATATTTGGTTAAATAATATTGGCTTATTCAAATAGTTAACGTACAAAAATTGATATATTAAAGCCGATTTTAATATTTCATCTTTAGTATTAGGATGTAGGTTTTTTTGGGTTGTGAAAAATTTATTACAAAAATTAATTGACTGTGCAAGAATTGACATTTATATATATCAATATATTAGATAATTATATATTAAAACTCTTCAAAAAGTACACTGATATGGCAATTATAAGGTGCATATGTAATATGATCAATTGATAGTAATTTGATTCGTACAACTGTATCTTCATTGAAATTGATAACTGATGTTGATATATTGAAAGTGTATAAAATTTTATTTGATGTTTTATTCCAATTTTGGGGTCCAAATGAATAGTTACCGATTAATATAACCATTTTTTTGTATCCTTCAGGCGGTTTATCGTCCAATATTATCAACCATAATTTTACTATTTTCAAATTAGTTACCGCAATAAATGATGATGAACCGTTGAACATTATATCACGACTGTTCTTATTTTTCATATAATTGCCTAAAAATATGAATTTATTTTTCAGTTTTGGTAAACCAATTAGGTTTCTACCATTTAAATCAATATCAGTCTCCATAACCATTTTTCCATTTTCAATTACAAAAACAGTATCAAATACATCTGGATCGACACTCGAGACATGTTCTTGAACACCATAAACAATTAGATGTGCTTTATTTGTATTTCCTTTTGTTATTCTTCCATGAAGATCTATCATTATATATTCAGGTGGAGAGACCTGCCATTTGTGTAAATGAACAATGCTTTTCGTATATCCTTCAGTGTTAAATATTTTTGTTGTTTGCTGCCCAATATTAATGACTGTTGATACAACACTGACAGTTGTTGAACTAATATAAGCTTTATCTGGAACGAAAAACTCAATCACCATAGTGTACTCACCTTGAGAAAGATTTAGTGCATTAAAACCTATCCTTGACGCGAAGTCATCGTTATTGTCTGTCGTAAGAGTTATATCATAGGCTTTCTTGTTAATTTTGTGTGGACTGGATACAAAATCGATAATACCATTAACAACAATATTACTCTCCGACGAGCTCTGATTAACATCTTCCATCATGTATCTAAAAACATCTTTTTTAGCTGTAGAGGTATTTATATGTGACTTGTTTACATAACTCTTATAATCATCCGTTATTCGTGTGTACAAGTTTGTATTAGAATCATTGAGTTCGGTGTTGAAGAATGAAACATTGACGGCAGCACCATTCTCATTTGGTAAAGGTGTTGCTAAATTAGTAATTTTATTACTTTGCATATCAAGATCATTTTCCACTTTTTTATCGAGTTTCGATGTTCCTAAAAAAGCTAGAGCAGTAACGTTCTGTTCGATTTTCGTGATGTTGTCACCGTATAATCTATCAACATATTCTTTATTTACCGCATGATCAACTTCTGTTGGATCTTTTACATTATAAATAGTATTTGATCCCATATCTAGACTAGTTTCCATTGGAAAAGTTTCTTTACGACTGAGAAAAATGTTTTTTACATCATTATAAGATACAAGATTGTTATAATTTGCTGCTAATTCAAGATATGTCTGTTGTTTTGATTTCACAATATTATAAAGTTCTTTCAGATCAATATTTTTCAAAATCTCGTGTGTGTGTGAAGGATCGGTATTAGGATGATATTTTTTCAAAGTAACCATGTAGTAGTAAGACAAGGCTAGATGGGACATAGTCATTTTTCCCTAACCACGCCCATGTTTGATTTTGAATATGGGGCATAGTCAAATTTCCCTATATACGTCATCACTGACGTCAGCTGACGTTAACCCAACGTTATATAGGGGATTTTGACTAGAATTATTTTTCAATTTTTTTTCAAATTTTTTCAAATTTTTTTTTGAAGTTTTTTTTTCAATTTTTGATTTATATAGGTGATTTGGAGTATCGAATTTTTTCAAAAAATTTTTTGATTTTTTTCAAAAATTTTTTCAAATTTTTTTTTTTTGGGGAAGTGGTCAAATTTCCCTGTGTACGATCCTCCTGGGGAATGAATTGGGGAAGTAGTCAAAATCCCCAATATGAAAGAAGAAGCCCACACAAAGATGAAAGTTCAATAACGTGTTTAATGAAAATCATCAACAAGAAAAAATTTCAAGGATTAACGCTTTCTTCTTTTCTTGAGTAACTTTCCGATCGGGGTTTGAGCAAAATTTATCTGGATGTTATGGTGATAAAAGCGCTTATCATCGAGCGCTGAATAATTCTTTTAACAGAACATAATACAAGCAATCACTTGGTAATTAGACCGCATGAAAACCTTCAGGGCAAAAAATTCAAAGTCAGACATTTTCCGCGAAGACGTGTCGTAAATCAGGTTCTCTTTCTCTTTCGATTCCATCGCATGTTAGAACGAAAATCATCTTGGCTCGCCTCCGGGACATTCCGTGAATGAAAAAAGAAAAAAAAAAATAGTTTGAATTCAATACTCGCAGAAAACTCGTTTGAAAGAAGAAACGTGAAAGTATTTTAAACAAATCAAATTTTCCTCGCATGACGAATCGAGCAAAGACAAACAAACAAACTACGAACCTGCGGAAGGATTTTGCAGTACAAAAATCCCTTTCTTTTGCCGAAAAGGTTGTCCTTTTTCCAAAGCCACCTCTTAAACCTTCCACGAGGAGAGTTGTCTGATTTTTTAGCGAGGAACCATCTTTGTTTTCACGCCGTGAAAAAATCTTTCTTGTCTTTCTCAGAACAGCGTTTTCCTGGAAAAACCGGCATGACGAATCGAGCAAAGACAAACAAACAAACTACGAACCTGCGGAAGGATTTTGCAGTACAAAAATCCCTTTCTTTTGCCGAAAAGGTTGTCCTTTTTCCAAAGCCACCTCTTAAACCTTCCACGAGGAGAGTTGTCTGATTTTTTAGCGAGGAACCATCTTTGTTTTCACGCCGTGAAAAAATCTTTCTTGTCTTTCTCAGAACAGCGTTTTCCTGGAAAAACCCGGCTTACGCCATCACTTGGCTCCAGACCACGCGCGAACCACAGCGGGACCTGGCTCGACGATAAAAGAGTTTAAATTGAAATCGTCTCGTCCCAAGTGTTTGCGATAATCTTGCACCCATTACTGTTTTCTTCTGCCGAGCAGCTCGTCTGGCTTTGCGTTGTAAGCGAATGAGAGAAGAATGAAAAAAGAACAAAGCGCGAGCCTTTATAAAGGGAAAAAAAGCTGACGCCACCCCTCAGGCTACGAGGAAGCCCTTCGCTGACGTCTCTTGTCTTTGAAGGGCAATTTGTTTTGTCAACCAAGCGTTTCCAGAAAGTGAGAGTGCTTTTTGTTTTGTGTTTTTCTTGCTTGTTTTTCGTTTTCTTGTTTTCGAATGTTCTTGTTGATTTTTTTGGGGCCCCAACGGGAATCGAACCTGTGACCTTGGCGAGAGTCTACACTACCAGTGGGCCTTTTCTCGTTACTTGTGGCCACAAAGGAGTCTTGCCTTGTTTGATTTGGTTCATCAGACAATGAACCACGCAGATTGTTTTTTTTTTTTGATTACTTTTTTTTTGATGAATTCTTATTCAAAAAACCGGTTAGTGCAAGAAAAAGAGCACACGTGTTTTGACCATTTTAAAGCAACTTTATTACAACAATCTTGTTGTGAAAACAGGTCAACAATTTAAATAGTGACAACTTTTAAACGTCTCTTTTTTCTGAACAACTTTCTTACTCTTGCACCCAACCGCGAGGTTTGTGTCGTTTCAAGGCGACCCCTTTTCCTTTTTGAATAATGTTTTCTATCTTGGCTTGTCTTTGCTTTTCTCTCTGTTTCATGCTTTCCTTGTGCTCTTGATATTCTGTTTCCAGTTGACCCCACAGTTTGTCACGACGTTCCAGCAGCTCTCTTTTGTGTGCTTCCACGGCAGCATCGAATGTGTCTTTGTCCGTGGTCCAGTATTTGAGGTCGCTGAAGGGCAAACCATAGTTTTCTTAGTTTAATTGATCGTCCAACTCTCGTATGACTTCAGCAGACTTTTGAGCCACTTGCCAATCTAGATCAGCCATTTTCACCTCGTTAGGATTATTGCCGGCGCGCTTGGCCTCGTCCAAATTCTGTTTAGCCACGTTGATGAAGTTTTCCAATTGTTTGTCAATTTTCTTTGATTGCTGGTGCGCTTCTTGAAATGACTTGGGAGGTGGTGGAAGTGTGGATCCAAGGGGTGGTTTGGGGGGAATAATATCATCCGTTCGGGCTTGGTTTTCCGCCGCCGAAAGAGGGGGAGGTCTTCTCAAGAGCGCAGAGGTCTGACGGGGGTCTATCATGTGTCGTAGTTGATTCTGAAGTCGAAAGTATTCGCTGCTCTTACTTCCGTACGAAGGTAACTTGGGCGGTTGCCCTTCACCTTCCACGCTCTTCATGGCATCCATGACACGCATGACGCGATCCAAACGAGGGGCATTGACCAATTGGTCCGTCAAGAATTGACGTTTCCAGTAGGCTTCGTTGGGGTCGGGGGGTGTTTGTTCACCCCTTCCCCATTGACGGGATGAATCGGGTAGAAAGGGAACCGGCGGTTTCATCCAGGGGGGATCTTTGGGCACCAACATCATCTCTCGAGCGTATTTGTCCGTCATGACGACAAGGCGTCTAGTCCGGCTTGCAAAAAGGGAACGAGTTTTTCTCCTCCTACTCTTCTTAAGAGCCTCTTTCTTTCGTGCAAAGGCGTCGTCAGTGCACTGATGCGTCGAATCGTTTTCCTGTTACCCAGGAGAGGGGTTTTGACGTAAGCGGGTACTTGGATCACGTTGTCGTAGAGATTACGTATCAGATCGGTCAGAGCTCGCAATTGTTCGTTGCTGGCTCTTTTTATGTCCTCCGAAAACGTCCGGCGATCCGTCAACCCCGATAACCAGTCGGCTTGTTCTTGCATGCGCCATCCCCTTGATCTTTTGCCTGCACCTTGTTGTTCTTGCTTCTTCTTCTTCTTTTTTTTCTTTTTCGAGAGTTGACTTGCAAGCACACCGCCCAAAGTGGCCGCTAAAATCGCTCCCGCTGTCGCCGCATTGGCTGTCTTGATTCCCTTTTTCAAGGCAATACTGGCTTTCACGGCTCGGTTGGGTCTCCCAAAACGATCGGTAGTGGCCTTCTTTCTTGGGGCATCAAATCCCGAGTTCGCTCGTCGCTCTGCAGCAGAAGTGGGCGAAAAATTTGAATTGACAGGAAAAGCACGCCAAGCGCCTCTAGGTGGGGCCATCACAAAAAACTGTGTGTGTCCTGCAGTTTCCTCCTTTCTTATATCCTTCGCCTGCCTACACCGAGGTCGTGGAATTTTCAAGTTGAAATTGCACGTGTGACGGTAAATGATTGGGTAGACCTACGAGTTTGGACAGACCAGGTTCTTGAGCCCAACGGGGCAAGGATGTTCTTTTTTTTCTACCGCCCTTCTGAGGTTTCTTTTTTCTCAAACGGTTGAAGCGTTTCGAGAGCCACTTTACACCACGTTTGCCATGCTCGGCTACCTTGCCGAGTACCTCTGGTCCTTTGTCCATGGCGTGTTCAATCCCTTGACTTAAGAGATTGGCCACAATGGGAGCTGCCGTGGCCACGGCCATGTCGGCGCCCAAACCTTTTCCACGCTGTCTTGTTTTCTTTCTGCGAACGGTTGGCATGGTGAATGTACTTGCGGATGAGGACTACTCTCTCTTTATACCTTCCTTAAACTTCCCAGGGTTTGCGATGCGCTTTATAATGCCCCGTGGCTCCTTTGGCTCCCATACGCTTGTAATCTTTTCTCTTTCCAACCTCGTATCCCACTTTGGCAGCACTGCTTAGCAGCGTTAAAAACCCTCCTTCTTGTTTCTTCTTCTTCTTTTTCTTCTTCTGGGTGAAGACTTTGGCTGTTAAGGCACCCAAAAACGCTGCTGGCACGGCCGCCGCAGCTCCTCCTAATGCAGCACCTGCTGTTAATTTTCCTGTTAAGGTTTCGGGAGTCATCTTATCTCGCAAGCGCCACATCTTTCTGTTGACCCAACGATCGACCTTCTGAGCGGGTCGGTTGGCATAGGCTTTGGCCATGGCTCTTGATCTCTGGCTGCCATCGATCCCGCGACCTCTTTGACTGCGACGGATCTGTGCTTGCCAGGCCGCCCGACCCGTGGTGAGATCGCTTGCATCTTGCAATTGTATCCCTTTCCCAACCACGTAACGGGTAAAAGGAACCCCTTGCTACCAAGGCGCTCGAGCGATGCGTGGCATGGTGGGCCATGTTCCATAGGTGGGAATGACAATGAGGGACTGCATAACTGTTTTCTTTTTATGATTTCTTCTTCTTCGTCTTCGTCTTTTTTATAGCTTTGGCGATTAAAGTTCCCACTACGGGGGCCAAGACACCTCCCATCGCCCCAGCCATCAGGGCTCTTTTCGTTCCTGCTTTGAGTTTGGGGCGTTTGATGCCTGGTTTGAAAGCATTCTTGGCTTTGAATTGGGTTTGACGTCCCTTCTCCATGACCCTTTCACCCAGACTGGGGTTGGGGTTTTCCAACATCCACTGGAGGCGACGGGCACCTTCTTGCAATTTACCGCTTTCGTTTTGCAAGCGTCGATGCATGTCGGCTCTCTCCTTATTCCATCGCGCTCTGATTTGATTGGTGCGGGTGGCGCGAGATTTGCTAAAATCCTCCAACATGCCTCGTCCTCGCTGTCTTCTCCAATCTCGACGACGGAAAGACATTTTTCTCACGTTTTGTGTCTTCTCTTTTGAGCGGGTTGCAACACGGTAAGAGGTTCGGGATCGTCTATCAAGAGATGGGTACGAAAACGAATGGCGTCGTCGGTTCGAGGATGATGGTCGGTCAATAGATAGCCAAAAGGTCTCTCTGTGGCCCATTTATAGATGGGCCAAAATGCCTCTGAATCACCCAACCAACGATTGTCCAGCATCTTGATGTAACGGGTATCCGCAGGATTTTTGAAGAGAACGGTGTAATGATAATTGCGATTTTGACCAGCTTGTTCCTTGCCCGAATGGAAGAGGTTCTGCGACAGGAAAATCGCAAAGAGACCCAAGTGATGCGTTCCTTTGGTCAACAGTTGGGTCACTTGAGGTGACTTGCTGCTTTCGTGCATGAGATCGTCCATGATGATCAAACCGGGGCGTGTTTCGGGTGGAAAGAGTGCTTCCACGTTGTCTGGCAAGCCCTCGTGAAATTGCACGCCCATCTCTTGGAATTGGTTAAAAATCGGTTGCCAGGCTGATCCATAGCAATACACGATTTTTTGAAAATAACAAGGGGATCTGTCGTCTTCCCGAAAGTAGCACGGAGCATCTTTGACCAACTTGTACAAGAAGGTTGTCTTGCCGCTCAAGGTAGGACCCACGATCTGCATGTTACCCGGGACCCTGAAACGTGGATCATAACAAGAGGGAGCATCTTCCGTTTCCATGTTTTTAACCTGTCACCCCGTAAAAAACACCGTTCTTCCTTTTATGCCTTTCTTTTGCAAAGATTCAACCGTTTGATCCGACACATCTGGTTGGGGCGTCCATCCTCATCATACAGTCCCCCTGCCAGGTGTTGGTGTTGTAAACTCGGGAATTCTTCCCGTACTCGTTCCACCACGGCCGTATCGTTGTAGACACGATCCGTGTATGAGAAGGGTCGAACAATTTGGGTCATGGGTTTGCCGCGGCAACGATGAAATAAGTAGTACAAACAATAATCTCCGCACACATCGGTGTTGGTTCCTTGTAGCTCTTGTGGAATGTGACGGAAAAGGTCGAAACAACGCCACGCTGCGTTGTAGAAGGATGGCGCTCGCGCGTAACTATCAAAGAATTCTCCGTGGTCTTGACTCGCCCAAAACACCGCTATCCAATGTTGGCCGGGTAAGCGTATGGGGTCCGTGTTCCATATGGCGCACTTGGGGTACTCGACGGGTTGACAGGCTCCTTCATCCGCACCAAACACGTCCCAAAAGTATTTTGAAATATTGTCATCGCCTCGACACGCTTTTCGCAATTGCAACGTGTCATGCATTTTTACTGCAGGCAACAGGCATCACTTTTTTGGCGTAACCTTTGTCGCGGGCCCAACGCGTGAACCCTTTGTTTCCACCGCGTCTTTTATAAGACGCATACTCGGCTTTGTACCTGTTCACGTTTCGTCGGGCCTTGTCGTGGTCGATGGGTTGTTGCATGGCTTCGATGGCGTCCCGTGTCACTTGGATCCCTTTCTTAAAATCCACCACAATGGGGACGAAACCTCCTCGTTGAATACCTCCCTGCCTTGTCATCCGACGATTTCTTCGTCTTTGGGCGCTGTCTCGTCTGGCACGGGATGGCTTGACCATCTTTTTTTTTTTTGACAAGGTGGATCTTTTTTTTTTTATTATCTCCGCCGCTTTTTGGCCTTTAAAAAATGCTCCACGTTGTCTTTTATGCCTTTGAATGCTTGCTTGCCCAGGAACAAGCCTGCCGTAGCAAACGAAGGGGCAGGTCCTGATAAAAACATACTGGCTCCCTCGGCTATTTTATCCTGCAGGGTGGGTCGTCTCACGAACCTAGCACCCCCTCTGTGGTACCTCTTTTTGCGAGATACTCTTCTTCTTTTCTTTCTGCAAGGCATTTTCAAAACTGACCAAGGAGGACTTGTGCCCTTTTTTATAGGGGGCCCGAGGAACAGGAGAGTGACACACACAAACATCACCAAAAAAGATAAAACATTTTTATTAAACTCTTTTTTTTTTTCTTGTTACAAAAAAGCTCTTTTCAAACAAGGCATCTAAAGTTCATGAAATAGGCAAGTGACATTTTTATTGACCTCTTTTTTTTTATTGTTACAAAAAGATAATGTTTTCTCCAGCTCTTTTCACACCAAGGCATCGGACAAGAGCACTGGGCCTTGAGTGGTTCCTCTGTTGTCAATCTGCAACAGACTCTCATCTGTGTTGTACAAGAACAAAGCTTGCAATGCTGCACCTGTCGTTGTAGAAAACCCCAGCCTGACGTTGATCAGCATTTGCAACTGCGGGGTGACAGAATCACCTCCATCTTGGACAGCCGTCAAATCAAAGGGTACAAAATAGAAACCCTTTTCAAAGGTATCGGGATCCAACAGGTAAGCATCGCGTCTCTTTTTGCCTGAGGCATTCAGCAACAAATCATAGATCTCGTATTTGTTGGTAAGATCCACTTTGGCTTTGTTCACTGGGACTCCGTTGGCTGTGCACTCGGCACTGGTGATGTTGAATCCTGAAAAATTGGCTTTGAAGTCAAAGGGATTTTTATTGAATTCTCCCTGATAACGCGCATCTTCCAACACCACCAACCAAAACAAGCGCGGGGAACGTCCTTGAAACACATCGTTGAACTCCACTTGGCTGACGCCTGTTGGAATGTACCTGTTCTCGCATCGCATGCGCCTGAAGGGGAAGGAGAGGGGGTTGGCCACCGTGGTCTTTTCCACTTGTTCTTCCATGTACTTAATGATGATATCATTGGGAACGCGATAAAACACACGGAGAAAACACTCTTGGGCCAAGACTTCAAAACTAGCCGTGTTGTTCACGGCCCCAGCTGCAGTGGACTTGTCCAGGGTCATGGACATCAAACAGAACTTGGGGTCATTGAACTCGATCTCAAATTCTACTCTGGTGTTGGGTGGGACGTTCTGTTCTATCTGGCAAAAATTACAAGGCAAAGGGCACACGTTGAATTCGAACTTGCCCGTGCCATTGACACAGATCTTTTGTCGTTGAACCCCTCCAGGATTATGAGTGGCTAGGCCTCCCCATTTATCCATCTGTCCTGCGCTATCTTTGTACCATCCTTGTCGCTTGAGGCGGCTGGCTTCGTCCCAGGGATCTGCTTCCAACAAGGTCTTGAAATATTCTCGGTATGCCAAATTCACCCCAGCCGTGGACTCAGTTTCGTTGTTGTTGACTCGACAACGAACTTGACGGATACAACTGTACCCAAAATTGTTCACTGGGCCTACAATAGCTTGGTTGGTGGTGAAGTCATTCAAGGGTGCTTTTGTGGAGCCCAGTTTGAAGTACACTTTAAGATGCAGTTCGATCTCGCTGGGGCAGAAGGGGTAAGGTCGATCGGCCAAACGAAACTGGAGAGGGTTTGACGAAGTGGTCTGAGATTTCACATCTTCAAAGTGCCATTTGTATTCTGTGGCATCAATTTCTCGCGGAGGGCGATAATTGTAAAGACCCTGATCGGCCTGCACGATGATCCCACCGTTGTTGTTGTTGTTGTTGTCTGTGTCATCTGACCCTTGTGACATGCTGACGGTGACGTCTAGTCAAATGGTCGACCACCCGTGGATGCTCCTTTTTATAGGAGCTCGTTGAAACAATCACCGTGACCCGTTCGTCTACGTTTTTTCCTCTTACTCTCTCTCGATTCTCTCCCATGCCCACCTGAAAGCCAGGAATGGCATTGGGCAACACCCCGATGGGTCTCCCTCCCAGACGCCGATAGAGATTTTCATCCAAACTCGCGGCCGTGATGTTGCGAGGTCGACGAGGGGTTCTTTGTCGAGATCGCCGCTTCCCAAAACCCCTCTGCGCTCTCAACAGTTGCTCGTACGTCATTTCGGAGAAAGGTAAGACCAGTCCTCCTTCCTGATAATCGGCCGTCCCACCGTCGTACTTGTCTCCTCTTCCTCCTCGTTGCATCTTTTTCTTTTTTTTCTTGCGGGGCAGTTCTCGTTTTGTCTTTGTCTTTTTCTTGCGGGGCGGTTCCTCCTCCTCCTCTTCCTCTTCCTCCTCCTTCTTCCGACAATGACTTTTGTAAAATTTGCGGGCGGCTCGACAGGCTGTTTCGTATCCCGCGTTGGCCGCTAAATTACCCAGATAACTCACTGCAGGACCTGCCAGCGTGCCCCAAAAACCCCCTTCTTGATACGGAGGCAGGCCTTGATTGTAACCATCACCACCACCTACTTGGATCCATTGCGATCTCAAAAACGTGCGACGCATTGGCACTTTTTTTTTTAAGGCAATTTACGTTGTCGGAAATACAGAGCAGCTGTGACGTTTCCTCCTTGAAATGAGATGGGACGACCTAAGTTGTCTCTTATATCGATTTCGAGGTCTCGAAAAGTGAAATGACTCAATCGCGAAAAGATCAAGTGTGGAATGGGCACGTCCTCCAAGACCCCCTTCTGAGGGTTGACGCCATGGATTAAGACCACCTTGGCCATCTGCGATCCCACGTACACGGGTTCGGCCACGTTGCAATGCACGTAGACGTTCTGGAAAGAGTTCGGGGAGACAAAACTCCACACGCGATGATCGGCCGGTAAGGCCATGGTATGCGAGCGTGTGATTTCCACTTCGGTCGGGCGCCCAGTCTGGGTGTCCGTGCTGGTGATTTCCACTTTGGGATGACGCACGTCGGACTTGTAGTAAAACGGGACCGTCCACGATTCCCAATCAAGATATCCTAAAACTCGAGCCAACCAGCTGGGTAAGTACAGCGAAAAATCATTCGTGGGGAAGGTCCACTGGTAAAATCCTTTCTCGTCCAACTGCAGTTGGACACGAGCGGTCGTGCCAGCATCTGAAACGGGTGTCTCCGTTTCGATGGCTTGATGAAGGGCCAACACAACATCTGTCAAGGTCACGTAGAGCCCGCCCGCCAAAAAAATATCTTGTTTGCCGGACGGGTAGTTGACAGAACACTGTATCTGGCGATCTTGAACGTTGTGAAACGTGTGAGGCATCAACAATTGCACCAGAGCCACTTCCCATGTGGCATCCAAGGTCCACTGTTCGGGTAATCTCAACCTGAAACGCGATGGGGTGTTGTTCGGAAAGAGGTCCTTCTGATCGTCACTTTCCAAAGTCACTCGACGTCCCCCAGCAAAACTCATGCCGGCCGATTGCAAGGGTTGTGTGTTTTTCGTTCCTCCTTTGCGAAAGTACAACCAAACACCGGTGAGACCCGTGTAAAATGGTATACCCAAACCTTCAGCGTTTCTTAAATGCACTCTCAACTCGCTCAGATTTTGCGTGGGTCCTGCCAACGGTCTGAAATCCAAATGCTGCGGGTCGTATTCGACCGTGAGACCGTAATCGCTGCTAGGTGAGAGGGGAAGAGTGGCCAGCAATCGGCGTTGTCTGTCGCCCACGGGGCTAAATTCCACCACATCTACTTCGGTATTGCATCGCGTGAGGTCCACGTCAGACAAGTGGGTGTTTGTTTGGGCCAGGGATGTCTCCAAACTGGGCAAAGCCAACCAGGCCCCGAATCCCTTAACCCGAGAAGGAGCTTTGAGTTGTGGGGTACCCATCACTGTCTCCAGACCGTTTTTGAAATCGACGTTGACCCCTTCTCGGGCCTTCAGAAACCACTTGCCGGGTTCCGTAGTGACCACCGTCACGGGGGATTGTCGCGCGTAGGGTAACAAGGGAGACGGGTCGCGCACCCAAGCCCCCATGTCAAAGACGGCTCTTTTGCCAAACGTGTAGTGCAACCGCTCGACGGCAGTGTTGAGTTTGATGCGTACGCCTCCCAACAGAAAATCTTCCGTCTCGATGCCAAAGTGATGCGTGTCCAAACGACTAACCACCCAATCGGCTTGCGTACCTTCTCCTGTGTCCGCGTAGACGGTGTTGTGAGCCACAATGCGCGTCTGGCCCGGCCGATCTGGATCGGGCTCCAAAAATCACATCAACAGAGCCAACGATTCCCCTAGATTGTACTGACCCTGCGCCCACAGATGGAGTGAATAGTGCGTCCTTGGTCTGGATGGACTAGCTCTAGTTAACCAGATGTAATCCCTCCTTAAACCCATGAGTTTCAGGAGGGCGAATCCTAGGTAATATTCGATCAGATTGAAGCGCGTAGGGAGTGCGACTTGTTTCACGCGATAAGTGTTTTCGATCCTTTGCAAAAATTCACGCACCAGGTCGGGACGAAACAGATCCAGTTTGGGATTTGTGGGAAAATTTTCGTCCGTGGTGCCAGGAGATTCCATGTGGAGTTGTCCGTAATGATGTTGACCGCCCGACAAGGTAGGTATCACGTACCATCCCATCTTCTGCACCAAATCGCCAAGCAATTCTGCCGCGTGCGTGAAGTGTTTGTGCGAAGTCAGCGCCATTGATCGAGTGGGAACCGATCCATCCGAGCTCCCCACACGCACATGGTAATCCTGCGACGATTTCAACACGGTGTTCCCGTAAGAATTGGTGTACAACAGTTTCAAAAGGGCAACTTGCCACTGGTCGGTGAGCGTCAATGGAATCTCCAACCGTTGTCGGAACGCACTGCGCACGGTGGTCTCTCCGGGTTCGAGGGGTTCCGTGCCCACATCCCCACTATTCAGAAACAGCAAAAAATCATCGTCCATTTCCCAGGGTTTGGCCATTTTTTTACGAGGACTTTTTTAACTCTTTGACGGGTATCCACGTTTGATAATCGGGAGCAAGTCCTTGCCAGTTAACTAACACTTGACGAGTGGGTCCGCGTCCCTTGTATTTAAGCTTTTTACTCACCCGCCATTGGTTGGGTAGAGCTCGTACTTTTTGCAGTTGAGGTTCATAAAATCGTCCAGGTACTTTATCACCTTTCCAAGTGTCCAACTTATAATAATTCACACCATCGTACAAGGACCGTTGACGATCGGTCACCGTGTACACGTCTTGCGACCAATTACCCCGATAACTCTTGGAAAAGGCACTCTTTTTACCCTTGACGGGTTTTGTGGTGCGCACAAAATCCCCCGGTCGAAACTTGTAAGGGTCTAAGGCAGGGGTGGGTTTGAACAACCGCTTCCAGACCACCGAGGCATTGTCGTCAGTGACATCGGCCGGGGCCATTTGAGTGCGGCTGTGAATGCGCGTGTTGTACTTGTCCACCAACAAGGGTAAGACCTCCAAATATTTGGGGGTGTTGCGAGCTGTCATGTACTTGTACATCAATTCCTTCAAAGTGCGATTGAAACGTTCGACCACAGCAGCTTTGGGTTCACCTCGAGTGGAATAGTGGTGAATGTTATACTCGTCCAGTAATTGCTTCATGTGTTGGTTGTAGAATTCTTTCCCTTGATCCGTCTGCAAGTTGACGGGCTTACGTCCTCCTGAATTCTCCAACAAATAACGAAAGGCATCTGCCGTGGCCTTGCCTTTCTTGCTTTTTAAGGCAATGACCCATGCATATTTGGACAACACATCGATGACCGTCAGTAGGTATCGGGTGCGTTTGTTTTGGGCAATGAGTTTGGCATCCTGCATTTCCACAAGATCCGCCTGCCAGGTATAATCCACTTGCGGAGGCACGACCGTCTTGCTGCGTGGAAATCGTACCTGACGAGGACGGTGTAACGTGAAAGTGGGTTCTCCTTGTAAATACGTTTGCGCCTGGCTGGGTGAGACGTCCAACGTGTCGCGGGCCACCTTGGTCAATTCCTTGAAATTTCCACTCAACGCGTAAGGACTCTCCAGATCCAAATACAAGTCTTCCAAAGGACTCATCTGCTCGGCCTTCTTCATTTTTTTAGATGGGGAACAAACAGGTGCGCACCACCAAAGGGATCAATCGCCGGGTCAGACTCACTGTAAATTGAGCCACAAAACGTCCAAAACTAGGTATGTATGCTTGTTGTTGTTGCTTAAATATCCAACGACGATGTTCACGGTAAGCGTCCAGGGACAAACATTGACGCATAACGCTTAAATAAGCCATCAAATGAAGCAAAGTAAACGGTTCGTTCTTCTCTTTGTTTCTGGTCACCAGTTGCGCAAACGCTACGTCCGGTTCTAGCTCTTGTAACGCATCATCGCTGAAGTCCACCAAAGAATGGGGGTCGACTCTTTCTAAAAAGAGAATGGCACATCCCAACCAATCTTTTAAAGCAATCTGGGCGTCAGACGTTCTCGACATTTTTTTAATCTCGCGCGCTGAAGTGTTCTTTGTTGACGTGTTACCATTTGTTTTGATACCTTGTCGTTTCTTTTTTTTTTATAGAAGATTTTGGTAGGACTGACAGTTCGCGTTTTCTATATAAGGATAACGTTTAGTCTTTTTTACACCAAACATGACTTCTCCTTTCACGAGTCAAGGGGTAGTGGACTCTCAGAGTGAGTTTACGCAGAGTCTGAATGCTCGCCCTTGGCGGCGTTGGTGGATTGTAGCATTATTAAAATGCATGCAACATCATGTGGTATTGAAACCGCCCGATAACCCCATTTGGTCACCCGAAGCCTTGTTGTTCTTACACGATCTACGAGCTAACATTAGTAGGGCTCTTCGACAAGTCACTTTTCCAGATGTGTACGACGAATGGGTGCATCAGCTGCATGAAAATGGTATCGTACACCCGATCTGGACCCCTGAAAACTGTCAATTTGTGCGCAACATGTTGTCAACCGATGTGGTCACCGTACGCATTTTGGAAGAAATTTTATCCTTCCGACGTCAAGATCTGTTCTTTACCTATGAACTATTAGGATTGACGCACGTCAACATCGATGAAGTGTTTGACTGGCAGCGCCTGAAATTAGGTCATAATTGGACAGATGAGGTGGACAGCGATGACAGCTCCTCGTGCAAGGACTTGGGATTAGATCCATAAAAAAAACTGACGGTCGTCGAAGTTTGCATGAGAGGACAAACGACCCACGAGCCTCAAGCTCAATGAAAAAAAAAACCGTTTGATCAATGTTTTTTTTTTTGCCATTGTTGTCAATCGCAGCCATGTTTTCTTCTCTTTACTTTTTTTATTGAGTAAAACGTTGGTGCAATGTGAATGAAACCTCTGTTGTCTTAGTCTTGGTTTTCAAAGTGGCGTGGGATTACAAAACATGGTGGACATCAAACATGTTTAAATTCTTGCGGATGTTGTTGTAACAATTGTTTGGCTCGACCCAGCGGAATTCCCTGGGAGGATGCAAATCGTGCCACTCCTCTTAAACTGCCTATAGCTTTGGAATCATTGTATTTCGACAACAATTGTTTGTCGAACATCTTCTATTGGAATAGGTTTCAACCCTTCTTTACAGCGTCTATACAAAGAGGAACATACCCATGGCATGACTCGCCATCGACCCCAATTCCACAAGAGATCAAACAACCTTTTTGCCCAGTTTCATTTTTATTCAACATTCAAACAATTTAAACCTTTTATAGCAATAATGATAAGTTTTTTCAAACGTTTTTTTCAAAAAAGAGTAGTACATTTTGGGTGACTTGGCTGACTAGAGCCAAAAGTGTTTGGAAAGGCTTCTTGGATCACTCTCGCTGATTCCGTCTGCTTTGCGCGTTTCTTTTGCTCTTCTTGTTTCTTTAAGTCAGGAAAACAAGTTTGAAGCGCCACATGCATCTCTGATCAAGGTTTTGCCTGCATATTCTTTCATGGGGAGAGGGAAGGGATCATGGTTAAAGTGATGGTCTCCGTTTTTCTCGTTCAAAGGGAGATCACCCCATTGGAAGTATTTACACTCTCTCTTTCTGAAAGCAAGATAGATTCGACCTGGATTCTTCTCAGAATTGCTTTGCTTCAGGGTCAAGACTTCATTGCAGAAACAACGCAAAGGCTTCCAGTTTTCCTTAATGTCCCTATTCAACTGAGCGTGAACAGTTTGCATGTAAAGCTCTGCCTTGTCTTTTGCGCAGATCACACAACAATCTTGATAAGGGCATTTCAGATAACAAAACCCGTTTGGGGAGCTGACTCTCTGTTCCAAATGTCCAAGATGAAAGGGGCAGAATAAAAAAATGTTCTTATTGGAAGCTGCATCCTCAATTTGCATCTGGGTGATGTGACCAATGCTGCCAACAATTGCATTGACAGCATTTTGTTGTTCCACGTTTAGATCCACATCTTGAATAAGAGGTTCATTCACTTCTGTGTGAGCGTCAGGTATAAACGGGGCTATTGATGCCAATGGTGCTTCATTTGCTCTTCCTTCTGCTTCAATTGTGATGTACTCTACGACATCTTTAGCTTTGTTAATGATATCTTTAACATTTTCTTTCTTTCTTTTCTTTCCCGCAGGAACTTTCGCAGGTTTGGTGGATTTCCGCTTCGGGGCTACGTAAACTTTTTCTTCAAATGGCATCTTCTTCGGCATCTTCTTCTTTTCTTCTTCTTGTTCTTCAGCTGGAGAATGAGTGAAAATGAACTTGGGGAGCGATTTTTATAATGAAGAAATGGCGTCAGCGAACCGGTTATTTGAATAAGAATTCATCAAAAAAAAAAAAAAAAAAAAAAAAAAAAAAAGTCAAAAACGTAATGAAAAAAATCAACAAGAACATTCGAAAACAAGAAAACGAAAAACAAGCAAGAAAAACACAAAACAAAAAGCACTCTCACTTTCTGGAAACGCTTGGTTGACAAAACAAATTGCCCTTCAAAGACAAGAGACGTCAGCGAAGGGCTTCCTCGTAGCCTGAGGGGTGGCGTCAGCTTTTTTTCCCTTTATAAAGGCTCGCGCTTTGTTCTTTTTTCATTCTTCTCTCATTCGCTTACAACGCAAAGCCAGACGAGCTGCTCGGCAGAAGAAAACAGTAATGGGTGCAAGATTATCGCAAACACTTGGGACGAGACGATTTCAATTTAAACTCTTTTATCGTCGAGCCAGGTCCCGCTGTGGTTCGCGCGTGGTCTGGAGCCAAGTGATGGCGTAAGCCGGGTTTTTCCAGGAAAACGCTGTTCTGAGAAAGACAAGAAAGATTTTTTCACGGCGTGAAAACAAAGATGGTTCCTCGCTAAAAAATCAGACAACTCTCCTCGTGGAAGGTTTAAGAGGTGGCTTTGGAAAAAGGACAACCTTTTCGGCAAAAGAAAGGGATTTTTGTACTGCAAAATCCTTCCGCAGGTTCGTAGTTTGTTTGTTTGTCTTTGCTCGATTCGTCATGCCGGTTTTTCCAGGAAAACGCTGTTCTGAGAAAGACAAGAAAGATTTTTTCACGGCGTGAAAACAAAGATGGTTCCTCGCTAAAAAATCAGACAACTCTCCTCGTGGAAGGTTTAAGAGGTGGCTTTGGAAAAAGGACAACCTTTTCGGCAAAAGAAAGGGATTTTTGTACTGCAAAATCCTTCCGCAGGTTCGTAGTTTGTTTGTTTGTCTTTGCTCGATTCGTCATGCGAGGAAAATTTGATTTGTTTAAAATACTTTCACGTTTCTTCTTTCAAACGAGTTTTCTGCGAGTATTGAATTCAAACTATTTTTTTTTTCTTTTTTCATTCACGGAATGTCCCGGAGGCGAGCCAAGATGATTTTCGTTCTAACATGCGATGGAATCGAAAGAGAAAGAGAACCTGATTTACGACACGTCTTCGCGGAAAATGTCTGACTTTGAATTTTTTGCCCTGAAGGTTTTCATGCGGTCTAATTACCAAGTGATTGCTTGTATTATGTTCTGTTAAAAGAATTATTCAGCGCTCGATGATAAGCGCTTTTATCACCATAACATCCAGATAAATTTTGCTCAAACCCCGATCGGAAAGTTACTCAAGAAAAGAAGAAAGCGTTAATCCTTGAAATTTTTTCTTGTTGATGATTTTCATTAAACACGTTATTGAACTTTCATCTTTGTGTGGGCTTCTTCTTTCATATTGGGGATTTTGACTACTTCCCCAATTCATTCCCCAGGAGGATCGTACACAGGGAAATTTGACCACTTCCCCCAAAAAAAAAAATTTGAAAAAATTTTTGAAAAAAATCAAAAAATTTTTTCAAAAAATTCGATACTCAAAATCACCTATATAAATCAAAAATTGAAAAAAAAAACTTCAAAAAAAAATTCAAAAAAATTTGAAAAAAAATTGAAAAATAATTCTAGTCAAAATCCCCTATATAACGTTGGGTTAACGTCAGCTGACGTCAGTGATGACGTATATAGGGAAATTTGACTATGCCCCATATTCAAAATCAAACATGGGCGTGGTTAGGGAAAAATGACTATGTCCCATCTAGCCTTGTCTTACTACTCATGTTTACACTACTTAAATCATTGGATTCATCGGTTATTACATTTACGATTTTCTTATTCTTCGCATCGTATTGTTGACCATCATAATTTAAAAAATGTGTCTTCCCATGATAAAAAGGGAAAGCATCGTTATCACCAGCTGCTTGAACATTTAATATAGAATGATAATTGGCATCCATGTAATCAGTCAATACTATTCTTTCATTTTTCATATATGCATCTGTAATGTTTGCTTTGTTATTGACCTGATTTTTGAGAGTTATCGAATTAACAGCAGCCAGGTCATTATTCAAATCAGCGTCCATGTTTGTGATTAATTTTCTATCCATATCAATCTCACCGGGTAGAATTAGTTTATGTCCCCTCAAATCAAGATCTCCAGTCATATGAGATGATCCGTCAACCTGAAGAGAATCAGCCCTCAGTTGAATCAGTTTGTTTTCCAAACTTGTTCCAAGCGTGTCAACCTGATGCTTTGTGATTACGTCGTTATTGTTAATAGCTTCTGCAACATTTGTCAATCTTTTATTCTGAATATCATAATTTCCGTCATCTGTTAATACAAACCCGACACCAGGTAATCCCCGTTGAGATTGATTATTAAATGTTGATTCAGGTAAACGTCCGTTTGAGTAACTCATTTATATAATAACATTATATTACTTTGATTATATTTTTTCATTAAAATTCTTGGTTGTGAATTTCTTTGGTTTATCAATATATATGAATGAAAATGGTTCTTTAGTTGCTTTATCATATAATTGTTTTGAAATACTGTTTTCACGGCAAATTAGACTCTTTTCATTGGTGCTTGGGAATTCGTAAAGACAGAAATGTGAACAGTTCAATCTTATGTCTTTCGGTGTCTTATAATAGCTCTGACTCAAATAAATCACACTACAGTTTTTGTGTCTCCCTCGTATAAAATAGTCGACTAATGGTTTTTGGTTTTTATCACATACGAAATCGTCGAATATCACTATTTTCTGACTTTCATTATCAATATCATTTACAGGAATAATTTGATCATTGCTTGCTTCAATAACATTATAACCAGCTTCATCACTTATTGGCTGGAATATATCCATAAGATTCTGATACTTGGACTGCTCTAAGTTTTTCGCATACAGGTATATTTTATCAAAGTACAATAAATTGTAAATCATATGCATAAGTGTATTTGTTTTTCCCGAACCACTTGGGCCGCAAACCAACATCCTAAATGATTGATCTGGCATGAAATCATATAACTGTCTAAAGTTCGAGACCATATCGTCTTCAATATCGTAATTTGGTATTATCATTATATAATATGGGTATATTATTTCAATACAACATGGTGTGTAACACGGTGTATAACACGGTGTATAACACGGTGTTAAACGTTGTTTTTTATATATGATTTCCAAATTTTATGTAACCTAATAATATAATAAAAATGAGTTTACTTAAATGGAAAGAACTTGCAAAGAGTAAATCTCTATTAGGTAATAAGATTAATCTTGTACATGATGCAATCACAAAACATAATCTTAGTCATAAGATAAGTCAAGAGTCATTGGCTAAGGTATTCAAACCTGTGACTAGTAAATTAGATGATGTTATCGACAGTAATGTAGATTTAAGGGTACCCATAAGAAAGAAAAGAGCACCTAAAAAAGCTGATCAAGGTATTGATTATATGCCTGAAGTTGACCCTTTCGAAGACATGCAAGTTGATGATTTATTTGGTGATTATGTCCCACCAAATCAAAATAAACAAATTGTACCTAAACCACCTACTTATGAAGAATCTTTACAAGATCTTATGGAAGGAAATAAGAATATTTATGTTGATCCTCAGTACTTTGGTGATGAACCTGATGAATTACCACCAGAATATGATGACGACGATGAGATCGATTATGGATTAGATAATGAAGATATAAGTAATGAGATTTTGAATGATATTGGTATTACGGATTATGAAAATGTGGAAATGAGGTTAAATCAACCAGAAATGACACATAAAAAGACTAAGGCCTATCTTAATAAGATTATAAATGATGCAAAATCAAAAAGGAGTCAATTAAGTGGTTATAAGTCACATGTTACAAAACAGTTCAAAAGTGGGGCTATATCAGAAGCTGAGAGACAAATGCGAAACAAAAGAATAGGCAATGCAAGAGTTACTTTAAATGAATACATAAAACATTATAATACTAAATTGGAAACAATAAAAGGTTCTGGAATCCAGAGTCGGGGAAAAAAACAGAGAGGTGGAAATATTATGTTTTTTAATGATGTAAAGCAGCTTTTAAAAAAATTGGAATTGATTATTGGTGAAAGATTGGCAGGGAATACCAGCATTGAGATGCGAAATATGGGAGTTACTATATTGGACACATTATTGAAAATGTCGAAAATCAATAGGTCACAATATAGTAAATTGTATAGTCAATATTTCAAAATATAATTTATGTAACTTTATTATATAAATGGAACGAGAGATAGTTTTATCATCTTATAGTGTAAAAAATCAAGGGAATAATAAACCTGAAGATTTCACAACAAAATTTACTAGACCAATGATATTGGATAGTAATTCTCAATATGTGATCGGCCTTAACCGAATTATCAATATGAGTTTTACATGGTTTAATGTTAATGCTGGATACAATAATCAATTAATTAAATTTAGCTCTGATAGTGGTTCAACATTTAACAACATCACCTTTCCAGCCGGAGTATGGAATTATACAGACTTCAATACATATATCAAGGATATAACGAAGACTGGTGATACGTATCCTATCACTCTTGAATTCGATAATACAACATTTAGGGTTACGATTACATTGACTCAGAATTATCAGCTTGATTTGACGCATTCCAATTTTAATGATCTAATCGGGTTTGATAAGACAGTATTATCTAATGAAACAAATATAGGGCCGAAAGTGCCCAATCTCAGTCAAGACACAGATATCCTGAATATCCATTGTAACCTAATAAACGACAGTCTTGTCGACGGTCAAGATACAGACATCATTTATTCCTTCTCGACCAGTGTACTCCAACCTAGTTACTCCTTTACCCTCGAACCACGAAGAGTCACATTCAATCCAGTCAATAAGAATAATATTAGTAGTATCAGGGTATACATTACTGATGGAAAAGGAAGATTAGTTGACTTGAATGGAGCAGATACATCTTTCTCACTAATTCTGAAAAGTATAGAATAATATAACATAATAGTATAATGAAACCGTATGAATTCAAAAGATTTTACCATCCAAAACTTGGTAAATTTGTATACAGACACAAAGGATCGGGAATTATCGTTGATAATATTTTCAAACCGTTGAAGAGTGTTGCATCATCTGTTTTCAAGAAATTTGCTAAGCCAATAGCAAAGAAGGCGTTAGAATCGGGGATATCCCATGCAGGTGAGCGACTGGGTAAGGCGGTATCTCAAAAATCTGGTGATTTGATAATGAAAAGATTGACAAATTTGAGAAAAGGAGCTACAAGACAAACAGCAATTGTTCCATCCTCACCCATTAAACAGCTGCAGCAACATTATCAGCCAAAACTAGATCAAGAAAGTACTGATATGATACTGAATAGACTCATTTCTGGAGATGGTTTGAGGAGAAGACGTAGAGTTAGATTTGTATAGAATCAATGAATATATTTTTTAATTGTTAAAATTATATAACATAATAATATATGTCTTTTAGAACAGATAATTTTCTTCAAAGAAATGAGTTGGTGCGATTCCAACTCGATGATGTAATCAGGTCTCCAGCTAACGGTCAACACCAAACGAAAAATGGTTATAAATTTACAATTAATGATCGATCGAGTTTCTACGATTGGTACAATGCCTATATTGAAGTCCAATTCCAACTACAGAAATTACCAGACGGAGTAGGATATGCTGCTGCTGATCGAATAACGGTAATTAATGGAGGGCATTCCTTAATTGACCACATAATGATTAAATCTGCAGGAAAAATAGTTTATGACACTGACAATCTCCATAAAGTCACTTTTGTTAAAAACCTGCTAGAGTATTCTGATGATTACAGTAGATCAGTTGCTAAAAACAGTTTCTGGTATTTGGACACGAATGCTACAACAGCTGCGAATAACACAGGATTTGAAGCTCGCAGGTTGCAAACTCAAGCACTTCGAGACAATGGGGCTGGTGGTGCTAAAAACATTAATGTGATTATACCATTGAACAGGTTCTCATTTTTTGAAGAACTTGAAGATAAGATGCTTGTACCAATGCAAATACAATTTAACATTGAGCTACAAAACGATGGTGAACTCATTCACATGGCTAATGGAACTGATGCTGGAAGAATTGTTGTTAACAGGTTTTTGCTCTGGGTGCCAAAACTAACTCCAAAGGATTCATTGTATGACAATTTCATTAGTTCATTTCTTAAAGAAACTCAGTGGAAATATTTAAGGGAAATGTACGAAGCATCAGCTCCTACACAATCATCAGGATTTTTCCAGATTTCAAGCAGTATTGACAATGTCAAACACATTTTTGTTTACTTGAAAAGAACAAACCCGCCTAATGATGCAGTTGAAGAAGACAGTCCTTATCTAATGGACACTTTTAAACTTAATGTTGCTGATAATAACTCTTCCCTTTTAAACTGTAGACTAGAATATGGAAATGGAGTCTTTTATCCAGAAACAGAGTATGATACAGAATCAAAAGTGAGAATCTTTAACGATTTGATGTCATATACTATGCGGAAAAATGACTATAACAGCGGAACTCAGCTGAACTTAGCAAACTATAGTTCTCTGTATGGGTTGATTTACTTTAATCTTACGTATCAAACTGAAAAAATAACAAGAGATCCGAAACAGCTAATCTTCAGGTATAGACTAAGCCAGAATGCAGCTGCAAACTTCAATGTTCATGCTGTAGTCCTATATGAAGAATCTGTTGTCATTGACAAGGTGGGTAATGAATTGGTTATAGTGTAAAATTGTATAATAAGTAATGTATTACTAATAAAAATAAATATCCTTATTTCATATATGTTTTATAACTGGAAAAATTATATAACATATATTATATACAGCAAATGACTCAGCTTTTTGAAATCAAAGTAAATTTGTCTGACAATCAAAAGAAGAATCTTAGCAATGCTTTCAAAAAAAGGGAAACTATTGTTCTCAGACTATCAAATGAATCTCTGAACGGAAATGATATTCTATATGTACCAGCAATGGTAAAGAAGAGATTGGAGAAGAATCGTATGATGAATAAGGGTATGGATATCAAACTTGTTAAAAGTAATATCAGAAAACAGGTTGGAGGTAGTCTACTAACTTCTATCTTAAGTATTGGAAAGACACTAGCACCAACTATAGGTAAAACCCTTGGGCTATCAGCTCTTGCTGGATTGGCTTCAGAAGGTGCTTCTCAGATTGTGAAATCAATATCTGGCAAAGGCGTACAGTCGGGTGGTTTTCTCGTACCACAAGACAAAATTAATAACCTGATAGAATATAAGCATCTTTTATCGACGAAACAAAAACAGGATATATTGAATGCCCTTCAATCAGGTTCAGGTGTTCATGTAAAACCAACAAAAACACAATCAGGTGGATTTTTAGGCACTCTGTTGGCAAGCATTGGTGTTCCACTCCTTCTAAATGCTTTGACTGGTAAAACTGGTAGTGGGGCTCCACGAATGGGAATTAGTAAGAAAAATAGGGGTAAGGGAGCTCCGAGAATTGGCGCATACAGACAACCACCTCCATTTATAGGTACATGGGATAATCCAATTGGTATGGGGATTAAAAAAAAACTACCAAAAAAAACAAGTCGGGAGAAGGCATACTATTAGGGAAAACAGCCCATTCAATGGCATACCACTACTAGGGGCAATACTGTAAAACCAAAATTCCATAAAGATATCCCGTTAAGTAATCATGATCTAATAAAATGGTGTAGATATTTGAACATCCCAATCAAAGATGTTCTATCGAGGGATGAGAAAGTTCCACATAAGCATAAACAGGCGTTATTCATATACAATCTTGAACCCTCGTATATGAGTGGAAGCCATTGGGTGGCCACATATGTCAAAGACAACGTGATAAATTATTATGATAGTTTCGGTATGCCTCCATTTCAAGAGATCGTAAATCATACAAAAAGAAAGAATTTGATTCTGTTACATCAAAACAACCAAATCCAGAACATAAAAACGACTACATGTGGTTACTTCTGTTTATACTTTCTGAATGAAATGAATAAAGGGAATTCATATTATAATTTATTGCAAGTATTTGACATATATGATACAATGAAGAATGAGAGATTCCTCGAACATTATTTTAGAAATATCTAACTTATATATATAATGGTAAAATCATATTGTGTTAGACAGAATAAAGTCACTGAATGTGTTCCAGGAAGCGAACGATATGTGAAAACTAAAAATGGTCGAACTATGTTGAAATGCACTTGCGCTGAATGTGGTATAACAAAAACCAAATTTATAAAACAAAAACAGGGAAACTAATTGAGCCCTCACAAGATGGAGGCTTTTTAAATATAGAAGGTAGTCACAGTCTTGGTGAAATAGCAGCTAAAAGCGCTTTAAAAGGTTTGTATAATTTAAGTAGAATCGGAGCATCAAAGGCAATTAAATCTGGTTATGCTAAACAAAAACTAAAAGGAATGGCTGATAAATATTTGGATCAAGCCTTAGATAGTTTAACTTCAGATATTAGTAAGAAACTAGATCCATTGCATAAAGGTAGTGGGATTGATATTCATAAGGCCATTGGGAAGCTTCCGAAACCAAAAGGCGGTTGGACATTACCCGGCCATAAATATACTGGCCCATATAATGATTTAAAGAGTCAAGTGAAATATGACCCAACAACTGGCCAAATATTAGAAATATATGACCAACCTACAGGAAGAACTGATGAAATAGCAATGCAACATGATGTCGATTATTCAGTCTGCAAGGATGATAGGAAATGTAAAAATAAGGCAGACCGAAAAATGGTTCAAGCTTTAGACAACGTACCGTATAATGAAAGACAATGGGGGCATTGGTTGGCTAGAAACACGATTGATGTAAAACAAAAACTTGGATTAGGTGTTAAAAGGAAGTCAAAAAACGTAAAAAGGAGTTGAGTAATGATTGGGCTGAACTCCTTGCAAATGAACTACATAAACCAATCAAACGGAAATTTCAAAAGAGACGTGTTATTGTTAATGGAATAGATGATATTTGGAGCGCTGACCTTGTAGAAATGCAGAAGTTTTCAAAATGGAATAAAGGATATAGATATTTGTTAAACATCATTGATGTGTTTTCGAAATTTGCTTGGAGCATCCCTATTAAAAATAAAACAGGTAATACAATTACTGAATCATTTGATGATGTTATTAAAAAATCCAAACGGAAACCTAAATTTATTTGGGTAGACCAAGGGTCTGAATTCTATAATAAAACTTTCAAAGACTGGCTAAAGAAAAATAATATTGAGATGTATTCTACTTTCAATGAAGGTAAAGCTGTTATTATTGAGAGATTTAACAGAACATTAAAATCTAAAATGTGGAAACAATTTACAGCTCAAAATACAACACAATATTTAGACATGTTACCAAAACTATTAAATGAATACAACAGTACAAAGCATTCAAGTATTAAAATGAAACCTATTGAAGCATCTATGAAAAAGAATGAAGGAACTGTTTATTTCAATCTATATGATACGGAACTATTATCATATAAACCAAAATTTAAAGTTGGTGATAAGGTTAGAATTTCAAAGTATAAAAGAAAGGTATTTGATAAAGGATATACAAGTAATTGGACTGAAGAGGTATTCACAGTTGATAAAATCCAATACACAAACCCTATTACATATAAGTTAAAGGATCTTAATAATGAATCAATAGAAGGGTCATTTTATGAACCTGAATTACAATTAGCAAAACAGGATGTATTCAGAATTGGCAAAGTCTTTAGGAGGGATTACAAGAAAAAACAAGCTTTGGTATCATGGTCTGGTTATCCAAAAGAATTTAATTCATGGATACCGTTAAAATATGTCAAAAATATATAATGTTTATATATATCATGAGTGGTATTAAGAAATATATTGAAAAAATAAATGTTCAAATTAATGAATGTGAAGATGAATCAGACAATCTTCGTGATAAAATATACGATAATGAGCGTAGATTGGATATGTTACAATATAAAAAGAAATTATTGAAACTTTATCATAAAAAAATACATGAAATGGATGAAGATATAACATTGAAACAGTTATTGAATATTATCTGCAATGAGATAGAAAACAATAAATACGATGAGGAATGTAATGTGTTGAAACAAACAAAAGTTGATAATATAGCTGAATTGAAAACTGAAATGAATATCTGAATATAGTTTAAAAGATTCATAACTGGATCATTTGAATTCTCAACCATATTTAAACGCATATAAAGATAAAATAATATATAGTAATAATATAATGGAAAAAGAAGTAATAATAAAAAGAGGTAGGGGGCGACCGCCTATATACCAAACCCAAGAAGCCAAAAAAGAAGCTATTAAAAGATCCAAAACTCGTTATATGTTAAATAAAGAGTGGTATTGCCGTGCATGTAATAACAATATCAACTACTCACTTGCTGGAAAATTCTGTCATTTGAAAACTAATAAACATATGGATAATATTAATAGGCAGATCCGTGAATTCGTTCATTTAAACACACAATAAAAACTAAGAAATATATAGTTTAATGGATCCATTATTGGATCACTTAAATTCTTGATAAAGGTTAAACGCACTAAAATGACTTAAAAAAATAATCGTACTATATAGTAATGGTAAAACAATCAAGGGGAAGACCTAAAAAGTATATGACCGATGAAGAAAAACGTATTATGGGACGTCTTTATTGTAAGAAGTATAATGACAATCCAGATAATAAATATCATTGCATTGAATGTAATAAATATTTTCATCCTGCAAGTAAATATAAACACAATAAAACTATGATGCATCAATTGAATTCACAAAAATACAACAACGAATAACGCAAGGCGATCATAAAAAGATAATCATATATGACCAATCATATATAACTATCTCAAATTATTTCAAAAATGATTCCAAAAATAAACGCACTATAAAAGGACTTAAAGAAATATTATATAATTATATATATATAGATAATGGAAAAATCAGACTTAACAAAATTGAGTAAGTCTCAACTAATCCAAATGCTATTAAAGCAACAGAAGAAAAAACCTGAAATTATTGTGGTAGATGATACCAAACCAGTTCCAACACCAAGGACTGTAAAACCAATTAGACCAATCCCAACACCTCGTAAGAGTGTAAATCAAATGGTTCAAGATTATGAAAACAATATAATTCTTCCACCATTGGAATTCAGGGATAAACCAGTGCCAGCACCAAGAACTATTAAACCAGTGCCAGCACCAAGAACTAAAAGACCAGTTCCAGCACCAAGAACTATTAAACCAGTTCCAGCACCGAGAACTAAGCTCTCAAATGAATTCAATTTCGATGACACTATTTTTGATTCATCATCCAATGACCAACCTCTATTCAAAATAACCGAAATCAGAAATACAGCTAATAAAAAATTCAACGCTTATACTAATGAATTCAAAATTTCTGTACGCAAAAATTTCATAAACAATAAAAATGATGTTTTCAGTGTCTTTGAAAAAATGGTTGAAATGACAATAAAGAAAAGACAGTTAAAAGGTAATGACAGATTCAGATTGGTAATTTCAAATGATGAATTAGATCATCCTATCTCAACAAAATTGTTAAAAGTTTCTGATTTCAAGTTAAATCAACTTTCAGATGTTATTAATACGTTGGAATATAAAGAAATAGATTAAGAAAATTGCAAAATAATTATTCAATCTGTGAAAATACCAACAGGTAAAGGGCGGTTATATTTATCAAAACAAACAGTGAATAGGAAACAATGTATTATCACAATAAAAAATAATGACACAACATGTTTAGCAAGGGCTATTGTAACAGCTTATGCTCATTTACACCCTGAGAATTACACCACAACTCAGTTGAAAGATGGATTAAACAAAAGCCGAAAACTACAAGAAACTGAAGCTATAAAATTACATGAAAATTGTAATGTAGAGATAAATGAATATGGAAACAGTTTGGAAGATGTCAATAGCTTTGCATCATATTTAGATACAGAGATTAATATCATCGATTCAGAACACTTCAATGAAATCATATACACAGCCAACAAAGGAAAAACAGACAAAATCTATTTATACAAAACACGAAATCATTTTGATGTCATAAAATCAATGACAGCTTTTTTAGATGTAGCTTATTACTGTCATAGTTGTAAAAAAGCTTATACAAGACGTGACAAACACAAATGCCCACAAAAAAGCCTATCTTGTTTTAAATATTTTCCAGATGGAAATAAATGTGATGGAAAAGACGTCACCTGTAAACACTGCAATCGTGTTTTTCATGGTGATGTTTGTTTTAAAAATCATACACGTAATCGTTCTAAAAAAGATGACAATGATTCAGTATGTAACAGTGTAGCAAAATGTTCAAAATGCAACCAAATAATACTGAAACCATATATAAAAATGCACAAATGTGGATATAAAATGTGTAATAACTGTAACAAATATTGTGAAAGTAAGCATAAATGTTTTATGAAAAAGATAAAATGTAAAGGAGGTAATTGTATCAAAGACACTAAAAATCCTTGCAGATTAAATAAATCCATACTAAAAAAAGATTATTGTTATTCATGTAGAACATATAATGAAAAATATTCATTTTTTGATTTCGAATGTACACAAAACACTGGAACACATGTAGTCAATTTGGCTATCTGTCATGATTTCAATGGTAATGAATCAATCTTCAATGATATTAATAGTTTTTGTAATGGAATTCTCAATGAAAAATATAAAGGTTACACATTTGTGGCTCATAATTCAAAAGGATACGATAGCCATTTTATTCTTAAATGGTGTATAGATAATGGATTCAAACCTTATTGTATTTACAATGGTGCAAAAATAATGATGATGGAAATTCCAAAATTAAGAATAAAAATAATCGACAGCCTAAATTTTATTCAACAACCTTTGTCCTCTTTCCCTAAAACATTTGATTTAATCGAGTTGAAAAAAGGATATTTTCCACATTATTTCAACAAAAATTGTAATCAAAACTATATAGGAGAGATGCCATCTAAAAAACATTATGGATATAATCAAATGAAAACACAAGATAGAGAGAAATTTTTACAATGGTATGATGACCGTGTTAATGAAAATTATGTTTTCGATTTCAAAAAAGAAATAATTGAATACTGTAGGTCAGATGTTGATATATTAAGAAGATGTATGTTAAAATTCAGACAAGATTTCATGAACCAAGAAAATATTGATCCACTAAAATACATCACAATAGCTGGTGTTTGTATGGCTATTTATAGAGGAAATTACATGCCAAAAAATACCATAGCTGTAGTTGATAATGTTGTTCAAACAGAAAACCACAGTACAGTTAGTATTGCATGGCTGGATTATATCAGCAAGAAAAATAATATTAAAATTCAACATGCCTTAGAAGGTGGTGAAAAAGCTATCAAATGTATCAATAACAAAATAAAAGTAGATGGTTTTTGCGAATCTACAAATACTGTTTATGAATTTCAAGGTTGTTTCTGGCATGGATGCCCAGATTGTTACAAACCTGATGTTATCAATAACAAGAATCAAAGCGACATGGGTACTTTGTATAATAAAACCCAAGATAAAAATAACAAAATAATAGCTGCTGGTTACAATCTTATTGAAATGTGGGAATGCAAATTAAAAAACGATAAAAATTTTCAGAAATATTATAAAGTTGAATGGAATCGAGAAGTGGTCGAACCGTTAAACCCGAGAGATGCTTTTTATGGTGGACGAACAAATGCTACCAAATTATTGTATAAATTCAAAGAAGGTGAATGTGGAAAATATATTGATTTTTGTTCTCTTTATCCTACAGTTCAGTTCTACAAAAAATATCCCATAGGTCATCCTAAAAAAATAATATCACCAGAAAAATACGACGTAAAATGGTATGGTTTCATAAAATGCAAAATTTTACCACCACGAAATTTATACCATCCAGTTTTACCTCAGAAAATAAAATGTGAAAAATCAGAAAAGTTAATGTTTCCTCTGTGTATATCATGTGCAAAAACAAAACAACAAGACAAATGTCATCATAGTGAAAATGAGCGATCATTTATAGGTACATGGACAACAGATGAAGTAAATAAATCCATTAAAAAAGGTTATACAATCATAAAAATATACGAGGTTTGGCATTTTGAAAAGTCAAGCAATGATTTATTTAAAGGATATATCAAAAAATTCATGAAGCTTAAACTTGAATCAACAAAATATAATTTCAAAAATGAAAAAGAAGAAATGATTTTCAGAAATAATGTCCAAAAAAAATTAGATATTGAATTAGGTGAATTAAATGAAAATGCAGGTTTACGAGCTATTGCTAAAATGTGTCTAAACAGTTTATGGGGTAAATTTGGTCAACGAAATAATATGAATCAATGTAAATACGTAACTGATATTAATGAATTTTATCAAATAGTACTTGATGATACCATTGATAATTTAAATATGAATTTCATAAACAATGAAATGGTACAAATGACTTATACGTATAAAGATCAGTTCGTTGACAATTCATATAATACTAACATCTTTGTAGCATGTTTTACAACTAGCAGTGCACGGCTAATGTTGTATGAAAAACTAGATTATTTAGGTAAACAAGTATTATATTTTGACACAGATAGTATTGTGTACATTGAATCTCCAAAGAGTAAGAAAGTAGAAACAGGAGATATGTTAGGTGATCTCACAGATGAATTAGATGGTGAAATTATAAAAGACACTTTTGTATCAGGTGGTCCAAAAAATTATAGTTTCATATATGGAAGTAATAAACAGAAATGTGTTATCAAAGGTTTCAGACTTAACCACGAAAATTCCCAAATACTAAATCACACAAATATGATTAAAATGGTAAAAAACGAAATCAAAGACCTCACGTTGGTAAATGAAAAGAAAATAACCAGACAAAACAAACAAATCGTAAACAAATATGAAGAAAAGGTATACAGTTTTGGATATGACAAGCGCGCAATAAAACACATATCTGAAAACTGTATCGAAACATATCCTTATGGATATTAAAACCCCACTCTGATGGGTGAATAAAGGTTGGTGAAATCAACTTCCTGTTTTTCCGAGAATCATGTCACGCAAAGGAAATCACGCAATGGAATAAACGCACTTTGTTTTTTTTAACATATAGTTTCATTTGATTTTTTCATTTTTTTCCATTCCATATTTCCATTCAATATTTCCATATTTTAAATCCAGCAGATAGAAAGTAGTGATGTACTACATTCTCTGAGGCAATTGCCTCAGAGTGTAGTACATTACTACTCCTTAACTACATTGTTACTGTCTGAGATGAAGTATAACAGTTAACCTTTAGATGTTATGTTTTGTGGCAAAGTGGGTAGGAATGAAACAACCACTGCATTCCTGCACACATCGCCAAGTTCTCTTTTAAACTGTGTACGTAGTTCCATGACATCATACGAAGACGTTATTGGCTTAAAATCAGTCACTGATGGTGTGGACTTCATTTTCTTCCCATATTCTGGCCGTCCAACATCTAGGTCACAAATTGGGAGACACCCTTCATTTTGTTTCCCCATCTGCACCCAGGCACATACTATATGACACAATAGATGTTTTGACAGGTCAGTGAGTGGTGAAATCAACTTGCTTTGTGTTCTTCTCGAGGAGTAAACTTGGACACAAAACCACGTTTTTAACAAAAAATAACTTTAGTGGCTTATAGCATTGCCACAAAGTGCGATCCCTTCAATAAAAAACAATCCTTATGCACTTCCATTATATTATTCGCCAATATCTCTGTTAATTTTTAGTGAAATTTTACAAAGTGACAACTCTGCCAAAATTTTGCCTTACGAATTTATTCATGGCCAGGTATCCCCCGCGACCTTAAATTATGATAAAATGGATTTCTACATCAACTAACAGACACATGTCTTATACTGGAACATGTAACTGAAACGGCAGATGGTGCCAAGGTTGACATACAGCATTTTGGTCTTCTTAGTGTTTCCCATCCTTAGAAATTTAAATGTCAAATTACCATGCAGCATGTACATGCATCAGCAGGAATTTGAAAACAACTATCAAGGTGGAATTTAACCATTTGGCCTCAGTAGTTTTGGGTACCAGGTTGGAGAATTAAAAAAAAAAAAAGTACCCTGCAGTTGCCCTGCCTTCCCCCTTATGCTAATTGCCCTTCTCAACCATAACACTGATAAGTACCAATCCTTAAGTTCTCCACAGTTTCGTTTTTTTTAATACAAGCAAGAAATCTGCTTGGTATTAAGAAATAAGGTGTCCCAGAAACAAAGAGCAGTAAAAGTACAAAAAGATACACAATTAAGTAAATTAGATTACTGAAAAACATAGATCTGCCCTACATTTAAACAATACTGAAAACGCTACAACGTTTAAAAACATCTTAAAAGTGTATGAGCTTATACATACCCTCCTTTGCATTGGCAATAACCAGAATACACACTTCCATCCTTTTTCAAGATTAAAAAACCTTTGTAAGTCGTTTCACCTCCATCTAACTTGGACCTTTCCGTTGGCTTTACTGCGAATTTAAACTGAAAATAGCTCGACCGCTTGTTTGGTTGATTATTGAACTGAAGGTTTTCGACGTGCCCATCGTAGTATATTATTTGTAGCCCAAAAGGCTCTTGTAAGATTTTAAACTTTCCTGGCCAGTGGGTGTAGGCACACTCACCGACGAGATAGTTAGAAATATCAGGAAATCCGAAAGCTGGTATGTTATTGAAATATTTTGTCCATCTTTGATTAACCTGCAGGGGATTTGGCAGCAGTCCTTCCTCCGTAGTAAGTTTCACTTTGAATTTGATAATCGACTCAACACTCTCTGGCTTTTCCGGCATAAATCCACTAACTCGGCTTCCCTTTTGCCACTGGCCTGAATTCCCCTGGCTTTTAGGAATTCCTTTAGCCAGGGAACTTGTTTAGCATCAAATTGCGAATCGTCGGCAGCCATTTTGAAATTCTGTCCTCCCAACCTCGCTTTCGTGCAGAAAGCGGCAAATAAAGTATGTTTAAAAAAGTTATGAAAGCGCTTTTGAAACTAAATGTTCAGACGTTTCGGGACTTCTGTGCCTTCCTCAGTGAATAGCCGTTAACTGAAAACGTGCGTCAGCTGTTTAAATATTCCAAATGTCGCCATGTCGCAACATTAGACAGATTTAGCAAAGACAACGCGACGTGAAATGAGGACGCAACACCGCGCGGAATAGTCTGGACCCGACTTCCGGTCCTTACGTTCACGTTCTCGGGTCAAGGTCGCGTCGCGTTCACGACGGCATTTGGGTTGTTTTCACGTCGCCATCACGACGCGGGTGATTTACTGCCAAGAAAAGGCTTTTTTCGAGTTGAAAAGGTAGGAAAAGGTAGGAAAATTTATTTGGCTACCTAAAATGATCATTTTAGTTTAATATTTCATGTGTCCTAAAAGCCTATAACTTTTCAAAGCCGACAAAAACTTGTTGATACTGATTCGGTTTTGTCAGTGTTTGTTTCCTTGAGTTTAATTTTCTTGTCAAGTCTTTTTTCCGACTTTTTTATGGAAGAATGGTGCTGTTTTGCTTGATAAGTTTCTTATTCTGGAGAGATAATAAAGGCATGAATTTATTCTGCATTTTTAGTGGTTACGGTTTTATACAATATGATAGAAAATCGCGGTGGATAATTACGGTGTTGTTCATTTTAGCCCAATTACAACAAAACAACAAATTCAACAACAGCACACTATAATTAAACTACTTACATAAGTTTAGCCAAAGCTTAAAAACATTTAATATGTAGATTTTATAAGTTCACTGTTACATTTATCTTGCTTTTATTTTAAAGGATTTGAGTGTATAATGGAAGGAGGAAATGGAAGTCCAAAAAGCGACGGATGAGTAAGCGTTATTTTAGAACTTTTAGTGCGCGAAGTGATGAGCTTAATTTTATCGCTCACTTTTTCCCATTTTTTTGTGTACGTTTTAATTAGTTTATGTGTACTGCTGTAGAAGTGAAACCCCCCACCAGCCTTGATATTTTCTCCATTTTAGGTCCAAGAAGCCTTGTACGTAGTTGTGATTTGTAGCCCATTCTTTCGTTTGATTTATACTTAATTTGATCGGGTCGCAAGTATAAACACTCGGTAACAACGTTTTACCACCCTTCGGGTATGAATTTTGTTTTGTTTTTATAAACCTCGACTTTTTAAGCAAGGCGGAAAAACAAACTGTGAAAAGTGACGTTTCTGTGTGCTTTAATACGGCATCCAAAAGGAATCGACAATATTTCCTCGCGCTTATAAGCCGTTCATGGTATAAATGTTGAAAAAAATATTGTCAAAATTAAAATTAGGATCGTCACTTTTCAGTGACAAGAATGACAAATATGTTTACCCAAAGTGCTTATCTGAAGATAGTTTTAAGTTACAATACAAATAAAATATTATAAGCTCACTTAATATGGTACTATGATCAAAAATCGTGGAAAACTCATTTTTTGTTTTCGTTATCTGAAAAAGGTGTAGTAATTTATTAACATTTGGTATTTTCGTTCTGCTCTAGGTAAGTGATGGTGTGGACTGAGGAAAAAGACTTTGTCATGTTAAAGGAAGTGGCGGGGATTGTTCATCAGTAAACCCGGAGGCAGGGAAATGGGCAATGCATGGCAGGGTGTGGCAAGCAAATTGAACAGTTCGCCACAGTTCTGCGTCAATGCCCGAGCTGTAAGACATCAGTTTAATAAAAATTCATGTCCTAGTTTTCAAGTCGGTGTCGATGTGAACAGATGATATCCTGTGGGATTTGCAAATTATCAAAAAGCAACTGCAGATCGTCAGTGCGACATTCGACATCTTCCCAATTGTCGATGTCAAAGCGCCCAAACTTAGAATAGGGAAAGACTGACTTACCAAACGGACAACGTTCTACAACAGCTCATTTCAAAGTCTGAGGACTGTTGTCTTTCGTGTGAAATTAATAACATAATTTTATTTCTTTTATATTTCTCTTTTCCATTTATCTATTAACAGACTAAAACGACACGTAATGGAGACAGTGGATTGTTCGGAAAACAAATCGAATTCAAGAACATAATCGATGTCGCTGTCCGTCTTGTTTTCAGCTTGCTAAATCCCTTTTATCCGCAACGCGACGGCGTTGTCGACCCAGTCTTAATCTGTCATTTCTTGTGCGCGCGCCGTCCTCATCTCACGTCACGTTGTCTTTGCTAAATCTGTCTATTGTAGCGCGCGCGGATGAAGTCTAAATAAAACTTAAGTCAAGGAGCGCTTACCATTTGAATGGAATTTCCGGTTAGAATTTTCCGACAAATGGAACTGGACCTTCCTTAGTACTACGGTGGCCCAAAAGTGTCACGGCAATTTCAATGTGCTCACGACAGTTTCAATTTGCTCACGGCAATTTCAACTTCGCTCACGGCAGTTTCAATTTGCTCACGGCAATTTCAACTTCACTCACGGCAGTTTCAATTTGCTCACGGCAATTTCAATTTGCTCACGGCAATTTCAACTTCGCTCAAGGGGCTATGTCGCGAGATATGTCACGCAGGCGGACCGACATCAAACAAATTCACGCTATCGCCGTGGAATCAGGCAAAATCCTTCAATTCTGCCGTTCAGTGTACTCCGAAAGGTCTCCGATTTTTCCCAAATATAAATAGTAGATTTGTCTTGATTTCATTTTGGTTATTTCCCCAATTCTGTAATCATACGCCTCAGGACATGTCAATCAGTATCTCAATGTCTAGAAGTTGCATTCAGCTGTCGTGAATAGCTTAAAGATCTCGACAAAACAGACGCATGAGAACTGTCACAATCCAAGTGATTACACAAGAACCCTTTCTTCCCACGCTAGGGTTTTCTAAGTCTAAAATTACACATGATTACAAAATAAACTAAACAGCTATCAGTTGACAGATCTTGACAGATCCGCTCAAAGTTCTTTTAGTCACGCAAGGGTCACACAGTCACCTAAGTTCTCCACACAGCTTATAATAATCAGTTGAGCATGGATGAAGGTCCTTCTTCGGTGCTGATTGCTGTGGAATCAACCCAAAAGTTGTCTTATTTTTCTCTCTTCTACGAAAGTAATGTGCTTTCAACGCTCTAACGGAATTTATAATAACAAACGCAAGCGATCTCAAGGTCAAGCCTAGGTCACGTACGCGAAGAGTTCTAGCTGCCGTAGTTGATCTGTTTCGAATGAAGTCCAGAAATTGTCATTGCTCTTTCTCAAGCGAATCAGTAAAAAACCTACAAAATATTGGGTTTGTCTGTGGTAATAACAAATTACAAAGCGAAATTTTCTAAGCCGGCTAGGTTTAACACTGAAGCATGCCACTTTTGTCGATAGAAATTTCGATCCTTTCCGCTTGAAGCTAAGCGTGTGTTTCTTTGGAAGACATTATTTGAAAATTTTAGCACTTTCTTCTCTTGGCTGAATTGAGGATATTTTTAAATGTGAGCGCTTACGTTTCCTGCACATTCCTTCTTAAGTTCGGAATGGATGCTATATAGATCAGTGAGCATTTTTCAGTGATTATATCCTCTGCCATATTTCTGAGTGCCAAAGTGCTTATAAGTATTTGTGCTAATCTTACACAAGGTTTTGAACCGGCGAGAACAAGGTTTGTGGATGGTCAAGAAGCTGTGAGATGTTTTGTGGAAGTTGTGGTGCTTCCACGAACAATGTGCTGAAAAATGAACTCACGATGCACTTGGGGCTCCGTGAGCAAAGTTGAAATTGCCGTGAGCAAATTGAAACTGCCGTGAGCGAAGTTGAAATTGCCGTGAGCAAATTGAAGTTTCCGTGAGCAAATTGAAACTGCCGTGAGTGAAGTTGAAGTTGCCGTGAGCGAAGTTGAAATTGCCGTGAGCAAATTGAAACTGTCGTGAGCAAATTGAAATTGCCGTGACACTTTTGGCCTTACTGAAGGAAACAGAACAGGAATGATCTGTACCATTTGTATTTTACCGAATGCCGAGAGGCACTGGGAGTGAAAAACAAAATGGTGTCGGGAAAAATTAACAGAAAAATACTTTTAGGGAAGGTACGTTTTTTCTTGGGGGGGGAGGGCTGGGGAATTTTGGTATTTTTTTTTCAAAAAAGTATTGGCCCTCCCTTGCGTTTTAACAAAAAAACTCCTGACCCCCCACCTTTAGGTGACTGACAGAAGTGCGACCCTCGCTTGTGAACGCAAAGTGTTTGAATACAAATATATCTCATATTGAATGTATCCGCGCTGAAACAAGGAAAATGCGAACAATCAGTGTGGGATATTTACGTTTTATAGCTGAAGTTTGAACCTTGACTATTATAAAAGTTTTGAGCATAAAATATCTATTTAAAGGGAAAATACACACGCTTGTTTCTTCGACTAGCCGGCATTGCTGTTGGTTATTTTAACAAGTACGGTTTATTTGTTTAGCATGAGAAATCTGCCTCTCAAAAACAAATATTTCCTACATTTCCTAATTCTGTAAAAGGCAGACAGGTCTTTTACGGACGGAAAAGGATTCGATTCCTTCGAGAAATGAATGTGCCATGGCATAATATACATGTAGAAATGTAACCTAGTATCCATAATAAAACACAAAATTAAATCAAAGTAGGTGGAAAGAAAAACTTAATCTGTAAGAAAAATGGAATGCAACATCACAAAATTTCTCATTAAAAAATTCTGGAAAAGATGTGTGACCCTCCCTTGAATAGCTCACATGAGGTATGGCCCTCCCCTTTTGGTGCTCACTTTCACTGATGACCCTCCCCTCTGAGGCCCCAGCCCTCCCTCCCCAAGAAAAAACGTACCTTCCCTTATAAACTTACCCTAAAACGCGATTGTACGCTTTCAAGCCCTGCTACAATTCTCCAATTTACCATAACAATCATTTATTTATTTACTTTAGTTCGCTCACGTTAACTCTAGAATTACAGCTCTGATTCTTTGCTAAGTACAACTTCAATTATGCGAATCGTTATCCCATAACAAGCATGCAGCAAGCACGATTCGTAAAAGTTAAAGTAAAACAACTACCGGCAGTCAAAAATGTCCATCCACCTGTAATTTCTCAGTCATGCTGTAGGAAATCTGTCAATATAGCCGAAGAAAAGTGGCAATTTTCACACGAACAAACTCGGAGTAAATTTCGTTCTTCAAAGTGGTACTTTTAAAACCTGTTGTAATCACGGACACCATCATGTCATCGGTTGTGTGTCTGACGGGCAGGTCTGCTTTCTTTCGTATCGATCTGAGATGCTCGCAGAATCTGTCGCCGAGCCTACGTCCAGTTTCGCCGATGTAACACAAGGTACATGTACGACAGGCAATGATGTAGACGAGGTTACTGGTCGTACACAAGTGAACTTCTGTCGAATTGTCAGCGGTCCACCAGGAGTGTTGATCAGGGTACGCACCGAGGACTCGCAAGCTACGAAAGATTTCCATGGTTGATGATTTCATAGATTGTTAATAAGGATGTTCTTGACACAGCTGTTGGTAGGGTTGTAGGTAAGTATCAGGGGGATGACTTCTTTGTCGGTGCTTGCATCGTCTTTACAACGGACAGGGTGTGAAGATGAGTATGTGAGATATAAGTGAGAGTAGGTTTCTTTGTAGTGTATGGTCGTTGCTAATCCTTGAGCAGTTGGTTTCAGGAAGAGGTCTAGAAAAGGCAGTTGGTCGTCAGAGATGGACCAAGTGAACTTAAGGCTCGGGTGGAAGTTGTTGACAAAATTGGCAAAGTTGTCAAGTTCGCTTTCGCTACAGGAAGCTGTTCCTACTATGTCGTCGATGTATCGTTTGTGGAGGTCAGGTTTGGTTCTTGGATATTGTAAGAAGATTTGTTCCTCGATCAGCTAGATGTGCGGACCGACGAACAGACAGCCCCAGTCTTACACTTCCAATATATCGAAAAAAGAGCCAACAGAACCAATGAAAAGAGATGTTAGATTTATGGTGTGACCGTTCTCAGCCAATCAGGAGGGAGTATTTTGCACGAAGTCAGTAGTATAGCGTCGTTGCGTCGTCATTTCGTTGTGTTGGTGCGATTTTCCATTGAGAAGGTAAGCTGTTTTCTTTTGTCATTTTGTGTTTATTGAATTGTGAATGATTGCATAGAGTCTGAGACTAAGAGTATTTAAGAATTGCGGTCGTTTCGCCTACGTCCAGTTCGCTAACGTCTTACTGGGTCAGTTCGCTAACGTCGACTAACGTGTGATATGCCAGTTCGTAGTTCGCTAACGTCTTGGCCGGGTCAGTTCGCTAACGTCCTATATGTCAGTTCGACGGTTTTCTTGTGTTTACTTTTCAGTTAAAAAAATTGTTCGTACAAGTGTGGGCTCAAGTGTGTTAAGGTTATGTAAGATTGATAACACAAACTCGAATCCCTTCGAATAGTCGTACTTTGATCGCCATTTTGTTTCCAGAAGTCTAATCAGCCACAGTAGGGTTTACGGTCGTTTCGATACAAAGTCGATTCGATACAACTCTGGTCATCAAGTAACGGGTAAATTTTGATGTACGCGTAAATATAAACTACGGGCTTTAACATAAACCGCCGCTTTGAGTTCAGTTTACTGATCAGTTTTACTTGGATTTTTCAGTTATCGCTATGACGGCTCAATGTAATATAACTTGTGTTTTATATGCTAATGAGCCGCGTTACATTCTAATGAGCTGTGTACAATAAAACAAAGGGAATTAAGACGGCTGACGTTTTATTATTTATAAAATTAATTAAAATATCACAGAAGTGACTGCTAAAAAAAAGCGTATGCAAATTCAAATCAAGAGGTAACAATTCAAGCATTTCAGTTATGCGCCGATCAATTCGAAACATCAACATCACCCCCCCGGGCAATGCCCCTGGCATTTGAACTTTTGAAGATCGACTTGTTCAAATTCCCGCCCCCTTGGGCGAAAATTACATTCAAATACCCCACCATAGCACAGGATTTGATGGTCAAATGCCCCTCCTAAAGATCAAAAGTTTTTGGTGAGAATAAAAAATACACTTTGCATTCAGTTTTTCTGATTTATTCTACCGAGTGTTGTCCTCGAGAATATACTCAACTGAACCGCGTATACTTTGCAACTGATATTTCACTGCACGGCACTTCCGCTGTGAACACCACGTCGAAATGAATTTGTTATTGTTTGGGGATTTACTTTTCGATAATTTTTTTCTGAATTGAGTAATTCCTCGTGTGATCAACAAGTGTTGCAAAAAATATTTAGCAAAGCGGTTGTAAAGTTGTAAAGTTGTAAAGTTGGGTTTTGAACAAATCGTTTGCAAGCGTTATTCCACCAAGTGAAAATTTATTAATCTAAACGCATTTTATAGCAACTGACAAATGTTTCCTGAGAAAAAGGTTGTTGTTCATTCTGATTTTACAGTGTTTTTTCTTTTCAATTAATGGCCGTTTAAGATCTGCGGATCTGCGGACTGGCAATACAGTCAGCCACCTTGACTTCGAAATCTCTAGTACGCGTTGAATGGCAGTTGAAGCTATATTTTAAAAATCTACAATTTACAAACCTTCAAAAACATTGCAAAGCTTTGGTAGCCCCTTTTTCACTTGCCACTAACAAAAACGATATTTTTTCCTTTAATAGGCCTCTACTAAAAAAAAAACAACGATATTTGGAACACTTCCGGTTCAAATTCCCCACCCCACCTGGGCAAAGTCAAATTCCCCACCCCCGGGATGGCCTTTCACATCAAATGCCCGACTCCCCGGGCATAGAAAATGTTCAAATGCCCGGGACATGCCCGGGGGGGGGGGGGGGGGGGGGATGTTGATGTTTCGAATTGATCGGCGCATAACAGCCTGTAAAAAACAACAACAAGGACAATAGAGTGTTTTCACTCACGTGGTCTGCAGCTATGCTAATTTATTTGAACAAAACAAAGTGTTTGCATTAGAAAAGAGTTCAATCCCCACAGGATTAGCTTGGGACACCAACATGGCCGCCGTGACGTCATGTGAAAACACTCTATAAACATGTCGGGGCTCAAAATTGCAGCATTAATTTAATTTGTGGTTTTAGTCTGTTGTTTTATATTCAAATTCGAGCAAAGAAAAACGAAAACTAAACCATAAGATTAAACTAAACCGTAACATATGTTTTTGTTTTCCTCAGTTTTTTTTTTATCAAAGTCTGCGAAATAAACGTTTCGAAATAAATCGTCTATCGGCCAAACGTGTTGCCAGCGAGATCGCTAGTAAAATGCAATTTAAAAAGTGAAAGTAGTAAAAGTAAATTAAAGAAGAGGTACTGTAAACGCATGCTAGTGACCGAAAAATGCAAATACTGTAAACTGTACTATACTGTACTGAATGTACGAGAATTAAAGTCATTTGTTTGGGGTTTTTGACCACACGTCTATTGTTTTATTGTACACAGCTCATTAGAATATAACGCAGCTCATTAGCATATAAAACATGGGTAAAACGAATTCACTCTATTATGGAAATACTTGCAACTCGAGTTACACTCTGCAAATGCAAATTTGCGATGAGTAACTTTATTTCTCGGCTCGGCTTCGCGGCTCGGTAAATATCCACCACTACCACAGGCGGCCCAAGCTCACTATCAGATAACCGGGACGTGACCCTTGCTTTATGAGCGGTATAAGGCTGGTTTTCACTAGCGCATAAGCATAAGCACAAGCCAACATACGCAGACTCAGTAACATGTTGATCATTAGTTCCAATTGTTTGAACAAAACAGAACAATAGGCACTAATGATCAACACGTTACTGAGTCTGCGTATGTTGGCTTGTGCTTATGCTTATGCGCTAGTGAAAACCAGCCTTATTGTGTTACAAAGATTCGATTTATAAAGGTTTGTATGGGAACTCAACGGTTTTGCATCGAAACTTAAAAAATTCGAATCGTATGTGAATAAAATTGACTTACCCTGTTGCTGTGTTGTATTCTTTGTTGTTTGCCTGCTCCTTGGGGCGATTTAACGCTATTTCGTCGAGTTATCGTCATTTGGGTGTTCTACTGCTAAGAAAAAGACAAGGCAGAACACTGATTTCCGGAGTGCCCGCCGCTCGAAGCGAATAAATCCACCGAAATTTACCCTGATGCCACAATTCCTCCATAGAATCAAAGCAGATATGCTAAAGTTCCGTGTCAGTTCACTCGCGACGCAATCCCATCAAAAATGCGTTCCCTGCGAAACATTCAGTTTCGAGTCAGCTTCGCTTCGGTATATTCGAAATAGGCGCGTAAAGAGTCGCGTGGACTTATTCACCGTTCGCGTGGTATGTCGGTTAAAAAGATCTAGCCCGACGGGGGTAGTCAGCAGCCAGTTGTCGACAAGCAAACCAAAACTCCCTGGGTCTGCTTGTCGACAACTGGCTGCTGACTACCCCCGTCGGGCTAGATCTTTTTAACCGACATACTACGCGAACGGTGAATAAGTCCACGCGACTCTTTACGCGCCTATTTCGAATATACCGAAGCGAAGCTGACTCGAAACAAATGTTTCGCAGGGAACGCATTTTTGATGGGATTGCGTCGCGAGTGAACTGACACGGAACTTTAGCATATCTGCTTTGATTCTATGGAGGAATTGTGGCATCAGGGTTAATTTCGGTGGATTTATTCGCTTCGAGCGGCGGGCACTCCGGAAATCAGTGTTTCTTAGCAGTAGAACACCCAAATGACGATAACTCGCCGAAATAGCGTTAAATCGCCCCAAGGAGCAGGCAAACAACAAAGAATACAACACAGCAACAGGGTAAGTCAATTTTATTCACATACGATTCGAATTTTTTAAGTTTCGATGCAAAACCGTTGAGTTCCCATACAAACCTTTATAAATCGAATCTTTGTAACACAATACCGCTCATAAAGCAAGGGTCACGTCCCGGTTATCTGATAGTGAGCTTGGGCCGCCTGTGCCACTACCCACCTCCACTTGTAATTAAAATACTACTAGAAATACGTGTCTCGCAGAACCTCGCGAAGCTCTGGGAGGGTGCACCGCAAAATTTTAGCGACAGGGAAAGGAGAGATGGCCCAGAAATTTGAGACATTCTCGTTCCCATTCTCTTTCATTAAACTTACACTAAGTTTCCTGTCTTCCTAAAATAAAATAAATGGGAACTGGTACTGGGTTTTGAGCTGTGGGTCGCTGTAACATGGGACTGGGCACCAAAAGACCCTCAGGCACTCCGATCCCCCCCCCCCCCCCCACCCCACATCTCTTCATTAATTATTGTCAGATGGAAAATTGGTGTGAAAGTGGTTGTATAGTACTGTTGTGGACCTGAGTCCAGTACAATGTGTAGTGGTGTTCTGTTTATGTTGATTGGATGAGAGTTGGTTATCAGGAATGCAGCTAACTCCTGCTGTCTTAAATTCTAATTTTGAAGCTCGCGGGTGCTATTTTCCAAATTAACCTGTTCCCCTTAGATACTGCTGTAGTTTTTGTTCAATATACTGGGTATCAAATAATTGCTAACCTAATTCACTATTTTCCTTGAATGGTTGAGATCACAGGAGTTAACTGCCGCTGAACAGTGATGCTGTACAAAAACTAACAACTGGTACAGTTGCAGTAAAAAATAATAATTTAATCTCACCAAAAACAGTAATGAGACTACAGTAACATAGAATAGTAGAGCAGAGAACATACCAACAACCGTAGTAGTAACTGGTTGAGAATACACAATATATGACCTATATTTAGGATACAGGTCATGGGAATTAAGAAATTGATCACAAAACATGAATACTCAAGATGTAGCAACAAATTCTCTGTAAATACCATAAGCAATGTACATGTAAGTAGTTATTAGAGGATGGCTCAAATACCGTTTTTTGAGCTCATAAACAATTTTTCCTCACTTCGCTCGGAAAAATTGTTTATGGGCTCAAAAAACGGTATTTGAGACCATCCCCTAATAACTACTCGAGAGGTCCCTCCCCTCATCTTCTGTGAGCGGGGAGTCAGTGGAGCGAACGATTTTGTTTTGGCTGCCAATTTTTCGACCACCTTTTTAAGCGGAGGGTCAAATGCGTTTTTCCCGACCTCTCCCGCAACGGCAAGCGAGGCATAACCAATTGGAGAAATCTAAACCCTTGGTATATACGGGATGGCACAACCCCGCCAACGAAGACGACGTGAGCTGATTGCCTGACTGGACGAACAGGCACGAAATCTCGAGCAGATCGAGCCTGCCGATGAGGTCGAGCCTCAAAACAACCCACCGGAGCTAGATTTTGAGCAATTTGTTCAAATCTATGATCGGGTTGACCGACGGATTGAACATGGCAGACGAACAATCGTGTTACAGTTTGTAACCGGGCTCGAAAACTCTCTTGTCGCCAGAATTTTGAACAAAATCAACCAAAATGTTCACACACGGCACGCAATCAAGTTAATCTCCACAGTCAAGCTGCGAAACACTGAAACCGAGGAGTTGAGAAGTTTTTATCAAAACAATCAAACCGGGCCTTGGCTAGCCACTCTCTCCGAGACACGACAGTGGTTGCAATCTCAGGAAGAGCTTCGTCTTTAAAACGCAAGACTCAAAAGGCCTGACACCAAATGGGTTTATGAACGCACCGTCCTGCTTGAGGTCAAAGTCATTCTTGACCGACAACCCTTGCAAATAGGGCTCGGGCGGCTTCCTGATTGGATTCGCAACAAAAGAGAAGTCATTGCTCTTGACACTTTCAACGATAATCTTTGTCTCTTTCGTTGCTTGGCTGTCCATCGAGGAGCTCGTATAGATCGTTCCACTCGCAGATCCAGAGAACTCGCGGAAAGCTTCTTCGCAGTTTATCCGGGGCTTAGAGGTCAGCTAAATTTGCGGCACCTCTCTAAAATCGAAAAGCATTTCAAGCAAGGAATTGCCGCATATTTTGTTCACCCCAATGGTGACTTCACTTTATCTCACAGCCCTGCGAATGACAACAAGGTGGGCGCTTCAACCCTGATTATCGGTATTCATCGGGCCCACTCCTTCCTGATCACCAATATCAATAAAGTCACAAACAATTACACTTGTGGCGAGTGTGGTGGGAGGTTCACACAAGCTTGTCATTTAACTCGCCACTCCAAGACGTGTACTCGTGGTCAAACCAAAATCGTCTGCCCCGGGAAACGTGTCCTTCCTCCGGAGTCAGCTTTTGAGAAAGCCTTTTACTCAGAAGGTGCTTTCGGTGTCAAGGGCGTGTGCTGGCTGGAGTGGGAGGCGAAGCAGCGTGGCATTCACATCCACCATCACAGATGCGGCCATGGTGGTGAGAGCTATATTTGTGGGGCTCCAGTCGACGGCTATCACCCAGAAAGCAAGACAGTTTTTCAGTTCCACGGTTGTCACTGGCACGGTCGCGAGGAATGTTACCCCGAGGGAACGAGGGACGAAGCGGTTCATGTTGACCGAAGGGGCAACACAATCACAAGGACGATTGCTTACCAAAAGACTCTGCAACGAACTCAGTTGCTTCGAGACGCTGGGTACACTGTGGTGGAAAGGTGGGAGCATGAACGGCCTTCCCCCTGGTGGAATGATCGTTGCCCACAGAAAAGAAACAAAACATATCCCCACGCGATCGTCTACGACTTCGAAGCGTACCAGGACAAGACCAAGGCGGCTCGTCCGACACGCGATCTCTCTTATGAAAGCGAGCATGTGCCCATCTCAGTCTCCATTGCAGACACGTTGAACCCTGAGCCTGAGTACATTTGCTCCAAAGATCCTGACGAGCTTATCGGGGTGTTTTATGCCTCCCTGGAGTGGCGAAGCGCAGCCATCCGAGAGGACGTGGCTGGCAAATATATGCCCCCAGATCATGAGAATCTTCCTGCGAAGCAACTTAAGCGCATCGACAAATGGTGCAACCAAGTGCCTGTGGTCGGCTTCAACTCAGGCCATTACGATCTCAAGCTTATCCGCAAGTACTTTGTCACTCAACTCGCTGGCGAGAACGGGGTCTTCGCCGCGGAGAAAGAGGGGCGCATCATGTTCATCAACACTCCCAGCTACAAGTTCTTGGACATCATGAATTATTTGGCCCCAGGCATCACGTACGACAAGTGGGTCAAGACGTATGGAGCGACACAGACCAAGTCCTGGCTCCCATACGAGTGGTTTGACAGCGCTGACAAGCTGGATTACCCGGGGCTTCCTCCATACGAGTGCTGGTACTCACAACTCAAAAACGCCTTCGTTCTTTCTCCCAAGGAGCACGAAGAATGCAATCGCATCTTCCGCGAGAAAGGTATGAAGACATTCGGAGACTGGCTGGAGTATTATAACAATCTAGACGTGTCTCCCTTTCTCGAAGCTCTCCAAACGATGAAGGCCTTTTACACGGGCCTCGGGGTGGACATCTTTAAAGACGCGGTCTCCTTGCCCGGAGTATCAATGCAATACGTCTTGCGAGGCTCATTGAGAGGTCGCAATGCTCCAGAACTATACGCCCCCGACCCAGAAGCTTACGCTATGCTGAAGGGGGCTGTTGTTGGCGGGCCAAGCCTGGTCTTCACCCGCAAACACGTGCGCGGCGAAACCTGCATCCGTTCTCACAAATACGACTTAGCCCCCCTCACGAAACGGATTGTGGGGTTCGACGCTAACTCCCTTTGCCCAAGCACGATGCTGCAGAAGATGCCCTGTGGTAAAGAGACGGTTGTGCATTACAATTTCCCGGTGCTGGCAGCGAGATCTCTCAAAATGAATCTGAATACAGGCAGGTGGTTCGGGTTTGCGGAAGTGGACATCGAAGTCCCCCGAGAGTTGTGGGAGCAGTTCGAAGAGTTTCCCCCGCTCTTCATCAACGAAGCAGTGCCTGACGAATTTGTTCCACAGCATATGCACGATTACCTCCAAGAAAGTGGCCGAACCCGCTTTCCCGGCCAGAAAAAGCTTCTGGGTGTGTTGTCCGCGAAAAAGATGTTGATCTACGCCCCCCTCTTGAAGTGGTATCTCAACATCGGGCTCAAGATCACGGCAGTCTACCGCACGATCGATTACATACCCCAAAAGCTCTTCGACTGGTTCGTTCGCGAGGTAGCCAACAACCGAAGGAAAGGCGACGCTGACAGGGAGAAGGCCCTGCTTGCTGAAGTGTTCAAGCTCCTTGGCAACAGTGCTTATGGCAAGGTCATCGAAGCCGTGGAGCGCCAGACAAGAACGTTGTACACAACTGACGAGGACGAGGTCGATAAGCATCTCCGCTCACCCTTGTTCGATGACCTCGAAGAGATTGGGGATGCTTACAAGATCGAGCTGCGCAAGCCAAAGGTCACAATCGACCGCCCTTTTCAAGTGGGCATTGTTGTGTACCAACTTGCCAAGCTCCGCATGCTGGAGTTCTATTACGACTTCCTAGATTACTTCATCGACAGGTGCGACTTCGAGCTCATCCAGATGGACACGGACAGCATGTACTTCGCTCTTGCTCACGACACTCTGGAAGAGGCCGTGCGCCCGGAACTTCGTGACCAGTTCGAGGCGGAGAAGAAGAATTGGTTGGCGTGGGACAAGTGGAGCGGCAGAGAGCCGGGTTTGTTTAAGCTTGAGAAGGAAGGCACACGGGCCATCGCCCAGTGCAGCAAGTGTTATTACGTAGAGAACGAGGCTAACGGAGAGGTCAAGATGTCCTCCAAGGGCGTCAACAAGAAGCAGAACGAGCTTCGCTGGGAAAGGTACGAAAGAGCCTTGCAGGGGGGCAGGGACATGGCCACCAACAGGGGCTTCCGAATGCACAAAGGGGCCATGTTCACATACCAGCAGCACAAGCTGGGCCTTTCCGCTTATTACGACAAGCGTTGGGTGCTGCCAGACGGCATCCACACAGAACCAATCGAGTTTCACAACCCAGCTGGGGGCAACTGAGTGCCCGGGGGCACCACCATCAACTCTTCACGAACAAACCCTCTCTTGGGGCCGTCGTAGAGATAATAAACCACAGGCGCATCTGGTTTGGTGACAACCTTCTCAATGTTGTGGACCTTCAAAGACCAGATCGGATCAGTCGCGCGCCTCCCACCACCCTCAAGCTCACCAGGCTGATACAAATATCTCACACTCACCCGTGGTGGGAGCTTCTTCTCATTCACCCCCACAGGCCTAGCATATGGAGTCGCAGGCTTGGAGGATATTGCTTTCTCTTTGATTGCATCCTTTGGCTTCTTGCCAGTGAGTCTTGTCACTTCATTGTTCAAGGCCGAGACAACATCTGGCAGTCTTTTGACCCATGCAGTCGAACGGCCAGAGGGCATATTCATTTCAACGGCATACTGAGAACCAAACAACCTTTCAGCCACGGTGCGATTGAATCTCTCCACAATTGCTTGGTCTCTGTGGATATCAACCCGCCCGCGACGAATTGTCGTTTTGTTGTTTTCCATGGTCTTAGTCACAGCACCCATAAACTCTTTCCCAGGGTCAACTTGCAAGAGTTGCGGCCATTTCAAAGGCCCACGTCTGTAAATCTTCTGAAATGCCCTTGAGACTTCTTCAGACTCTTTTGAAGTCAGTGGCTCTGCTGCTTTGTATCGGCTAGCCACATCCACAAAGGGTTAATGCGTATTTGTAAACCTTTCTCCCGTGTGGAAGTTTGTCGTGGGGCAGGAAGAGAAGATCTGCTTGATGCACTGCATTGGGTGATGAGACATCAAACTTGGGCCGAGGGATAGCGCGTGGCGCTGGGAGGTAAACTTGCCAAAGGGCTTGTTTGACCAGCCATTTCTTTGCGACATCATCAGAGACCTTTGCCGCTGCAGCTAGCTTTTTTACAGCGGCAAGACCTTTCCAGTAGCCTTTCGGGCTGTAATAGATCTTTGAGAGTTTGGCCTCCATAGGGGTATATACATTTATTGTGTTGTTTTGTTTACAGAAAGCGATAAGCCGCATACCCACCCGCAAGCAGGGTGCCTCCAATGAACACAAGTTCACCATTCTGCTGTTGTGGACTGGGCTTGTAGAAGTCAGAGAAGACAGGCTCTTTGTTGTCTTTGATTTGTTTATCTGGTTGTGTTTGGTGCATCTGGTTATACAAGACTAGGGCTTGGTCAGTGGTTTGGAAGTTTTTGCTAGCTTGGTGTTTAACCCGATCATTGGCTGCAATCCAGTCGAGGAGCTTGGTGCGGTCTTTCTGGTATTTTGCGTAAGCCGCTTGGTATTGTTCAAGGGCGTGGTCGTGACGGATTTTCTCATCCATTGCTGCCTTCCCATTATCACCAGACAGATATTTCGCGAGATAATTGCCACCCGTGAAAGCGGCCGCATTGAGAACAGCGCCAAGGGCCATTATTGCGATCGAAGCCATTGTGTATACATATGGTTTACAAGTTGTCTGGGAGGATTTTCTGGTCCTCGAGATATTTCTTCAGTGCGATGGTGCCAGCCATGACGGCTGTGAACTTGACGTAATTCATTAAGCTTGCACTGGGGTCGGCAGTGAAGTTCTCTTTGATGGTCTTTTTCCCAATCCAACCAATACCAGCGACAAGGCCAGTGATTGTTGCGGCGTCGAGGATAGACTTCACAAGTTTGTTGTCAGACATGGTTTGTGCCCAGTATACATATGTTTTTTTATTTTTCTGACTCAGACTCGGCCTCGGCCTCGACCTCTGCCTCGACCTCGGGTTCGGACTCTCGTGGCTCCTCGACTCGGACTCGGGGCTCCTCGACTGGAACTCGGGGCTCCTCGACTGGAACTCGGGGCTCCTCGACTCGAACTCGGGGCTCCTCGACTCGAACTCAGGGCTCCTCGACTCGGACTCGGACTCGGGGCTCCTCGACCTCGGCCTCTGACTCGTCCTCGGACTCAGACTCGGGCTCGGGCTCGGGCGCGTTGTGCCTATTCAGGGCTAAACCGCAAACTGTATCAAAGGCGACCGAAGAAAGTCCAAACCAAAGAAGAAACACACCTCCGATTGCAGCAGAATTCATCAAAGCTTGGAAAGGATTCATGGTCAGTATATATATATGTTTTTTTTTTATTCCATATTTTTTATTCCTTGTCTTACAGGAATTCGAGATGGGGGTGTTGCTGGTTGTGTTGCAGCGGGGGTTGCTGGTGGTGTGTTTGCTGGCGTTGATGGTGTGTTTGATTTGCGCCCAAGCCTTTGCATTATAGCTTCGCGCTGGTAATAAACACCTGCAGCAGAGACAATCAACCCACCAACCCCCAGAATATAAACGATTGAGTTGTTGTTGCTGTCACTTGTTGTGTCACTTGTTGCGCCACTTGTTGCAGAATTGTTTTCGCTTGTTGAGGGTGCAGGCTTTTGTGCTTCGGCCTTTTTCTTTGCTTCCCGGGCCATGCGGTTGCGTTCTGCTAGCCTTTTGCCAGAAGCAACACGGCCGGGGTTCTTTTCTGTTGCAGGCTTTGTTTTAGGGGTCTCAGAGGTAACCCGTGCAGGTGTTGGAGTTGGAGTTTGAGTTTGAGTTTGAGTTTCTTCAGGGATCGTCTCGAGTGGTGTGGCCATCCTGTATATATGTGAATTTTATTTTTTACAGGATGTGACACGTGTGCTGCCAGGTTGCTTCAAGGTTGCTGCCAGGTTTCTTCAAGGTTGCTGCGAGGTCGGCACAGGCCCCAGCCCAACTTCATCAAGGCCCTCAAGTGGATAGCCTTCACTGTCTCTGGTTGGATGTGTGGGTTGGGGTTCTAATTCTATCAAATCAGGCTTGTGATCAGGCTCTCGTTCAAGCTTGATGTGTTTTGTTGTGATGAGAGCAGCATTGGCAAGCGCCAGCAATCGCCCGCATCGCAGGGCAAGACCCCCAGCAAGATTTGACAGCTCCTGGTTGATGATGTAGTCGTTCTTGAGTTCTTTCTGCAACTCCGCCACATCATCAATCGGGACCACCATACCAACGCCTTTGGTCACGAGCATGATGCCAGAATCAACTAGGGTTTCGGTTGTCTTGTTGCCAACGTAGGCCTCGTACCGTTTGCAGTACTTGTCAACGTCCTTGTCTGACAACCGCTTGACATGATCGTGTGTGAGCTGCACGCCGATAGCTTCTTTGGCCTTGCCAGTTGAAACAAGGATTGCCAGCTTCTCACGTTTGGCAGGAATGTCATTGTCACCAACTAACCCTGTGGGAGGTGTGGTTTCAGGGGTGGCCTCCAGCATCTGCATTACTTCGAAAACGGCCTGGTCTTCAGCTGCTTGTGCCATCAGGGGTATATATATGTTTTTTTTTTATTTTTCAATAATTCTCTTGATGTCTGGCAAAAGAGTTTCAAGCTCTCGTATAAGTCCCGCCATGGTGTCTGGCATAGAATTCAACCGCAAGGGATATCTGTTGAGAAGCATGAGGCGCAGATCTTCTTCACCAGCTGCTTTGATAATTTTGTTTTGCGCATCAAGTGTGTGTTTGTGCAATTCATCCAAAAGCTGTGAAAGCACAGTGAGCTTGTGTAGACTGGTTGGCGCATTCATGGTATATATGTGTGCCGTATATTTGTGTGCCCGTGTTTAAACCTTGTACTCAATTCCATACGGGTATCTCAGAGAGAAAACCAGGTGGGAGAACTTGCGGGATTTGAGCCTTGCAATAAACTCTTTGTACTCCTCGTGGGAGAGCTCGCCGGCATAATCTTCGAATATGGCTTTGGTTGTCTTGCTGGAGGGAGTGTAAAAGAGCACGATCGCTGCAATGTTGTCGCGATATGGCTTGGCAATGCTGGTGATCTGCTGGGTCAAGACCCACACGGATATGCCGTCATGCCTTGCGCTGAACTCCAGATTGACCAGCTGGCTCGTGCGACCTTTGACATCTTTAGAGGCAGCGCAGTCATCGAGAATGAATAAAGTGTTGGTGCATGTGAAAAAGAAGCTAGCCAACTTTAACCAGTCTTCGATTTCATGCTGTTGGCAGACGATGACGAAGATGTGCGGATCGCGATCCACGAAGCCATCGTATGTCTTGTTCTTAACAAATGTGGGGCAGAATAAAACGATGTAATCAAAACAACCCCTAAAGGGGCCTCGCAGTTGGGAGAGAAGATACTGTGTCTTGCCAGAGTTAGTGGGGCCCACGATTAGTGCATTGAATGGCAGCTTTCTTGGGTCCATACCCAACACCTATATTAGTTGGTTTGTAAACTGGCCTTTGCCAGAAGTCTTTGTATTTCATTGTGTGACAGGGGTCCGGTGGATGGCAGGGGAGCCGGTTTGGGATAGAAGTTGATCTTGTTGTTTGTGGCCATGGGGCTGGTCATGGGGCTGGTGGGTATATATATGCGTGTTGCGTTTACTTAGTACTGAACCGATTCCAGCTGCCTGTCCATGATGTTCATCTGTGAGTCTGAGAGGGTGAAGATGTGACAGAGTGCGTTTCCAGAGCCTGTGCCGTTTCGTTCGATCTCGAGTTGCACGCCATCCTGTGTGTTGACGAGCCGTTGGCCGTTGCCGTGCAGGGCTGTGTCACCCATGGCCCGCAGGTCAATCCAGAGACCAAACTTGTTGCCTGTGAGATATTTGGTCAAGTTCATGTTAGGCCTGCCGCGTGTGTGTGGGGTAAAATGCCGGGTTATCTCTCTCCACATGTCTGTGCCACTGATGCCCTCGTTGTAAAGCCTGTTTGGAACACCGTTGACTGTGACCTTCACTTTGGTGATGTCGGGATTGAAATAGTTCTCAGAGTCCCTGGCACCAGCCGTGTAGGGATTGATGAACAGCAAGAGGATGCCCTTGAGAGACCGACGCTGTGGGTTAACCCGAAAATTCAGCCGAGTGTCACCACTTTTTGAGAATGGATGCACCCGATCTCGCATTACCAGGTCACAGGCGAACTTCTTGCCACTGTTGTAAGTGCTTGTTGCTGCGTCGGCCAGAGTCTTACTTCTGATCGTCTCATACTCCAGCTGGATGTTTTCTAACTTGTACACGAGCTTGCTTGTGTCTGAGCCTCGGACAACTTGGTTTGCGGGAGCGAGGGTCAGTTCGAAGACCAGATCGTTATACAGTGCTTGAGGATATATAACACCATGGTCAGTTAAGATTTGGTGATCCAGCTTGATGCGATACTTATTCTTGTATATTGTCTCCAGTTTGGTTTCCGCATCCACGCCTGAGGTCTTCTTATCGCCAGCACCAGAGCGGATCTTACACAAATCCACACTCTGGATGCCCTCCATAAGCATATTTTCCCGCTCATCGGTTGATTTGAATAGGTCTTCGAAGATCTTGTAGATGTCGTATCCAACCGTGTCCTGGACAGTGGTGGCGGCAAACTTTACAACCTGTCAACCAGGGCCCGAGAAACATTTTGTACAAGATAGTTGTTTGCATGGCCCCCGGCTAGGTTGATGTTAAACACAAGGGCAAGTGAGCCGGACACAATAACATCGTGCTCGCCCAGCTTGGGCACCGAGACGTACAGTGTCTCACCGGGATTGGCCTCAGATGGGTTAAATGTGATGCGCTTAACGGTTCGCTCTGCTTTCATGGCACCCAGTGTCTTTTCACTGTGAGATGGAAGTAGATTCGGTTGCACAGCCATGGGTATATATTTGTGTTTTTAAAATTTATATTTATATATCATGGAAGTCGATCCAACTGATGCAACTGAGAAAACCCCTCTCTTCCCAAAAGGCACAGGGAATGACGATGTCGATGTCGATACCAGGTGGAATCAAATGACAGAAGAAGAACAGGAAGAAACCCGCCGATGGGCCCAACCCGACCCCAACAACACTCAACCCTTTGAACCGGGCGCTGCTTCCACCCCTGCTGGTGAACAAATAGCTATGAAAAACAGACTCGACCCAGAGAAACAAGGCACCCACACTAAAGAAACCTCTTTCATGACAGGGGCTACTCAAGGCCGGCGAATGATAACAGCTGATGACATGGCCTATTCCGAGGTTAAGGAAGAGTTTACTCACGCAGACAGAAATCAACTTGATTTTCGGTACGAGGCGAAACCAAAATCAGGTGGGGCCATCATCGAGGTAAAATATCATGCAAGAGACAAATGGTATCCTCTTTACACAAAAAGCCGGGGGGCTTTCGAAAAAACTCTCAACGCTTCTCTTCCCAAAGAGATCAAAACTGCTCTCGGAAAGTCTGTGGATGAAGAGTTCAATGAGACAAATGCTGCATTTGAAGCAAATGAAAAAGAACTGGAAGCTAAACAAAAGCAAAAACAAGAAGCACAAATAGCTGCTGCTGGCACACAAAAAATTCGCCTCGACATGGATGCCATCAGAAAGAAAATCGAAGAGGAGGATGACCAGATTAAAAAGATTGAAGATGCACATGGACCACTGGATAAGGAGGCAATACAAAGACGGAAAGATGAAAAGAGAGCTCTTGAAGCTGAGCATCAAACCAAACGAAAAGAACTGAAGGATAAACAAAAAGCTGCCCAAGAAGCAGACAAACTACAAAAAGACGTAGACAAACTCATGCTTGACAATAGGGGCTTAGAAGGACGCTTAGAGGAACTTAGAGCAAAAAAGGACGCTATAAAACCACTGGACGAACTGAAACAGAACAAAGAAGAGCTTGAACGGAAGAACGAGGAGGACAAGCGCGTGATAGAAGCTGAGGACACTTCCTCCTCTGACAGAGCAGCTGCTGAAGACCGGGTTGCTGAACGTGAAGAAGAGCTGGCAAGGCTCAATACAGAAATTGAGTTGCGGGAAAGGAGCATGTCTTTGAGAGAGAAGGTCAGAGAAATCTTCAAGAAATACGGATGGACTCTGCAAGCGATTGTTCTGGCAGCTGGCATCACCATCAGCGCTGTGGTACTCGCCACCTTGAACGGCCTGGCAAAGGCCACCAAGGCTATTGGAAATGGGCTTAAAGAGCTTGGCAAAAAGGCAGCCAGCGCACTGCCTGGCCTCATTGGCTCAATTGTGAGCTTCATCTTCAAAGCGGCTGGGTCGGTCATCTCCTTTCTGGGGGAACACGCCTGGCTTCTCATCCTTGCCGTGGTGGCCTTCCTTGTTGAAAGGATCACCAAGCGTTCGAAGTCTTGAACACTTATCTCGACCAAACGAAAAGGCCTGCCAAAACAAGCGCACCCACAGCAACGAGTGCCTTGGAGCACTTTTTTGGTCTCTAAAATTGGGACCACTCAGGGGGGCGAAAAAATCACCAGGGTTACCGCCATTTTCGACTACCTTTAGGAGGCGCTCAAAGGAGGGATTTATCTCGACCAAACGAAAAGGCCTGCCAAAGCAAGCGCACCCACAGCAACGAGTGCCTTGGAGACGTGATGTGAGTCTGGTTGTGGTGTTGGGTCTGGTGTGGGGGCTGGTTGTTGTGTGGGTGTGGGCTGTGGTGTGGGTTGTGGTGTGGGTGTGCTGCTTGTGGCTGGGGCTGTGGCGATGCCCTGTGCCTGTGTGGCCTGTTTATGTATCGGGTTTGATGGGTGACTGTTTGGTGGATTGATCTTTGTTGGTCCACCATCCATGTGGCGAAGGGAGGCTTTTTTTGTGCCCAGATTAACACCACTGTTCACGCCCAGCTTCATCCCTTGCGTTGCCTCCTGTAGATTATTGTTATACCCGATCACGCTCTCTGTGTTGATAATCATGCGCGATGGCATGAGCCAGCTTCCGGGTGCTGTCGCAAAGTCTCAGCGCACTTTCGTTGCTTGGATGGCAAGCTGGTAACGCTGTACGCTTGTTGCGATGTCGTTCAGTATTATGGCCTCCTCTAGATGGGTGAGGAATACTCTCTGCGTTTCGAATGCCCGGCCTCCTCTTCCAATGATGCTGCTGCGGGTTTTGGCTTGTGAACCAAGAATGCAGTACACAAAGGCCTCGATTGATTGGTTCATACGCGCGAGCCCTGGCTGTGTTAGCCCCTGTGCGTAATTTGGCACAAAGTGCTCGAACTGGGTGTCCGCCCCTTGATCGTTGCGGACGTAAGTTATTCCATTGGCTTTATAATTGGGGTCTTTCCTGTCAGTGACGCGCTCATCATCGAACAGAGCTAGATCAGAGTCTGGATAAGTGTAATCGGTAGATGTGGGGCCCTCTCCATAAACCCAAATGTAGACATTCCCAAGCCCGTGGTTCTTGCCGTATGTGTAACGGAAGTCAGAACTGGGGTCGATACCGAACTCGATGCAAATCTTCTTGTACGCGTCGATGTTGTACTTGTTGTCTTTCTGGTTGAATGGAGGGTCGTCTGGCAAAGCACTCACGCTTTGTTCCCCGCCCATCTGGTAGAGTATTCGCCTTGTTGTGAAATAAACGTGAAACCGATAAAACGACCGGAGCTGTGGGGTTAGGGATAGACTTGAGTTCTTATCGAAGAGAATGTCACGCGAGATCCCACAGCCGGTTGTTGCACACCACAGGGCGAAGGAGAGTTGTTGTGGCCAAAAGCTCATATGAGGACCACCCATCCACTTTCGGCCGTATTTCGCGGTTGTGAATGAAATCTGTATGTCCCTGAAGATATTTCGGTATTTCGTTGTGAAATACTCAGTTGGAGTGACATAAATCTTTTGCTCTTTGTCATTCAAGATTGCGCCAATCATCATGTCTTTGTCTATTGTGGTGGAGAAATCAACAGCTGGGATTGACTTTTCTGATTGCCCCAACGATAGCTGATAAGGGAAACCCCCGTCATAGACAAGGCCAAGAGCGTCTCTTTCGGCGCCAGTCCAATCTTTGTGGGCTATTTCTGTGATAAGTGCCCATGAGCCGGGGGCCTTTTTGTAAAGCACTTCCCCTGTGGCGGTTTTGTGGTCGTCACCAAACTCTACTTGCACTTCAAAGTGTGACATATCAGCGTGCGGGAAACGCTTTTTGAAGTCTGAGAGCGCCTTGGCCTTGGCCGCGGCAGAGAGCCTGGCAGCCTCCGGCGAACTCAACCAAGCCATTTCAGGATCTGTGTGTGGCTTTGGCGCTACATGGGTATAGGCATTTGGGGGCGAATAAAAGGGGGGTGGGGGTCCGTAATTGTGGCCGCCGATGTTTATGCCAAGATTTGAATTAGGATTAAATCCACCGGGCCGTCTGCCAAACATGATTGTATATATTTATATTTTAAAATGTTTTCCTGTGATACAAATAAATACCGAAGCGCCCCAGAAAAACTTTTTTCAACAAAGTTGGGGCGCTTCGGTATTTGTGGGGCGCTTCGGTATGTTCGAGAAGCTTCGAAAAGTTGTAATTTTCTAAATACGGCCTTTACACAACAATACCGGAAATCGCGGGAAACCCCCAATTGAAAATTGTAATCTCTAAATATAAACATGACTGAGTTTGGCGTACGGCTCAATGAACTTGACAAAGAACACAAATTTGCCATCCTTCGCTCGCTATACGGCAGCGATTACAGAAAAGAAATACACCGCTTGTGCCTGCCGGAAAAACTTTATCAGTTATGCGAAGATGTGGGGTTGGCAGAGATTGGGCAGCAATATCTACAAAAACATTACAAAGACATGCAGCTTGAACGCTGGGACAGAAGACTCCTGTCTTGTTATGACTGTGGCGGCTCATTTTTGCAATCAATAGATTCTTGTGAACTTTATTGTAAAAGATGCAGCCGTGTGAAAGTGCTCGATGATGCTAAGGCATGTACACATCAAAACAATTTCCACAGACCAAGTCATCGGTCGGGACGAAGTTACGTGTTTTGTTATGCCTTGAACCGGCTTATAAAAAAGCTCAAATATCTGCCTGTACAGTTGACTCTCGATCAAATCCATGAAACGAAACGTGTCTTCAAACAAATAGAAGGTCGGCTTCCGAGAATATCTTATACGTTTGTGATCTACAAAATCCTGAACATTATAACACCGCTTGAAGCCCCGCAACGAGTGATTATAAATTATCTGAGACAACAATGGATGTCTGATGCGACGATAATCAAAAACGAATTTTTATGGAATAATGCATTCAGAACTCTGGAGTAAGCATTGCCGCTTGCTTCATTAGAAAGGCTTCCAAAACGGCCTTGTCATCGCCTGTGTTTGGAGTTGTGGCAGAGTCATCAGTGTAAGTATAATTTCTGATTCTTCCTTTCAATTTTGATAAATTCTCATGAAAACATTCGATAGGTCTTTGAATGTTTCTCAAGAAATCTGGTTTTTTAATCTCCCAAATTTCAGTGAGATCGAGCAATTTCCAAGCGAACATTGCGACAGGTTTTAGCCCTTCTCTACGCGGGTTAGAGAACGCTTCTTTCATAGCGTTTAAACGTAGAAATTCAGCATTTTCGTCGCGTTCTGTGAACGCCATTCTTATTTTGCCATAAGAAACACAAATCTCTTTAGTGGCAATTAAACCCATGACATGTTCAAACAAAGCAATTGTTTGTGTTGCACCAAGATCAATAAGTTCGGCTTGATTGCGCTTGATGTTTTGTTTGCTGAATAGATAACAGACCCCCCAGGCAAGAGTTGATTTGTTTTTTGTCTTGTATGTTCTCCCGGCGTTGAGAAAAGAATTGTGAGCTAAACTTGGTTCAAGCTGGTTTAAAGAACACATTCTGAAATAGCCGTCAACAAACAAGCCTTTGGAGACCATGTCACCACTCAAAGCAAGCCCTGTTTGTATCTGATCGCGATAATAGCTAGGAATTCTGTTCATCGCTATTTTTCGCTTGAACGGACACTTGAATTCTAACAAATTTAATGTGTTATCTTTATTTATGAAATAACCGTCTGGGCTACAAGTGACCTTTCGATAAAGCGGATGCTCTCTTGCCAGATTAAGAGATATGCTGTGACCAAAAACGGAAACAGAATGTTTTTGCTCAAAATACTTGCGTATAATCGGCTCGAACAGATTGCCCCAGGTACAAGCCGTATTGTTGAGCATGTGTGTTGGCTGAATTTTCTTCATGAGCAAGCTGTGCCGTGATTCAAACGGCGACGATCCTGTCAAGGCAGTAATTTCTGATGCCCCAATTGTATTTTGTCTGGCTGAGAGCCAGCCGGCGCTCTTTTGTTTTAGGCCAGTGTGTCTCGATTTGAGAAAGTTCATGAACTCTTGTGTTGCCGTCATCATTGGTATACAAAGGCCATGCGTTTTTTCAATTGGCGATAACCACACAACTCTGTTTGAAAAGCTGCGAGTGATGATTTGCCTTCGATGAAATCAGAAACAAAGCTCAAATCTCGGATCCTGGGTAAGGGATTGAGATCCTCCAGGCTTTTAAATGGTTCTTGTTCTTGTTCTTGCGCGTCAAGCCATGCATTCAGCTCATGCTGGCTAATGTTTGTAAAAACATCTCGAACAACCTCACGCCGTATAAAAACTCTAGGGTTGTTTTTCGCGAGAGGGCAACCATTTCTTAAATGACTGTAAACCGTTGATTTAGATAATCTTCGATTGCAGCCGGGACAAATCTCTTTCGGGCGTTTTTCTGTTCTCAGCTTCTTGCAAGCATATTTTTGATGCTCAACAAGAGAATGCCCTTGGGTGAAGTTTAAACCACAATGTCTGCAAGGGTTGTATTCGAACGTCCCTTTGTTCTTTGCGTATAAGTCATCACCTTCTTTCAAAGGGATTCCACGCATTTTCAAAAACGCAATGGCAGTCATTGGTTCGTTGGCCATCGCGATATACAAGGTTATATGGTTTTTTCAATTGGTAATCAGTGATGCAAGTTGCTGTGGAGTTAATGCTTCGGCAATTCTAAGTATATCTGAGGGATAATGTTTTCTTTTGGATTGGGCTTCACCATTGCATTAGAAGCCCTTCCAAAAAAACATTTTGTGTTGTTGCGCTGCTCAAAAAGAACTTCTTTTTTCTTACCAACAACAAAAAGACCGCTTCTTCCTCGCCCCATTGTCACAATGTGCGATATACCAAGTGTTTAGATTTCTCCAATTGGTTATGCCTCGCTTGCCGTTGCGGGAGAGGTCGGAAAAAACGCATTTGACCCTCCGCTTAAAAAGGTGGTCGAAAAATTGGCAGCCAAAACAAAATCGTTCGCTCCACTGACTCCCCGCTCACAGAAGATGAGGGGAGGGACCTCTCGAGTAGTTATTAGGGGATGGTCTCAAATACCGTTTTTTGAGCCCATAAACAATTTTTCCGAGCGAAGTGAGGAAAAATTGTTTATGAGCTCAAAAAACGGTATTTGAGCCATCCCCTAATAACTACTATGTATGAAATACATACAATCATGTGTATGTTTACCTAGTAAATAGCTTCTACACATTAGCTGGTAATTGCTAACAGAAAAATGCTTTTTTTCCTAATATTAATGAAATGTTTTTATCCAAATTGAAAACAAAATCCTCCTTACTAAACCATTTGAATAATACTTCTTATTGAACTATTTTACAAGGAATGCCGTAAACTCAAGATATGCAATGTATATCACAAATGATGCTAACATCATGTAAATATTTCTATTGAATATTTGTGAAATAATTTCCACCTGTGTGATCTGTAGTTTCGATCATACTTGAAAGAGAAATTACATGTTGACACCATGCATACACTAACAGTGTAAAAGCTGAAAGAGTACCCAGATAAAAATGTTATGGTAGGGGGCCAAGTTTACCGTAATTCTATCGCTGTTCTGTAATAATATTTTCAGAGGGTTAAACTTTGTACAACTATAAGTCCTAAGTCTTATATCAATAAACATCAATCTAAAGTATCCTCAATATCAGTGAAGTCTAAAGAAAGTCTGCTGGTAATCATTTTCTTGGGAGTATAATTTAGGATTTTCCTTATCTTGCTTACATCTTAGGCATTCAAACATTGGGAGAGTTAAATCTTGTTTTGAATAGTATAGGTCATGTCAAGTTTAATTTCCTTACATGTAACACATTTATATTGTCGGTGTTAATAGTACCGTGAAATTTGGCCATCTCACTCTGAACTCGGAACTCTGAACTCTGAACTCCATCCGTTTGAACGTTATTTGTCACGAGTATTTACTTGCCACCTCTCGTTGCGTGTAACAAAATCATCTGTCCGACAACTTCGGTGTCGTCTCTCCTCAGTGATCGGTTTCGTTCGGAATTCTAATGGCGGCATTTTGTCGAGGCGTTTGTAGTCGCTGATTTCGTTCCAGTTCATTCTCATTACCCAATCGGTGTGCCTGGACTGTTCGAAGTCTTCGTAATCGATGCACGATGTTCTCTCAGACCCGTGGTTTCTTGTCGTCACTGGTCTTCTTCTTCGTTGCTCGCGCTGAATTTCAAGTCGCCGTTCTCGCTCCTTCCAGCGGAGTTTCAGTAGTAACTTTTCTCGGGCAAGTATTTCCAGCCACTTGTTGAATCCAGCATTGTTGTGTTTGCTGTTCTCTCTCATTTGCATGAGAAATTGGTCGTGTATCACCGACAAAAAACATATTTTTTTCCACAGACGAATAATAAACATCTTCATGAATAAACACGAGAGTGCGACATCGCCGCCAGCGGTCGAGATTCCTTTTATAGGCATCGACGTCACACATTGGAGCTTTGTTGCGGTTTTGTTGCTAGGCGACTGCAGGACACCAACGCGATATATATAAATATATATATAAAGGCAACCCGAGATTCTATCGCCCTACAGCGATCCACGCGCGATCCCCACGCGCGACAAATTTATAAACCTCGCTACGCTCGGGCCGTCGGCCCTCGCTTCGCGAGGAATTAGTATAACTGAAGATTTTTTAACCGAGTTTAAATAAAGATCTACTACTACTACTACTACTACTACTACTACTACTACTACTACTACTACTACTGCTACTGCTACTGCTACTGCTACTGCTACTGCTACTGCTACTGCTACTGCTACTGCTACTGCTACTGCTACTGCTACTGCTACTGCTACGGCTACGGCTACGGCTACGGCTACGGCTACGGCTGCTGCTGCTGCTGCTACTACTACTACTACTACTACTACTACTACTACTACTACTACTACTACTATGATAAATAAATATGGTAATTGTTCACAAGAGGGAAACAGCATAATTACTAATGATCAGTCGGAATCAGCTTTTCAACCAGCCGAAGTTTGCAAAAACCTTGATCTAAGAATAGTTAATAATGGCAGAGTCAATGGAGATACCCTAGGCAGACCCACTTTTCATGGAAAAAACGGGACAAGCGTTATTGATTACATAATATGCGATCAGCGCACATTTCTAAACGTTGCCAATTTTGTTGTTAAACAGCCGTCCTACTTGTCGGACCACAGTGCCATTGTAGCATGGTTGAATCTTAACACCAGCTTACCAGCAGGCGAAACCCAAACTTCAACCTCCACCAATAGATTAATAAGTCTGCCATGCCAGTTTTGCTGGGAAAATGACTCTTAATTAAAATTCAAAAACGCATTACGTACGGAACCAATCCAAATTCTAATCAGAGAATTTATGGAACAAAACACTGAAAATGTAAATGTCTCGTTGGACGATGCTGTAAACATTCTAACTACGACATCAAAAATCTGTCTCAAGATTAAAACCAAAAGATCTCGAAAACGTATTAGGAAAACATCTAACAAAAAATGGTTCGAACGTGAATGCCGACTGAAAAGACACGAATTACGAAAACTATCAAATCAAAAACATCGCGATCCCCTTAACTCTGAGTTACGGGAAAAATTTCACAAAACTCTGAATGATTATAAAAAGCTCCTTGACTCAAAAAGGAAAAAATTTCAGGAAGAAAAAAATCTGCAACTCGACGAGCTAGCATTAAATTCCGCGGACAAAGCGTCGTTTTGGAGTTGTCTAAAATCGATGAACGATACTATCGACGAAAATGTTTCTGCCCCAATCTCGGAAGAAACATGGCTCAATCATTTTCAATCCTTACATTCCAATGACCCGAGAACTTCCATAAATCATCAAGGAGTCTATGATGAGCTACTATCATTAGAAAAAGAAAAAGAACAGCTTAACTATTTAGATCAAGAGGTAACTGAGCAAGAAATACGTCAAGCGGTGAAGAAATTGAAGAATAAGAAATCGCCATTTGTTGACAAAATAAGAAATGAAATGAAATGAAATGATCAAAGCGAGCCTTGACTCGCTTATGCCTATTTACATCAAACTTTTTAACCTCATTTTACGATCTGGAAAAATGCCAGATATTTGGTGTCAAGGCCTTATAACCCCAATCTACAAATCGGATGACAAGAGTGATCCAACAAACTATAGAGGCATATGTGTATCTAGTTAAAACTGTTTTGTTCCATTTTAAATCAAAGACTTTACTTGTATTGTAAAGAAAACAAGATATTACACAATTCCCAAATTGGCTTTCTACCTGAAAATCGTACTGCAGACCATGTTTTCACTCTAAGGACCCTAATAGATAAATATGTACACTACCATAAGGAAAAAGTCTATGCTGATGCTTGTTTCGTAGATTTTCGTAAAGCTTTCGACTCTGTTTGGCACGAGCGATTGTTTTACAAGCTGCTCAAAATCAACATAGGAGGACATTTCTACAATCTGATCAAAAGCCTTTATTGCAATTCTACATGTTCCATAAGAATCGGAGAAAACAAAACTCGATCTTTCTCATACTCAAGAGGTGTACGTCAAGGATGTATTTTAAGTCCTCTTTTATTTAACCTCTATATAAACAATTTGCCGTATTCATTCGAAAACACGCTGTCTGATCCATTTGTTCTTCCAAATGGGACAAAAATAAATTCACTATTGTATGCAGATGATTTGATCATCCTATCAAGATCCAAAACAGGATTACAAAACTGTTTAAACACTCTCTCTTCATATTGTAAAACATGGATGCTAAAAGTCAATACCAAGAAAACAAAAATAATGATATTCCAAAAACGCTCAAGGAAATCCGTTGACATCAACTTCAACATAGGCACCGAGCCAATTGAAATTGTTCAAGAATACACCTATTTAGGTACACGTTTAACTCCAACGGGAAATTTTACTCTTGCAGTCGAACACTTAAAAGAAAAAGCCCTGCACGCCTTTTCTAGTATACGAAAACGTACATTTCTCAATAGACTTAATCCCAATACCGCATCCCAGATTTTTGACACAATGATATTTCCGATCTTAAGCTACAACAGTGAGATATGGGGGATGTACACTAAGCAGAACTTTAAAACATGGGATAGTTCCCCGATAGAAAAAACTCATCTCAAATTTTGTAAACACTACTTAGAAGTAAACAATAAGGCATCTAACGTAGCTTGCAGAGCCGAACTTGGACGATTACCGTTAATAATCCCAATTAATCAGAAAATTATGAAATATTTTGTTTATCTAAACAACAAAGATAATGACTCTATAGTCAAACAATCTTTCCTCATGTCAAAGAATTTACATTTTATTAATAACTCCGGATTTTATTCCAATTTTATGAACTTGATAGAACAATATCATCTATCCAATTCAGATCCTGAATCCTTAGATAATGATAGAATTAGGCGATATACAACTAATATGAAAGAGAAATATATAACCTTTTGGCGACACAGCCTTGAACATTCAAAGAAATTAGAATTTTATAAAGTTTTTAAAGATGAATACTTTACATCTGATTATTTAAACCAGCTAAGAAACTTTAATGAAAGACGAAATTTAGTGAAGTTTAGAGTAAGTAATCACAAACTTATGATTGAAGTAGGTCGATATCAAACCGATCATATGCCCAGAGAAACTAGATTATGCCCATTGTGTAAATCAAATCAAGTAGAAAATGAAACTCATTTCTTGTTGCAATGTAGCAAATACTCTCTGCAGGGGCAGACATTCTTAAATCGAATCAATGAAATAATACCTGACATCGAAAGGAAATCAACCTCAGAAAGTATAAAACTTCTCATGAACTCTAACTACGACTATCATGTGAATAAGCTAGTAATGAAGTTTATTTCCGTGTGTATGAATATACGTGATACATTGTTATTATCAAGTGAAAGTGATGTAACTTACGTTCATTAGCATAATATTAGAGTACTATTAGTCTTGTTTTGTTATTAATTGCTATAAATATGCTTTTGCAATACTGTAAAATCTTGCGGTTATGCAAATAAAGCAATTTACTACTACTACTACTACTACTACTAGTACTAGCTGACTCGTCCCCAGTCGTCTTTCAATTAACGAGAGGAGCGCGAGGTGTGATGGGAAGGAGGAAAGAGGAGAGACGACTGGCAGATCCTGTTTTCAAGATGGCGGACGAAATAATGGCGGACGGTGGTGAAATTCTAAATTTGGAAAATAGGCCGTTCCATCGGGCCTTTTTGAGTCGGAAGTTACCTTGCCCTCATATTCTATGTAGAGCCGAGCTCGGTTGAGCATTTTATGAGAAAACAGGGCTGGATCAAAATGATGAAAATTTCGAACAAGAAGCGTGGCGATCGGCGAGGAGACCAAAAATCACGTACAGTGGCTATCCACTCATCGCCTGACCGAGGTTTGTAGCTGCTATTGTTATCTTAATCCGCATTTTCACGCTACATATTGGACATTTTGAATAATTTATAAGCTTAAACTTTATGATTTGCATATGTTGCAATCTGAACAAGTAGTGTTATAATATTTTTAATATCAGTTCGTTTCTTTAATATATACTCAGGGCTACGAATGTTTAACGGTTGCGGGATGTGCTGGCCTTGAAATGGTCGCTAAAGATACAATGGAGTGTGCATGCCTTCGCGTCCTTTCAGCTCACACCAGAACATACATACATAGTACGTATGGTTATGAAAGAAAGAAGACAACGCTACATAGTTGTACGGGATGTCGGGGGAGAGAAGTAAAAACATGAAAATAACTGCCATCGAAGCCAAAAGGATGGACTTAATAATAAGGAACTCGAAGATAGTAAATGTAGTTATTTTTTTAGAGATTCATCTTTCTCAAAGAAAGCAAATCAACTGTACAGTATGTCATGTTATTTTATTTTTCAGTAAATACAAGCTAATACAAGACTGATTTCTGTAAACTGTTTAGTATTTCATGTTGCCTTGTACACTGCTTTGATGGTCGTATGTCCCTCATCTGCCTGAAAAAAGCTTTTAAAATACAAAACCATGTCAACATTGCTATTTTGTCCTCCAGATGTTGAAATCTTTTTAAATATAAAGGCAAACCCTTTATATTTTTCTCTCTGTCTCAAATATTTTGTTTTTGTTTTGATTCTCTTTACCCTATGTCTTTGCCCTCTTGTTTTGTGGTTTTGTGGCTTATTCATATACTGGTTAAACAAAATCACAGTTTTTCACTGCAGACACCCTCGATGCAACACTGAACTGTACTTCATATATTATCTTGTACACTGCTTTTCTGTACTGGGTTGTACATGTATGTCCCTCATCTGCCTGAAAAAGTTTTTTCTAGTCAACATTACTATTTTGCCTTCCAGATGTTATACAGCTATTTCAATTAACGTTGTCGGATGAAAAAAGCTCAAAGCCAAGACCGCAAGGTAGTATGGGATTTATATGCATAAATTCACCACAATTGCTATTAACAACTATCCACACTACCTTGTGGTCTTGGCTTGTAGGCTTTGAGCTTTCATCCGACAACGTTAATTGAAATAGCTGTATACTGTAACTATTATAAGGACAAACCCTATATTATTTTTTCACATATTTTGTTTTTGTTTTGTTTTCTTAACCTTATGCCCTTGCCCCTACCCTCTTATTTTGTGGTTACTCTCTTATACCATACTTACTGCAATAAGTGCCCTGGGTGCTTATTTCATTTTGGGACCTTGAGGTTGGGTGCTCACCATATTCAAGGTGGGTGGTTATTTGAGGGTTGGTGCTTATTATTTTTTCAACATTTTCAGAAAATGAGGACATTTTTACAGAATAACAAAACAAAGGATAACAAGTATATTTCGCTTCAACCAAATAAAACAATAAAACAAAACTCAGACTCAAACATGAATAAGGCATAAACAGTATAAACAGTTCATTAAAAATCTGAGCTTTGAACGGTCAGTCAAGGAATTAAATTAAAAGCCAATTTCGGGAACATAATTGATGCCCCTCTTACTTCAAGATGGACTAGTACAAAAATGTTTTTGAGGCGTGGGTGGGGAGGGTGGTAAGGGGTGGGCGCTTAATTTTTTTGGCTTTCAGAGTGGGCACTTAAATCGAGGTGGGCACTTATTTGGGGTGGGCAATTATTTGAAAGTAGGCACTTTATCGAATAAGTATGGTATACAAATTCAACAAAAATATTAAAATAAAGTTTTGGTATCCTGACTGCAATACAAGCAACCTTGGTGCAGTACCCTATGCCCTTGTCCCCTACCCACTTGTTTTGTGGTTTTTAAATCTGCCTGGCTCTCTGATATACAGATCAAACAAATTAAGGTGGTTCGATACAGTTTTCTGGAGACCATACCAACATTTTTCAATCGGCTTTTAAGCGGCCTTCTCCAAGTCAGATCAACGTGAAATTTTCACCACTAACTGGTTTTGAATTGAAGTTTGGCAAGATATATTTTCTGGTAAAATCGATATTACCATGACAACGATAAACAAGAAACTTAGAAATCAGTAAAAGTGAAATTTAGCCCGTTTAAGATTTCGCATTGAAAATCCCACATAGGCATCTTAAAATATGGTATATGGCATATATATTTTGCAAGAATAAAAAAATTCTGTATGTTTGAATTAAAATAAATCGCAATAACATTTCAAACCTTACTATTTGTGTACTGGTATTAAATTGATCGAGAGATTAACACTGGTTTTGTGAAATTACTTAATGATAATGTCAAAAAGTAGCTTGATGTTATGTTTGTAAACCCTGAAAGTTTTGTTTACTTTCTCTTTTGCGATCTTGAGAACTACCTGTTTTCCTAACATCACTTCATGTGCAATTTTGGGGTAATTTTCGATTTTAATGGCTTTTGCAAAAATCTGAGAAACGGCTCGATGGATTTTTTTAAAACATTCACTGTGCATGCTTACCGATGTGCAAAATATTATCTGAAAGTTTCATTGCCATTGATTCACTGGAACGCCTTTAAATTTAAAGATGAAAACGACGTTCGAACCGGCCGAAAAAATGGCGTTACAAATTTACTTTTTTAAGTTATGCTTAATAATGATTTCAAATCAATGCACATTGCATTCCTCCGTGATTTATACTTTCGTTGTGATCTGCTGTGCATCTATTATTATCTATATTCGAGCATGATTGTACCTTATTACTCTCCTTGCTACTTTCCAGATTCCCTTAAGTCTCTTTTTAGGATTATTTTGAGCAATAAATGCCCTTTTGCGTTTTGAAAACGTTTTTACAGCAGGCGTTTTGAACGCAAAAGAAAACAGGTGCAAAGAAATTTGCATCAAAGAGCGTACATTGCAATGTTTCAATCACGGAAGAATGTAGTGCGCATTGATTTGAAATCATTACTGAGAATAACTTAAAAAAGTAAATTTGTAACGCCATTTTTTCGGCCGGTTCGTACGTCGTCTTCATCTTTAAATTTAAAGGCGTTCCAGTGAATCAATGCTAATGAAACTTTCAGATAATATTTTGCACATCGGTAAGCATGCACAGTGAATGTTTTAAAAAAATCTATCGAGCCGTTTCTCAGATTTTTGCAAAAGCCATTAAAATCGAAAATTACCCAAAAATTGCACATGATGCGATGTTAGGAAAAAAGGTAGTTCTCAAGATCGCAAAAGAGAAAGTAAACAAAACTTTCAGGGTTTACAAACATAACATCAAGCTACTTTTTGACATTATCATTAAGTAATTTCACAAAACCAGTGTTAATCTCTCAATCAATTTAATACCAGTACACAAATAGTAAGGTTTGAAATGTTATTGCGATTTATTTTAATTCAAACATACAGAATTTTTTTATTCTTGCAAAATATATATGCCATATACCATATTTTAAGATGCCTATGTGGGATTTTCAATGCGAAATCTTAAACGGGCTAAATTTCACTTTTACTGATTTCTAAGTTTCTTGTTTATCGTTGTCATGGTAATATCGATTTTACCAGAAAATATATCTTGCCAAACTTCAATTCAAAACCAGTTAGTGGTGAAAATTTCACGTTGATCTGACTTGGAGAAGACCGCTTAAAAGCCGATTGAAAAATGTTGGTACGGTCTCCAGAAAACTGTATCGAACCACCTTAAATGTAATAAAAAGTTTTGATGTTCAGACGGCATTACAGACACCCTCAATCAATGCAACATAAAACATGTCCACATTGCTAATCCACATAACTATTTTGCCCTCCAGTTGTTATAAAATTTCATATACAAGAACAAACCCTTACATGTATTTTTTTCTCTCTGCCTTCACGTTTTTGTTTTTGTCACCTTATGCCCTTGCGCACTACCCTCTCATTTTGTGGTTTTCAAATCTACCCGACTCTCTTATATAGAAATTAAACAAAATGATATTAAGACACAGTTTCAATATCCTGACAGCAATACAGACACCTTCAATTTTCAAGGCAAACACTGTACATGTATAGCTTTCCTCTGCCTTCACATATTTTGTTTTCTTCACATTATGCCCTTGTCCCTGCCCTCTTGTTTTGGGGTTTTTAAATCTACCAGGCTCTCTCATATACAAATTAAAAATATGATATACAGTCCAACCTCTATTTTAAAAGCAGCCCTCTATTTAGCGGTCACCCTCTATTATGTGGTCACTTAACAAATCCCTGGAATTAAATCACTCCTCGTATTTACTGTAAACTTGACCTCTTTTAAGCAGTCACCTCTAAGCGGTCAGTTGGCTATTCCCTAAGGGTGACCACTTAATAGAGGTTTGACTGTATATTTGAACACAGTTTTGGTATCCTGACAACAATAAACACCCTCAATGCAACACCCTATGCCCTTGCCCCTGCGCTCTTGTTTTGTGTTTTTTTAAATCTACCAGACTCTCTCGTGTACAAATTAAAGTAAACAAAATGATATATATTTCAACACAGTTTTGGTATCCTGACAACAATACAGATACCCTCAATGCAACATCCTATGCCCTTGCTCCTGCCCTCTTGTTTTGTGGTTTTTAAATCTACCAGTGACTCTCTAATATACAAAATAAACAAATTATATTTGAACACAGTTTTGGTATCCCCCTATGCCTTGCCCCCTGCCCTCTTGTTTTGTGGTTTTGAAATCTACTTGGATCTTTTATATACAGCTTAAACAAAATGATATTAAAACATAGTTTTGGTATATCCTGACAACAATACAGACACCCTTATGCAACACCCTATGCCCTTGCCCCCCTACCTTCTTGTTTTATGATTTTTAAATCATCCTGACTCTCTTATATACAGGTTAAAAAATATGTTATTAAAACACCCGGACAGCAATATAGACTAATACAGACAATACAATACAATACAATACAATACAATACAATACAATACAATACAATACAATACAATACAATACAATACAATACAATACAATACAATACAATACTTTATTTTCACATTTCCATGACATTTTTTGTTACAAGAAAATATATATCTAGCTAAACTAAAATTACTAAAACAATAGGACAAATAACTAAATATAAATATCGTTTAAGGAAATGCCTAGCGTCTAAGTAAACCATGCAGTTTTCTAGTTAGACACTAGTCTTGTGCAGTTTCAATTCACATGTAGACATCTATTACACTGAAACACATAAACACACACACTGCACACAAATAGCAAAACAGCAAAAAAAAAAAATAGCGAAAATTAGAAGACGATTGGGGTTGGACATTATTATATCTGATTCGACAACGCAGCACTCATCTACAGAAAATACATGGCATGTACGCCTTAAACTCAATGCTTTTCAATCGTGAAAATATATATTGTGTTAAAGTCTTACTAAAGAAGAAAGATTAGGATTTTTGTCACTTCCACCGGCTCCGCCGGACGCCATTTTGGAAATCCAAAAGGCTACTCGAAGAAAAAGCTTCTCTTAACTTCCAACACCGCAGAAATTTCACTGATCTACTCGTATTACAATTCTTCACATGTACAAGTACGAAAAAACGCCAGAAAAAGCCAATGCCAACTTTTCGACTGCTTTGCCAACTTTTCGACACAGGATTTGCCAGTCGTTTCTCCCTTCTCCCTTCTTCCTTCCCGTCATCCCCTTCGTTAAAGAGCCCGTTCTAGTCTTCCACGCCAAATACTAATAATGAGAGACGACTGGGGACGAGTCAGTAGTACTAGTACTAGTACTAGTACTAGTACTAGTACTAGTACTAGTACTAGTACTAGTACTAGTACTAGTACTAGTACTAGTACTAGTACTAGTACTAGTACTAGTACTAGTACTGCTACTGCTACTGTAGGAGAATTTAGAATACTACCTGAGGTTCGTTGGGTCGCATAGTTTATGCCTTATACTCATATCCAGACAACAATTCCTTAGTTAGGTCATTAAAAAAGGCATCCCTCCTCCCTGAAGATTTCTTGACTATTTGAGATATTTGAGATTAGAAATAATGTTTGTTTCTTTCGTTATGTTAGGATTTTAACGTCACTTACTTAATTCCTGCACTTCCTGCGTGAGTCATTCCCAACAGTGCGGTTGTGATTGGAAAACGGTGTCTTCAGAGCTCAGACTATAATTGAATCAGTTTGCCATACATAAAATGGCGGATAAGATGCTACGAGCGTTCATATTAGTGTGCCTGTTATTTGTAGTAATGATGTTAATGGCTCTATGGCTGAACCCAAGTACATTGCGACAAGTCCAAAATCCACCAATGGCATTTTTGACGACAAACGTGACTCGGAAATCGTTCGTTATATTGGTTTATACAGAATTCTTTGGCATCAAGGAGTGGATTCACATCAATAACATTAATGGTGATTGTCCAGGCAAACGTAGAAATAACTGCACGAAAGACATGTTTGATTTGACGTATGATAAACGGCGATATCCCGAAAGCGAGTTAGTTGTATTTCACGCCAGAGATATGCCAGGTTTGGATCATTTGAAAACGATTTTGAAAGACAAGCCCTCTTGGCAGTTCTGGATTTATTATCTACACGAAAGCCCAAACGTCACTCCCAATACAACGCCTTTAAACGGCATGTTCGATTTGACCATGACATATAGAGCTGATTCCGATTTCTTTGTGCCTTGGGGAGATTACGAAGAGATTCCATTTGCGAACACTACACAGCAGGACTTCTCTCTTGGAAAAACCAAGCTTGTTTCCTGGATGGTTAGCAACTGTGGCGCTGAGCTGAGAAATTCGTTTGTCCATAAGCTTCAAAATTACATCCCAGTTGATGTTTTTGGATCCTGTTCGGGACAATTTGGCCAATCGAGGTCCTGCGACAGAGGAAAAACTTGCAAAGAAGTTATTAAACAGTACAAATTTTACCTTAGTTTTGAAAATGCACTGTGCGAAGACTACATCACTGAAAAATACTGGGACCATTTAGGTAAGCGAGTCGTGCTTAAAATTCTAAATCTGGATTTAAAGGTTTTTCTTTTCTTTGTTTTGCCTTTTTTTTTTTGTTGCGGGGGGGGGGGGGATTCTTTTGAGAAAATATTAACACCGAAAACGGATTATGAACTCGTTGAATCTGTACTACTGTGCGTTGCCTTTCTCTCTGTTTCTTTTTTTTTTTTTTTTTTGGGGGGGGGGGGGGGGGGGGGGGGGTCGAGAAAAGTACATCAGGCAAACTGTATTTCGTGCAAGTTTACTCGATCCGTGCGCCGTTTTTGAAATCATGCTTTTCTGAAATTTATTTTTCATCACAGGAGATGAGAACATCGTACCAGTTGTGTTAGGAGGTGCAAACTACACCAAACTTGCCATTCCTGGTTCTTACATTAACGTAATGGATTTCAAGACTGTTAAAGATTTTGCAGATTACCTTCAATACCTGAACAAGAACAACTCCGCTTACAATCAATATTTTAAGTGGAGGCAAAACTACCGGGAAACTATAAGCCATTCGGATATTTGCCCTATCTGTGAAAAGTTGACTTTGGAAACTCATTTGAAGCGAACAAACCGCTACCAAGATCTAACAGACTACTGGGTTAAGCAAGGAAAATGTAACGAAAAAGACCATCTTGTAAGAAAAATGTGGAGTTAAAACTACACGCCCGATAGCTTCATCAACTATGCTGCAATCATTCCAATTACACTTTATTACTAAGAAATATATTTTATTAACGTAGATGTATTTAGATGTATTTAATTTTGGGCCATTTATCAGCATTATTAACGTCGAGACAGCAGTGATGAACGCTGGTTTCACGACCAATTATTTCGAAGTCTCTAGAGGAGTTCGTCAGGGGTGCCCGCTGAGCCCATTTTTATTTATATTGTCTGTAGAATTACTAGCTTTGAGAATTCGACAAGAGCCAACTTGTAGAGGTATAACTCTCCCCAAACCATCAGGAGGCAAAAATTATACAATTTGCCGATGACACCACTCTGATATCTAAAGACACAAACTCTCTTAAATGTTCTTTGCAAATAGTTGAAAGTTTCGGAAACATATCTGGCTTAAAATTAAATAAGAAAAAACCAAAGCAATGTGGATTGGTGTTTCGAAACAGAAAAACACCAAAATTTTGGATTTTCGCAGCATTAAAGAGAGGGACATTGGGGTTCGCGGTATCGCGGTATTGGTTCATTTTTCGTGCGGTATTTCGGTATTATGTCTGAGACTGCGGTATGCGGTATTTAATTATTTCGGACTGCGGTATTCGGTGAAACACGTTTCCTTTGCGCGGTATTTCGGTATTTGACAGGCTGATGATTTGCTGACCTTCTGCTGTCATTCCCCAAATAGTATTATGAAATAACACTCCAAAGGAGGATTTTTTCAGGTATCCCATGATGCAACGCGATGATCTATATTATCAACTAAAATTGCGTTACCAGTCATTTGCCATGGAGTTGCTCGAAGCGAGCGCATCATCCACTGCGTAGATTTTAGCAGTCAAACATATATCACATCGTCCAATCTGGCTTGTTGTAGGTTCCTAACGGTATTAAGTACACGTTTGCTTCCCCGAAAAGTAAAGAGAGCGGCGACTTTGTCTGTTTCTGAACACGGACAAATTCCCGGCGTTGCCAATCGATGAAAATCGATCATTGGAAAGCAATCGATATAATCAATATAATCAATAAAAATTAATAGTTTAATATCGATTGGTTCAATCAATCGATGAAAATAAATCGAGATTCACAAGTCAAGTCCCCTTAATTGTATCGATTTTATCGATTATTATCGGTTTTAATAAATGAACAGTTTATGAATTATTACAACATTTTGTAAGCCCCGGGTACGGGTGTAAGCGGATACGTTGAAATATAATGCATCCGATCCGTTCGTGTGGACTAACTTTATAAGGAGAAGATGACTCGAAAACTGTTTCTGTTACTTATATATCAACACACTCTTGTGGAATTTCAATCAATGTTTAATAAAAGAGCAAGCGAATGAACGGCAGTGTTGTGATTTTGAAAGGGTTGGATACCAGTTTATGTAGAACCTCCGGGGAACCTGCGAAGAGGCGAAATTTTGTCTTTGTTATATTTTAGTCTATACGAGGAAGAACGGGGAATTGTTAATTTATGTAAGAGTCGGTACTTTTAAGACACGTTGTTCAACGAATCTTCTTTTGTTCATTATAGAGGGTTATTTAGAGAATATTGTCCACGTATCACGGGCTTCAACTCACTTTAATCAAGTTTTTCGTATTTATGACACATATAGAGGAAAAGCAGCAATTGAACGATGGATCTTTATTTACGAGGAGAAAAAATTACAGTAGTTAAGACTTACAACTACTTACGCGCAGTACAAACGTATTTTAAATCATTATTAAATGATTACCATTGACAATCGATATAATCGATGAAAAGCGATGAAAATCGATACTCACAACTCTTTCGATCTTCGATTTTCATCGATTTCCGATATCAATCGATTACTTATAATCGATTAATATCGATTGCAATCGATTTTATCGATTATCGAATTTCATCGATTGGCTACGCCGGGACAAATTGAAAGGCATCGATGACAATTAAGACTTCGATTTCCGGTAGATGAAAAAATATTGCCATCTTCCATATCACTTGTAAAAACATAAACATCAAGCGATTTATTAGCTTCGAACCAAAGGAAAGTGTCAAACGATCATATGATTTGTCCAAACTCATAAAAGGAAGCTGTAATTGCACTTAATACGATATTTCCTTCGACTGTAAAGATCAAAGCGAATTTTAACAAAGTTTTGGCGCCGATTTTGACCAAAATTCAACGGTCATAAATTCCTACTTAACGTGGGGACTTTAGGGGACCTTGTATTGCATTTAAAAGAGTCACTCTCCGGGTACTATCAGGCGTAATTATATGCTAATGTCTCCAGGATTAAAAACGAAACACCGCAAAACAGATCACGGGTTAAAACACAACAAATAAACGAAGCGGATCAGACTTGTATGCCACTCGAAACAAAGACCAAAATATTGCGATACATAGGCAAACAGGCTCGGATCAAATGATATCTAAGTAAACTTTAATGTACATAGAAACCAAATAACGATTTGATTCACCTTTTGTCGCGTTGGAACCGAAGAAAAAGTCTCGCGAAGATCAGTAAAATTTCACCACGTGTACTAGTCATTGCAGGAAATTTGACACATCAGGATCGATAATTACGCACTAGGCGTCATGGGATACCTGGAAAATCCTCTCCTGGAGATCCCTAGATTACGTGTGTAATCTCTACCGTATAACAATAGCGTCATTCATAAACTCATGATGGAATGTGACAAAATTAAAATCGCAACTACTTCGTTTCAACGGGCCGCTTGTGCGGCCACGATTTCACTCTCATCTATCCTGTTTATAGATTGGCTAAGGTTGTGAATGTCCTTGACAACGAAGCGCGATGTGTCGCACTATACTCAGTTTAGACCACAGCGTGCGTTTTTCAATCAGGTCACGCTATAGTCAAAATTTTGGCGTAAAAAGGTAAAGCAAGGAATCGGAAAACTGCGCCACGCGATGTCAAGTACGAAAAATTAAACGGGTATTAAACGGATATTTATTTATTTTTCATGTTTTGGTTCATTCCGGCTTTTAGGAATTCACGCTCAAGATTCCGGATTCCGGATTCCGGATTCCGGATTCCGGATTCCGGATTCCGGAATAAACCATTAGCCGTTCGAATGGCTGAATATTTTTTCCGAACGGATAGCCCTAGCCGTTCGAACGGCTGAAGATTTTTTTGAACGGCTAGCAGCAGCCGTTCGAACGGCTGAAGATTTTTTTTTCGAACGGCTAGCAGCAGCCGTTCGAACGGCTAAATAAATTTTTTGAACGGCTAATTACGAAATCACAGCCGTTCGAACGGCCTCCTGCCGTTCGTAAACGGCTGATGAACGGCACAACTGAACGGCTTGAACGGCTCGAACGGATAGCCGCCAGTATCGTTTTCGCGTGAGAGGTCACAAATGTTGTGTGTAAACCAAGTGAACGTTTTTTTAAAGTATGACACAGTTGTGAATTTGAAAAGGGTAAAAAGAAAAGTCGGAAATTCCTGGGGGGTGGGGGGTCGTCAAAGAACCCCCCTGGAACGGATATTCCAGTGGGGTCTAAACTGAAAGACCATCCGTGGAGGGGTTATGGATATTTTCTGGAACCACACATTCGGAGTGTTAAGAGAACAAAGGGATATCACTTGTAGAGAGCAATTAACATTTTCGGTATGCAACCTGGAACTGTTACGAGAGTGTCACGTGGTCATTTGCTGCGAATGCTTTAGTTCCTGCTACGAGGTAAGTCTTACTATGACTACGTAAAACGCGCAACTGGCTAGATCGCTTATCCTACATCCCTCCAAAAATATTTGTACCCGCCTGATATCCATACCTGCGGTATCGGTATTTTGTCGATTTTCCTTGCGGTATTGCGGTATTTTTGATTTTATGCTGCGGTATTGCGGTATGGGACACCCCCCAATGTCCCCCTCATTAAAGACCCAATTAAAATACTTGGAGCACATTTGTCGTACAACGTAGATAAAAATAATGATGCCAACTTTTTTGTCAAAATTCGAAATATGAAAATCAAACTTAATTTGTGGCAGACACGAGACCTTACGTTATATGGTAAATCCCTTTTAGCCAAAATGCTAGGTGCCTCTCAATTAATCTACACTGCGTCAATGCTTAGTGTCCCTGATATAGTAATAAGGACATCTGAAAGCCCCCTTATTTTTTGTGGAAAAACAAAATGGATAAAATCAAGAGAAAAGTTGTCTACCAGCCTCTGTCAGAAGGTGGCCTTAATTTTGTAAACTTTAGAATTATGGTGAAATCTCTTCGTTTGGCCTGGATAGGTAGACTGCTCAGTGATTCCAACGACAACTGGAAAGCCATACCGAATTATTATTTCGATAAATATGGGGGCTTACTCTTTCTTTTTAAATGTAATTATAATATTGCAAATCTCGATAAAAATTTACCCTAATTTTATCGCGAATTACTAGACTACCAGGGGCGGATCCAGGATTTTTTTATGGGGAGTGGCTACGGGTATATGCCTAAGTCTATAATTGTTTTTTTTTTAATTGTTGCAATTAAAAAGAAAACTGTTAAAACCGATGCAGGGATTTCATTAAAGTCCATTAAGATTTTGAACAGGAGGGCAATGAGTTTGAGCGGTGGACACATGATTGGAAGGGCCGAAGGCCCATCCCCTCTAGGGGGGTCCGGGGGCATGCCCCCCCCGGGAAATTTTTAAATTTGAGTCTCCCGGAGATGCATTTTCCTGCATTTTGATGCACGAACTTAAGCATCTTACTGTTGCTTGAAACATTGTATTTTAGTTTGTTCAATCAACTGAATACAGATATCTGTAGTCATGGACATCAAGTTATCAAGTTGAGTACAAAAATATCGTTTAATCGACCGTTCTGACCTTTTTCCGGTCGCCATGACACACGTGGAACTTGTTTGCAACTCAGTGACATCATGCAGAACATAACGCAGAGCACTAAGCTGGCAATGCATTGTGGGGCGATTTCAGTTGTTTGTCACGTTTCTTCTATACAGGGAGCAATATTGAAATATGCTTTATTTTTAGAACACACATGAAAAAGGCCAAGTTAGTTAATTATTTAATTTGTTGGTGACAAAAATAAGGTTTAGATGTTCAAAGCAGCCGGGCAAAATTGTGTTCACAGCCGGTCAATTTGCCCGGTGCCCGACTGCCCGGCCCTTAATGAAACCCCTGCCGATGGTCTAAAGGGGGGTGGCTAGCCACCCAATCCACCCCCCCCCCTTCCTGGATCCGCCCCTGACTACTTCCAAGAATTGACTAATTATTCAAAAGACAACAAAAGTGATCTCATTCTTTAGAATAATAGGAAAGTAACTTTGGAAAAGAATTGCATTTTTTGGAAACACTGGTTTGATAAGGGAATTTATTTTATAAGTGATTTGTTAAATTCAGAAGGGAATTTTCTGACGCTCGAAGACTTCCAAAATAAATTCAAAATTAAAGTGAATTTTTTGCATTATTTTCAACTAATCGCCGCCATCCCTCCTGATCTGAAGAGAAAGGCATTTGATTCTCCCACCCATGATCTGCTCAGTGTACCTTTAGAATACCATCAGTTGGAGGACAGAACATTAGTGTTATCTAAACTGCGCTGTAAAAACTAATATAAACTGTTTATAGAAAAACTTGCTGTAGAGCCGACCGCTGTTAGGTCCTGGAATAAATACTTCCCGGAATTTACTGATCGTGACTGGGTCAAATGCTTTGCGGAAATATATAAGTCATCTAAGGACAACAATCTTAGACAATTTTCTTTTAAAATCCTGCACAGGATAATCCCGACTAAGAAAGAACTGAAGAAGTACAATTTGATCGTCGATGATGCATGCTCTTTCTGCTTCAATCCAGACTCAATAGAACATACTTTTATACATTGTAACGAATCGACTAATTTCTTTACGAAGACTTTAAAGGGAACCTCCATTGTCAGAACAAATTGACGTTAAATTGTTGGAAATAAAGTCGAAATTTAATTTTTTTAAAAGAACAGGTGCAAATATAATTTGTGTACAAATAAAATGGATATAACTATCGCCAATTTTCGCTTTTAAATTTTCCGCGCGCCGCCATTTTGAATATTTATGACGTGTTACGGTTGCCGCTATTGTTAAGAATCGAAGTTCTTTTGTATGCAACAATTGGACAACCGTAACACGTCATAAATATTCAAAATGGCGGCGCGCGGGAAATTTAAAAGCGAAAATAGGCGATATTTATATCCACTTTATTGTACACTAAAATTATATTCGGCATCTGTTTTTTTTAAAAATTAATTTAGACTTTATTTTCAACAATTTAACGTCAATTTGTTATAACAATGGAGGTTCCCTTTAAGATGGTTTAATGATTATCATAACACAAGGATACAACTTTCAAATAAGCAAATTTTATTCAACACTTTGGAAGACTCCATTCCATCCGAATTGCCAAATTCCCATAAATGCAGACTGCGTCTATTGATTTTATTGCAAAAGAAATATTTATACACTTGTAAAAACCTGACAAAAAAACCTGAACTAGATGAATTCTTAACGAAGTTATTTGAACAGTACAGTATTGAAAATTGTGGCATATTAAATATGTAATAGTGTAATGCGGCTGACGGACTTTTAGTTTCATTGTTGTGTTTTTTCCGTTTTTCCCTTTCTTTTGTTTAAATACTATCTGTAGGTCTCGTGTAAATATATAATTTATAGCCTATAATGTAGATATGATTTGTAGTTTTGTAAATCTTAGTTGTAATTTGTGATTGTGGAATGTAAAAAAAAATAATAAAAAAAACGTCAATACAACATTCATCAATTAGAAATAAATATGTAGTCATTAGTATGATTTCACATAACGAAAAATTTGATGCTAATGAATCAAATACTAATTTTTTGATCCAACTGTCAAATCCGTCGTTGAAAAATGGATTGCCTGTGTATTCATTTATTTGTTCACCATGTTATGAATTTCTCTTCCCAACAAGTAACAAAAGATATTGTAAGGGGAACTGAAAGTAGGACACTACTCGCAGCACCAGACTAAACTGCTCTATAAGTACGTAAATTATTATTATTATTATTATTATTATTTTAAATAAAGACTTTATTATTAATATATATCTCCGTTTAACTTCAAAATTTTCAGCTATTCTTAAAATATTTTTTTTATCGAAGAAACGAATATCGAATATATAGAAAATTATTATTATTACTAAATTTGAGTATTAATTTATAGTTATTGAAAATTATAATTATTGCTATTTTTAATAAAGTTTTTTCTTATTTTCTTATTACTATTATTATTATTATTATTATTAACCATAGTATTGCTCTAACAAAAACAACAATCCTTAGTGTGAATGGATACACATTTGTCTAATTTTTATCTGAATACAATGAAATTAGAAAATAGTTCTTTTTCTTTAAAGACCCAACTGCAGGAGAGAAAGTTGACACGGTACACGGTGAGGACGAGACAAGAAGTCAAGGAATTATGTCCCACACACTTAATGTTCAGAAATGTGCACGGTGGTATCGGCCGGTTTATGCAAGCCTAAACATACCACACTGCCTTTACAGATAATTAAATAATGTTTTAGAACATAACCCATGACATAGCCCTTCTAAGTCACTACTATTAATTAATTTTAAAAAGAACATATGCGAACTTTATTTTTATGTAGTAGATAAAATATGAGCGGGAGAACTGTATGGGCGTTTACAATGGCGAGCCGAAGGCGAGCCATTGTAAACGCCCATACAGATCGGACGCGAATAATTTTATCGTACTTATGAAATGCAACAATGAGTTAGGACCTGTATGAATACTCATTAGCTGAGCAGGTGTCTGAATCAAAAGTTAATTCTGCTGTTTAATAATTCATCAACTCAGTTGATGTGTATTGGGGTTAACAGAGGTGTACATGTGACTAAAATACCGCCTTCGATTTGTCATAACTGCTATGAATTATTAATGAATTTTATAATGTTGCATTATAAATTCTTAGTTTAGATCTTAAATCTGTAGCCGCGATTTTAACCGTGGCGATGCACGATTTCCGTGAAATCGTGCATCGCTATTACGACGTCATTACTAGTTTCTATTTATCTAATACTTATCTAATACATATCTAATACATGTCCGACAAAAGAGAATTAGTCAACGTGATGAAATAAAAAATAGCAACGTCTTTGCGAGTGAAAATTTCCCTATAGCTATACGGAGATATAGAAGGTAATACTTTTGCGTTAAGCACTGCGTTGTAGCCTTTTATAAGACGTTAATTCATAGGTGCAAGCATTAATGCTTCTGTATACTTCTTAGAGAATCCATCATGAGAAATAGTTTGCAAGTGGAGTTTTTTCTTTAAAACCTAGTTAAATATGCCTTGGTTATTTTCTGTGAAATTGTGCATCACCATTACGATGCCATAACTAGTTTCTATAAAAATATGATTTAGAGCCGACTGACAACCGCGTGACAAATGGCTGCTTGTTACATGGCACCGATTTAATCTTATAATTAGCCCCAGATGACAACTAGCAAATTACTCCGGTTAAATTGAGATAAATACAACGCGTATCCTCTTAAGGAACTGTTTGAATTTCTGAGAGGAACAACAGAGCTATTATAAAAAGAAAATTGTGAATGGATCAAGTTGTCGCAGTCTGCTTAATCCTACATCGAATAAAATCGGGCAAACCTTTGGTTACTACACTGATTTTGGTTGTTTCGCTGGTCGGAAATTCTATCATCGGAATAATTGTCTAATAATATATAGATAGGCTGAGCCTAACAGCGTCGCTCTCTAAACAAGCTTAACTAAGGTGAAACTTAACTAAGGTGAAAGGTCGAAAGCACAAGAATTAAGATTGACGACCGGGCTATTTTTGAATTTTAGCAATTCTCAAAAACAGTATTACGCGACCGTCTGCACAGGACATTTAGACCGTACAAAAGTTCACAAAAACAACTTTTTCTCCGTCTGGAATAACTAGTACGACTACTTTCCAAATAAAATACAGTTGTTGCTTGTTGCGAGTGAAGTTAGAACTATATAAAATTCAAGTCTTGTTTTGTTTACATAAAATCGCTTTTCAACTTATGTAATGAATGAACAAAGACATAAAAATGGACAACATAATCTTCTTTCGAAAAATTTTATTCAAATCTCCATAAGTTTCTGTTTAAACGCAAAACGCGAACCATTTATAGCGCATCGAGGCGCGAGGCCGAGCTGATTGTCTTCGATGAAAGAAATCATGAATAAACTAGTGAATTTAAGCACGTTTTATAAAGCCAAAATTGCACAATATAGAACAGTAAAGTAATGATATTAAGCAACTAAGGTGAAAAGGTCGAGAACACAAGAATTAAACTCAAAAGAGTTTAGCTGTAAACAAATGCTTCGACAATCTACTAACTTCAATTTAAGACGAAATCAGGTTTAAAAATAAGCACTTAGCTCTACATTCCTCCAAAAACGCTTGACTTGCAGAGTTACGCAGCCTCAAATGCGGTCTTGACCATAGTTTGAGAAATGTGAAACCTGTCTTGAGTAGCAAACCTCGGATAAATGCCGGGAAAAACGACTTTGCAAATGGTTTTCTCGGCTAACAAACTAAACAAGAGTGTTGAGCGTACAGCTGACGTGCGTTCGCCTGTGTAGCCGCGCGAAAAACAAAATTGCTAAGATCCCGGATGTTGTGTGGCGTCATACGCGCATGTTTTGCGACGTCATACACGCCCGCGAGTTGGCCTTGCGCGACTGACACATGTCACGGAGGCGCGCCCGCGAAACATTCCGCTAGCCATGACCATGAAAAATGACGGGCATAGGTTCTATGAGTATCGGGCTACGCGCGGGCCTTTGGCCCGCAGAGCTCCGCTATAAAACGCCAACCTTAAGAAAACCGATAAATTATTTCATCGCAAACATGGCCATGTCCGACCTGCTGTATCCGATATTCCTGTTCCCACTAGGAATAACAGAGTTATACGTTGACTCGATCCTGGCTTATTGGTGGTTACCTTGGCCAGGCCTTGTGTAAGATTGTTCCTTTTTTAGGAGATGTCTCTACCCTTGTGTCGATACAGAGCCTGGTTCTGATAGCAGTGGATCGATTTGTGGCTGTGGTATATCCCCTACGTTCCCCACTGATCGGTCGAAAGCTGTGTCCTTTTGTCATTTTCGAGACGTGGATCATTGGAATGGCTGTCCATTTGCCATATTTTCTCGTCTTCAAACTTGACAATGTTGAATACCCAGGAAAACTCACGTGTGATCGGAGGTGGATTGAAGCTTTTAAAGAGTCCTCTTACTATCTGGCAGTAATTATTGTGTTTTTTTACATCCCTATTGTTTTGTTGGTCATACTTTACTCCATCATTATTATCAAGCTCAAGACACAGGTTCAGCCAGGAGAGCATTCGATCATTGCTGAGGAACAGCGCACGAGAAGAAACAGAAGCGTGTTAAAGATGGCCATTGCTATCGTTTTGGGGTTTGTGGTTTGTTGGGTACCTTTCACCATTGCCGTTTTACTCAGTTACTTTGCATGGGACAGTGCCTCAATTCCTCGTGGCATTTTACGCTTTCAGTTCTTTGCCACGTTTATGGCTTACGCAAACTGCACTATCAACCCTCTCATCTGCCTCATTTTCAGTAATAATTATCGTCAAGGTCTTAAGGCACTTCTAAACTGTTTTGGTGCAGTGCAGGAGTGACTTTTAAAAACGCGCGAGATGGATATCAGGAGGTTTGCTGATTTAACAAAACGTGGAGCAAACTGATCATCTTTAAAAGAGACATCTAAATGACTGAAGTCGTACAGTGCAGGATTAACTTATGAAAACCTACACACAATGGATATCAAGTTGTTCTTTGGATGCCCACCCATAAAAGCTATAATCAGAAAGCAACGTCGGTATGATAAATTGTTTCTCTTTATCGTCACTCGAATTAAACCAAAACTTGAGTAAAGCGATGAAATAAATAGACATATACAAAACTGAGGTAGAAGATGTCGCGTTTGTGGTGACACCTGCTGATGGTTAGATCTTCCGGTGTCTCTAATGACCACGTAAATATATGCGTTAGCAAAGATGCCGTCTTCCTGTGATCGAACCCTTTATATGATCGCAGTCCAGACATGTGGACGCCTTCGTGAAGTTCTTAAAATTGGCTGCTGTATGATTGTAAAGACAATACGTATATATGTAGCAGGTAACCCGATAGGAATGGTTTAAATGTTCAAAAACAAAGAGGAATCAGTTTTAATTCCCAAGAGCGACCAATTGCAACTTCAAAATTGTCTAAAAAGCAGCAGACTTGTTAATCAATTTGAGAAAAAGGACAGCATTTTTTAGTTTTAAAGACATTTTTCAATTTGACAGTAAATGTTTAAAAGTCGAATTTGAATTTATAATATGAGAGCAATAACAAGGAATAATATAGTTGACAATAAAAACAAAAGAAATATGACAGATACGAGGCAAAAGTACGAAAGCCAATTAAAGGGATAGTATCACGAGGTCGAAACTTGAAAACGTCGGCCCACTTTTCAAGTTTGATTCCGCAAATTCAAAAAGGCCGTCGAGAAGTGGAGGTATTTGTTGAATCAAAAAATCCGTTTTGATAGCCAAAAGAAAGAAAAAATCACTTTTAACAGTGATATGTCCAAAATTCCGGTGCAAAAATAGTGAACAGTGCCGCGCGTGGAACCTCGTGATACTATCCCTTTAACAAGAGAGACTTAAATTAACATGCTGGTTTTAAGGCGGACTTTACCAAAGGATATGTAAAGCCTTTTCGATTTTTAACTGAAATTTATTTAGTGAAGAGTCCAAGATAGTGAAAGAAAACGAAGAACATGAGCGATACGGTATTTCGCAGACTTCTGCAGATGCTTAAAAATAACACTGAATTGAATTTCATAAAATGGCGAGAAATAAACAGTCACATCTTGGGATTTTACTATAGGAAAGTACTACTCCATAGTTTTCATTCGAATAGTCAAATCTTAGGATTTTACAAGTTAGAACCACTATGTACACAAATTTATCACTCAGGTTCCACAAGAACGTACGCTCATAGCTTTCATTTGAATGGTCGTACTTAGAGATTTCATCCACGGACTAGAATCACCTTGTACAGCAAAATAAACAGTACCACAGGAAAGTACTAGCTTCTCAGTAGCTTTTATTTGGGTGGTCGTACTTAGAGATTTAATCCACGGGCTCAAAAGTTAGAACCACCTTGTACAGCATAATAAACAGTACTATAGGAAAGTACTGCTCAGTAGCTTTCATTTGAATGGTCACACTTTAGGATTTAATCCACGGACTCAAAAGTTAAAACCACCTTATAGCTTGTATAGCATGATAAACAGTACTATAGGAAAGTACCGCTGAATAGTGTTTATTATAATATGATCGTACGGCCCCGCTGTCGCAATCCTACAGAAAATAGAATCGCAAGGTGGCGTGAGCGGGGCCGGACGGGTTGACGTGAGCCGGTCCGGAAAAAGCCGTCCGGCCCCGCTCGAGTTCAAGCGACCTCGCACTGTACGACTATTCTTGTACTTTCTAGTCATATTATAAAATACTTATTGACTGAGTTAGGTCGGGCCGGACGGGAAAATATTTGGCTCTCGGTCATGGCGCACGGCGTACGCCATGACCTTGAGCCAAATATTTTCTCGTCCGGCCCTCCCACTCAGTCAATAAGTGCATATTATTAATTCATTTGAATCGTCACATTTTAAGATTCCATCCACAGACTCAAAAGTTAGAACCACCATGTACAGTATTATAAACAGTACCATAGGAAAGAAGAGGCTCCCAGTAGCTTTATAGCTTTGAAGTTTCAACAGTTTTATCCACAAACTTTAAGGTAAGAACTTTATTATATTATGAGCAGTCAGGTTCGATTCTGTACGTGAAATGGAGTAAGAACCTAACTAACATTTCAAAGAAAAAGAACATCACAATTGCTAGGGCTCTAAGGGGATTTCTACGAAGCAATTGATCAAATATACTTTGCTGAACAGTTTTTCCTTCCTTCCTTGTTTGGTTTTGTGTAAATATACAGGAGTAAACTTGTAAATATATTCATAGCGGAGCAATCATGTCATGGTCATGGCTAGCGGAATGTTTCGCGGGCGCGAACTCGCGCAGGGTTAGCTCGCGGGCGCGTCCGTCACGCAGGGGTAATTCGCTGGCGCGTATGACTTCGCGCAACTTGCGCGTACGACGTCGCGCAACATCCCGGATCTTAGCAATTTTGAAACCAAAGCGAGGCTTTGTTTTAAGCGCGCTTCCCGCGGCTACACGGCCGATGTTACGTCAGCTACAGTGAACACGTGCACTTTTGTTGTGTTTAGTGGAGAAATCGGTTTGCAAAATCGTTTTTTCTAGCATTTTTTCGCGGTTTGCTACTCAAGACTGGGGTCAATTCAATAAAACTTCTACAATTGTAATTTATAAATGTAGGTATTGTTTTCAACCTCTGAAACAATGGATACACTTGTAAATTACACTTGTAAAAGTTTTATTGAATCGACTCCAGGTTTTACATTTCTCAAACAGTGGTCATGACCGCATTTGAAGCTGCGTAACTCTGCAAGCCAAGCGTTTTTGGAGGAATATGGAGCTAAGTGCTTATTTTTAAACCTGATTTCGTTTAGGACAATTGAAGCTAGTAGATTGTCGAAGCATATGTTTAGAGCTAAACTTCTTTAACCCATTGACGGCTGTGCCGGCCAAAAACGGCCATGAATTTGCAATAACACACATTTAAAATATTCAAAATGGAAAGAGAAAGCTTTAAAGAATACTTAGAAAAAGAAGAGCTTTAAGCGATGAAATCTTGCTTCGAGGAACTTCATACGTTTTCATCAATGCGGGGGCGATTTTCTTCTTCGGAAGTCAGAACCCGCGAATAAGCGGAGTTTTAAAGAATTTTCAAGCAGCCGAGGGACTTAACGGTAAAAAAATACATTTTTTTTTATGGGAATTTATGTTGATATCAATTTGTGATTGACTTTTTCTTTGCGTTCTCGTTAGTTTTGGAGAAATGTTTATAAAACGTGCTCAAATTCAAGCAGCCGAGGGACTTAACGGTAAAAAAAAACATTTTTTTTATGGGAATTTATGTTGATATCAATTTGTGATTGACTTTTTCTTTGCGTTCTCGGATTGACATCTTGAATTTCGCCATGTGCTCAACCAAGAAGATTTTGTTGTCCAATTTTATGTATTTGTTCATTCATTACATAGGTTGAAAAGCGATTTTATGTAAACAAAACAAGACTTGGATTTTATAGTTCTAACTTCACTCGCGTCGCCTGCGCAACGATGTCTGTGTATTTTTTGCAATTTTGTTTTCCAAATCAGTAATTTCTCGGGCAATTTTCGATACGCAACTGGTGTATTTTATTCGGAAATTAGTCATACTAGTTATTCTAGACCAAGAAAAAGTTGTTTTGTTAGCTTTTGTGCAGTCTAAATCAGTGTACTGCGTTGACGGTCGCGTTATACTGTTTTTGAGAATTGCTAAAATTGAAAAATAGCCCGGTCGTCTATCTTAATTCTAATTTTTCTTGTGCTTCCGACCTTTCACCTAAGTTAAGCTTATCATCATCGTTTCTGTTCAGAGAGCTCCGCTGTTACGCTAAGCCTATCTATATATATATATATATATATATATATACTAGCAGTAATCACAGATTATGAAGACGCGTTCGAAGGAATTTCCGGCGGAAATGAGCCCCTGAGAAAAACCAATAGGGGCGGCCATTTGGAAGACCGTCTACCAAAAAGTCTCAAATTTTACTGCACATAAACCACACGAAATTAGGATTGCGTTCTTCGAACGCGATTAATCTTATAACAGAGAGAATTGTAGTGTAAGTATGCTCGTGATGCTATCTAACAACATTTTAGTATGCATTTGAGAAAACTTTGCTGAACGGATTTTTTCCGTTCATTGAAACTGCTTTTCAAATTGCACGCCTTATTGCAGATGTTTGTGCAAACAATTTAGCGTCCGTTTAAGCTGTGCATTCTCTTCAATTTCAAATGACATATCTAAAAGAGTTTAAAATCCGTCGCGCGGTTCTATATGAAGGTACAGTTTGTATCAGGAGGGGTTCGGTTGCAATTGGAGCGAAAGTTCTGTTCCTTACACAATTTATTTTCCATTTGTTATTGTATATACTACGTTAGTTGCTTGTAATGTTTTAATGTGGCGAATTAATTAAACTTAAACTTAAACGTATTTAGTTGCAACCAAGCAAGAATTTGTTGAACACGACATGATTTTCTACACATTTAACCCTTTTCTACCTGAAAATCATTTCGCTCTGACAAACATATATATTCACTTCGCTTTTAAATGACATATTAAGCTTTGAAATCCGCTAAGAGGTTCTGAAGGAAAACGTTTTTTAAGAGCAAGATGAAGATGTCATATTAAGTTGCAAGCAAGCGCAAGTAGTTTGTAAAACGAGGCATGAAAAATTGTATATATTTACTTTGTTTTCAAATAAGAGGTTCTGTTGGGAGGTTCTGAAGAAACAAATTAACAATGAGAGTTTCAATTCACCGGCGCGTTTGCCACATTAAGCATCGCTCCCGACCACTATGTAGGGTTGCTCTGTATTCCGGCCGTCAGAGCGTCACGTAAAATCGTGGAGTTTGAATGTCACAATTCTTATGAACTGGTTCCCTTCGTTGTACACAGGTCAAGCAGAGCAATATAATGAGAGGTATATGAGTATCTGATCTCTGTGGAAATAGAGGTCCCGCGGTCATAGGGAACAAGGCTAAAAATAACCTTCACAGCATGGGCGCAAACTTATGATAGATTTAAAATGATTATCATAGGGCACGGGGATCTCCTTCCTTACCTCATTTTAATTCTCTTGTATAATTGCTGGATGGGGATGGATCGGAGAATCTCACAGAGACGTGAACATCATCAAGGATAACACGACAGACTATATTCGACATCCTGTGATAATAATGCATAAAATTGACATTTCTTGAGCGAATTCTTCGTGTGCTTTTGGGGCTACGAATAGATTATATTAATTTACATTAGGCGAGAAAAGACACGACACCAATAGCACGTTTTAGAATCGTTTATTACCACCCATTATTACAGTTAATCATGTAATTCCCCTAACATTGTTACCACCCATTATTACAGTTAATCATGTAATTCCCCTAACATTGTTTCCACCCATTATTCACCTTCACTTCTCTTTCGTGCCTGTAGTGGCACATTAGGCCTCCTACTCATTGACCTCATTATAACAGTTGATTATAAATTTCCCATCACAACAATCCCTTTCTTGCTATAAGAAGGAAGTAGGACCTCTCAGATTGTAGGCCACTCTGCAAGCGGAAAATATAAAATTGTCAGGTTAAGAAATAAAAATCGTCATTATTCAAATTCAGTGTAGCTTCTTGAGACCCGGGATGTTAGGGTTAGGAAAAAACGGGTACTTCTACATGATCTAGTGCATACATACTACTACATAGCTATCCGGTGGATAATATATATCAATTGGGATTTAATTAGCGGTACACTGGATTTCATCCCATTGATAATTTTATGAGTTGTATGAATGTTATACTTTTTCTCTTGAATATTTTTTTTTAAAATAAAGTTATGTCTATGAATTTAGGCAGACATAGGATAAGTCCGCTAATTGTCCTCTAATTTTGAAGTGTGGTTTAGATCAATGTATATAGATAGTTGATCAAATAAGAACTGGGGAAATTTGGAGTTATGACACATGTTGGACTATTATACCACAGAGAGTTCATAGAACATGGCTAGCACTACCAAATCATAGAGAGTCCATAGAACATGGCCAGCGCTACCAAATCATAGAGAGTCCATAGAACATGGCTAGTGCTACCGAATTTCAGGTCAGTTCACTTTCGAGCCGTTTCACCTTTTCCATCGCGAAAATTAAAGCGCTTCTGCCGGTAACAAACTGCATCAGGTTTTTTTTATCTTTCTAATTCCTATTTATGAACAAAGCAATGAGAGAAAATTAATTGCCTTTACCATTTACCGTGGTATCTCTGGTGGTTAGAGAATGTCGCTCCCGGGACACTGTCCAGCCAAAATAACACAATTTCGCTTAACTTATTTCCATTTTACATCGCCAAATACCACCAAATATACAACTTAATTGAACAAACAGCTTCTATAAAGCAAAACAGAAGTAGTTTGGAGATATAGTGCAGGATTGCAAGGATGAAAGTGGATTACAGTTTATCAGCCGTGACACTGTAATTGAAAGCTCTTAAACTTTATAATTGTGTAATCGATTATGCAAGACACAATCTCTGACTATAACCAAAACAGGCTTGCATATGTTTTTACTGAGACAGAATTTACAGCTTGTAATCTGGCTTGTTCGTGTGAATGTAGAATAATTAACTATAATATAGTTATACCCACAGCAGTTTCGTCAGCTTATCGACGTCCCCAGCCGCCTCCTAATAAAAAGGGGAAAAACAATAGATCGTTTTCACTCACGTGACAAAAATCTTGACAACCGTTGCTACGCCGCCATATTGGTGGACCAAAGTGTAAACAAACCCGAGTCGCGTCCTCTTAATTATACGGGTGCTGTGATCATTGTTCGATGTGGAAGCAAAAGCGGTCGAGATAGGGGTATTTATTTCACTTGAGTACGTTCTGCAGTTATGAATCAAAGTAAAGAAACCGACAAATTGCCGCAAGAGAGGCGATCGCGATGGATTTCTGCTATTTGTCGGGCAGAATCCTTACGGACGAGTTTTGAACGATAGTGTGTAAGCCAGATATTTTGTTTCAATTTTCTGGACAAGCGGCTATAACAGGATAGATATAATGTTGACTGGGTTTCGTTAATACTCGGGAACGACACAAAAAAGAACAGGATAAAAGAAACGTCGAACAAGCGTCGCAGCGAGAACAGAGAGAGGAATCAAAAGGAACAAAAAAAGCCAAAAAAAAAGCCGATTGTAGCCGAAAAAATCGTAGCAAAAAAAGCGAACTAAATCCGGAGGACAAATGTCTGATATTGTGTTCGAGAACGAATCTCCAAAAGCTAAAACTAAGCCCCCAAGAATATTTCATGTCTTGCCCTACTGAAATATTTCATACGGTTTCGCTTTTCCTTTTACGCAAATTCGACCAAAACATTCTCGGCTGTTGTTTGCGCTCGTGCGATTTCCGTTTTTATGGCTTCGATACAGACCTAAAACTCTCTGATGAAGTCTACGATAGTTAAACGAAATATGTAGGAGAAATAAAGAACTTTTGCAGCTTATAGTTCGCAATTGCTGCCCACTAGTCTCTCTTTCAAACTGATCGTTAAAAATTCTCCACTCGCATGTACACAACTTGTGTACAATTGACTGAGTTTATCACTGAGCCGGGGTGTTGTCTATGCTTCTTGATCAGTTCCAAACAAACACTCCCCTTATAATTTGAAAAGGATTCTGCTTGCCCAGCCTTAAAACCTAGGCAATGAGCAGACGAAACTGTTCCTTTTCTTTCCGTGTTGATTAAAATCGAGATTTTGAGTCATCGCTGGAAATGTCTCACCTTCGCTAAACAAACTTGTCTGTAGCAATGATTTGGCTTTGTAGTACGCTAACTATAAATACGGACACTGTTTTATTATAAGCTCCTAGTGTAGGCATCGGAAAGTTTTAAACTGCTAGTGGGTGTAAAGGCTGTTGATTCAACTGTTTGAATATGAGACAAGCAGTCGATCCGGCTCGAATAAATGTCGACATAGGATGGATTCTAATTGCCGAGATTTTCTCCAAATAACGCTGCTTAACTCGCGATTCCAACTTCTTAGCATATTTCGAAATAGGAAAGAACAAGTCAAATAAATATTTTCTCCAGACTTTGCTTCACATCCCGAAGTATTCATTTCTAAAATGCGACAACTGTAGATATGACTTGCATTGCACCCTATTACTGTTATTACGCAATCGAAAGTGGTCCACCAATATGGCGGCGGATCTGTCGTGACGTCACGTGAAAACGATCTATTGTGTTATAGAGACTTGGTATGAGAACTTCTTCCTTACATAACTTATAATAATTTATAATGCGCATTTTCCATGGCGTAATAATCACACACAAGAAAAAATAATCTAGGACGTGAGATCCCTGATACATGAGCCTCTTCCGAATTAGTTCAGAGTCATACCGCTTGGGGTGGAGTGGTTATTTTAAAGCCAACACCTGATTGGTTAGTTTGAATGACGTCATGTAATTTTAGAGTTGGTGGGTTTGTTGATTTTTAGACTCATACACAACACGTGACTTCCCTTTGCAGTACAAGCAAAATACCTGCAGCAATGACGAGAGCTATATGATGTATTATATCTGATCTCTGTGAAATAGAGACCGTGCGGTCATGGGAGCGAGAATATAAATAACCTTCACAGCATGGGTGCAAGCTAAAATTAAATTGAAAATAATTATCATGAGGCACGGAGCTCTAATGCACCAACATCTAAAACTTGCTAAGAAAAACGATCAAAAAACGAACTAAGGCTGTTTCAATCTAAAAAAATATATTTCCCCATATATATCTAATCTAAGAAAGAATTTTTAAAAATAATCAACTTCGTAAGCGACCACCAACTGTAAAGATACATGTTTCGGCCTTCAAAAGTCTGTAACATGCCAAATAAATTATGTATATATATTTTTCGAGTCAACAAAACCATTTTTGTTCAATTTTTATTTTTAAAACACAACCAAGTGCAGATAAAAAAACGATTCATATGGTGGTCACCTACAAGGGCTTGACCACCTGTCGTAAGCAACCACTTTTTCTCGAACCATTACAGTCGAATCCTCTCGTAAGCGACCACTTCTCGTCAGCGACCGCGACCACTTTCAACGCTGGTGATTTGACTTTTTCTATTATTTTTAACTTCTTATAAGCGACCTAACCCGACACTCGCCCTATTTCGAGGTTACTACAGACGCAAATTGAATAATGTATTACAGCACAACTCCAATGAAACATATCTTACCGAGAATTAAAATAGAGTTTCATGAGGGTGGTCACTAAGTGGAGCTGGTTGCTCACGAGAGTTATCGCAGGGAGAGCTTCAAGGGTCGATTACCGTCAGTATGAACCCTTTAACCTCCAAGAGTGCCAAACATAAAAAAAAATCCAAATTTCGTTTTGTGAAATATTGGAAAACAAATGGTACCATGCAAAAGTACTGCCGGAGAGGTTTCATTTGAATGGTCACACCATAGGATGTTGTCCACAGACTCAAAGGTAGGACTACATTTCCTGTTTCCATAATTGACTCTGGGAGTGAAAGGGTTAAGTTGTAATTGTCATTTGACTCGAAATAGTGATTTGTCTCCTCTGATAAATTTCCATCCATCTAGATTTAGCCTTATTTCCATCTGCCTTTTGTTTGCCAACTTGTTATGCTCGGCTAATTTCATTGACAAGTGCATGTAAAGGTTGGTCTAGGATAAGCCAGTTGTAAAGTTTTCAAGTTAATAAACCAGTTTTTTTAAATAAAGAATAATTGTTGGTAGTGTCTTATGGAGCAGTTTTCAAATGAGTGTCGTTGTTTTGCCGTTTTGTATTGCTACGCTTTGTGATTGGCTGAAGATTCTCGCTTTGGTCTGCGCATGCGCCAAATGGTGCCGAGTCATTTGATTTTTTGTTGTTGTTTTCTTAGTTTTCGCTGAGCACGCGAGTTTGATTTAGGAGCGGTTCAATTTGACAACCTTAACTTTAAAGGAAAAGTATTGATTCATAAACACGTGACCAGGAAGCAAAGTGAAATATCGCACATCGCTTATGGTAATTTTGCGGTCGATGAAGCCGTCTTTTCTCGTTGATGTGTTGAAAGTTAAGATTTGTCTGGCGGTTTATCTGCAACAAATATTTGACGAGGCCAGTATCGATGCTTTCCTCTGTCTTTCGAGGAACTACTTCAGTGCTTATTCCGCAACGCCAAGAGAAAGGTGTATATGTCTATTGTGGTAAGTTAAACGCGTCTTTGATTTTGTTTGTTTCAACTTGCAGTTACGAAGAAACCGTGTTGGCTGCATTCTTAATTTCATGTCGTAGTTCAACAAGGCCATCCATGAAAGTCAAATACAGCATTGTTCTGAACTTATTTTTCCTTTCGATGGGTACAATTGTCGTTTGTTTTTAATGCTTTTTGTTATCAGGCAAAGTGAATGTGTTGATCGCTAAAGTTAGTTTTTTTTTTACCTCCTTGTCACACCTGCGAGACTTGTTTCCCTTCGTGATATGAAAATTCCCTATTATTACCCTATTAATATACTATCTGTTGGCAAAATTTGGTTCATTTATTTGCTGTACTCCGTACACACACTAAGGGCGTATCCGTTAGTCATATGTACTTGCTTTGACAACCTCACTTTATTATCTACCGCAGATATAAATTAGTAATTCAGTTGAATAGAGCAGTTTTTAATTGAGTGTCGAAAGTAATTTCGCAATTGCTTTGGTTTTGCATTGCTACGCTTTGTGATTGGCTAAAAAATCTCGCGGCACTTTTTCGACCAATCAGAAATAAAACAAAACCAATCGTGATTTGCTTGCACGCGTTTTCCCGCGCTTGGCGCTGGCTACATGTATTTGCTTCGAGTTCTGATTGGTTCATTGTATTGTTTACGACTGTTGAGATTGGTCAAAGTGATTACTTTGATTTTGGTTTTACGAAATGAAAATCGCTCTATAATTCAAGATAACTTCGTGTCAAATTTCAATTTTAAGGATCCGTTTAATAGAAAAATGTTTTTCCAAGAAGGCAGTTCTTAGTTGGAAGGTGTATTTATTTGCTCGTGTTGCTCGTTACAATTTGAAAACTTCTGCATATTTTCTTATAACAAAATGACCAATTCGTGATATGGAGATCTCTTTTGTAGAGAGATCCTACAATACGACCATAAATATACATTGCCGAAAATAAAATGGATTTAAATGCTGTACTGGTTTGTCAAAATTGAAGCTTGTGCAAAACCGGCCAAAACCAATCGTGACTTTTTCGCATGCATTTTCCACGTTTTTTTTTTGCGTCTGTTGTGTTTGGCCAGAGTAATTACTTTTTTATGGCCACTCAATTGAAAACTCTTGGTTTTTGTTTTAAACGTTGCTCGTTTGGCAGTTACTCGTATGTGTTCAGTCATCTTTAAGCATGATCAGTCGTTCCTTTTTCTAAATTTCTGCCAATCTTAACAATGTAAGTTGTCCTGGCAGTTCCAAAATAATGCTATATATACTGCTTTCTGTCTTTTGATAACATAAGGTTCGCCCTTGTCGTTAACGTTGCACTGGGTTAACGCTAGGTTAGTGATGAGCGAAAGGGATATTATAAGGTTGTAGGTTTTGTGCGATAGTCTTGAGCTTATAAGGGCTGTAGTAACAGTTTTCGTGTTAGCGTCCTTTACGTTTGCCTCAGTATGTCTGTAAGTGTTATGTCTAAGTAAGTCTGAGATGCTGTTGTTATCTTTAAAAATAAAGTTGTCAAATTGTTGTTGATTTTGTTTACCTGCTAAGTTGTTGCGCTCGATTTGTCAAAGTCTGTATAGCTGTGCCTTTTATGTGTGAAAAATGTGATTGAACGATGACAATGGTTGATTTTATGAATTATGATATTTATTTATGCCTTTTTCCTCGAAAATCGGCTCTTCCCTCTTCCCCTAAGATCTTAAGAGGAAAAAATGGACTTGGCGGACTTGGCGGGGATACCGCAACAGTTTGCACTAATTACTGTGGGCCCGTCACTGCGTTTCTCTCCCCTCTCCTTCCCCCAAGGAAAGACTACCACTCACCGGGAACTACCTCCCTTACCCATTTTAAACTTTTTGGAAGGGGGGTTGGGGTTCTCTAGATCAAGTTAAAACACTAACCTCCGCCGGAACCTCCGCATCTGTTACAGGTTTTTTTACAATGTGCTGAGAAAGTAAAAAAAAAATATGTTATGAACGGAGCATTTGGTTCATATGACCAGCCTTCAACTGATTTTTTTCAATGGAAAATTCATATCGCTAGCAAAAAAAGCATCTGACTATGTTAAAAGAAGAATAAGTTTGCATATTAATAAAATAAACCGCCTACCAAGACAACCTTATCCCGGCAATCTTGATGGCCTACTTCTGGCCTGAAAATATTGACAAACAAAGATGCTTACCTTGCCCAAAAGCGAAACGGCAGTTTAGATATCCCAGCTCTGTGGGACAGTTATAAGGGTCCTCGTCAAAGCAGGATTGGTCCACTGTGTAATGAAGAATAAGGAGATAGGTACAGACTTTCTTGGATGTATATATATCTCTATCAAGAGCATAGAATTATGACCTTGAGTTCATGCAAGGGGAAATGTTTTGTGAGTCAATGCTGTTTGATGCTGTGTACCTTTGCCATAAATTATCTAAATTGTTCCTTACAGTCGATGCATTCCATCTATTCCGTTTCTGTTAATCACGTATTCTTCTTTAACTATGCTTCCAAATACCGTGCAAAGCAAGGCTAGGTTTGCTGATCAAATAAGCTCGCGTGTCATAGGAAGTGTTACATGGATAAACAAGGTTACCCAAGTCCAACACATCTCTTTCGCGAGCAAGGTGACCTAGGTAACCAAGTAACCTTTAACAGTGTTATCTAATCAGCAGCTATGGCCTAGTATCCATAGGGGCCCTGCAATTAATGTTAAAAATCTACAATTTACAGCAATAAATGTTATAACAAAAAATATATATCACAATGTAATTTGATAAAAAATAAATGTAAGGTGTATGCGGTTGCACGTTGTTTTGGTTTATCTGAATTCGTAAAGAGAGCAGGGCATGGCGCAGTGGTGAGAGCGCTCGCCTCCCACCAATGTGGCCCGTGTTTGATTCCCGGACTTGGCATCATATATGGGTCGAGTTTGTTGTTAGTTCTCATCCTTGCCCGAGGGTTTTTTCTCCGGGTACTCCGGTTTTTCCTCCCTGCTCAAAAACTAACATTTCGAAATTCCAATTCGACCAGGAATTCGAGGGCACCAGGTTTGTCAGTCGCGAGACTGTTAAGTGTCACCCTCGTTAAACAAAGTCGATTCATTTGATCTATTTAAGGTGGCTCGACTGGGTTTTTTGGCGACATAACATCCCAACTTTGAACGGCTGATACTTCACTGTCTGAGCTCTGTCAGGCAAACTGCTTCACACATGTACTAGAGATGAAATTAACTTTCCAAAGAAGTAGATTTAATTGACATCGGTGTTACCATAACAACGATCTGATTGAGTCATGGCTTTTGCATATAAGTAATTTTCTCAACATCTAGACCTAAACTTTTAAAATGACTGTATGCCACTTATAGTCTAGATGTAAGTCTTTAAGACCGCAAAGTTTGCAAAAATTCTATGAGAGCGTTTTCGAATAAAATTGGGTTGAATACTTTCCATCAAAAAATTAAAAATTCGCATAACTTTCTGCTCAGACAGTGAAGTATCAGCCCTACAAAGTTGAGATGTTGTGTCGCAAAAAACCCAGTCGAGCCACTTACTAAAACAAGATTGGAAATCGCCATGCCTTCCGTTTTTAACTTGTAAAATACGCGAAACGTAATGAACGAGTTAGCGCACAGCGCAGACGGAGACAAATATGCATATTCCACTCCTTCCATGGGCTGTAAACTTTGATTGGTAATTCCGTTGACAAGTGCGGCCTTTTATTCGTTCCAAATGCAAAGAAATATAGATTGGAAATACTCGACCGCCGGGGACATTATTAACGCGATGTACTGAAGTTTCGCGTTTGGAGTCTTTTGATGGAAAATTAAAACTTTAAACGGATTTTTCAACATAAACACGGCTTAAATATTAAAATTCAATCATATTAACCCTATTTTGCCTGGGCTTTTTTTGAGTTCCTGAGCCTGGGGAATGTGCCCCCCCCCCCCACTATTCATAGCTTCAAGAATATTAAGGCGATGACAATGAAACCTAGAGGGTACATACTACGTCCAAAACTGTCTCCTTTGCGGTCCACACAAGTAAACGATGACGTCATATGACGTAGTTATTTTTATGTAATTAGTTATACCGCCGCCATCTTGGATCTTGGATCCATCTTGGATTTCTGAACTTTTTCAAAACCTCTTAAAAACCGTCCAGATTGACTCAAAATTTAAATCAAAACCAATAAATAAATGCTAAATGACATAAAAATGTAAAAGTTATACCAATAAACATTGTTTTTCTTCATTCAAAGGTAAAAATATGCAAATTACAAAAAACATGGCTGTCAAAATCTTGTTGCTATGGAAATATCAAGTTACGTGATCAATAAAATGTCATATAAAATTGTTGCCAGATAAATTTTAGAAAAAGTCACAAAGTTTGACGGCGTTTGAATACATATTAAAAAAGTTATGAATGCTGAAAGTTAGCGCGGGCACTTTGTGCCCCCCCCCCCCCCCCCCCCCAGGCAAAATAGGGTTAATGTGCATTTGCTGGTCCAGTGGTGTAGGGCGCTGTGTGCTTCCCAAGCAGCGATCACGCTTATGATTTTATTTGTTCGAACTTGATGAATTAATAATGAGTTTGAGAAGTTCCTATCAAATTTGGAAGCGAAGCAACAGATAAAAGCGACGTCACTGAATAAATTTGAAAAAACATAAGCTTGCGTTGTTTGTTACCCTTACCATTGCATCGTTGACAGCTCTTCTTGCAATTATCCCACATGGGGTAATACCTGTTTTGGGAATAAGTTATCGCCCCACCGAGGCCTAACAGAGGTGGTTCAGCGGTCTTCCAGCAGTCCCCTTTGGCGGCTTTTGCTGCACAGTCGCTTAGTTTGTCCTCGCAAGATTCTAAAAAGACAAACACACAAAGAAAAAAACAACGTGCGGTTGTGCGGATTTGTAAGTTTAAAATATATCTGCCATGCTTTTTATCATTTCTGTATCTTACAGAGCCAGACAGGAATTGCTATTTTGCATCTTTATTATGTGGGTATATATGATCTTCTTACTCTTCTCAGACAGCCAAGGTTAATCCCTCCTCTCTCCTTCTGATCTCCTTTGTTTGAGCGCTTGTTCTTGACGTCATAATAACAATAATAATAATAATAATAATAATAATGATAATAATTAATTTATAGTGCGCTTTTTAACATGTCAACTGACCGCTGAACATTTCCACCAATCAGCGTGGTTGTTAGACGTTTTATTCTCCATCAGGAATGTCAAATAGATTGGTTTGGTTTGGTTTTGTTTCGAGTGGTGTGCGTATTGTTCTGGCCCCGGTTGTTCAAAAAGTGGATAGCGCTATCCTCTGGATAAGTCACTATCCAGTTTATAGGCATTAGGAAAACCAATTGTGTTATCCAATGGATAGTGATTTTTCCGATGGATAGCGCTATCCACCGGATAAATTACCATCCAGTGGATAGGGTAAAACCAATTGTGTTATCCAATGGATAGTGATTTATCCGGTGGATAGTGCTATACACCTTTTGAACAACCGGGGCCTGTAGTACATGCTTTTGCGTTAATTTGCGAAGTAGTAAAATAAAACAATGTTGGAAGCTTGTTGGTTTACTAAATAATAGCTTTGCGCATAAACAAAAATAATGAACTTACGTTCTCCAGGACAAAGATTATCGTTGCAGTGCTTCTTTTGTTTCTTCGAATGCAAACTGTTAAACGGACACGATCTTGAGCGAACCTGGGATCCTCCCCCACAAGGTTTGCTACAAGCTCCGTAAGATGCCCAACTGGCGCACTTTCCTGTCAATTAAAACCACGTGACCAACTAAGTTATTAAGTGTCTTATTATTGAAACAGATTTGCAGTATATCGGAATTGCGGAGAAAGCATGAAAGAGAATACGATCGAAGTTAAAAAGCTGCATAGAAGGAGCAATTAGAACCTGAAAAAATATTATTTTCATATACGTATCATATTCATCAGTTCACGAGTACAATGACCGCTATTGAACAAGTTCCCATCTGGCCTTTCTAGCTCAGTGGTAGAGCGTTTGCGCAGGAATGGGTTTGAATCCCGTCGACTGGTCGAGGCCTGAAATATTTTTGAGGCTGTAATAGCAACTCCTTCAGTTGTATATTTTTTATTTTGAAACAGGTCCTTGAGAATCCGAATGCGGGAGAATTCGCCAACAATTTACAAATATAGCGAGTTAACATACTATTAAAGGTTGTCAAAAAGGCACTTTGAGCGTCAGAATTCAAGACTGTTTGTTGCACATTAACTTGTTTTAATTATATATTTTCTGGCACATTAATTGTTTTTTAACTTACAAAAATTATAGGGGGAGGGGGCCCTTCCCTTAGCCGGGATTAATGACATATGTTTTTTCTGCAATGTTTTGTGGTTGGATGTGAATTTATTATTTTAGGCTAAGGTCTAGGACTCCTTAGCCGTGAGTCAGATACCTTCGTACATTGACTTACACTGTAACACTGCCAGGAGATGCGTGTATTCTCTAAGCTTAATAAAATTCTATATTAGCCTTACTAGCCTGGCTTATTGGGGCACCCTTTAGTCAACTTCCTTTCCGATTCATTCTCGTTTTTGTTAGATAAACGAGTTTAGTTTGAGGGAGTGAAAAACGATTTTATAAATTGGCCACTATAAAGAGATCCAAAAGCTGACGTTTAGGGCGCTAGCTCTTCGTCAGAGCGAATCATGGAATCGTCGATTGTGTGTGGTTTATATATAAAAAGGTGGAGCTATCGCTAAGATTTCTTGATTCATTCTGACATAGGGATAGCGATGGACACGTCAGCTTTTAAATATCTTTACGGTGGCCAGTTTACCCACAGGGAGCCCATACAATCTGTTTGTGTAACATAATGACCGTTTGTAATTTTTTAGGAAATGTATGGGATTTACCTAAATTTCATATTATGGCGACGTATCGCCAAATGTATGTACTGATCAACGCTAAATAAACGTTAAATTACCTTATTTGTTGTGTGTTGTCGTCCTTTTGCCGTAAAAGTGATATTTTGAGCGATTTTGAAGGATTCTGAGTTCGCCGTTGACTGTACAGTATGTTGCCCAGTTTCCGGCCACTTTAGTTTGTAATCGCTATAACTCCTTTGTTTTGCACGGAAAATTTCTCAATTTCCTTTCAAAGACAGTTCATTTACTTACCTTTAAAACGTTAAATGGTTGGCGACCTTCCCCAAGTATTAAAGAAATTATACCATTTTTCGCAAAACTAGTAAGTTGCCCAGTTTCCGGCCAGCTAGCCCAGTTTCCGGCCACCGACTTAAAGAAAAATTTTCCTTGAAACCGCTCGACGTAAACCGACTTGTAAGTCCCTTGATAATAGTGGTCGCCTAGTTATAAATATCAGGTAAGTTTCAATATTAAGCTTTGTCGCCTACTGTTTTACTATTCAAAATACGTATGACCTTAGTGACCCGGAAGCGTGTCTTCCGCAGTTTGTTGACAGACTACTACAAAAACAAATCATGACTTACGTACTTTTAGTCACGCTATACATGCATAAGCTGTTGTTAATTCGTAATCTTTGTTACACTAACACATGTATCTTTAATTTCTCGACCAGGAAATTTTAATATTCGGTTCTTTCACTTAATAAGAAATAGGTTTTGAGCAATGTGTCTTTTAGTGGCCGGAAACTGGCACACTAGGTCGAAATCTTCGCTGAGAGTTGACTGCTAAAATTTCAGGAACAGCCCTATTCCAGCTGACGATGATAGATTCCCTAATCACTTTCATCTTTAATCTAATATTTGTCCAAAAATTATGAAGCTCCTTGAGATATTTCCTGTGAAACGAGCTATTTGTTTATCTACGGTAGTTTTGATGTGCAGTGAAACGAGCCAAAATTAATCGCTAAACGTTCAATCACCTGGACAAAACATTTCCTTCCTCAGCCGTTCCTTGTTCAAAAAGAACGCCAAAACCACCAATGTGTAGCGGAAATGTTCGTCTTTCTTTCGGAACGCTTCGGTGGACGAAAATTTAAAACTCCGACGAACATAACCGACGTAATTGTTTTTTGGCCGGAAACTGGTACTGGCCGGAAACTGGGCAACACACTGTACGTCTAAGAGAAAGACTTCCTCTTAGACGTACAGTCAACGGCGAACTCAGAATCCTTCAAAATCGCTCAATATATCACTTTTACGGCAAAAGGACGACAACACACAACAAATAAGGTAATTTAACGTTTATTTAGCGTTGATCAGTACATACATTTGGCGATACGTCGCCATAATATGAAATTTAGGTAAATCCCGTACATTTCCTATAAAATTACAAACGGTCATTATGTTACACAAACAGATTGTATGAGCTCCCTGTGGTTTACCTCATCAAAATAGTTCATAAAACCAAATTTTCATGTTCCTGTTCAGATACCACGCAGCTCTTTACAACCTCTAATTTCATTACACCTGGATATCACGCAGCTCTATTGTTTTCAGGGCTAGGGTCCATTGTTGTGTTGTTTGTTCTATTGTTTTCTCAGCAAATCAGAGAAGACCTTGTAAGAGCTGCGTACTGCCCCTTCCTGTTAGGTTCAGTTATTGGGAGAAGATCCCACCGAAATAACAAAATTTCGCTATCCTAATTTTAATTTCCATGTTATATTGCCAATTGCCACCAAATATACAAGTAAACTGGATAAAAATATTCTACAGAGCAAAACAGAAGTAGTAGTTTGAAGATAAAGTGCAGGATTACAAGGAAGGATGTGGATTACAGTTCATCAAATTTGATTTCGTGGCAGGCGGTCAAGAAATCAATATTACCATGAAATGTTGAGTTTTTTTATCGTTATTTTCAGACTGTTTATAGTTTACATTTCTTTGCTTTCATCAGTTTTAACGATATTTCTCTCCATATTGCAGTATATATGGCCATATTCATAAAACAAAATTAGTCCGGGACACTTACCTAGAACCTGTTCGTCGCAAGACAATTTCATAATGGCCTCCAATTTCTCAACCAGGTATCCATAGCCAGAAACCCTGAGCACGTCATCGTTACTGCTGGCAATTTGTTGCAGTTCCGAATAATCAACTTGATTTCCAATGCCAATGGCAATTCTTCTGACACTTGCGTCCTGCATTAACAAAAAGTAAATGGTGCTAAAATACAGGTATGCGAATAACTGTTCAATTTCATTTTTGCTGGTCGAATTAGAATCTTGGATTAAATATGAATTGTCAGTAGAACTGCGCCAATCTGTCACATCTTTACAGGGTGTCTCCGTAAGAAAGAACCAATGATTTTGGTTCGAAAAAAAATCTCTGATATGTGGGAAACCATTAAAAAGCCTTTACCTTAGCAGTCATAAAAATGTAATTAGTTTGATCTAAAATATTATTTAATAGAATTTTTTTACGATTTCATGTGGTCGGTACTAGACTTATGCCGCTGAGACGCGAAAAAATCACAAACATGGCTGTCGCTGTTAAAAAATAACAATTCACTCGTGAGGCCCAATTATTTTTTAATAAACTGATACATCATTGTAGTTTGTTTAGCTATATCTCTTATCTACATTAACAGTAAATAACGGGTTATTTTACCAAAATAATCGGTTTCGGAGCGAAACACGAAAATTGTTCAACTTTATTGAGAAATTTAAAAATGTGGCACCTGATTGAAAGTCATTCTATATATGAACAGAAACTGTAAATGTCCCTAAATCCTAAACAAGAATAATATTTTTTTGGCACTCAACGTTTTCAAGATTAACAACCGTTTGAACTTCACGAAAATGCGAAATGATGCCAATAAACAAACACATGCCTTTAGCAGAATGCTCGGGCGAACTCACTTTCAATAATCTCTTTGGACCCGAAATCCGGACAAAAGCATTTCAGAAATCCGGCGATCAGTAGACCTATTTACTCACTTCTTTGTAAGTGTTTAGTTAGTCATTTGTAAAACTTGTTAGTCTCGGAAATACCCTATAGTGTCTTTTGAAAGCCGTACTAGTCTTCAGATTTCCTCCAACTATAACTGAACTTGTGGAATCTATGTTGCAATTCTTACTTTTGATACACATTACAGACGTTATTTTAGACTGAATTGTTAACCATTTCTCCTACTAACCCTCAAAAGACGCATGCGATCATGGGTGATAAGTTATAAAGGAGAGGAGACGGCTGACCGTTCAGACTAAAATACCTTTAAGCAAGAGAAAATAATCCAGATCATTTTCTCTGGTTCTAAGTCGAACAAAAAAACAAAGATTTTTTAGTTGTATTATGAGTATAGAGCGATTTTCTAATGACCTTGAAATGATTACGCGTAAACACACCAAAACAATTTAACAAACGAACTGGAAGGAAGCAATTTCATTGGCTTAGCGAACGAAGGCAAACGCGAGTGGCTTTTGGTCGGTTTGGCGAACACGCAAAGAAAAGCGAATGGATTGGGAGATAAAACTGAAGTAGCTATTCCATTTGACATAATTCGATTTTCGGTATTCTGATAAGTCAATCGAATAAGACTCTTTCCATATCAGGGATATTTTCAGCGGAAAAACAAGCATAGCTTGTTTTGGTTCGTTCAACTACTGGCAAATAAAACAAATCGAGAACAACGAGGAAACCTTTTTACAAGATCATGCGCTCTAACCGTTTATTGTGCTTGAATGATAAGATATACAGTCAAACCTTCATTAAAGCGACCCTCTGTTGAGCGGCCGATCACCAACTATTAAGCGGTCACTTAACAATTTCTCCGAAATCGCTCCCCATATTTATTGTAAAGTTAACCTCTTTTAGTGTGAAATGATATATATGAAATAAATCATATATGAACTGCGGAAATGAAATCAAATGAAGAATGATCCTCGCAGTTGTGAACGCAATTTAAGCAATTGCGAAAAGAAGCCTGAAAAAAATTCAGGACTTCAACGGGGTTCGAACCCGTGACCTCGCGATACCGGTGCGATGCTCTACCAACTGAGCTATGAAGCCACTGACGTTGGGAGCAGGTCAATTGTAGGTTCGAGGTCACCGTCTAGACTTCCCAATAGGCAAATTTTGTATATGACCTTTACGGCCGGTAAAATACAAAAGGCCACCTTATTTGATGATCAGGAAGAACTCTCATTAGCGCTACAAAAAGTGAATGACTTGCTTCATGAAATTACGCTACGCGGCCCTAAATCACAGACATCCATAATTGATTTTTTCGTTTCAGATCATGTTGAATGTGATAGCAAAGCTGTTGATGATGTGGTTTACAACAAAGACTTGCCTTAAGAACAACGTTATAAAATCCGATAGTCAGGCATGAACTTCCTTAAATTTGCTTAATTTCTATTTATCACATTTTGTGTTTGTGTTTGTGTTTCTGTTAACAATACAATACACATCATGTGATCAATTTTGCATTCTATTTTTTTTGTCATATTACATAGTAAATTTAAGAACATATCTATTAAGCGGTCAGTTGGCTATTCCCCGAGGGTGACCGCTTAAGAGAGGTTTGACTGTAATGGGAAAAGTGAGTGCAATGACACAGCTGTGTTAAAACACAATGTATAATGACAATAATCATAGCTGTAGCAACTCACGTCCAGGGGTTGAGTGACTACATTGAATGCCTTGCTTCCTTTGTTTGTATCGCCATCTGTGAGCACAAGCAAGACGTTCGGTTTATCTGGTCTGTCGCCGCAGTCGTCCCAGCCAAAAAAGTCTGCGGATGCTAGTTCCAGGGCTCTATCAGTTCGGGTTCCACCTTTAAGGTGTGGCAGAGCGTTAGCTTTGGAGGTTATTGCAGCAATCGTTTGGGTTTCGGTAAATCTGGAAGAATGGTGGAAATCAAATCAAGCATTAGTATTACGTGATTTAGTGCTAAAATAGAATTTTTTTTAGTTTTAATTGACGCTTGAAATTAACACAAAATAGGAAAATTTTCTGCAATAACAACAATAATTTATATTGTCGTTTCAATCTCGCTCTATACTACATATTTTAGTGTAAGTAAGACAAGAAACAATTTTTAATAATGAATTCCTGGAAATGAAAAATGTTTTATAAAGCAATCCTAGGCAACTCGCTTGGTGCAACGAGGACAACATGACTCCAGGACTCAGCTTGCACGTTACGTTATGGGCGACCTCTACTAATTGCGCAAATACCATCTCAAAAACACTATTGTGCCCAGTTAAATACAGTATTCTGTAAACTTGATTGCGTTTTTTGCACAGATAGGAGCAAGTGGATGTCTACACGGATTACGTCAGGGTAATTCCTATAGTGGGCCGTATGGTGATGCCCCTCCCGAAATACGTTGTGAGTAGTAGTAGTAGTAGTAGTAGTAGTAATAGTAGTAGTAGTAGTAGTAGTAGCAAACTTTATTTTAGTGTCAGAGAGCTTGCTAGCTACTTGTGGACACTAAAGAAGTAAAAATAAATATAAATTATGCTAAGATGAGTTTAAAATTTACAATTGTTCAGTATCTAAAATTTTTAAATTTAAAACGTGATATAAAATAATCGATCAATATACAAGGTCATTAAAAAGATGAATTAACTTGCGCTAAGATAAGTTTATAATATACATACTTACAAAAGACGAATTAAGTAGTGCATATGTTACAATTGACACACCCGTCCTCAATCAAAATAGCCAGGTCTTTCTTTGTTATATATTTGTCCAATGTCCGATGTAAGATGGATTAGGACTGAAGTAGAAACTAAATCTAAGGGCGCTTTCCATTTGTCGGAAGTGGCCGGCCGGACCGTAATCAATTTGTAAATATTATGCCATTATTTGTCAGAAGTGGCCGGCCGGACTGCTCAATTTGGGAATAGTATGCACCCTTTTGATGAACTGGTTGGAACAAGTCTTCAAAAAGCCGCATTCTAGTGACAAACTGACCGGTCTGGCCCGCCAGTTCTGACAAATGGTAAGCGCCCTAAGTATTAAAGGAGCTATGTCATTGTGATTTAGACGTTTTAGGGTCAAAACTTCCCCAAATTAAAACAAAGTACCTTTGTCATACACGAAATGCTTATAGAACACTAAGAGGAAAATATGATGTGAATTTTCTAAAAGAGAGTTCAGTAAACATAATCAGAGTTTTAGCAAATTTTCCTAGACACAAGGTTGTAAACTTAAAAAAAAATGGTCAATTTTCTCAAGGTGCAATCCATTTCCATCCTGGCTATCTCCAGCCAACGACACTTATTTTCACTCTTAGAGCACTGGTAGAGAAACTTTAAACAAAACTGGACAATGTTTGTTGGGTTTCCACTGATATAGATATGTCTGTCGGGATGAAGTGACACTAAACGTGGTGACATACAGAGCCACTTTAAAAGTTGCACATGCTTTTGGCAAAAGTACAACATACAAAAGCGTGAATGTTTATGGTCGTTTTTTAGTTTGACCATGTTGCAATACCATTACTTATTTACAAAAATAATAGTGCTAAAACACAAAGAGACAGAAATCATCCAACTCAATCATGGTCTGTTCTAGCCCATTTTGTAAACGAATATGTGATAATTAAAAAAAAAAACATTAATGCTTACTTTTTTCAAGTTGCAATTCTGATAGAGAGTTTTATAAGTTTGCTCTTCATTATCCTTGCCATGCCGAATACAAAGCCATACTGTTTTCAAAGGAATGGTGTTGTAGAAGTGTCCTACTTTCAGTTCTCCATACAATATTATCTGTTGTCACTTGTTGAAATCACAACACGATGAACAGATAAACGAATAAATAATCAATGGCTATGATTAGAGTCACGGGCAATCGATTTTTGAACGGCGTATTTGACAGTTGAGTCATTATCATACTATTTGATTCATTAGCATACAAAGCTTTCGTTCGGTAAAATCATATGAATGTTATGCGCTTACATGCTTGCTGGTTACACGATTCGGTTTTCGTGCTGCTTCCCGTACAAGCTGCGCCATCCCCAGAGGGCGGTGGGTTGGTGCATGTTCTTCGCCTCTCACGCTTTCCTCCTCCACAACTCTTATCACAAGGAGGGTTGCTCCAAGCAGACCAACCACCATCTACACCTGTGAGATGAAATTGAGACCAATAGATAGTTTCACAAATGTCCTTCATTACGGCATACCGATGAATTCAAACATTTTTTTTTGTTTACTGGGTCTATATCGAAAGAGCTGCTTTATTGTCAGTTTTGAGTGGCTAAATTTTCAAACATTACAAGCGCGTTTGTCTCCGTCTCCCGAAATGTTTTGCTATCCCCCTTATAGACATGGTCGCAAAATGGCGGCAGATTTGTTATTCTTTTATATTTTTCATGTTAATTAGAGTGACACCTGTATTAAGCGGACCCCATATTAAGCGGACATCCTTTATAAGCGGACACCAGCTGCTTGGGTCCCTAAATTTTCTTCCCATATTTACTGTAAAACGAACCTGTATTCAGCGGACCCTCTATAAGGGGACACAAGCGAGGGTCGCGAGGGTGTCCGCTTCATACAGGTATTACTGTAGCCATCTTGGCCTCATTTTAGAGTAAAAATTATTTTGAATTTTGTACAACCTAACGAGGTAAAGGGGACTTACTAGAATTACGTGTCTCGCAGAACTTGGGGAGCTCTGGGGAGGATGCACCGCAAAATGTTGGCGACAGGGGAGGGAGAGAGGTGGAATTTCTGGTTTAACTTCGGAGGTTGGATTGCTTGGCCACAATGGACTCAAAAAATGTAAAAGAATTATAAGAAAACAGTCAACACTTCATAATTTTGAAGTCGTGTTTCGGTGGTTACAACTGCCATCGTCACTTACGTGTAGAATTGAGTTTTAAATGTATACATTACACCAATTAGAAATCGGCCGCCATTTTGGAATAAGGTCTATGCAATCCTGCTCCTTTCAAGATTTTAGTCTAACTCAGGTTAATTAACCACGAAATTGTGTTATGAATATATAGATACAAATTCATAAAACTTTAAATAAACTTTCATACACACATCAATTACACTTCCTGGACTCAGGTTAATCATTTCATTTTTGTATCGGCATAAGTTTACTTATTTTCCTTGTCTCAAAAAAAAGAACTTTTTAACGGAAAATCTGGTTCGGTTTCTTTTATACCATTTTTAAATGATACTGTTTGAGCATACCACAGTCTTGCGTGTTACACTTTCGAGTTTTCTTAGCTGGTCCTAGTTTTTGCTTGGTGCAGCTTGGTCCACCGCCAGATGGAGGGGGATTGGTACAGGTTCTTGAACGTCTCTGAACCCCTCCGCCACAAGTGACACTGCATTTTCCCCATTTAGACCATTGAGTGTAACCACCGGGCACGGCTAAAAGCAAATTAAAGTCCAACTGTTAACCCTCAGACGTACAAAGGGGGAGGGGGATGGTGGATGCCACCCCCCTTAACGTTTTTCTCCGATTTTTTAAAGACCGTTTAAGATTAGCACTTGCCGTCTTCGGTAGCTGTTCGTTTATCCTTGAGACACATTTTGGCAATGTTTGGCGACAACCGGTTGCCATGGTAACGAGATATTAAGTCATAAGTAATGTTTAATTGTATGTTATTTTGCAACTCTAGCAAAAAAATTGCAATTTCCGCATTTTCCCAAAAAATGTAAATTGTTAGTAAACTCCAAGAAGGCGGCCATCTTGGCGGCCATTTTGGATGACGTCACGGACTCCCAGCAGCGCCACATCCCATAATATTTACCTTATCTTGTAGAGCACATTACAGGCTATCTAATACATGTAAAATATTTTCGAAATATTGTCACACCGCAATAACCCAAGGTGGAGGGGTTGCAACCCCCCCCCCCACCCCCGTACCACAATGGGGGTATCCGTTTGCGTGTACATCCGAGGGTTAAGCATATAATTGTACCATATTAAAGGACGAAACTCAACCAGGAGCCAATTGTGACCAGAAGCTCAATCCCTATCATTTTCCTTAACACTGAAATTACGCATCTCTAGAGTACGCTTGCGATCGCTAATCATATTCCATATTTTCGTCTTAAATCAACGCCGATTTTTGGACATAGTATTCATGGTATTTCATTATTTAATTTCCGCTGTTGTTTGGCTGTTATTGTGCGCAAAGTGTGGAATGAAAAATTCGAACAGACGTTGTTTGACAAGGATATATCAACTGATCATATTTTTGACTTTACTCCTAGCCGATTGGCTGCATAATTCGTATAAAACACATAAGCGATAGACTGCAGGCCGAATTTAACACATAAATCGAAAAAGTATAACACAAAAATCGAAGTATTAAGATATTTCGGGTAATAACTCGCAGCATTACTACGGAAAATCTGATGATGTTTGGACTTACCGCATTTTTGCGTGTTACACTTCCGAGTTTTTTTAGCTGGTCCTAGTTTTTGCTTGGTGCAGCTTGGTCCACCGCCAGATGGAGGGGGATTGGTACAGGTTCTTGAACGTCCCTGAACTCCTCCGCCACAAGTGACACTGCATTTTCCCCATTTAGACCATTGAGTGTAACCACCGGGCACGGCTAAAAGCAAATTAAAGTCCAACTGTTAACCCTCGGACTTACACGGGGGGAGGGGGATGGTGGATGCCACCCCCCTTAACGTTTTTCTCCGATTTTTTAAAGACCGTTTAAGATTAGCACATGCCGTCTTCAGTAGCTGTTCGTTTATCCTTGAGACAGATTTTGGCAATGTTTGGCGACAACCGGTTGCTATGGTAACGAGATATGATGCCATAAGTAGCATGAGGACAAGCCATTTTTGAATAAAAATGCGTGTTTTTTACCTTGTTTCGGTAAAAGGAACATATAAAATGCTACCAAATGCATCAAAATGTTAAATTGTATGTTATTTTGCAACTCTAGCAAAAAATATTTGCAATTTCCACATTTTCCCGATAAATTTGAATTTTTAGTAAAATCTAAGATGGCGGCCATATTGGCGGCCATTTTGGATGACGTTACAGACCTCGAGCAGCACCACAACCCATAATATTTACCTTATCTTGTAGAGCACATCACAGGCTATCTATTAGATGTAAAATATTTTTGAAATAATGTAACACCGCAAAAACCCAAGGTGGAGGGGTTGCAACACCCCTCCCCCGTACCACAATGGGGGTATCAGTTTGCGTGTACATCCGAGGCTTAAACATATAATTGTACCATATTAAGGTTACCGTGTACCTTCGGGGGTGTCTCCAGTATAACAGCTCTAGCGTCTTAAGATTACACTTAATATACCTACACCCAGATATCAAATTAAAGCTTATAGAGCTGGTTATCTAAATATGGAAACCATTTGGTAATAAAATGAATTGTCGAATTTTTTACGACGTCTAAATTTGAACGTCCGAATCAGCTTTAAAACGCTGTAACTCAAAGCGATTACTGTATTTTGCTAATTTGATTTGTTCTCGGGTTTCCGGACACGAAGCGCTAAAAAAGTGTGTCGGCGATTTCCCATATTCAATTGCAGTGAAAAGTTACAGAATATTTTCGAAAAAGGGAGAAAAAAATTGGAGTGATCGCACGGAAATGGCTCTTGACGAAAACGTTTTCGGAAATAAGAAATTCACCGACACATGTTTGTTGATTATATGTTAGCCTAGCTTCTGTCCAAATTTGAGGAAAATCGAACAAATTCCCTTTGAGTTGTAGCTCTTTAAAGTGTCCCCTACAAGCGAAAAATTAACTTTGAGAAAACAGCGCTTAGTAAAACATATCGCTTCATAAACAAACTCCGCCCACAAAAGTTATACCGTCATTTCTCCGTCAATTTTCACTATTTTTCGATAATTTTTTTTTGGATGGAAGTTCATTCTGTAAACTTTATTTTGACGCCAAAAAAAAATTTCAATAAATTTTCGATCTGAAGGTACACGGTAACCTTAAAGGACGAAATTCATCCAGGAGCCAATTGTGACCAGAAGCTCAATCCCTATAATTTTCATTAACACTGAAATTACGCATTTCTAGAGTACGCTCGCGATCGCTAATCGTATTCCATATTTTCGTCTTAAATCAACGCCGATTTTTGGACATAGTATTCATGGTATTTCATTATTTAATTTCCGTTGTTGTTTGGCTGTTATTGTGCGCAAAGTGTGGAATGAAAAGTTTGGACAGACGTTGTTTGCCAAGGATATATTAACTGATCACATTTTTGACTTTCCTCCTAGCCGATTGGCTGCATAATTCGTATAAAACACATAAGCGATAGACTGCAGGCCTAATTTAACACATAAATCGAAAAGTATAACACATAAATCAAAGTATTAAGATATTTCGGGTAATAACTCGCAGCATTACTACGGAAAATCTGATGATGTTTGAACTTACCGCATTTTTGCGTGTTACACTTCCGAGTTTTCTTAGCTGGTTCTAGTTTTTGCTTGGTGCAGCTTGGTCCACCGCCAGATGGAGGGGGATTGGTACAGGTTCTTGAACGTCTCTGAACTCCTCCGCCACAAGTGACACTGCATTTTTCCCATTTAGACCATTGAGTGTAACCACCGGGCACGGCTAAAAGCAAATTAAAGTCCAACTGTTAACCCTCGGACTTACAAGGGGGGAGGGGGATGGTGGATGCCACCCCCCTTAACGTTTTTCTCCGATTTTTTAACCCATTGACACCTGAGGATTTTTACGTTTTTGAGTGATTTTCTGCATACACACGCCCCATAGGATTTCGTGACTTCATATTTGGAGTTACCATTGAAAGTGCTGCTGTTCTAAAACACTGAAGGCTCGAGTTTACTGGAAACGTCATTGTGACGATCTCATTTTGCTTGGTTGATTTGCAATAAATGGTCCAATATGAATTATCTACGATTTTTGGTAAGTTCACAGCCATTTTTCATCTTTAGTAGCTGCCTGGTGAGCATCATTAAGCTTGGAGGTAGTTCAGAGTCCACTTCTCAATGAAGCGAGTTAGGTGTTGTACTTCGTTTACGAATTTGGCTCGTTGCTCGTTGAACTGGAAAAATGGCCGCCTGGAAACGAAGTAGCTTTGGGACTCGACTCTGGATAAATTTCTCGACCTACCGCGGCATATTTTGGAAGTTGCGACCACAGGAGAACACAACACGCGCGAAATTTCGGCGGTGGGTCAGAGTGGCTGTGGACTTAGTATATATATGAAAATTGTGGAGGACGGAATGGACGCTGTCAAAAGAATCTGTTTATTTCCCAGCATGCAGTGCGGTGGTGATGTTGAAAATCGAGGCAAGGTGAGTATGCACTAGTATAAGAAGCTGTAGCTAGGCCCGAGCAACGAATAAGAGCAAACAAAAAAATTCACTGCTAAGCTAGGACTAGGACTGAATTTTGCTGTAAATGTTGACTTTTGGGTTTGCCACGATGATTTGAATAAAAACAACTAAAGGCAAAAACGTGATTTTTGTTGTTTTTCTATGACGTTAAAAACGGTAATTTTTGTTATTGTCCAAATTCAAACGCTGATATTCTGCAAAAATCGCCGACTTTTTTGTGTTTATTGGGTATCTCAATTTGAAAGACTTTCTAGTCAATGCTCACAACTGCTAGTTAAGGCAATGTTCGCACAATTGAGAAAGTTACAATTTTTTAAAGCAGTGGAGTCTTGTACGGGCGGTTACGGGCGGTTCAGGTGTCAATGGGTTAAAGACCGTTTAAGATTAGCACATGCCGTCTCTGGTAACTGTTCGTTTATCCCTGAGACACATTTTGATAAAGTTTGGCGACAATCGGTTGCTATGATAACGAGATATGACGTCATATGTAGCATGAGCTACTTATGTAAGCTACTCTGCAATTCGAGAGGAAATAAAATTTATGTATGTATGTATGTATGTATGTATGTATGTATGCATGTATGTATGAGGTCAAGCCATTTTTGAATAAAGATGCGTATTTTTCACCTTTTTTGGTAAAAAGACCATATAAAATGCTACCAAAGGCATCAAAATGTTTAATTGTATGCTATTTTGCAACTCTAGCAAAAATATTTGCAATTTCCGCATTTTTCCGATAAATTTGAATTTTTAGTAAAATCCAAAATGGCGGTCATCTTGGCGGCCATTTTGGATGACGTCACGGACCCCATCAGTGCTACAACCCATAATATTTACCTTATCTTGTAGAGCACATCACAGACTATCTATTAGATGTACAATATTTTCGAAATATCGCAACATCGCAAAAACCCAAAGGGGTGGGGGGTGGGGAGGGGATGTAAAATATTTTCGAAATATTGTAACACCGCAATAACCCAAGGTGGAGGGGTTGCAACACCCCCCCCCCCCCCTCCCTTCTACCACAATGGGGGCATCAGTTTGCGTGTACATCCGAGGGTTAAGCATATAATTGTACCATATTAAAGGATGAAACTCATCCAGGAGTCAATTGCGGCCAGAAGCTCAATCCCTATAATTTTAAATTATTACGCATCTCGTGAGTGCGCTAGCTAATCTTATTGTATATTTTCGTCTTAAATCAACGCCGATTTTTGTACATAGTATGTTTAATTGTTTGGCTGTTATTGTGCGCAAAGTTTGGAATGAAAAGTTTGTACATACGTTGTTTGCCAACGATATATATCAACTGACGACATTTTTGTCTTTCCTCTTAGCCGATCGGCTGCATAATTCGTATAAAACACAGGCGATAGACTGCAGGCCTAACTTAAACTTAACACATAAATCGAAAAAGTATAACACAAAAATCGAAGTATTAAGATATTTCTGGTGATAACTCGTAGCATTACTACCGGAAAATCTGACACTGTTTGAACATACCGCATTGTTGTGTGTTACATTTCCGAGTTTTCTTAGCTGGTCCCAGGTTTTGCTCGGTGCAGGTTGGCCCACCGCCAGATGGAGGGGGATTGGTACAGGTTCTTGAACGACTCTGAACGCCTCCGCCACAAGTCTTACTGCATTTCCCCCATTTAGACCATTGAGTGTAACCACCGGGCACGGCTAAAAGAAAGCCAAAGCCCAGTTATTAAGAAATCTAAATATTTCACCTGATTTAGCATGGCTTATTTACACAGAGCCATATCAGTTAATATTTTGAAAATCTCCACTGCCTTTCTCTTTTTAAAAAATAAATAAATAGACAAAACAGCTATTTATTTAATCGAAGCAAGCTGTCCACAAAGGCAAAAGCTATAATTTGTTTCCATTTAAGAAGAAAAATCTTAAATGTCTAGTATGTTCATTTATATTACAGAAGAAAGTATTGCAGAGTAGTCTTGTTAATTAAAGAATTGAACAAATTACTTACATCTGTTAGGGCTTAATTAGAGCGGGTTTAAATTGTCATTGTCAGAAGTACAACCAAAACCTTATCGCGACTTACTCGGACGCGTTTCCTGCCGTTGGCGCCAGTTACATGTATTTGCTTTGAGTTTTTATTGGTTAATTGGATTGTCTGCGTCTGTTGTGATTGGCCAGAGTAATTACTTTGGTTTTGGTTTTACAACAATCGCTCTATCTACTACTCGGTTCTTAACAGCAATTTCAGTAACAATGCGCTTAGAGGCGAAAAGCAAATTGTATTGTGTTCTTACGACAGTCCTGTGTGTTGCATTCTTGGGTTTGCTTAGGAGGTCCAAGTTTTTGTTCAATGCATGTCTTTCCGTCATTTTTGGGGGCAGGATTGGTGCAAGTTCTAGAACGCCGACGGACGCCTCCTCCACAAGTCGCTGAGCACGCGGACCATTTACTCCATCTAGTATATCCTCCATCGATATCTACATGATTAAAATGTCAAAAGCGTGGTAAGGGATGAGATGAGTTCTCCTTATTATGAAAACTCTGAACAGTAAGCAAATAAATAGAAAAGACTCCCATGCCCCAGATTATTATTTGAATTCTGTTATCAGCTTGCGCCCATACCGTTAAGGTCCTTTTTGGCCTTATTCACCAAGACGCGAGGTGAATATTTCCGTAGAGATCAAAGATCCGACCAATCAGACATCGTATTAAATAATTCGATTTCAAATAATTATCATTAAAAGAGGTATAGGGTAAAGACATTGTCTAGCTATTGTCTTATTATCATACATACATATAACTTTATTTAAACTCGGTAAAATCCTTCAGTATATAAAAAGTGACAATTATATCATTAAAAATATATATACACTTCACTTACTGTTTTACAAGGTTGCCGAGTGGGAAACCGATGATTGAAATAGTCGGTTTATTTCCCTTTTAAATTTTTATATTTTAAGCCATCATTGCTATCATTATCTCTCCATAATCATCATCATCATCCTCGTCAGCATCTTCATCATCATCGTTATTTGTACCAGCACCAGCATCCTCCTCCTTATTCTCGCCCTCCTCATGACTATCATTACCATCATAATTATCATAATTATCATCGTTATATGTATCAGCACCAGCATCCACCTCCTTATCCTCGCCCTCCTCATGACTATCATTACCATCATAATTATCATAATTATCATCGTTATATGTATCAGCACCAGCATCCACCTCCTTATCCTCGCCCTCCTCATGACTATCATTACCATCACAATTATCATAATTATCATCGTTATATGTATCAGCACCAGCATCCGCCTCCTTATCCTCGCCCACCTCATGACTATCATTACCATCATAATTATCATAATTATCATCGTTCTTTGTAATTTATTTTATTTTCCCTCAGTTGGACCACCTTATGTGGATCTAGCTCTTTCTAATGGATCGTGTCTTTTATAGTTTTCTTCATGTATTTGTTCAACTCTTGCATTTAAATATAATTGAAAAGAAACAAGTTTCATGTAATCATTATCGTGTTCATCATCATAATCATGATCATCCATTGTCATCGTCATCGATCGTCATCATCAGCATCATCACCTTTATAACCTGTCCAAATTAATCATCACTTCCCCAATTATAATTTTGTATCTCAAAGTAGACTTAGATACAAAATTCCCGAAAAATGGGCAAAAATATCTTTCCGGAATTTCTCCAAAAAAGCTCTAAATTCTTTCAAAGATTTCTAAAATTCTTTCAAAAATTTCTAAAATTCTCGAAACTTCTGACTATTAGCTGGTAGATGGCTCACTGGATTCAGCTGTATTTACTACCAACAGATTGAACAGAGACGTGGAAAGCATAATTTGAGTGGGAAATCGCTGATTAGTTGCACTGAAAACATCAATGTGAGGGTGAGCCCTCAAGTTGGTCAGCGGTAACACAAAATAAACGCTTTCGCGACGTTTTTTTGCTTGTGTAAAATTGTCAAGTGTCACCTGGAAGATGATATTTCTCTCAAATTCTACCAATTTTTACTCATTGTCTAAAATTCCCGAGATTTTCTATAATTCTTTTCGGTGTCTAAAATTCTTAAAAAATTCCGAAATATTGTATCGAAGCCTATCTCAAAGTTCGGCAGATAAGTCAAGTGGTCTTTTCGGCATCAATATCACTTTGAATGGGATGCTATTCGATTAAAGGACATCTCGAAGGTTTTGCAAAGTTTCCCTGACAATTTACCAAAACTGATTCACCCGGTCTCTGTGGTATGAATCAAGTAGGAGTATTGCTACCACCCCCCCCCCCCCCCCCCCCCCCACCACCACCACCCTTCACCCGGGATGGACTGCTAGTATTCATTAATTATCTAGGTGGTAGAAAAAGACTTACTGCAGATGGCTTCTGCAATATCGTCCAGCTGGTTTTTCAGATCGTTAAAATCCTTAGCCAACACTACTCGATCTTTGCTTCCAGATATTACGGCAAGTTCGTCGGGATCAAGCCTTTTTTCTCCAATACCAACAGCAATTCGCTGGACTCCCGCATCCTACAACATATGAAAGTCAGAAAATATAGACTAAGAAAAGACTTAAAGACCTTAGCGTGGTAAACGTTTCATAACGACTTTTCACAGGCTAGTTAAGATGGGAGCTTACAAATCATTCTACATATTATAAAAAAGCAATAAAGTGTACGTCTATGGTTCATCGGCTCAATAATCACGCGGGTTGTTGGAAAAGCACGTGAAGATGATTGTATAAGTCACGAGTGATTTACAAGCTTCTCGTTATTCCAGCATTACAAGTGGTTTATTTATAAAACTACATTGTATAATTTTTATTAGCTTGATCTTCATTGCTTGAATGAGACAAAGAGAAGATTGAATCCCAATTGATACCCAATCCCTTGGAAGGTCCCCCTTAAATTTCAAAAGTGCATAACAGCTGACGTAATGGCAATATTATTAATTATTGCAAAAAGCTGTAATTACATACACCTATTTGACAGCTTAACATATAACACGCGCGGATATTTTAGGAGCTGCCAGCAATCTGTGTATGTTATTTGTGTCGTTTTGTCAAAGATCAAATAAAGGATTTATGACGTTTATTTTTCGACTGCTTATTTTCCAATTTTTAAGAACCATTCCTTAGTAACTTCTCAATTTAGCGATCATTTTTCATCCAGTGTTTGAATCTCGTCCTGAGCACAGACAATTACAATTTAACTTCGCTATGTTCCTAACCTGTCAAACCGGTATACTACATTATAATACGCTCTCCGAGTCATGTTTTGCGAGTTATCTTGCCCTTTAATACGGTACTGATGACGTCATAGTCGAACAATGAAGTTTAATAAAGCGCTTACGCTGGAAGGTTTCCAGTACCTTCAATCTTTTAAAAAAGCAACATTAAATGGATTTTCTAATTAAAGTTTTCTCTGCTGAAACAAACTGCTCACCTCAAGTGCTGGCAGCACGGTATCGTAAGGCTCTGAGTCTTTATGTGTTGTCCCGTCAGTGAAAATGATCATGATATTGGGCGAGTTTGGTCGATCTCCATTTTTTGGCACAAACACTTCGTCGCCGACCATTTTCAGTGCATTATCAATCCTTGTGGGCATTCCTAATTCATCATTTTGTTTCATTTCATCCAAAAGCTGCATCAACGCTTCATTGCTGTGGTACTTTTTATCGCCCAGACTCGCGCGAAGTGTTGCGTTACCAGCAAACGTGAGTATTGAGAAGAGAGTTTTGTCGTCACCAACATCATACTCGGATATAAGATCTTTGATGACGTCCAACATAGTATCATAGTTTTCTTCTCCTACGCTATTTGTCCTATCGATAACGAGGGATATATCCACATCTTCACACTCAGGCGCGACAGCTAAAACCAAAGCATACCATTATATAAGTAAATAAAAAGCAACGGACCGCGAACGAAAATGCTGCGTGTGTATGAAGGATCTGGAAAAGATCTAGTCAGCCAAACATAGAGATAAAATCAAAGTATAAAGCAAGGCTGATACAACGTAGAAAATTTAACGCGACAACGACATGATCAGGAGCCCAAACTGTAAGCCAAAATGCAACCGTGGACAGCTGTTTCGACCTGCTGTCCACTGTTGCATTTTTGCTTTTTTTTGCTTTTTGCATTTCTTTGCTTTCAGTTTGGGCTCTATCGTGTCGTTGTCGCGTTAAATGTCCTACGTAGTACCAGCCTTGCTTTATATACTTTCATTATATAAGAATCGGCCTTGTTGCTCAGTGGTAGACCGTTTGCACCGGCATCGCAAAGGTCATGTGTTCGAATCCCGTCGATGCATGAAATATTTTTTAGCCTCAAATTCCAACTCCTTCAGTGACTGCATAATTGTGATGATCTCTTTCTCATTACGAATAGGCAATGTTACGTACTACAAACGGGTCACAGTTTTGTTGTACATGCATAACATGTATTTATGGCATTTATTGGTAAAACAGCGAACATCTAACAGACATCTAACAGACGTTCAAAGAATAAAAAAGAGTCATTTAAACCAGTCGCTCGACAGTTCAATCTCTCTACCAATAGCGTAGCTCTGCCGTGCATTTCAAAAAAAAATAATTGCGCGCCGGCTTCCTTTTCCAAACCAGCTGTATTTTTAACCCTCGCAAGCACAAGGGGGAGGAGGGTGGGTGCCACCCCCATTAAGATTTCTCTCCTATTGTTTTCAAGAACATTTATTGTTAGCGCATGCCGTCTCGTTTATCCTTGTTTGACTTGTTTGGCGACAATCGGTTGCTATGGTAACGAGATAACGTTATAAGAAGCATGAGGTCAAGCCATGTTTTTCACTTTTTGCGATGAAAAAACGTATAAAACGCTACCAAAAGCAGGAAAATGTTTAAATGTATCATATTTTACAATCCTAACAAAATGTATTTGCAATTTTCGCATTTGTAAAATCAAAGAGAGGCCCGTGATCTTGGCAGCCATTTTGGATGACGTCATGGACCCCCAGCAGCGCCATAACCCATATTACAATTCAACACATTGATACACTGCCAAATATGGTCATAAAGTTCTTGATATACGTTTGGTCCACATGACGTATATCCAGCGATGGAGGTAAATTTCGCATTATGAAGGATAGTGAAAATGACCGCTGCCTGCAATTTCGTGTTGTTGTTGTTTTTTTTGAGAGAGAAAAATGCGTGAACTATTAGATAAAAAAGGGAAAAGAAAGAAAAACAAGAGAAGAAAAGAAAAGAGAAAAATTATTGATCACATGATTGGACAAAAAACGCGCGAAATTTTCGCGTTGTCTCGGTCGCAGCGATTCTTGTCGAAGCTGAATGAAAGCTGGTTGAAAGTTCAACCGCTCGACAAGGAGCTAATGAATGAGCACAAGTTTCGGAAAATGTCTTTGGCAATCACCTCTGGAATCAGTAATATAGACTTGATACCACTTCAGAAAAGTTTCTGATCGTTGTTTAAAGCGGATTAAAGGTAAACGATCTCGCCTTTACTCTGTCCCGTTCTGGCGTAGACGAAAGCTAATAGGAAACTCTCAAATTGTGTATGCTAATTTAATTTTAGCTTGGCAAAATTTTCGGCATTCGCTGCTTGTTGTGTAAAAAAAGGCGCGAGGTAAAATATTATTGTAAGCCTTTTTATTTTATAAAAGGTTGTATATTTAAATTAATTTTTTTTCTCGAAACTATGATTTGTTATCAATGTGTTGATACCGCCGACCGGTTAGCTCAGTTGGTAGAGCGCCGGACTACCGTGCGGGAGGTCTCGGGTTCGAACCCCGGCCGGACCAAAAACCAGGGTCTTAAAATAACTGGTAAGATCATGCTAGCTGTGTGCTTAATATCTGCCTCAGTTCAGATGATCGCGTCATTGGGCGGTGACGTTAAGCCGTTGGCCTTGTCTCCTGCATCTTATGATACTAATAGTAGGGGACGTTAAAGAACCACTGAGGACGTAACAAAACCCTGGCTGTGACCACCCTCAGTGTTCATATCTTTCTTTCATGGGTGGGGTGGGGAGATGAGATCAATAATGGACTGATAGCGGCTGCCTGAGGCGCCTTCATGAGCTGACGTCCGATCTCATTCTCATAAAAAATGTAAAGCGCAACTGATTATATTCATATAGAGGTTCGCGCTATATAAATGTAAAATATTATTATTATTAAAACGGTTACAGTGCGAAAGCGAAACGCTATATCGCCGGATACTTAGCCGACGAGGCCGTAAATATTTACCTTATCTTATAGAGAAAATCATAAAATTATAGAAGTAAATTGTTAATTTCCGATATATTGTAACACCGCAAAAAATCAAAGGAGGAGTTGCAGCCATCTCCTTCAACCCTTGTAACACGGTGGGGGTAAAAGTGTGTGTGTATATCCGAGGATTAAACTGTTTTTGAAGTATCTGAAATACATTTGTAAGATTTAAACGCTATTTTAAGATAATCATTATGAATTTCAACAGTATTTTACGAAAAATTAAAAATAGCTGTATTAGTTTAAACGAATTTTTTGTATAGTTAAGTAGAATTTTGCGACACTGATCCTTACCAATCTATTTGTAAAAAAAACAGGGTAAAATAATAATGATATAATAATGGCCGTTTTTATGCTAGAGACGTTAATATCGTCTGAGACGTTAAAGTCGTCTCGAGACGACTTTAACGTCTCAGTATAAAAACGGAAAATAAGCCAGACGGATTTAACATCTGACGACTTTAACGTCTTATTTTAAGTGCGTCGTTCAGATGCACTTAACAGACGACTTTAACGTCTCAGACGTTAAATACGTCTAGTATAAAAACGAGTCGGCCTTAACTGGGACGAATTTAGCCCTATTTGTATATTCGTGCTCTTAAAATTTATTTGGCGACGAGTTTAGTCGTGTCCAGTCACTTCCGAGAATAGCTTTTTTAAGAAAATCTTGTGTTTTCTCAGTTTGGCCGTCTACTTTAATGCGTCCCGTTTTTATTCCAGACGCATTTAACGTCTGAGACGTTAAATACGTCTAGACGACTTTAACGTCTCTAGCATAAAAACGGCCAATAATAATCAATTTATATAGCGCTTTTTATATTAGATATTCAAAACGCTTTACAATGTAAAACAAAGGAGCAGTTAACAGAAAAATAATAAAAATAAAATGAATAATTAATGAGATAATAAAAAATAAAATAAATAAACGTCTGGGTATATAACTAACTGTCATATGCTTTTTTAAATAAGAATATCTTCAACTGTTTCTTGAAAGTATCTAAGTTCGGGGCCATTCTAATTGACAATGGAAGTTTATTCCACTTGGATGGACCAGCAAAGGCAAATGCTCGATCACCAAAAGTCTTGCATTTGGTCCGAGGCACCTCTAACAAAATAAGATCGTTGGATCTCAGAGAACTTCTGGTTGATGCCTTTTTCTTAATGAGATCACAAAAAATAGAATATTTTACAGCTATTTTCCTCAAATTTGATAATAACATTATTACACTAGTCCTTTCTCTATGATAAATATGTGATGTGGTGATAAAATTTCTCTTCAATCTACCGTTTTACTTGTAATAAATGGCTTACCTTGAGAATGCGCAATACCCACATAAACTAAAGCGCAAAGCCAAATCACAATCATGGCGCGCCGTCAGTTCGCAGCTGTACATGTAATACAAAAGCAGAAATGTAACATTAAACATCGGCAGAGATAGGGCAATCATTACTAACTTCAACCGCCCTCCCCCACTCACCCCCCCCCCCCCCCCCCCCCCCCCCACTCACAAGGTAATTAAAACAACTCTAGGTGCTCTGTTTCCCAGGCGATTTGTATGCAAGGGAGTTGACAGCTGTAACAAACGCTGTACTCTGTAGTAATAAAGGTCGATCGTCCCGAAAATTTGGAATATCCTCTCCATTTGTTAACAATGTTTATCTTAATCGGACGTTTGGTCTGGCTTAGTAACCTCAGACAACCAATCGTTTAAACGCGGCTGACTTAATTTTCTTTGCCACACGTACATAATTTTAAAACGAACTGACTGAATCCACTGCAAAACCTCGCTTCGGTTCCGAATCACATTTCTTCAGCAAGAAAAATATACCATGATTATTTATATTCAAAGATGCATACAGCCAAGAACTTTTTCTTTCTTTCTTTCTTTCTTTCTTTTTATTTTATTTTATTTTATTTCATTATTATTATTATTATTATTATTATTTATTTATTTTTTTTTTTGGGGGGGGGGGGGGGCTTATAATTGTTATCGCGAAACCGTCACAATTATTCTCAAGCGCAATATATGACATGAGATTTCAATTTCTGCCTTTTAATAGGGTAATATGTCAATGATTTCAAAACGGTTTACCGCATTTTCACAAACGTTTGGCAAAAATGAGCAGCCGAGAAGTCGGCAATACGTTTTCGGCATATCTCAGTGTTGCTGAGAAATGGCCAAAAAATGTAACTGAGATTCCAGCTACCTGCATCCAGACCCACAATTCTACATTGTTGTTCACAACTGAGAACACAGATAAATGTTGAAGGACATGAGAGGACGCCAGCGGCCGCGTCTACCGCAAGTTACCGTTTCACGCAGACATTTGATCTTTTCGGTTATATAAGGTGCTTTAATCTTATTAAATATGTCATACAAGCGAAGCGAAAGAGGCATCATGTACCTGTTACATTTCTTTTATGCTATCGCTAGTTAAGAATAATGTTAATTGGATCAATTTCCCTTTCGTCACAGAATATACTATTTTCTCCAATGCGCCAAAAAACCGGGAGGTTTATCATTGTGTTCTGTAAATATCGACATATTTGCCGTCGCACACCATTTCTCCAGTTAGCAGACATACTTTTCCCCTAAAATGATTATCTTGGTGCTTAGTTTGAATTCAAATTCAATGGTAACAAATGGCGCATGGACGAGAAGCCACAGAATTTCTCTAATCGTTCATTTTTTTTAAAGCAGGAACGATATACTTGAAACACAAATAGACTGTTTTAATTTTTCGTCGGCAAAAATGATATTTTCACTCGATCATAACAATTTAAATACAATGCGAGAATGAATCTTTTTCTGTGAAGTCTGTGCCAGATATTGTGTTTTAATTCGTTCAGAAGCGTTTCAGCAGTAAAGATGGTGAATCATTCGCCGTCAATCATTTGCGGATAACAGTAAGTCCATTGTGTTCTGTGATTTCCTATTTTTGACACGGAATAACCAAAGCAAAAGTGACGAAAGCAAAGAAATATTTACTAAAGAGACAAAATAACGCCGCTAAGAAGTCAAAATTCTACACCAATGGCGATTTTCATTTTTTATCCGCCTGTCACGAAATCAAATTCGGTGAACTGTAATTAACTTCCATCCTTGCAATTCTGCACTTTTTATCTCTAAACTACGGCTTCTGTTTTGCTCTATAGACTCTTTTTATCCAATTATTAATTATAATGTGAAACAATAAAAATGCAGCAGTGAAACGTCACACATATTTATCAATTCTATGTTTAAAAGTTAAGGGAAACTTGTTCTTAGTGTTGAAAATAATATACAATAAGACTTTATAATCATGGGACATTTAAAAATATTGTTGTACTCTTGTAAGCATTTTTCGCAGTGATGAAATTATGTTTTCTCCTGGTATGATTTCGGTATGTTTTGTGACAATTAACACTCGGTATTTTAAAAAAGGAAATTTGTCCTGTGGGCAAATATATATAGTTGCTTATCCCAAGGTCGATAAGGTTGTTTTGGATTTATACTTCCGATCGACATTTCGTGGCAATCCTTTCCTGGAAAAGGCCTATTCTTGCATTTTTATCCATTTCTAGTGTAAGAAAACTATTTTCTCCCGAGATCATACCTGTTGATATTTCCTAGAAATTCTAGCTTAAACCTGTATTTCACTAAGCAACCTTGCGATCATTGTAAATATTTACACGCCTTGTTTGGCCTATTGGACTTATGCCGATAGGTGTCGAGTCGGGATCTACTGTCAATGAAGGTAGCTCATGGTCACTCATTGCAATACTGGTTTACTCGTTGACACGTATTACTTTAATGATATGGAAAAGGCTGGACTAAACTTAACCAATCATGTATGATGAAGAAGCCCGTCACCTTAAGTTTTTCTACATCATGTAACAAATTTCAAATGTAATTTTTGACTTCTATCTTCTCCACAAATATGTAAACCTTACGATAAATATTTACCTTATAATTTTTGTATTTCTCTTGTAGTTTTGTTTTGGCTGAGTAGTTCCGAAATGATGGTGAAAATTTCAAGAGAAGTCAGCTTCGTCTCTGACGAAAATATCGAAGGAGTATATGTTAATGATTTGTCCTGACCAATCACGGTGAAGATTACGTTAGCCTACATGATCTTTTGATCTGTTTTTGACGTTGATTGATAGCTAATTCTCAGCCCAGAAAAAGAAAGTTAATGACTCAATGAAAGAAGATTCACTGAATATTTCTTCAATACTGCATAAGCTACGAAGTTTAGAATAATGCTCACTAATGTTTATGCAAATCAAAATGGAATGTCGAATTTGCCAACGTGGATGAAACAAATGTTCAATTCACAACATTCTGAATGAGAACATGGCTAGGGGGAGCTACGACATTTGCCATTGATATTTTCTTCATGCATGGATTTCATGGCAAAAATCATCAAGGACAAATTTAGTGACGAGAAAAAATTGGGAGGTAGTTTTTTTATTTAGATGCACACGATTTACACATAGGATCTTTATTTCTTGACAGCAAGACAAACGAAATGCTTTCTTGCCAGTACATAAAAGCCGCCTTTGTTCTAGAACTAATAAACAATGTCTTAAATTGTATGGAGAAAACACTTCCCAAGCATTTTTTTCTTCGCGCATCGCCTGAACTTCGCTCCCCACGGTCTGAATGCCTGGAACAGGCTAAATGACGGTCTGTGGTATGATTTGAACAACACTACAAAATGTCACACCACCGAACAGAAAACGAGCTTCGCACACGTGCACTGGGGATACCTTACAAAACTAAATCATGGTGAGGATCGAAAGTGGGGAAATGCGATGATTTTTCGTCTCTAAATCGTCAAATTCCCTTTTAATAGAGCAATGCTTCTCCTGAATCTCACACTTAATTGTGTTTTTATTTAATTGGAAGGTGTCATATAATTGTTACAATTTGCTCAATTTTACTATAGATTACGAAAATATTTGTCAAAGCTTGATAGGTACTTTTTGATGCCGTTGTTTATTTTTTTTTAAATTATTCCAAATTTTTGAAAAGGAAGTTTTGGAAGACTGAATGTGTCGGTAGAAACATATATTTTAGTTCTACAAGCTAACGTTAAGACTGTTAAAAGTGAACTGATGTTACCTACTTCGTGGTGAGAATATTGCACTGTACTTTGCGCGCCAAATTTCAGCTGCAACGAAAAGTAGTGTGTTCACTTGGATAAGCCGGCGGGATCGTTGACACGTTTAATTGGCTTAACTGGAAATATCTTTTTAACACGATACTATAGTGTATTCTGTAAAGAGAATTTACAAACACGTAATACATAACGTCGCCTATTAGATCGCGTATTCTCATGACCTGTCATCAAGGTTGTGAGAAAGTGAGAGTTGAACAGTCGCACGTCTTTTGCCAGCTTTAATGGGCGTTAAGGTGATTTTTCGTCTCTTGGAAACTGATATGATGTATTACAAAGAATTCGTTTATTTTACCGCCTGGTTGCACGTAAATTTAAACACAAAGTTACAGTTTCCATTTATTTGCAAGTGGATATCAATAGCGTGAACGAAAAAAGGTAAAAAAGTATGTTCATGAAACAAAGATATATGGATGGATATCATGGCAATAATCATCGCGGGAAATTGGCCTGAAACATTTAAAAATTCTTTAAGCGAACATGGCCGGGGGCAGCTACGACACTTGCCATTGTTATTTTAATTTCTTCATGCATAGATTTCGTGGCAAAAATCATCGAGGGGAGAAAAAGGAAAGGCAGTTTCTGTTAGACGCACAGATGGTTCATGATCTTTTATCAAGGCTCGAGGAATTTTAAAATTACACTTTTGATTTTTATCTCTGGATAGATTGTATGTTATATATGCGCGCGGTTCGGTATTTTGTCTACATAAATTTGAAGGGCGGATTTGGTAAATTACGCCTTCAATTGTATGGAGAAATATTTCTAAACATATATCCCAAACCTACAATCAAGGACAAAAGTGCTTGGGACAAATGTTACAAAGTGCTCCTATCAGTTACTAATTTAGTATGACGGACCAATAAAGCCATGTTTTTCGTTTCAAGTCCATCTCAGCAACCCCACCCCTCCCCCCGAGACAATGTTGAAATCCACAAATCATTTTTATTACACGGGCTCAACATTGTAAGGGGGTAGGGGTGGGGAAATGGACACGTATCGTTTGCGCATACCGTGTTTCTGTCGCGTGCATTGGAAAACAGCGTAAATGCAAATTTGTCCCAACACTATTGTCCTTGATTGTAGGCACCACTACGATATTAAAATGGTGGGATCTGACGGTCTGTGGCATAATTTGAACAACACTTATGTAATAAACGTCACACAAAAAGGGGTCCAGACTATTCTGAAGTCGTTTAAACAGATTTAATCGCGTAGCCGAGAGCATACAAGGTTCTGAGTACCGAGAGCGACTCGTTCAAGAAATCACGTGCTTTTTCGACCTAATCCTACGCTATATATCCAGCACGAAATGTCCCATTACACTATCCCCTCCCTAAAAGGAACGAATCTCCGGATTCACAATTACTACGAGTAACAAAACAAAATAAAGTCAATCCGTGTAGTCTCTTAGCAAAAATCTTGAATGTTAATCTCTCTACAAGAAAGAACAGTTTCAAAGTCCCCGCAATGTTCTAGCCTTCTTCAGCAATTTTGGTCTCAGTTTCTGTATCCGCTCCTTGTCCTTTCTTTGCTTGTCTTCCAACATCTTCAAGCGGTCCGATATCTGCTGCAAACTATTTAGAATCCACTCTCCATAACGGTCTGGAGGTTTCCTTACGCGTACTGGTCTTGGGCTCTGTCCACCTGGCTGTTCTTCGGCCTCCTGTTCGTCTTCTCTTTTCTCCACCACACTCGCGTGACCATTTTGAACACCTTCTGACAGTCCACCTCCCTCCGCATCCGGTATATCTACTACCTGGTCACATCCACCACTCTGCTCAATTTCTCCTACTGCAACTGTATCAGCAAGGCAGGACCCATACCCACTATCATCTTGCACATCAACAACCTCGTCAGAAAGCTCATCTCTAGCCGCAACCCCGATAACCTCATCTTCAGTTCCACCAGTAACCGCATCAGGCTCCACTGACTCCACCTCCCCACAGGTTGGTGCTACCCATTCACTTTCCTCGCTTCCACCTTGAGGTGCATCCACTGACCCCCCAGCAGCTGGTTCCTCCAAGGGTTCTTCCTGCCATCTCTGATACAACCGCAGATTGTTGAAATGAACTACTTGAGATCTCCTGCAATGTCCCCTGACTTTCTTCACCCGATACGTGACGTCCGTGACACGCTCCACTACCTCAAATGGGCCCTCCCACTGCCGATGAAATTTGTTTGCTTCACCCGGCTTCAGCTGTGGAGTGTAGCGTAACACTAAATCACCAGGCTGAAACACCATGTGTTTTACGCCCTTGTCATACCCATCTTTCTGCCGACGCTGAGCTACTTGCAGACTTTCCCTCACGTCACGGTATGCAGTTTCCAAACTACTCTGAAGATCACTGACAAACTCCGTGTAGTTCCTTTCATCGTCTTCGGCTCCGCCCATCATCACATCCAGGGGTATCCGCATCTCCCTTCCAAACATAAGTTCAAAAGGTGTATGTCCCGTGGAGGAGTGGACACTACTTCTAAAAGCCATCATACAGTAATCTAGGTGTTCATCCCAACTCTGTGGATCTGCTTCAACTCTGGCCTTCAGCATGCTCTTTAAGGTTTTGTGCAGGTTCTCAATCTGTCCATTGCCCTCTGGGTGGTATGCAGTTGACCGCGTTTTGTTGATCTCCAGCAAATGGCACATTTCCTCAAACACTTGGGACTCGAAGTTTCTTCCCTGATCACTGTGTATGCTGTCTGGCACACCATATCGACACACCCAGTTCTTCACCAATACCCTTCCACAGGTTGTGGCGCGTTGATTGGGAATTGCAAACGCCTCAGCCCACTTTGTAAAACTACACTGCACAGTCAGAATGTAGCGGTTTCCTCCTCGAGACCTTGGCAAGGGACCAACTATGTCAATATGGATTCTCTGCATAGGGTTTCCAGATGGTATTGGATGTAGGGGTGCCTTTGGCTTTGGTCTGGACTTGCACTTGGCACATGTCGGACAACTGCTACAATACCGATGCACTGCTTTTGTCAACCCTGGTCTCCAAAACCTGACTTTCATCTTTCTCGAGGTCTTCATCCTTCCTAAGTGGGCACCTGCTGGACCATCGTGAACTTCAGCGAGCGCTTCTTTAATAAGCCCCTGAGGTAAAACCATTCTGCTCTTCGCTGAAGAAGTTCCCTCGGCTGGCCGCAGGTAAAGTACTCCTTCTCGTAGCTCCAGCAATTCACACTGTGCCCATATTTCCCTTGTTGCTCGACTTAGGGGCTGGAGCTCCTCAGCAGTCGGTTTCTTCCACTCCCGCGACACCCGATCTACAACTGGGCCAATATCTGGATCCTGAGCTTGCGCTTGAGCCACATTCTTGGGTGACCAAAGATCCTCTTCATCGCTCTGGTGTTGAACACTGGACAGTCTGCTGGTGACTGTTGCTGTCTGTGGTTCTGTAAGTGGAACACACGAGGGGCAGTCTCCATGATTTCGCCTAGGCCGTCGAGACAAACTGTCCGCATTGCTGTGTTGCTTTCCAGGCCGATGTTGGATCTCATAATCATATTCTTGGAGGCGTTCAAGCCAACGAGCCACTTGTCCTTGGGGTTCTTTAAAGGACGTCAACCATCGTTATGACTGATGGTCAGTTCGTAAACAAAACTTCCGCCCTAACAAATAATATCGGAAGTAGTCAACGTAAGTAACTAAAGCAAGCATTTCCAACCGAGTGGTGCAATAGTTCCTTTCATGTTCGTTCAAGGAGCGACTACCATAAGCAATCACTCGCTCGGTCCCATCCGGTTGCTGCTGAGACGAAACCGCTCCAATTCCTAGGTACTGGCTTGCATCGGTATCAAGTATGAAAGACCCTGCCGCAGGGCTGAAATCGGGATAAGCTAGAACTGGCGCGCTTACCAGGCGATCTTTCAGCTCCTCAAACGCAGCTTGTTGTTCCTGTTGCCAACCAAAGGGTACATTCTTCCTACACAGTTGATAAAGGGGCTCAGCAATAATGGAGAATCCAAGGATGAACTTTCTGTAATAGCCGGCAAGGCCAAGGAAGCTTTGAAGCTCTTTCACATTCACTAGTACTGGCCACGTTTTGACGGCTTTGACTTTCTCAGGATCAGTCTTTATTCCGTCAGACGACACAACATGTCCGAGAAAAGTGACTTCTTTCCGAAGGAAGTGACATTTAGTAGGCTTCAGTTTCAAACCAGCAGCTCTTATACGATCAAACACCAACCGTAGGCGGTGGATGTGATCTTCGAAGGTAGAAGCCCAGATGATGATATCGTCCAAATACACTAGACAGTGGGTTTAGGTAAGGCCGCTGAGTGCTAGATTCATTAATCGAGTGAAGCTAGCTGGTCCGTTTGTCAATCCAAAGGGCATGACCCTCCACTGGAATTGTCCCTTGTGCGTTGAAAAGGCAGTCTTAGGCCTATCCTCTTCTTTCACCTGCATCTGCCAGTACCCCGAGGCCAAATCCAGACTTGAAAACCACTGGGCCTCACCCAAGGCCTCTAACACATCATCTGTCCGAGGCAGTGGTATGGCATCCTTCTGTGTCAGCTGGTTAAGTTTACGGTAGTCAATACACATACGGTATGTCCCGTCATGTTTCCTAGCAAGTACTACTGGACTGCTCCAAGGACTTTGAGATGGTTCAATCCTGCCTGTAGCTAGCAGCTCTTCCAGTTGCTGATCGATAACTTCTCGCTGATAGGGTGGTACTCGACGAGGAGGCTGTTTAACTGGCTTGCAATCGCCCGTGTCAATTGCATGTTCTAAGAGGCCAGACGTTCCTAAATCAGAGCTGTCCTTCGCAAAGATGGCCTCGTATTCCGTTACCAGAGACAAAAACTGCTCTGTTTGGTCTTCCGAAAGCCCTTCCAGGTTACTTTGCAACTCTGACCTCCACTTTTCATCCTTTTTTGGCTGCTCCTCTTTCACCCCTGGTCTGTCAATAACCGAACAAGATGGGTGAGAGGCACTTGTTGAATCCTGATCTGGTTCCAATGGAACCACACGGCCATCCCCACCACTAACAGGATGATATTCAGCAACAGGAAGATCTGCCCGTAGTCTGATTGGCCTATCTGAGAAGTTAGCAACTCGAACTAGAGTCAATCCATCCTTGGGGATAACTAAGGAACGAGCTATATTGATTTCCGATTTGCCTCTCAGTTCCCTTGACTCCTCTAAAATCCCAGGAGCACCAGTATTATGTTCAAATCCATTCTCCAATTTGGCCTCTATCACTTGTTCAGTCCCAGGTTCCACTTGTATATCATCACACAGAAAAATTCGACAAACACTAGGTATGACCTTGCAGTACCTGATTGGGATTTCAGTGTTTCCGACTACAAAGGTTCCAGTGTCATAGTGAATTTGACATTGAAAGTGCTGGAAAAAATCTGAGCCAAGTATGCAGTCATGGGATAGGCCCCGTGCAATCATAACTGGCCAAAAACAATCAATGTTTCCTAGACGAAATCTAACTTTTGTTTGTCCCAGAACTGTTAATTCATTTCCATTTGCAGTAGTCAAAGTCCCGGTGACTGGCTCGATTTTTGTAACAAGCCCACTTTTCTTCCATGTTCCGTCATTCAAAACACTAACAGTTGCACCAGTGTCTAGCAATATACAAGTCACACTATGATTCACAATACCTGTAACATAGATTCCGGAGTCTGATGTTGCTGATAATACCTTGTTATTTACACAAGCAGGGTTGTTTATCTCACCGGCGACCACTGATTCTTGGGCCACTAATCCAGGTCTCACGGGGACTGCCTGGCCCTCGGCAGGCCCCGACCTCTGTTTCCCCCTTGTTTGTGTGGACAATTTCGAGCGAAATGGCCAGGTTCGCGGCAAGCAAAACATATCACCTCATTCCGGCGCCGCGCAGGCGAAGTCGTTTCAGCTTTTCGTTCCAGCTCACGAATCTTTTCATTCATACCAAGAACGAGTTCCTTGAGCTCACGAATCTCAGTCGAAATTTTCTCACTCTCCGCTGAACCACTCACAGCATTCACAGACTTTTTCTTCTCAACAGATGGCACAGCCTGACAAGCTTTACGGGCACTTTCTAATCGACGAACAACACGAACAGCCTCCACAAGCGACTCCGGTTGACTCATGAATACTTTTTCCCGCAAATCATCGCTGAGTGCCACTCCTTGAATAAACTGGTCTCTTGCCAGTTCCACCTTGAACGAATAAACCGCCTCTGGGTAGGCATTTTCCACCAATTCCATCACATTATCGGCGAATCCTTCGAAATCCTCATTCGGCCTTTGACACCTGGCTCGCAACTGCAATTTATAATCTTCCTTTGTCTTGCCCGAATCAAATCTTTCAACCAGCTTCGCCGTGAATTCTTCAAAGGTTAGCGATTCTGAAAGCTTCAGAAGCTCAACTGCTTTGTAGGCCGGTTGATCCAGCAGGGTAAGCAAATACGCTCGACGATCAGACGGTTTGATATGTACCAGATTTGCATACTGAAGAAACCGCGACAGCCATGTTTTGAAATTTTGACCCACCGAATAAACACGCGGTGCTCGTACGTTCCTCTTGGATTCCGTTTCATTAGACACCGCCATGCTCTGCTTCAAAGCCTGGGATAAGGTATTCACCAGCTGTTGAATTTCCGAGCTCTCCTCCGGCGATGCACTCTTGGGTAGTTTCTTGGGTTGTTCTTTTGGCGCGAGTTTTGCTGGAAGACCGCCTTCGGCACCTTCGGGCATTTTCTGCTCGTCGTCACTCATTTCCGCTCAATAAAATCCCAGTCCGCTGCCACCAATGTAATAAACGTCACACAAAAAAGGGGCCAGACTATTCTGAAGTCGTTTAAACAGTTTTAATCGCGTAGCCGAGAGCATACAAGGTTCTGAGTACCGAGAGCGACCCGTTCAAGTAATCACGTGCTTTTTCGACCTAATCCTACGCTATATACCCAGCACGAAATGTCCCATTATACTTACACACAATGTCACAGCTGTCAACAAAAAGAAGAGCTCCGCACACACTAAGATGCCTAACATGAAGGGGATTATAACCAGAATGACCTTATTGGTCGGTTCTAAATGAAGGGTTTTTTTTTTGCCATCCGTAGCAAGCCCTAAATAATGTTATTGGGAATCGTTCTTTCAGGGAAGCTTTAAACGAGGAAGCGAGGTTTAGAAAAGGATATGGGATCGAATTATAGCCAGGAGAGCTTCTAATTATTTTATAATTTCGTTTGTTACCTTACTGTTTGTTTTGTTTGATATTTCAAGTTCACGACTGTAAAAATGGCTCTATCAGCCAATATTTCAACACCGAAACTGTTCAGTCATAAACTTGGCGCAACATATTTAATAATAATAATATAATAATATTTTACATTTTTATATAGCGCGAACTTCTATGTAATATAATCAGTTGCGCTTTACATTTTATGAGAATGAGATCGGACGTCAACTCATGAAGGCGCCTACGGCATGGCAGCCGCTATCAGTCCATTATTGATCTCATCTCCCCACCCCACCCATGAAGGAAGATATAACACTGAGGGTGGTCACAGCCAGGGTTTACAATTTACAATTAGACTAAACAGAACAAAAACTGATTTTCTTATTCTATATAGGGGAATCCACCTAATAATATCCAGCACGTTAATACGACCACCTCGTTATTATGGTCTGTTTTTCGACTTGAACAAAATTAGGTCAGTCAACTTAATTTATTATCTGAAAACCCTATCAATCCGTTCAACCCGTCAGTGCAACAAACAAACACTAGTAACGCGTTTAACACGCTGAATTCAACAATTCGTCTGGTCAGGGCTTTAAATATTCTGAAAGAGAACATGACCAGGGGAAACTGCGACACTTGCGTTGTTATTTTCTTCTTTCTTGCATAGATACCGTGGCAAAAGTCATTGAGGGAAATTGACTTGAAAAAAAAAAGGGAAGACGCACACGATTTACACACATGGCAAGGAATCTATATTTCTTGAACTTAAAGTAGGAGAAACGAAATGCATTCTTGCCGGTTCCCAAATTAGCCGCTTTCGTTTTAGATCTTTGAATTATGTCTTCAATTATATGGAGAAATATTTCTTAACATGAGAAGTTCAAGCAAGTAACCGTGGACGATAATTCTACTGGTGTACGTTGGATCAAACCAGTGATCTGATTGGTTTAACAAGTGAAAATAATAGTAAGAAGCCAAGACCGATACAACGTAGGTAAAATTTTTAAAGGTATACTATAACCAGCCTTCTTCAGGTACAATGAGGTAAAATTTACATTGGCTTTTTATATATAGTTGACATGTATACGTAACAAAGGAAATACGTAGGGCTACGCCTAGAAAAATAACAATGATAGACAGAAATAAAACTAGCTGATAACGAAAACAATTTAAAAATATACAGAAAACAATGAAAGGAAACTAATACAAAAGTGAATAATTAGTATGTTTCTTCGCGAATGGTGAGGCCGTGAGGTACAAGGTACAAGGTACAAGTGTTCTTTGGACTTACGTATTCTCTATTTTCGAATTCCCCCTAATACACTTTGTTTGCCCCCCAAATTTTGCATAAACTATTGTTTTTAAATGCTCTTGGGAGGACAGCATATTCCCAAGAGCATTTCAAAACAATAGTTCATGAAAAATTTGGGGGGCAAACAAAGTGTATTATGGGCAATTCGAAAATAGAGAATCGAGTCTCGGTTAGAGAAAATTTTTTCAATGGGAGTTGCATGTCATTAGCAGTGTGATTAGGAGAGGAGAGAAAATGTTCGGCGGCTGTGGTAGGTTTAGACTTGGTGTTAGGATTATCTACGGTACACCGGTGTTCATTAAATCTGTCTTTTAAGTGTCGTTTAGTCTCTCCAAAATATTGTAAATTACAGCGGTTACATTGAATCATGTAGATTAATTTTTTGGTGTCACACACACATACACCGTTATACTTTACTTATCTTTGCGTTAAAATGGCGAAATCATGATGGTCTGTGGCATAATTTGAAGAACATTATAAAATGTCACACTCATTAATAACATAAATCAAAGGGCTCCAAGAACCACTCGTGAATACGAAAGCGTGGACTCTCGCTCGCGTCTGCTAGCAAATTTAATACCGTAAAATGCCCCTACTCCCCAACCCCCGCCCCCCGCTTATATGCGTTAACTGCGTATTACAAGAGTTTCGATTGTTGAAGAGAAATTCGTAACGTGGCTTTCAGGAGCCTCTCAGAAGAGAAAAATACACAGGAAAACACAACAGGTGAGGTTTGTTTCAAACGCATTCAGATTATCCAAACACGCCGCTTCTTTTTTCATACTATATTTAAAACTTGTTCTTTTCTTCACCTTAAAGTTTTTCTTGTTATGCCTTACTTGCTTAAAGATATTATTAAAAGTTAAATAAAGAGTTCAAAATCAAAGAGTGCTTTTGTCGTACATTATGTTTATTTAAGTAGAAGTAGAAAAATTTCCATCAGTGTTCTATTTTGTAACATTGTGGTAAGACCTTTCTTAAAATTTTCCGACAAGCATCTTCGTTATCATTGGATTGATTACTTTGATAGAAATTTTAAAGTTGCTTAAAATAAAGGAAATAAGGACTGAAGGCAAAGTCAAGTAAAAACAAGCGATATAATATTCCGACGTTTCAGCGACCTCATGACGCCATTATCAAGGGTACAAATGAGAATAAAATTAACAAATGCGAGTTCAAGAGTAATAACTAATTTACATAGCGGAGGTGGCTACACAAATATTTTAGCACGGATAGAATCCGTTTGCACATTCAAACTCGGTGTTAATTGTTTGATGTAAAGCATCTCGTTGACTAGACAATCAAATTTCTTCATGCATTTCTTGAGAACTTTGAAACAGCTACGGAGGTCCTCAGGGACAGCACCCGCGTGGTCGTTGTCATAGTGCTTGCGTATTGAAGATGACGTGCTTTTATGGCCATCCACGCGGGCATATAAATGCCCGCGCGTGTAGCCAACATAGCTCCCTGTATCACACAGGTTACATTTAAACTGGTACACTACGCACTGTTGATTAACTAACTGCGGTTTAGTCTCACAATCTTTAAGGTCTTGGCCAATTTTCCGACTGACAAATACGGGCTGGATTGTGGTCTGGAGTTTAATGCTAAGGTCTTTCAACTGCGTCTTAACAATGTTAGCGGAGTCTTGGTCCTTAAAGGGTAAGACTACTCGGGTTACGTCATTTCCCGCCAAATTTCCCGAAGCCTGCAATGGTTGCTGGTCAGCAATTCTCGAGTTGATAAAGGTATTAATGGCAGAGTTGATAAGGTGGTAAGGATAGTCCAAACGTGAAAATAAAGACTTCAAGCGCTCACACTCCTCCGAGAAATAAGGCCATGAAGAAGACAAACGGTACGCGCGATCGAGCATAGTCGTTAATAAGCTCCGTTTGTATCGATTGTCAACGTGGCTCTGATAGTGGACAAGTAAACCAGTGTTGGTAGGCTTTACATAAACTTTAGTCTCAATTAGGGGTGAACGGTTTAGTAGCTGGCTCGATCGCGCGTACCGTTTGTCTTCTTCATGGCCTTATTTCTCGGAGGAGTGTGAGCGCTTGAAGTCTTTATTTTCACGTTTGGACTATCCTTACCACCTTATCAACTCTGCCATTAATACCTTTATCAACTCGAGAATTGCTGACCAGCAACCATTGCAGGCTTCGGGAAATTTGGCGGGAAATGACGTAACCCGAGTAGTCTTACCCTTTAAGGACCAAGACTCCGCTAACATTGTTAAGACGCAGTTGAAAGACCTTAGCATTAAACTCCAGACCACAATCCAGCCCGTATTAGTCAGTCGGAAAATTGGCCAAGACCTTAAAGATTGTGAGACTAAACCGCAGTTAGTTAATCAACAGTGCGTAGTGTACCAGTTTAAATGTAACCTGTGTGATACAGGGAGCTATGTTGGCTACACGCGCGGGCATTTATATGCCCGCGTGGATGGCCATAAAAGCACGTCATCTTCAATACGCAAGCACTATGACAACGACAACGCGGGTGCTGTCCCTGAGGACCTCCGTAGCTGTTTCAAAGTTCTCAAGAAATGCATGAAGAAATTTGATTGTCTAGTCAACGAGATGCTTTACATCAAACAATTAACACCGAGTTTGAATGTGCAAACGGATTCTATCCGTGCTAAAATATTTGTGTAGCCACCTCCGCTATGTAAATTAGTTATTACTCTTGAACTCGCATTTGTTAATTTTATTCTCATTTGTACCCTTGATAATGGCGTCATGAGGTCGCTGAAACGTCGGGATATTATATCGCTTGTTTTTACTTGTCTATGTATTTCTAAATCATTGTTAATACGAAGGCAAAGTCATTCATTTTAACTGGTTTATTTTAATACTTCTTTGTAACAAATGCAGCTTTTGTCGTGTTTCTGACTTCCAAGAAATTTCCAGAACTTGTTGGTGCCTGCAAAAGTAAAACCAGAAATATATTTTAAGACACTCAATAAAAAAAAAATGTTTTGGAACCATCCACCGTATATTTACTCGAATAAAGGCCCGCTCATATAAACGCCTTTATGAATGTCCCCAAAACAATAGGCGTCCAGGGCATTTAATAGAGGAGGGTGTCTATAAAACACTATTGTACAGTAAACAATGTAGTAGAATTGCATTGTTATTCTTCAAAGTGAAGTCAATAAGCTTATAGAGTCCTGTACAGTCAGTCCTGTACAGTCAGTCCTGTACAGTCAGTCCTGTTCAAGCGAATTATTGTTTACAACTTGCCACATACGGTGCCTCATTCTCTAATCGAGCTACAACTCGCCTATAGCTTGCGTCAAACAAATGAATGGTTCGTTTCTCCGTAACAATATTACGTTTTGCAGAGATAAGCAATCTTTACGAGTAAAGGTTGAGATGTAATTCAAACGATAGTCATACTCTCCAAATTCTTATAATAGCTTAACGACATAGCCACCCAACTTCTGGTGCAGATGAACGCGAATTTTCTTCGGCGCGAATAAAATGCAAACAAAACACAACAAATAAACAAAAACAAGTAGTTATTAGATAGATAGATAGATAGATAGATAGATAGATAAATAGATAAATAGATAGATAGATAGATAGATAAATAGATAGATAGATAGATAGATAAATAGATAGATAGATAGATAGATAAATAGATAGATAGATAGATAGATAAATAGATAGATAGATAGATAAATAGATAGATAGATAGATAGATAGATAAATAGATAGATAGATAGATAGATAGATAAATAGGTAACTTTATTTATACACGGTATTTCCATCAGCTTAATTTATCATAATAATTAGCTACCTAACTTCCTAACTACAAATAAGAGGTACAATATAAATAATAAAACTGACTGCTTTTCATGGAGGCCGTGTTCAAAAATATATTTAAAACTTTACTTAAAAACTATGGCGACTTAGTTTTGTCTTATATTCACTTAAGGAAGACGCTTGTCTTAATTCTGTGGGTAAGTTGTTCCACAACTGAGCTCCACTGTATGAAAAACTTCTTTTCAGATAATCAGTGCGAGGTTGTGGAAGAACAAGTTTGTTTTCAGTATTCCTTAAACGATAAGCATTCGCGTTATCGCGATAAAGTTAAGGTCGTATACATCATGATAGATTTCTTTTCTAATCTTTGATGACAGAGTTTACGCCACCCTAATGCCCGGAACACAACATCCAAATTACTATTGTAGCTCGCAGACATTAAAATGCGGGCTGCGCGAATTTGAAGCCTTTGAAGCTTTTCAGAAAGGCCTTTGTTACAGTTTCCCCACACCACACTGCAATAATCAAAGTAAGGCTGAACAAGGCTATTATAAACTTTGATTAAAATATTAAATGGGATAAGATGCCGTATTCGTTTAATTGCACCAATGACGGAAACAATCTTTTTACAGACATTTTCAATATGGCATTCCCAGTTTAAGGTTTGGTCGATGTAGACTCCAAGGGATTTAGCTGATGCTACTTGTTCTAAAGCGTTATTATTTATAGTAAGAGAAGGGCTTTCTGAAAATTGCGATAACTTCTGCCTTGATGCAATAAGTATAAACTCAGTTTTTGTCAAATTCAGGGTAAGCTTGTTAGCTGATAACCATGTGTACACGTTACTTAAGTCATAATTAAGGCAATCATTTATATGCTTAACGTCTGCACTAACTAGCAAACGTCAAGTTGGTATCATCAGCGTACATCCTGGTTTGTGAATACATCAAGCAATTTGGTAAGTCGTTAATATATAACAAAAACAGAAGAGGTCCTAAAATTGTTCCTTGAGGAACACCGCACCGCATCTCAAGAATTTCGGGGTAATGACTTACAGGAGTTAATGTGACAAATTTGAGTTCTATTATCTAAGTAAGAAGCAAACCATTTATAACTGGACCGACGAATCCCATAGTATTGCAATTTCTTTAACAAAATATCGTGATCGCATCAACTGTATCAAAGGCCTTTTTGAGGTCTAAAAAGACGACAGCGTTGACAAAACCACGATCAATGTTCATGGCCCAACTATCAGTAGCTTCAATTAGTGCCGTAAGTGTGGAGTGCAAGATTGATAACCAGTAAGAAAGCTATTCTTAGTTAGATACTGATATAATTGGTCATAGATTATCCGTTCGAAAACTTTGGCCACGACTGGAATTACTGATATCGGTCGGTAATTTGTCGGATCAGAACGCTTCCCGGAATTTTTATACAATGGAGTGACTCTAGCAGATTTCCATTCATCAGGGAAGATGCCGTACACTGTACGTTATTAAGGATTGATTAAATATATGAGAGAGAGGTTCTGCCAGTAAATCGGGACATTCCCTTAAAAGTTTCGCTGAAATATTATCTAATCCAGTTGCCTTTGACTTACAAAGTTTTGATAGTAGTGTAAAAACGTGTGTTGGTGTTGTTTTTTCAAATATAAATTCTTTATCAGTTTCAGTAATAAATTCTTCGAAGGATTTATCAACTTCAAATACATGTCTACTAAGATTTGGCCCAATTTTCGTAAAAAAAGGAATTTAGCATTTTTGCTACTCTGTTTGGTCTTTAGAATTTAACCGCATTGTATTCCATTTTATTGATAATGGTTTTATTCGACTTGCGCGAGGTCAATTCGTTAATCGTTTTCCATGTTTTGCGTTGATCTCCCGAGCAATTACTGAAGGCATTTTTATAGTAAGCCTGTTTGGCGCTGTTAATTTTCCGATTTACTTGCATGATTTCTAACCATTCGAAATTGTTTCCAAATAGATGGATCATTTGTTTTAATAGCTTTTCTTTTAAGGCGGTCTCTGTAATTCATCCGCTTTTTTAAAATAGTAGTAATCCACGTTGATTTTGAATTACGCGTCCGTTTGGTCTTCATTGGTGCATATTTTTCGCAGACAGTTGAAAAAAAATCTTTCCATTTCTTCCACATGTCATTGGGATTGTAAAATTGCTTGATGTCATCCCAAGGTTGCGCTGTTAAAATGTTTAAACTGTCTATAACTTATCAAGTTAATTCCTTTAGAGGAAGTGGGAATTGAAATTTTTCGATAAACATATACTAAGCTATGGTCATAGTATTTAAATGAAAGGTCATAATATTTTAGAATACGATTTTCATAGAAAACGCATGCTTATGTTTCATGAAAATGTCTCATAAAATCGAATGATACTACAGTACACTTCGAACAAAACTTTCTTTTCTGTTTTGGCTAGGTGACTTGATGACTTAATAACCTGAACCAGAAGTTTTGTTGTTCAAATTTTACAATATGAGCAAAAATTTACTGAGTTAGAGCAAACTGATTTTTTTGCTAGCAAAGGTCTTGGAAGATACTATAATGGGCCCTTGACGTTTTTGACAATAAACTAAAACATTTAGTAAAAATGGAAATATTATTTTCCATTCGGCCAACAATGATCGAAAGCGGCCGGAAAGTGTTTCATTTGGTCAGTGAAGTTTGCGGTAAAGTTTCATATTTGTGATTTGGTGAAAACAAATATTGATTTAAGTAAAAAAGAATAACACCTTCCCATATATTTCCTTCACTAGCTTAAAGCAGATCTCGTGCGACTGCTGAAAAAATATTGGGATGACAAATAACACAATGACGTGTTTCTGTCACGTGACTAGCCTAGGGACTGATATGCATGTCTCATCAACATATCACTTCCGCGGAGAGCTATCATTTGTTAGAGCCAGACAGAAACACTCTGTTTAATAGAAAATAGATAACAAAATGTACTCACTTTGTTACTTGGTATTTTCAACGACCCCAACCACCGTGTCCACCGGGTCGTCCACCTCCCCAACCACCGGGTCGTCCACCTCCGCTGTTTCCTCCTCCCCAACCACTGTGTCCACCTGGTCGTCCACCTCCCCAACCACCGGGTCGTCCACCTCCACTGTTTCCTCCTCCCCAACCACCGTGTCCACCGGGTCGTCCACCTCCCCAACCACCGGGTCGTCCACTTCCACCATTTCCTCCTCCCCAACCACCTGTGCTTCCACCACCACCTATGAAAAATGATTGTAAAGCGATTTTAAGATCGCTTAAGATATCAGCGAGTGATACCATTTAGAATTACCGGTGTTTTATTCCCTAATTGTAAGGTTTCTTGTCTAATTATAAAAAAATGGCAGAGACCGGTCTGGAACCACCGATCTGCAGATCGAAAGTTCGACGCGATAATCATAGACCACTGCTTCTCTGCATTTGATTTTGTTATCCAAGCTTGAAATGTTAAACTAAAAGCGATTTACGTATTTCAAAAAACAGTAGACTGCTTCCGTATTAACAACCTTTCAGTCAGTACCAAAGCTTTAAAACACGAACTGTTAAATCACACGGAAAAATAAAACCTCATGCTCATATAATAAGAATGGTTATTCAAGTTTTTTGTGTTTTGTGTGATGTACGTTTAACCACCCCACCCCAGAAGAAATCTCTCTCCGCATATTAGTACCGGTTTAAAATACGTTTAAACTAAAATTTCCACTATTTTTTTATTGTGAGTCCACGAACTCTAACTGCGTTTACCATGCGAATTCTCGCTTTAGTATTTGTATGAAAAATAGTTTTTGATACAAAAGCCAAAGAAAACATGAATCAGAATCTGACCATTGTTACCGCTTGATCCACACGTTCCGCAGCTTTTCTTGCAAACACCTGTAGGCATAAGTAATAGCATGGGGGTATTTAGTAGCCTGTGGGCAGTCCAATCATTTCCTTTTTCGTCCATTTTGGAAGAGGCAATGTCACATGGATTTCGCACTCTTTTTGGTCAAAAGGGGAGTAAACATTTACTTAGCACCTTTATTTTTATTAATCTATTCCTCGAAAAGAGAAATAACCATATTTTCCAAGTTGCAATCCAATTCCATCCGCGCTATCCATATCCAAATACACTTATGTATAGACAGTTATGTATAGGCACTTATGTACAGTCACTTATGTATAGGCGCTTATGTACAGTCACTTATGTACAGGCGCTTATGTATAGGCACTTATGTACAGGCACTTATGTACAGGCACTAATGTATAGGCACTTATGTATAGGCACTTATGTATAGACACTTATGTACAGGCACTAAAAACATAAAAGTTGAAAGTTAGCGCGGACACTTTCCACCACTACCCCCCCCCCCCCCCCCCTCCCTCGGCCTGAATAGGGTTACAAATTTTTTAAAAGCACGGAGAACTAGCGCTACCATAAATTTATTTCGGGATCTGCATATTCAGGGATGCTTGTACAAGACGACACTCACAGTGTAAAAATCAATTCAAAATGTAAATCTAGTATCGTGTCAGAAATTAATATTTCGACTAGTAGAACTAGTCTTCTACAGGCCCAACCGATTGGCTAATATAAAATGAATGGATTTGTATATTTTTCACTCCTACACTGGCCATATAGAAGACTTGTTTTACTCAGAGTCGAAATTATATCGGCCATGAAATTTGCCTTTAATTTCCGTTTGTTATACTAGCCTTGCATTTTGTATTGAAGAGGGTTAATTTAAACAAAAATATCCACACAAGAGTAGCCCCGGTTGATAGCAATATATATTGGTATCAAGAATCTACCAATTACATGTATTAATTTCAAATCCTTATATTCAGACTTCATTGAATCCCCACCCCCCCCCCCCCCCCCCCCCCCCCCCCCCCCCTTTCCCCCAAAGAAATACAAAATAGATTAGGCGGTTTCGGATTGCTGAAGATTACTGTTCTAAAAAAGGGGAAGAATGATATATGACAACGGCTGCCGCTGCAATCATAACTTACTTTTCAGAGTTAGTTGACAATCTCTTGGGTTTTTAGCAGACATCCATGGGCAAAGGTAGGGATCGTTATCTTGGCATTGAGAAGTGTCAACTGTTGAAGAGACAAAAAATGCACGAAGAAAAATGTCAAAAAATGTTAAAATTGATTAGTATTGTTTCAATTATGTTTTTATTAGGCCGTTACGTAATAGAGCAGTTTTCAATTGAGTGTTGTAAAACCAAAACCAAAGTAATTACTCTGACCAATCACAGCAGTCGTAAACAATCCAATGAACCAATCAGAGCTCGAAGCAATTACATGTCGGCGGCGCCAAGCGCGGGAAAACGCGAACGAGCAAGTCACGATTGGTTTTGCTTTTACTTCTGATTGGTCGAGAAAGTGGCGCGAGATTTTTTAGCCAATCACAAAGCGTAGCAATGCAAAACCAAAGCAATTGTGTAATTACTTTCGACACTCAATTGAAAACTGCTCTATTGAAAACTGAAAACTCACTCAATTGAAAACTGCACGGAGATGAGTGTTTCATCAGGATATCTAAACATCGAGAAGTGGGTGAGAAAAAACGAGGTGCAGCCGAGTTTTTTTTAACGACTTCGAGGTGTTTGGATACCTAATGAAACACTCTTTTGAGTGTCGGATATACAGTAGCTTCTGAAACTGATCATTAAAAATAGAGAAAAAGAAGGAATAAAATCGCTAAAATCTATGCTAACGATACACATGCATTACAACGCGAAGTCTTCCGAAGAATATTTGGATGATTATCTAAGATGATCCGAAGATGTTTAAATAAATGAGCAGCAGGAAGGAATAATCATCAACAGCACAAAATCTTTCATAGGATTTCTCTTATGGCACTCTTTGGATGTTTGGTAGATTCATGTATAATTACCGTCGCATCTTCGGCAACTTTTCTTGCATTGATTCCAAAGAGTAAAGGTTTGATAGTACTGTCTTCCAGTGGCTTGTTTCCAACACTTTCCGGCCGCCGCCAGTGATGGGCAGTTTGACTGACTGTCTTGACAAGGTGCTTGATGTATGGACAATAGACAATACATAGCAAATTCAACGTGGTATATATAGTGGCTATCATGTACATAACAATACCTTAAAAAATATTAAATAATATTGCCCTATTTACTCACAAACATCTCTTCGTTAAATACTGAAAATTTAAAAAAAAAATGACTGAAAAGAATAATATTGCAGAAATTAGGTTTCATTTGAATGGTCGCATAACTGACTTTTTAATCCACGGTGGTTCAAATGCTACAAACACCTTTTACAGGCAGATAACCAACCAATGTTTTTCTAGAAGTTTAAATGTGGACATTTTTTTTTAAAGATCTATGGTATCTCATGTGGCCATGAAACAACATTTCACACAACATCATGTAATGCCACATAGTTGCGACGAACATGTCACCTACCTTTCCATTACATAAAATCTTTGTCAAGTTAATGTTTTTTATACCTTGTCCTGGACACAGGTTGGTGTTACAAATTGTTTTTTGTTGTTGTAAATGTAGACTGTTTGATGGACATTGTCTCTTGCGAAGCTTAAATCCAGATCCACAACTCTTACTGCAGCTTCCATAAGATCCCCAAGCACCACAGGATCCTATGAAAAAGCAATTCCAAAAACTGTTTTTCAAAATGTTGTTTTTAACGCAAAATGGTGTGTTAGGATTCAATGGTTACTTGGAAGTAGTTAATATATTTATTGTTAATGTTATTATAAATATTATTGTTTATTGCTAAGTAGTCATATTTATGTTATTATTATTATTATTATTATTATAATTCTTAATTAACTATTACAAAGCTGTTACTACGTAGCCATAAACATGATCTGAAAACCACCCAACCTAAATCAACAAGTTAATAACATAAACTTAACAATTAAGTATAGTTTTTGCCACAGCTTCTTTTCTCCTTATATTGCTATTGTCCCACTTTACATTTTTCATAATTATAATCTGAATTATATATTCTAGCTCACGTTGTTATAAATGTCAATAATTTCAATAATTTCAAATCCACTGCAATTAACGATGACGGTTGTCCGTTGAAACATGTTTTCAACTGAAAATTAAAAAACATATGATCGCTCTCTTTTTATCTATTGCGCTACAACTAACTAGTTATATTTACCTAACACTTGATTCTCGCATGCCAATTTCATGATGTTTTCCAGTTTGCCGATCAACCCACTGTATGATTGTACTTGAATGGCATCCTTGTAGTTGCCAGCAATTTCGTAAAGTTCATCTCGATGAATCTCATTTCCAATGCCTACAGCAATTCGCCTTACTCCGGCAGCCTTTCAATTTTAAAATAAGATCAATTGATTTACTATGCTCAGATATTCCATAAGTATGCTCAGATATTCCATAATTAATGGTTGCGGTATCGTCGTAAATAATTAATTGAGTGATTGACAGACTGATTGACTGACTGAAACTCTGGCTTTAGAGGCCAATTGTGGGTTAAGTAAAGCTAACTAACTGCAGATAAAATCATTGAACAATATAGTTGCACTTTAAAAGATTGAGAAACTGATTAATAGATGGCGGGACGGACGGATGGATGGATGGATGGGTGGATGGATGGACGGATGGTTAGTGTCTTCACGGCTTGTTTGACTGGTTGATAGTTAAGGTTGGTATGGTTAGTGGAATGATTGTCTGGTGTATACTAACTGGCAAATTGAGATATTTGCTTTTAATTGATGACATCTTAAGATCGAGAAATTATGATCGCAAGCGTTCAGGATAATTGTGCAAATGAAATTACCTCTATGGGAGGTAGGACTTTAGAAAACGGTTTGCTTCCTTCATTCGTGTCCCCATCAGTGAGTACAAGCAACACGTTAGGTACGTCCGGTCTGTCTCCACTCTCGGCCCATCCAAAGAAATCCTCTCCTGCCAGTTCCAGGGCTCTGTCTGTCCGTGTTCCACCTTGAATGTGTGGTAGGGTGCTAATTTTATTCCGCAATGCGTTGATGTTCTGAGGGTCTGTAAACCTTAAAGTTAAGAAAAGAAAGTAAATTTTACGATATATATTTTCTCGATACTTATTCGAATCTACCGCCAATTAATATACAATTTTTCTAGTAGAAAACATAATATGACCTAATAAGATGTTATTTCGGAAGGAATAAGGTTGATAGAAGAAAAGCATGATTTCAGCAAACTTGACTTCAGTTTACCCCATGTAAGGTAATCCGAAGGTCCAGAGATCCAAGAAATGTAAGCCTCTAGAAATCGGAACTCGAACATTCGATTCCAGAATCCATTCAAGAAACGTCTGGAATCCGACACGATCTATGGACCGCAAAACATTCCAGAATTCACAGCGTCGGATCCGGAATTAAAAAACCTGTCAGATGAACTCAAGTTGGGCGATTCAGTACTCATTTTCTATCATGCAGTGAGAGTAAATTGTATTCATAAAAGTAAACATTATTTCTTCGGGTACACCAACCTGTAAACTGTATGCGCCTCCCAACTGTACAGAAGTATTGCCATGTGTGTACCGGGCTCTGATATCTCCAGTCTCTGAGCAAGGCTTTGTAAGAAACTGAGTGCCTTTTGGTAATCATATGGTTTGATACTGTTCGACGAGTCCAGAATTACTCCAACGTCTAAATGTTCCTTGCAGGGAGGAGGTGGGGGAGGAGGGCCTAAAGGTAAGGTAAAGTTCATTTTATTCCTGGTTGACCAGGCTGTCAGGACATGTTTACCCTTTTCGATCTATTCTAGCATGACAAAAGTTGCTACTTAATTAACCACATACCGGAATGGAACGCTACACTTGCCGTAGATTTGGAAAAAAAGAAGGCGAGATGGGGCATATACTCCACAGGGTAGAATGCGGGATGAGTTTATATACGATTTGATTTTCTGACCGTAATGTTAAAAAAAAAAATTACTTACACTTCTGTGGGTTGCAGCTCTCTGTTTTTGTACTCGGTCTGGTGCATTTCTTGCCGTCTCCAGAAGGTGGTGGATTTGTGCATGTACGTTTTCTCACTTGCACACCACCTCCACAGGTCTTGTCACAAGGGCCAGGATTACTCCATGGAGACCAGTTACCGTCCACACCTGGTTCAATACAATGGGAAAGCAAACTAAATCTTACAAAGCCATAAGCATAGAATTCTATATTAATTAAATTCATTATTTAGGGTAAAGCATTGATTCTGAAATGTAGCTCGCGCCGGAAACATATTTGACGTTACAAAGTTCAATGAAGTAGCTTCCGAAGCGTCGGTGTTATCTATAATTATGGTTTCATTTATCTTTTTGATTAGTTCAAATGTTTCAAAGCAAATTTTAAAAAAAGCCAAGAAACTCACCGCATTTCTGAGTGTTGCACTTCTGCGACTGCTTGGCGGGTCCGAGGCCCTGCTCTTTGCAAGTTTTCCCTCCGTTTTGTGGTGAGGGATTGGTGCATGTTCTGGAATGCCAGCGCACGCCACCACCGCAAGTTGCAGAACATTTTGACCATTTACTCCATTCAGTATAACCTCCATTGGTAGCTGAATATTAACAAAAATTACATGTAATTTTTTATATATCATGACAAGATTCAGAGCTGATTACTATTCTCTCGATCCTGCCCTGGGAAGAAGCAAATACTGGCTTTGGAAAAAGATCGATAAAGAAAGAAGTATTGATGGTCCATTCCTGTTTTGGTCGCTTTTAATGAGAGTGCAACTCAAAAGTTGTCGATATTCTTGTTGCTTTAAAGTGTCTGTTTAAGACTTAGTATTTTATAACCGTCCCTGATGAAGGACTGAAGTAAAATCCGAAGCATCGGAGTTCTTAACTAAAATGTTTGATTTATCTATTTCATTCAAATGTTTGAAACCAGATAAAAAACAGTCAAGAAACTCACCGCATTTCTGAGTGTTGCACTTCTGCGACTGCTTGGCGGGTCCGAGGCCCTGCTCTTTGCAAGTTTTCCCTCCGTTTTGTGGTGAGGGATTGGTGCATGTTCTGGAATGCCAGCGCACGCCACCACCGCAAGTTGCAGAACATTTTGACCATTTACTCCATTCAGTATAACCTCCATTGGTGGCTGAATATAAAAGAAAATGACATGTTAATTTTAATATATCATGACAAGATTCAGAGCAGATGACTATTCTCGTGATCGTGTCCTGGGAAGAAGCAAATACTGGCTTTGGAAAGAGATCAATATACGATGTGATCTCATCAAGAAAAAGGCATCAATCAGAAGTTCTCTGAGATCCAACGACCTTATTTGTTAGAGGTGCCTCGGACCAAATGCAAGACTTTTGGTGATCGAGCATTTGCCTTTGCTGGTCCATCCAAGTGGAATAAACTGCCATTGTCAATTAAATTGACTCCGAACAGTAGATACTTTCAAGAAACAGTTGAAGACATTCTCATGGCCAGAAATCGCGGACATTTGATAGGAATTCACGATGGCGGACAGAAAACGTGACAGACGCTCGCGTGACATTTGATATCTTCGCTTTCGGTAGAACTGATTTGTGCTACTCTGAACTGTTTTTGAAGGCAAAAAGCAGGGCGAAGAAAAGAGCATCGAAGGTGAAAATTGGCCAAATGGTACATCATACGGTGCTTGTCCTCAAACGAGCGCGGCACTTGAGATATCCCGATCATGTTATCTACTATGGCGGATCAAAATCTGTTCGGGATGCAAATATTGGATTTCAAGCCTCTGAAATACAGAGCATTGTATGAGCCAAGCTTCGAAAATAAACATCGATGAAAAGCAGGGCCAGTAACATTTGTTAATGAAAAACAACTAATCAGAATAGCCGAGGAAGCTTTCAAGAACTCGACCAAAGCGCGGCACTTGTTCCCGGTAAGACAGAACTTGCTCTATTTTATTTTGTTTTATTTCTGTCATACATTTCCTTTAAATGTTTGGCGGCCATATTGCCAAGTAAACCCGCGCGTGCGCCGTTGCGATGACCGGAATTTCTGGCCATGTATTCAAAAAGGCATATGACAGTTACTATATACCAAAACGTTTATTTCTTCTTTTTTTCTCGCGGTTTGCTACTCAAGACAGGGATATGGGGGATACTAATTAAGGAATACTCATAAGCCACTTTAGTGGAAAAAGAAGAGCTTTCAGGGATAAAATCTTGCTTCGAGGAACTTCGTACGTTTTTAGCAATGTGGTGAGATGTTCGTTTTACGGATTTCAGAACCAAAGAAGCGGAGATTTAAAGACTTTCCAATTACAGTAGTCGAGGGACTTAAAGGTAAAACAAATTACATTTTCGATGGGAATTTATGTTGATATCAATCTGCGATTGACTTTTTCTTAGTGTTCTGTTCTCGTTAGTTTTGGAGAATTGTTTAAAAAACGTGTAGCTTAAATTCAGTTGTATTGATTTCTTGAATTTCATCGAAGAAAGCTCCGCCTCGATGAGCTATAAATGGTACGCGTTTTGCTTTTCAACATAAACTTATGGAGATTTGAATAAAATTTTTCGAAAGAAGATTGTGTTGTCCATTTTTATGTGTTTGTCCATTCATTACATAGGTTGAAAAGCGATTTTTTGTAAACAAAACAAGACTTGGGTTTTATAGTTTTATCTTCACTCGCGTCTCCTCATGCAAATATGTTTGTGGAATTTTTGCAATTTTGATTTACAAATCAGTTTCTCGGGCTTTTTTTGATACGCAACAGGTGAATTTTATTCGGAAATTAGTCAAACTAGTTATTCTAGACCGAGAAAAAGTTGTTTTGTGAACTTTCGTGCGGTCTAAATGTACTGTGCAGACGGTCACGTAATAAGCTTACTGTTTTTAGGAATTGCTAAATTTGAAAAATAGCCCGGTCGTAACTTAATTCTTGTGCTTCCGACCTTACACCTTAGTTAATCTTGTCATCGGCTTTCTGTTCAGAGAGCGACGCTGTTACTTGGTTCAGCCTATCTATATATGTTATTATTATACTGTTAACTGCACTTTCGTTTTACATTGTGGAGCGCTTTTGAATATCTAATATAAAAGCGCTATATAAATTTATTGTTATGATTATGATTATTATTATTATTATAATTATTATTATTATTATTATTATTATTATTAAATGGAGAAGCAATGTGGTCTAGACCTGTTTCGTCGACGGTTTTAATGAGGGTGCAACTCAAAAGTTGTCGATGTTCTTGTTGCTTTCAATTGTCTGTTTAAGAATTAGTATTTTATAACTGCCCCTTATGAAGGACTGAAGTAAAATCCGAAGCATCGGAGTTATCACAACTAACGTGTTATTTATTTATTTCATTCAAATGTTTGAAACTCGTTAAAAAAGCCAAGAAACTCACCGCATTTCTGAGTGTTGCATTTCGCCGACTCCTTGGCAGGTCCGAGGCCCTGCTCTTTGCAAGTTTTCCCTTTGTTTTTCGGTGACGGATTGGTGCATGTTCTGGAATGCAAGCGCACACCACCACCGCAAGTTGCTGAACATTTTGACCATTTACTCCATTCAGTATAACCTCCATCGATACCTGAATATAAACTAATGTATCTTTTAACATGTCATGAGGCGATTCAGAGCTGATGAGTGGTCTCGTGTCCTGGGAAGAGGTAAATACTGGCACTGAAACAGATCGATGGAAAGAAAAAGCGAGGGTGCTCACGGTTTCAATGATGGGGAAACTCAGCGTTACCAATGTTCTTGTTACAGTTAAATGAAATAAGTGCCTATTTCAGCGTCATTTTCTTTACTTCAAAGTTCTTTGAAATTGTTACTTTGAATGCGTTATCATGAGGTTAAAACATGAGAGTGAATTGAACCAACACTTAAGTTATGCGCTCAATGTTTGCCCTTTTTTCTCAGTTAGTCAGGTAAGTTAAATGATTGCCAATTGGGAATGGGTATGAGAACCGAAGAAGAAAATCTACAGAGGCTCTTTCTTGCGCTATTTATGGTTGGAAGTGGAATTCGGAAGTGTTTTTTCTGCCAGAAAAACAGGTGAACAACAAATATAATTCTCGGAGCAGGGACGAGAACCAACCACAAACGTAACCCACATATGCGCCAACTCCACGGCCATCCCGCGACGCATTAATGGGAGACAAATGCTCTAAGCACTGCACCATCACTGCCTCCTTAAGTCCTATTACTACAAGTCCCCTCAACATCAATATTTATTGTAAGTGATATAATTTGAAAAAATGAAATGTCAAGAGAGCTACATTGGTCACTTACTGCAAGTAACTTCACGGATTTTGTCCAGTTGTTTTTCTAGCTGATCGAAACTTGCCGCATTCACTACACGATCACTGCTTCCTGCGATGGTCTCAAGTTCATCAGCTTTAATTTGTTTCCCAATTCCAACAGCAATTCGATTGACGCCTTTTGCCTGAATATTGTCAATGCAGAAAAAGTTATATCAAATACTTTTTTATTTTAAACTCACTAATACATATTGACATGATGAAACTGAGTCAGTGCCTTCTTCACGTTTTCGTTACAAATGACGTCTATTTTATTAAAAACATAAGCAATTTGCTTTGGGGTTATAAGCTACTATTAGGTTCTTTACAGCCACACATAAAAGCTTTTCTATTTTTTTATTCAAACGTTTGGAGCTGAGGCAAAATATGACGGGATTGTATAGAGTCATTAAAACATAAAAGTGCCAATATCTCACCCCCAAATTGCAGTAATAATATACTGATTTTTTGGCATGCAGGCATTTTCATTTCCGAAATCTCATCAAATCCCATAATTTCACAAATTTAGTTTTTGTGACGTCATCAAATTCGTTCACGCGTGACGCGCGATCGTGATCGCGCTCCACTAACTATACGAACTGAAAAAGGGTGCGTGAAGAACGAATCACAGTCGAGATAGTTTTTATTTATTTGATTACAGAGTTTACGTGCTTACCACAAGTGGTGGTAGAACTTCGCTGTATGGCTTTGACGACTTGTGCGTCGCACCGTCAGTAAAGACGATCATGACATTAGGTGAATCTGGCCGGTCTCCGTTCTTGGCATTAAATACCTCCTTAGTTACTACCTCCAGTGCTTTATCAGTGCGCGTGGGATTACCCAGCTTGTCGTTGGCTTTCATTTCATCCAAAAGCTTGTTCAAACCTTCCTGATTTTGGTACTTTGTGTCATCAAAACTTGCTCGAACCTGCCCTGTTTTATGATACGTAACGATTGAAATACGGGTTTTGTCAGGGCCGACGTTGTACTTTGAAATGAGTTTGCGGACTGATTCCAACATGGTGTCATAGTTGTCTGCTCCAACGCTTTTCGTCTGGTCGATGACAATGCTTAAATCCAATGGCGGGTCCTCGCAGTCAGAGGCAGCTTAGGTGAACATAACAAAAATATTTCAGCTTTACAAAGGAAAATGTTACTTTTTGTCCATGAAGGTACTTAGTTTAAAGTTAAGGTACCAATAGTCCTAATTCCAGCACTGACCAAAACACAACTAAATCACTATAAGATAGGGCTCATGTTTTATCATTTTTCTTTTTCGGAATCACGAGTAATGCTCACCTGTGGATAGCGCCAGGTGCACCAGGAACGTGCACAGCCACAGGTAAATCATAGTCACCTGTAAATCTTTTTTCTAAACAGGAGGGAAAACCAGATAATTTAGCTAAGGGCGCGTTTTATTTGGGACGCATTCTGGTCATTTTGAAATCAGAATACGTTACTAAAACTACGTTGTTTACATTCTCACACACACCGGGTACACATCGTCAACATAATGACTTTTTCATATTTTACAAAGGAAATAGGTTCATTATTTAGAGGTATTTTGTTTCTGAAATGGCCATGCAGAATATATTAAAAATAAAAACGCGTTCTTAGTTCAACCATACTGATCGAAAGGCGGGTTTACGATATCTATTTTAGTTCATTGAGTTGTCTCCTTGGTTGTTTTTGCGGGGTAATGTTTTAAATTTGCTAGTAATTTTCTCTTATTCGAATGTCTAATCTACAAAGAGAGATGTTCGCTAGAAGTTATTTAACTTTGCTTTGGACCAAGAAATAATCAAATGATTACAAGAAATGACCTGAAGTATAAGCAGGATAATTGAAGATTGCATTTTAAACTGCACCAAAATATATATTTTTTCCTTTTCAGAGACACAAGGTATAGACAAAGCACTTTGAACAAAAGTTATGTGGTAACAAATTTCTTATCCGTAGCATAGTATTTAGTAGATAAACCTCCGTGTCATCCACAAACCGTTGTCAGAGAGTTCGATTTTCATTTTGTATCTAGATGAGATATTTTCCCCGCTTGTGTAAAAACATCTGCTAGTCAGCCATCAATGGCATTCATTTTCTTTTATGTTTAAATTAAAACATTTTTCAAAAGAATTCAGCTAAAACACCGCGCTAGTCTCTGTCCATAGCATTAAAGATATAAACATATCTTCAAACAAGGTTGAACTGGTCCCCCTAAAGCAAGTTGTCGAGAACTCGTAAACTTTGCACAACACAATGGTCAAACGCACATTTACGCACTTAAAAGACAGATTTAACGAACAACGCTGTATCATCGATAATTCTCAGGATACCAAATGTAAACCTACAACAGCCTTCGAACACTTTCTTTCCTCTCTTAGTTACACTGCCAACTACATACAATTGATTCTCCTTAAAAAAATGTTTTCTAAACGAAACTCAATACGTAAGGCCAGGGAAACCTTTTTTTTAATCTCAGAAGCCAGAACATTGCGATGAACATTTTGACATAGTTAGTTTGTTGCTCAGGGCAACTGGTAACAATTTCAGCAACCAAGGTTTTTAACGAGGTACAATCTTTTGTTCCACTCAAAACTAGGTGTTTTTTATTGTCATATTCCCAATAATTAATCATTAAAGAGCACGAGACTAAAGGCCAATATGTAAGGCCAAGGGAATCCTTTCTAATCTCAAAAACCAGAAAAGTTGAATTTTATGGTTTTAACACCGAGAACAATTTTTGCTGCTATCAATCTATGTCATCACTCTTACGTATTTCGGTTTTGCGCAAAAGCAATTCCTCTATACTGTAATTTTTCCTCATTAGAACTTTTATTGCACCTGAAGAAGCTAAGACTGGTTTGGCCCGTCGAAATATAGTCTTCAAAAAACTCAAACATTCTACGTTGTATCGATCTTTTCTTCTAAAGTATATCTTCAAAATGTAGGATTTTATCTGCCAACGAAAATTTGTAATCGTAAGCCGCACTATATCATTCAGCGACAAGTAAAAGAATACACGTACCCTACAAATAAATTGGCGCCATTTTTCAGTGGCACCAATCCTCCATGTTCGGCTAAAACATTAAAAAATCCTCTACATACAAATGTTTTTATCGTCCCATTTTTGTCTTTCCGTTTGCTAGCAGTTAATCTGACATTCTAGTTCAGTTCTACTTACAGAACGTTGGTCAATCTTACAGAGGTGTGGTGGTAGGCAGGTCCTGATGTCTTCTTCTTGGAAAACCTTTACAGACTGAATTACACCCTTAAGGACACGTCCTATAATGTCGGTACAAATGTAAATTGCATTCAATACCAAATTTCAATGGATGAAAAAAAATGAACCTTTGTTAAAGTACCAATTGTCAGAGCTATAAATACCAATTGTCAGTAATTTCAAAGGTTGATTGTTATAAAGAACCATGAGAAATTAAATAGGTATTGGTGGAACCTATTGTGTTTTTTTTACAAAGCGGATGTACCTTAACTCAAAGCTTGACAAGAGACGTTTTTAGTCAAAGGCATGCAATTGTAATTTTATAAGTCGTCTGAAAACTGATCTTGAACATCTTAAATATAAATGAATAGATTATTATTTATTACAGGATTATTTCCTGCCTGCTCCGTAGAGGCAGCAGGCAGGAAATAAGTTTCAAAAAGGTAACGACTCTTTTTAATGTGAACATGTTTCGAATGAAACTTCGTCCATCTTCAAAAAGAGTAGCAGAACCCGCCAGTGGGTATGATATAAATGGTAGTTTCTTGGTGTCGCGGATGGTGTGATCACCAAATGACGTAAAACAAAAGATTCACAAGAAACTGAACAATACCCACACCACAACACAAAAGCTAACCAACAATGGCTTCCGCAACACCAAGAAACACCCATCTAAATGCAAGTAAATACATACAAACAAAACTAAATGGTCAGTGGAAGATTGACATGAACAATTTGCCTATTGAGTCAATCTTTCACTGGTCATTGAGTTTTGTTTGTATACTCAGTACATATATATTTTTGTTCCGTTTCTTTACTTTCGTCACGCCGTACTGATTAGTTGTATTGTGTAATATATTTCTTGTCAAGTTGTCTGTAATTAGCTTTTTTTTTCCACACCGTTGTTTTCCACACCCACTGGCGGGTTCTGTTACAAACAGTCAATAGAACTAAATAAAAAAGATAACATCCCGCACGTTTTTACTCCAAATGTTGGCACATAAAGAGAAGAAAATTGCCGTGTTAGAGGAGCAAAGCTATCAGATGACTTTGTCGGCGACAATTAAAAGCGTCTGGGTGGGGTTAGTTTCTAGAGAAACTGTGGTGCTGCGTCGGTGGTGGTGGGGGGGAGGGGGGGGGGGGGGGGGCGTGGGGTGGGGGGGGGGTGGGGGGCGGGGTGAAACACGATAATTTAGTTTTATCGACTATAAGGTAAATTTGACCACCGCAAAGAGATTCAAATAGCTGACGTTTCGAGCGCTAGCCCTTCGTCAGAGCGAATCAAGGAATTGTGGGTTGCGTGTGGTTTTATATAGTAATTGGTGGATGGTGATGTGAAAAAAACAAATGTAAATTAGTTGAATGAAAAGCGTTCGTTGATTCCGTGTGGATTGAGAGTGCCGATTTGAATGATGAATTTTTGTTCTACGTTTTTACGGCTTTCTGTGTTGCCCTGGTGTAAGGAAGGGCCGCAGATCGTCATGTGTTGTTTGGAATGGTTGGATAGATTGAAATGTCGTGCGACTGGTATGGATGCGTCTTTGTCATTTTTTTCAACGTCTCGACAGTTCACGAAATCGGTCGCCTAGTCTCCTCCCTGTTTCGCTAATGTATATCTTTTTCGCATAAAGTACATGTTATGCAGTCGGATAATATTTACGGAGGTGCATGTGAAACGATCAGTGATTTTAATAGATCGTTTGGGTCCTGTTATTTTGTCCACGTTGTGAATGAAAGGACAAGTACTGTTACAGTACATCGTGTGCGCGCGCATTTAAAAGTTCCAGGTTCATCGTCAGATTTCAGTGCGCTTGTAACTAAAAAATTACCTACATTTGTATGTTTTTGTCGCGTTTGAATGAAATCAGCGGGGGTTGTGAAAAAATTCTGCCAGTTTCGGGGTCGTTTTGGAGTAATTTGAAATTCTTGAAATGATGCTTTTGACTGCGTTGATGTGTGGGTGGAAAGTGAGGGTGAATGGAATTCTCTCATTCTCTTCCTTCTGTGACGTTTGTAGTGCTGTTTGTCTATCGATCTGTTGCGCACGTTGTTGGCCTGTATTAAAAACAGAGTCAGGGTAGCCATGTGTTTTGAAAAACTGGCACTTTTAACTTTTTCTTTCTTTCTGGACTCATAGGTCCCATGCAAGGTGCCATCCCTTCCCAATCCCACAACCCGCAAGGTTGACCACACCCGTCCACCGGGGTCTACGCCCCCTACTCTTTTCGAACGGTGATGTGGGATCTTTAACGTCCCACAAGAATAGATCAGAGAGTGCTGTGAGACGGGGCCTACGGTTTATACCATTTGCAGATGTCATTACAAAGGCAGCACATTCTCCTCAGTTATTTTAAGACCCACAGAATTGTTTGTTTAGGCACACTTGCAGTATAAATCTGTCAAAACATGTTTGATATGACAATAGGAGATGTTTAGTTTTCCAAAGTGACCTGTATTCCGGAATACGTTCGATCAATCGAACGAACCCTAATGTTGTTTCTTTATTCTTGTACAAGTCCTAGGTTTGCAACATGCAGGCCAACGTCAACTAAGTATTAAATATTATTAATTTTATTTAGAAAATTTGTTCCTAAAGAAAATGGTTCAGGCAATAATTCACGTCCAGGTCCGTTATGGTTATATGTTATAGTTTCCTGGTTATGTCACTGCAAACGCTAGGTAAAAATCACAAGCTAGCCAGCTCAGTAGTCGGACATAATTTTTGATCTGTTTTGACATATTTTTACCAATAAGCTTTTGTTCACCGACCCGTTTAATTGCCTTTGTTTTAATAATAATTGAAAGATGGTGTTGAATATTGCGCATAACTATCTGAGCCTGTGTATTTTGGAAACATATTAGGCAAACAAGGCTTGTTAATATTAAAAGTGAAAAAGTGGCAAAGGACCGCGAACGCAAATGATGCTGGTGTACGTAGGATCTAGAAGAGATCTAATCATCCAAAAATGTTAATACAAACAAAGTAAGCAAGGTTAATACTACGTAGAACACAACCTCGGATGTACAAGTGGGGGGGGGGGGGATGCTTCCCCCTTAAGGTTTTTCACTAATTAGCACATGCTGTCTTCAGTAGCTGTTTGTTTATCCTTGAGACACATTTCAAAAAAGCTTGGCGACAACCGGTTGATATGGTAACGAGATATGATGTCATTAGTAGCATGAGGTCAAGCCATTTTTTAATAAAAATGCGTGTTTTTCACCTCTTTTCGGTGAAAAAACATATAAATGCTACCAAAGGCATCGAAATGTTTAATTGTATGCTATTTTGCAACTCTAGCAAAAAATATTTGCAATTTCCGTATTTTTCCGATAAATTTGAATTGTTAGTAAATTCCAAGATGGCGGCCATCTTGACGGCCATTTATTTACCTTATGTTGTAGAGCACATCACAGGCTATCTATTAGACGTAAAATATTTCCCAATTATTGCAACATCGCAAAAACCCGAGGGAGGGGTTGCAACACCCCCCTCCCCTTGTACCACGGTGGGGGTATAAGTTTGCATGCACGTCCGAGGGTTAAAGTAACAACGACATGATAGAGCCAAAACTGAAAGCCAAAATGCAACCGTAGACAGCTGTTTTGACCTGCTTGCCACAACGTGCTGACGAGACCCAACCAGTTCGAAACAGTTGTCCATGGTTGCATTTTGGCTTTCAGTTTGGGATTTATCAGCCTTGCTTACTTTATTGCTTACTTTATTCGTTAATATTACATTTATTGCTATTGAAGACCTATTTCTTCCTAAAAGGTTTTCAAAGGATGATATTAGATACCAATAATGCCAACTTATCAGAGAACACAGGCAGTGTTTTCCGCTTCCAATTGAACCATTTGGTCGTATGGTTCACGGTCAGAACTTATTTCCCGACAACGTTTTTGCAATGGGGTGTATCAAAAATTAGTGCGAGAGTTCCATCAGAGGTTCCAAACACCGAGAAACTTTTGGCCGAGTGCTTTTGGTGATTGGAACCTCTGATTAAACACGACGCACGAGTTTTTTAATTAATTCTCAAAAGGAATTTCTGAATAGAGACCAGTAAACAAAACTAATGACTCTTTGTTTTAGTGTTAATTCGTCTGGACTGAAAAACATTAAACTTGTGGGAACGATGCATGTTAATTCCAAAGGCGCTCTATTGTTTCTTAAACAAAGGAGCGAGTACATGTGAATAATTACGTATGGGGGATACGGAAATTTTGCTATTCCTCTTTGGAGTTATGTCCTGCTGTACGGGTTCACTAAACAGCGGGAGTTGTCGTGTCAGGCCAGTTCATATCAGTTTTTTAACATATGAGCGCCGTCTGCAAGATCAGAGCCCCTCTTCAATAAGTTTTTGAAGGTTACTTGGCACTATTTAGAAAATAACTTAGTTTTTTATAGGTGAAGAGGAAGGTTTCTTTTAGTCGATTCTTGTATCATTGATTCCTTTATTCTTTTCAATTCGCGCTACGCTTACATAGACCGATTGCATAAATGGCGCCGAATTTGAATAACAATACGTTAGAAAACCTTAGCCTTGCGCTCATGTTTCCAGACAAAGGATTTCTCTCATCAACGCGAGGCTAAGGTTTTCTAACGTATTGTTATTCAAATTCGGCGCCATTTATGCAATCGGTCTATTAAAGCATTCCTTCTTGCCTTTTCCTTCTTACGTCTTCTTGTTTTGTCCATTATTTCTGCTATATCCCCTGTTAGTGTTAAAATCTTTCAACATGTTGTTAGTACGCGAATGAGTGACTCGCTTTCAGGGTGTTCCGGGTTTTATAGACACTTACCCCTTTCTATAAAAGGTAGTAAGAGTTCAAAACTGATTGAAATCCAGTTTAAATTTCACCATCGCATTTGACCCACCAACAGGTTGCTGGTTAAATGCGGCATGGTCTCGTATTTCGGCGTCTGGAAATGGGGAGAAGAGAAAATTGGCACTACTCTCTCTCGTTAAAAATTCATAAATTAATAACAAACGGTTATGTGATATGCCGCCGCGCGACGGCGAAATGCGAGACGCTGACAAGTGAAAATTTAATAACAGACTGCGAAATGCGAGACCATTTCAAAAATAACAGACACGATCGTTTCGAAATCGTATCAACGGGTTTGATCGGGTTTGATCGGACCGTAACGTGACTGCTATAAATCCCGGCATAAGCTGATTTCAGTTATTCAACACCGGTCATTCAACAGCACAAAAGCAACAGCACATTTGGATTGCATCACAACATCACGTAAGTCCATTTATAACTTTATTCTATGTTCATTCTAAACTAGTGTATCCAAAAGATAATAATTGCTGCAGTAAATTTGTTGTAATAATGCTGTTTTATCGCCTCGCTGGTATTACAGAATTTTCTCTTTCGTTTTTTGAGGGGAAGCAAAGCAAATGTAACCGAGATGAATCGACGAAAACTCCAGCTGGTAAGACTAATTTTGTTTTGTAATTCACGCATCAAGTTCTTGCAATGTCTGTAGAATATTGTTGAGCAAAGGACGCGTTCACCACGAGGAAGGTGTGAAATTATTGATAATGAATATGTTGCGTTACTAGCTAGCCGTATCGTGTTCGCGTCTCCACGCGCTCAGCTCAGGTTTCGCGTCCCCACGCGCTCAACTCAGTCTCATCGACCGATGTCGGAGTGATTTCAAAATAAATTTGTCTTTTATTCCGTACAATCTTCGAAAATCTTTGCTATCCAACGGTCCTATCACCATGCCTCACAGTCCTCGCTCAACTCGCGGTAGTCTTCGACACTTCAGTTCCGATTTCGTCTGGGACATGTTGGTCCAAAATATTACAAATCTCGCAGCCAACAGCTTGAAGCAACAAGCGAGGCTATTGTTCGTGTGCGCAGTGCATTCTGGCCCAAAATGTGTTCGTGGCGCAGTGAATTCTGGTAAAAAGCGATCAATTCGAGATTTTTCCTAGCTTATTGCTGCGGAACGAGCGCAGCGAGTGAGTAGCAACAACAACAACAACAACAACAACCTTTATTCATGTGTCAAATCTAAAATAGCAGTTATACAACCACTAACTGGGGACACTAAATACTACCTAAAAATATTTAAGAATTTAAAATAAAACTATATATAATATGTACAATTTAAAATCTAACCTAAGTCTTAACATAATCAGGATTTAAGAGAAATATATGAGAAAAAAAAATAAGCTAGGAAAAATCTCGAATTGATCGCTTTTTACCAGAACGAAAGAGAAAATTCTGTAATACCAGCGAGACGATAAAACAGCATTATTACAACAAATTTACCGCAGCAATATTACTATCTTTTGGATACACTAGTATTTTTTCTCATATATTTCTCTTAAATCCTGATTATGTTGCTGCTCACTCGCTGCGCTCGTACGCGTTCCGCAGCAATAAACGGGTGGGTTCCCTATGACCAGAGTTGTAACCTTACTAAAGCTGTTTATGAGCAAGAAATAAGAGGGATTGGGTTTTCAAATATTATTTGGGTTTAAGTCGATGCTCAAATAAAGGTGCCTTTGATGCTGGTTTCCAAGTCATCGCCAAGGTTGATCAGTAAACCGCTTCCCAACACCTTAGTGACTGTACTGATTACTGACGATCGTTGGCGATCGTGTAGTAGAAAACTTGCCGACTGAGTAATACGGTATCCGATAAACTTGTAGATTTCATCATGAACTCTGCGATCATATGGCTACCTTCATAACCGTGCGAAGCATTAAGTAGCGTTTATTAACGAGACCGTTGGTGATCGATAACAATCATATGAAAACCAGCCTTTCCTCACACAGTTTTTAATCTTTCGCGTGTAGATGTTCTACACTTGCTTCGTCGCTCACTGTTTTTTTCTTATTTGGGTGTGAGTTTTCTTTCCTTTTAAACTAGTGGTTTTACCTTTTGGAGATGTTTACTTCTCGTTATCACTGGCAAGATAACCTCCACTTTTTCAGGCCTTTTTGTCATTTTGTCTGTTTTGTTGTACTCTTTTACTGATAAGGTACGGGTTTCATGTCCCGAAGCTAAAGATTGCCTCAGTGTACCATTTAAAACCTTTGGTTCGCAATGCGGTCTAATTTTGTTGTTGTTACAATTTTCATTATGGTTATTCCCTTCAACGTTATTTTTACATACACGTTTTTCCAAGTTTCGTGCGTCTACTTTGTTATTGAAAGAATGAGTGCCTCGAAGTATGTCAAGAAAAGCCGTTGCAAACCTTCCGTCAAGCCTTGTAAAGATAAAAACATTGGCTGCGTACTTCAGATACGTTAACGACCGACTTATAGCAATGGCATTGAGGGAATGTATTTTAACTTTGATATAAATGATCGAAGCAATGATGTAGGGTACATACGAGAAAAAGACGATCAGGATAACTTGAGTTATTGTCCAGGAAATATTTCTTTCGTTCGTCTGCCATTGGTTTCTTTGTTTCTGAGAAGTGGACTCGGAAGCTGTAGTCACATAGTGCTCCTTTAACAGTTTTTTGATTCGCACGTAATGAAAAACGATCGTAGACACCGCAGAGAGCAGAAAGAACAAAAATAGACTTTCTCGCACTAATGTTAACATTTTTGGTTCGATTTGGCGTGGAAGAAGTGGGTTTGGGGTCTCAGTTTTCAAAACAAACAACAAGGCTAGTCCCACGCTGAATGCTAATGCAAGAATTAGCACTACCAGAATTCGGTTCGTCGTGAGAAACTCTTGACGATGGGAACTTTTCTTCAAAGCAGGTAATATATCCCCAGAAAAATGGATGGGGTTAGTTTCTAGAGAAACTGTGGTGCTGCGTCGGTGGGGGGATGAAACACGAGAATTTAGTTTTATCGACTGAGTCGATAAGGTAAATTGACCACCGTAAAAAGATTCAAGTAGCTGACGTTTCGAGCGCTAGCCCTTCGTCGGAGCGAATCAAGGAATTGTGGGTAGTGTGTGGTTTCATATAGTAAGCGGTGGAGCTACGCTATTGGTGGAAATTTGGTGACGTGAAAAACAAATGTAGACCGGCACTCTCAAACCCGTGGGGTTTGAGAGTGCCGATTTGAAAGATGATTTTTTGTTCTAGGTTTTTACGGCTTTCTGTGTTACCCTGGTGTAGGGAAAGGCCGCAGATTGTCATGTGTTGTTTAGAATGGTTAGTAAGATTAAAATGGCGCGCGACTGGTTTGGATGCATCTTTGTCATTTTTTTCAACGTCTCGGAGATGTTCACGAAAACGGTCGCCCAGTCTCCTCCCTGTTTCGCCAATGTATATCTTTTTGCAAAAAGTACATGTAATGCAGTAGATAACATTTACGGAGGTGCATGTAAAACGATCAGTGATTTTAATAGATCGTTTGGGTCCTGTTATTTTGTCCGCGTTGTAAATGAAAGGACAAGTGTTACATCGTGTGCGTGTGCATTTGAAAGTTCCCGGTACATCGTCAGATTTCAGTGCGCTCGTAACTAGAAAGTTGCCTATGTTTTTGTCACGTTTGAATGAAATTAGTGGGGGTTGTGAAAAAATTCTGCCAGTTTCGGGGTCGTTTTGGAGTAATTTGAAATTTTTTAAAATGATGCTTTTGACTGTGTTGTTGTGTGGGTGGAAAGTGAGGGTGAATGGAATTCTCTCGTTCTCTTCCTTCTGTGGCGTTTGTAGTGCTGACTGTCTGTCGATCTGTTGTGCACGTTGTTGGCCCGTATTAACAACAGAGTCAGGGTACCCACGTTTCTTGAAAAACTGGCACATTTCTTCTGATTTGTTGGAAAAATCAGAGTCATCACTACATAGACGTCGAAGTCTGAGAAATTGAGAATACGGAATGGCGTTTTTAACGTGCGATGGATGTGAGGATGAATGTAACAGATAACTGTGGGAATCTGTAGGTTTGTAGTGCACACTTGTGGATAAACTGTTACCGTTGATTGAAATATTAATGTCAAGAAAAGCGACTGAGGTTTCGGAAATTTCCCAGGTATATTTTAGAGCTGGATGAAAAGTATTGACAGAAGTTATGAATTGATTAAGTTCCTCTTTACTGGAAGAGGTAGCGCCAATGCAATCATCGATGTAGCGGCCGTAGAGTTCGGGTTTGGTTCCGTGGTACTGATTAAAAAATTTGTCTTATCCCCAGAAAAGGCATGGACCAAGGACTACTTGAGCTAAAGACAGGTTGTATAGGTAGCCGACTGGATCAGATACAATCGTAGTGCTGAAGGCCAACGGGATTTCCACCGTGCTACCAAGCAGATCTACAACGGCAAGGCTCCTCAGAATCAAACTGGTAGTTTTTCTCATAAAAAACGTTCTTTAATTTTAAGACTATAATAACAATGGTATTGCCAACGATTCCAATCACAGCCAAAGTGATGATAAAAATGCCCAAGAACACTCTGATTCTGAAAGAGATTTCTTTCTCCAAAGGACCACTTCGCTCTCCTGAATTGGAGGAATTTCTCGAGCTTGAATTTACAGTTGTCATATCATGGTCATTGCCTTGTTGTGTCAACTAACCGTTGGCTAAACACGATTTAAACGAAGTATTGACAACAACCTAGGAGAGAAAAAGCAAACAAATGAAGGCCTACGCTCATAATAAGTTTGTACTGGTGACGTAGTTTACGTGTATTATATTGAACTGGCGTGAGGTCCGTATTGGGGAAACAGTTGGTCTAGTTCTTTTTTTGCAAGCCGAAGGCAAAAAATTCACCAGACCAATTTTCCCCAATACGGTCCGAACAAGTTTGTTCAATAAACTTTATACTAAATAGATTTTGAAAAATTTTGTTGACGCACTAATGCACGCAAACGCACGCGCTAAACTTAAGCGTGTACTTGCATCTTTCAGGCCACTTTGCGGAAAGTTTCACCGAAATTGTCAACCAGACAAAAGGATTTTTTTAACTTTATAACAAAAAAAAACAGTTTTCTTTTGTTCAGTGGAAGGGCCTCTGTTTGTTTGTTTGTGGGTTCTCAACGACGAGGTGTTATTAACCAGAAACGTAGTTCGTCAAATGGAACGCTCAGGCTTAATTACCAACCCAGCCTCGCGCGCTCTTTGTTGCAACATTTTGTCACCAAAATTTGTCACGCGTGTAGCCACCACCGTGCGCTGGCGACGCGACAATCTTTCAAAAAATCGCATCACCTGTGCAAGCAAAAAATCGCACGTGTAGCCGCGGCTTAATCTAAGATTGTTTTGTCCCTAAATGGAACGAAAAGACGAATTTTTGACCGCAGAATCCGGAATTGGATTGGTTAAAAGGAACGTAACCTTAATATATCGAAATTGGTCCATTAAAATTGATCGTGTGCTATAGCTTGCGCACTGTAGATATATGGCAGACAGTTTTATTAAACATGATAACTCTGACATTCACGAGGATTTTGTAGGGGATTGTTTTAGTCTGGGCGGAATAAAACTGTCCGTTGCCCTTACTTACGGGTGTCCGTATTAAACGGGTGTCCGTATTAAACGGGTGTCCGTATTAAACGGGTGTCCGTAAAGTGGAGTTCGACTCTAGTGTTTATCTATAAATATTAAAATAATTATCGTTATTGTTATGTTATGTTGTCTGGTTTTAACGCTGCTAAACGTAACTGTATTCATTCATTTTTATTATTTTGTGGGTTTAAATGTGGTACTATACATTTGTTTTATAATTTCCGTTATTGGGGGTAAGGTGGATGCCCCCGACGTACGGGAACTAGATTGATCGTATTTAGGATTGATCAGATATAAAATTCTCACTACACATACATGTACCTTCTTTCAGGTTTGTGGGGTTATTAGACACTTATAGGACACCGGTGCCGTCAAAATAACAAAATGTCGCTTATTTCAATGTTATATCGCCAAATGCCGCAAAATATACAACTAAATTAGGAAAAAGATTCACAGAGCAAAACGAAAGCAGTAGTTTGGAGATAAAGTGAAGGATTGCAAGGATGGAAGTGGATTGAATTCTTCAAATTTGATCTCATGACAGGCGGTCAAGCAATCAGAAGCCATTCTTGTGGATATTTGACTCTTTTAGTCGTTATTTTGTTACTTTGTCGTTATTTTGTCTCTTGTTCTTCGTCTTTTTTCCTATTTCAAGATAATAAAGCGAGATCCTGGCCATAATCATGGAAACGCGATATATCAACCAGGTCATGCCCGCGCTTATTGGTAGAACTGTTAAAACAACAACAACAACAACTTTATTTCAGTATTCCCATTTCTATACATGGTATTACCGAACCAATTACAATAAGGAAATTAAAATTAGTTAAATTACAATAAAGAAATCTAGAATAAAAAAATGTAAATTAATGTATTTGTAAAACAATGATGAGTACTACTGACTATGTTTTGCTCTTGTTTTCATTGCTTGAGTGTCAAAAGCAGCAGTCAACCTGCTAATATGTGGATCAGTATTGTTGAAAAGAAATAAAACCTTCTCATGATAATCCAATTTTTTAAATAATCTATTTTGTTTAATAATTTAGTCAAAAAGGGTATTTCGTGGTTCACCTTATAACGTACAGTGAAATAAAAAGTTCATTTCATCTTCAACTGAATTAAGTGTACAGTGGCAACCTTGTAAATAGAATGATTTCTAGAGAGTGTTCCGCTTATTCTTCAGTATGTGGAATGCGGTCAATCGAAAGCGCCCTTATTCAGATGTTTATTTGGTTATGGATGTAATATAACAAACATGCGTAAATGCTAGATGAAATATAGTTTACTTTTTGTTTGGATTATCACTCAAATGTTTGGTTTGTAGCCAAGTAGGTTAATGTCACAGTGTCGATACGATTGATTTACCGACGACTTACAGTTCATCACTGAACGTTAATCTGCTAGGCTAGTATATTCTTATGCATATCTTTCAAAACGAAAAGCAGCTATTTTAGTAACTTATAATTAACTCATCTGGTGCAACTCTTCTTTGGTTGGGGCCCGGGGGAGATACTATCATACATGTAAGCGATATGGGTATGTGCCGCTGGCATGAAAATCGCAATAATACAATGATATTGCGTGTGTGAAGAGTATGGTTTTCAAGCAGTTTAGCCAGGGATAGGGTATAGAAATCAGAGTTTTGGTCTAAAACAGGGTATCATTTGCCGGCAAACTGATCAGTGGTATGAAGAATATAGTCTAGAATTAATAGGAATATCGAAACTCGGAAGCTAGAGAGAGAGGCTTCCCTAAACGGAAATAAAATCATCGCGGCAACATTGTTGACAGATGGTTTTCCATTAAAACACTTATAGTGATGCAGTTCTAAAAAGTGTGGGATAAGGTAGGGATTTTCGGTGTCTTGTCTAGTATAGGGTGGCAAAATCAGCTGAACATGGTCTAGTAAGGAGTAAAGGTATTAGAGTCCCAGCAGCACACCCACCACCCAAAAATATATAGAGTACCACCCCCGGAGATTGTTGACCGAGTAACGCACCTTTTCAACCGCGCGTTCAATTTCTTTAGGAATGCGTTTAACTCTCAGGGGATTAATAGAACTTATATTTGCTAAGCAGTCATGATTCTTAGTTAATCTATACCAAGAAAACATAACGCCATTTCGTTAAATTTTAATGTATTTTTTGGTACCTTGACTAGCAAAAAATCAATTAAAAACACATGTTGATGAACGTTTTCAAAACATATTCATTGTACAGTCTGCCGGTACATGCATAGTCAAATCTAAAGTAAGCGATCATCTCTATTAAGTCGACGCGGTGACCTTTTATTGTCCTAACGAGTTATTGGCCGTTTTTATACTAGAGACGCATTATCCGTCCAGACGAATAATGCGTCTGTTATGTTATGCGTCTAGTGTAAAGACGGGACGAACAACTAGAGACGTACTATCCGTCTGGACGAACTTGGGCAAACATTTGTAGTTCGTCTGGTTATGCGTCTCTAGTATAAAGACGGGCACAAGACGCACTATCCGTCTAGACGAACTATCTTTCCAAATGCGTCTTGAACGACGCACTAAGAAAGATAGTTCGTCTAGACGGATAATGCGTCTTGTGCCCGTCTTTATACTAGAGACGAATAACTAGACGAACTACAAATGTTTGCCCAAGTTCGTCCAGACGGATAATACGTCTCTAGTATAAAAACGGCCATTTTTTCTTTTCTTCACCTGTATTTTTCGGCTGTCTAATGTTGTGAACAGAAACAATACGCAAATACAACTGCATGGTAATCAAACCCATGAAGCATAAAACGCTTCGTTATTCTTGTCTGGGCCTTCTAGTCAGCCTGTACGCCAATTTCTTGTTTTATGGCCGGGTCAAACGCCGTACTTCACATGAGCCGAACCTAATTACAGTTTAGGTCGAGTTTAATAAATTAAGGTCGCATGGTGAGTCGAACGACGAACTTAATTCAGCCGAACTCAACCTCAGTCGTTCTTCATGTGAAGTACGGCGCACTGAAGCTGTCCCCGTATAAATCACCATGTAATTGTCTGCGAAACGTTCCCCCAACGATTACAGATTACAGATCGGTTTCCAATTGAGTGTCGAATGTTATTTCGCAATTGAGCATTTCGGAGTAAAATCCGCCATTTTATAAATGGGGCAAATAGGAATGGGAAAAAAACAAGCAAAGGAAAAAAACAGGAATTCGATGGCAAATAATTTACTTAAAATTTAATATCTGAAAAATTGATGAATAATTGTACTGTTATGATACTTAGTCGGTAAAATACTGTTTTCTTCTAAGATTTGAGAGATGTACAAGGCTTACAAAGCGTGCAATAAGCGTTTTATTTTTTTCATACAATTATCTGTAAAGCCTGGTAAAGTCCGCTGGAAATTATTTTAAATAGACAAATCTCTGGAAAAGTCAAAGCGCGGCGATTACCCAATTAATAGGTGGTTTGCAATCAATCTCTAGAGACATAGATAACAATAGTGAAACGAACAAATGCTGGTGGACGAACAAAAGGAGCTAATGAGAGAACTATTGTTTATGTCCACCAGCATGGCGGCGATGACGTAACATGAAAACCACCTATTTTTAACACAAAAATCCTTAGGTCTACAATTCATTAATTTTTCATTAGTAGTAGCATGCGAGAGGTTCCAGGTTCAATTTTTTTGTACTTATTTCTCCGCGTTTCGCGCGTGTTTTTTCACCGGTTTTTATGCGTTTTCCTTTTGCGGTTTTTTCTACTGTTTCGCACTTTTTGTGCTGCGCTTTTTGCGACCCGTTTTTTCGTTTCCTTTTTCCTTGTCATCATGCGTCTGCCGCTGACCATCAACATCCAGTGTGGGCGTAAGCTCATGGGGCAGAACAAAGAAGACATCATGAAAGAGGTTATTAATGTATTTAGCGGTCTTTCTATTGATTGCGTCCAGATAGCGTATGAGGTAATCAGGGTGACATTCCGCAACGACGAGGATTTCAGGCAGGCTTTGGGTCTAACTGGGGTGCGTCTTTTACGGTGAATACGGGCACGCGGCTAGTGTCAATGGTTTACAAGGCACTTTGCCGCGTCATATCACGATCGACGGTTACTTATGTAGGATTTGGTATAAGGGTCAGCCCATGATTTGTAATTTGTGTAAAGTCCAGGGGCATAAGTCCGCGAATTGCCCAAACAAGGACAAGTGTCGGCGGTGTGGGGTGTCTGGGCACTTCGCCCGTAGCTGCCCTAACCCCTGGAGCAATGTCGCGGATGTAACTGTGCATGTGATTGACGAGGCTGAGTTTCCGGCTTTACCGGGCCCTGGAGCGGTGGCGGCGGGTTCGCGCAGATCGCGCTGTTCCTGTTGACGCTGCGGAAAACGCGCCTGTGATCTCGCCTGCGAGTGGAGCGGAGTATCCTGCCACGGCTGAGGAGGTCTCTGTGGCAGGGCAGGAGGATATGGTAGGGCAGTTCGAGGATGATTTGGAGGACACTGCGGGGGTGACCCCTTCTGGGGAGGGGGGCTGGACCGAGAGGGGGATTTGGTGGGCAACGGCGTCCTCGCCGCCACCGAGGGCGCTCACATTGCTTTGGAGGGTGACGCTAGTAGCGACCCTAGTGACGATGCTACGGTGTGTGAATATGAAAGTAATTCTAATGTAGTTAATGAAGGGAATGAGGGGGGATGCAATGTTGAATATAGTAATGAAAGAATTGAAAATAATATTGTAGTAAACAATGAAATTACCCTAAATAATGAAAGTCAAAATAATATAGGACAAGAAAGTATCGTAAATAATGAAGGTGAAAATAATGTTGAACAAGAATGTATTGTAATTAATGAAGATGAAAATAATGTAGAACAAGAAAGTAATGTAGATGAAAGTATAAGTGTAATTGGCAATGCAGTTGGTCAGGAGGTGGAGCCTGTCGTGATGGAGACTTCGGGGGGATCTGGGCCCGCCCAGCCCTCTTGTGTTATCCAAGAAGGTGGAGTGGTGTACGAGGGGCGTAGCTCTCCGGCAAGTTTAGGAAATTTGGTTCGCGAGTGTTTTGGCATGCTGCCCAGCCCACTGTGCCTCCTAGGCCAATGCGGGCTTGCCGAGCGTCTGAGGCCCCTGCGGGCTCTTCCTAGTTGTTTTCTTCCCTTTTTGGCAATTTTAAGCTTATTACAGTTAACACCAATGGCATCAGGGATGCCGTTAAGAGGTCACTATTTTTGCAATGGCTGGCTCATTGTAATGCGGATTTGGTTTGCCTGCAGGAGGCACACGTTTTGACGAGCGCGGGGGGCTCCGTTTGGTTCTCCTCATTGGGTTTCAGGCGGTTTCCTCACCAGGAACGGCCCACTCCTGTGGGACAATTCTCTTGTACCGTTCGGGTTTTGATTTGTTAAAAACTTGGGCCGATTCCGACGGCCGGTTTGTCATGGTCGAATTGAAGTGTCACGAGGTTGTCTTCCGTGTTTGCAGCGTGTACGCCCCTAATAGGAACCTTGAGCGTGAGGATTTCTTTTCGTATGTTGGTGACATGATGAACCCTTCTGTTCCAACCTTTTTGGGTAGCGATCTCAATGCTGTCTTTAGTCGGAAGTTGGACCGCAGGGGTTCCGATCTTTTAGACTACTCGCGTGAGAGTTGTGTCGCTCTGCGGTCCCTTTTTCGTGACTGTTGCATGTCGGATGTCTGGCGACACCTGAACCCCGGGGTGAAGGGCTTTACTTGGTCAAAGTGGGACGGTTCCATTTTTCCCGGATATATCGATTTCATTGGTTGTCCTCTGTCTTGGTTGCCGCATGTTGTATCCTCCTCTTTCTTGCCGTGTCCGTATTCTGACCATTCTGCTGTTCTGCTTTCTTGTTCTGTCCCGGCGTTGATTGTCCGGGGCCCGGGTCGTTGGAAGCTCAATTGTTCTATTCTTCGGGACCTCAATTATGGACCCCAATTATGGAGTGGCGGGCCAAGAAGAACTCTTTCGATACCGTCCGGGAGTGGTGGGACAGGGGTAAAGACAAAATTAAGGGTCTGTCTATCAGGCATTGCTGTGAGGTGTCCAGAGAGAAAAAAGATCGTAGGTCCCTTCTGTCTAGGCTTGCTTGCCATGTCAAAGGCCTTATTGACAATGGTTCCGTGCACCTTTGTGATGTGTATGAGTCGGTCCTCTCCCAGCTGTCAGCCCTGGACCAAGGGGACGCTGAAGGGGTTAGGGTTCGCTCGAGGATCCAGTGGGCAGAGGAAGGGGAAACTTCATCTAGTTTCTTTCTCAGGCTAGAGCGTAAACGTGGTGCGGAGGCTTGGATTACGGCAATGAGGCGCCCTGACGGCACTATTGTATCGATGTTTTGGATTCTTGGCGGGACTTCTATCTCGACCTGTTCACTGCTTGTCATACTGACCAATCAGTTCAGGCCCGTCTTCTTAATGCCCTTTCTGCTCGTGTCTCTCTTGATCAAGGCCGTTTGTGTGAGGGCCCGTTATCTGTACAGGACGTTTTCCTGGCTTTGCAGGGCATGGCGCGGGGTAAAGCGCCTGGGTCTGACGGAATGCCCCCGGAATTCTACTTGGCTTTTTGAGACTTGATTGGGGAGGATTTAGTTGAGGTCCTTAACGCGTCTTTTTCGGCGGGACTGCTCTCTTCGTCTCAGCGGGAGGATTTTATTTCTTTAATTTTCAAAAAGGATGATCGTTTGGAGCACAAGAATTGGCAGCCTATTAGCCTTCTGAACTGTGATTATAAACTTTGTGCTTGGTCCCTGGCAGGGCGCCTTTTGAAGGTTCTCCAGTATGTCGTGGCCCCGGAGCAGACGTGTGGGGTCACGGGGCGTTTCATTGGTGAAAATGTGGCTTTTCTTAGGGTGATTGTGCAATACACCAAGGAGAGTGCTGTGCCGGCAGCTATCCTGTCGTTAGACCAGGAGAAGGCCTTCGACAAGGTGGATTGGGATTTTCTTTTTAAAGTGTTGTCTCGTCTGGATTTTGGGCCATCTTCTATCAAATGGGTCAGGCTGTTGTACACTGATATTAGGAGCGCAGTTACCATCAATGGGTATGCGATGGACTTTTTCAAACCTTTTCGTGGAGTGAGACAAGGTTGTCCTTTGTCCCCTCTTCTTTATGTGCTGACCATGGAGGTTTTGGCGGCGAACATCGCTTTGTAATGTTCGAGAAGTTTCGTTCCCCAATTGAACATTTGTCATTTCTAAAAATAAACATGACGGGGTTACGAGATACTGAAGTTTATGAGCGTTTTATCACGCAACTGTCTATCGTTAGACGTATGGATGAAAAGAACAAATATGAGACGCAACTCTCTGTCTTAGATATTCAACATAAACAAGTCATGCTCCGTTCACTCACTGGTGGAGACTACACAACCGAACTTCACCGCTCACAACTGCCAGAGAAGCTCTTTGCAATCTTCGAAGCTCTCAGTTCTACAGCAAAACAGGAGTTTATCCAACAATACAGCGAGAGAAGGTTTGTTATCATTTCAAATAGAACAAACAAAAGGCTAAAATCGTGTCTAGAATGCGGCGGTTCTTATTCACTCGAGTGTGATTCTACAGAACTTGTTTGTAGAAAATGTGGCCGCGTTGAAATAGTAGACGGAGCGGTCTTTACTAGTGATCAACTGTACAAAAATATGAACATGAAAATAAAACCCCGCTCAACTTCAAAATATGCTTTTAACAAGAAGCTGTACACAGCTTGAACTCGTGGCGTTTTTAAATTATTGCAGCATTGTTTCCCGAGTGTTTTGAGTGCTTTTACGGAGAAACAGAAGCTTAAAATTATGTCTAATCAAAGGCTCCTAAGGGCCAACCCGTGTAGAAGAAATGCGAACGCGTAACGCAATATTGCCGTAAGCTTACGTTTCCACACTGACACGGTTCGATATTTAAAAAAAAAAATTAACGTAAGGATTTTTGACGAACGGGAAAAAAAAAACAGAACATCACTTTCATAATGTCCAGTCCGAAGAAAAAAAAAACAGGACAAAAAAAAAAAAAAAGGAAAAAAAGAAGTCTCGAGCGTGACTTGAACTCGGGCCGTCCGGGGCTAAGCCAAAACAGTTATCCACTGCGCTATCGAAGAACACTTAGTCGATAAGGTCTAAATTTTATTATTTTAAGGTAAATACGCATCAGAACGCGTGTCTCGGTTGAAAAATCCTTTTAAATAGATTTTAACGTTGCACTAAAAACTCCAAATGCGAAACATCTTTAAGCTTATTGTTGTTTATATTCGTATAAATCAAATTAATTATTGTTATCGCTGGATTCACGTTGTTCTTGTTACGAAACGTATTCTTAACAAAGCATTTAATACTTACGAAGTTTACAGCTGATGGAATTGAGGAGCGAGTGAGTGAGTGAGTGAGAGAATTTTATTTAGTCACCGTTTCCGATAACCCGTGCATTATGCTTGCGTGTATACACGGGTTTAAAAGTAAGACTACACTACATTCACTACATTCAGTAGCCGACACTTCAAAGCTCGATCGCTAAGCAAATTGCAAGTTATATAAAACACAAAGCTTGCCGGAACAAAAATCCCACAGGAATAAGCGGCGAACACAATATCAAACGGTCCTATCCATCCATGAACGCCTTTCATTGTCTTGAAAACGTGCAATTGTACGCTGTAGTTCTTTACTTTGCTTGTCACTGTCAACACACGGAGAAATTCTGCGGTATGTATTTCATGGCTGAAAGCCATATCGTCGTCGACATAAACTAAAATATGCATGCATAAATTTGCATGCGCTAATGTGACACGAAATAAAAACAAGAAAAGTCAAAGCCGGATTTACAACTCGTGTGCTTCGCCACGAGTAATTATTGTCTAGACAATATACTCGGTAATGTCTCATTGACAAAAATAAGCGACAGCGAAAAGGTTTTATCAGAATTACGGAGGAAAATGGCAGAAAATAAAATTCTTCCAGAATTGCTTTCAATAAATCTTTTAAAAATTTTATTGCGTAGAATCGGCCGTGGTAATTTATTCAAATATTCTACTAAGTTCTTGTGCGTCATTTCCGGGAAAGAAAACCCACAGATAACAATAGAACAAAAAGATCAAATACAGTTTATTTACACTCGAATAAGTAATTACCTACCCAAAAACGTTTATTTTCCCCTTATTATTTACAAAATCTTAGATCTAATTTTACCAGAAGGGTCACAACGCGAGATTTTATCTTACATACAACTCCAAAGCCCCGCTACGCATCTAAAGAACGAACTACATTGGCGGATGGCTATTAATGACATTAATGCCGCGGGCATTAATACTGAGCCGTGAGTAAATAATCTAATTTACTCTCTAAAAAGTCTATCATAAATTCGCTATCATCACCAGTGTTTGGTTATGTTTCGTCTGGGCAATCCTCGATTTCCTCCTCGAACGCGATTTGTGTTATTTTTTCCCAGATACTAGATAAATTTTGATGAAAACGCTTTACTAATCCTTGAATGTTTTCTAAGAAATTTGGTTCTTTTGTTACCCAAATTTCAGTCATATCAAGCACTTTCCACGCAAAGACTGCTACTGGTTTTGGCCTTTCAGATGATTTAAATGCTTGTTGCATAGACTGAAACCAATCGCTCTCTCTCCTCACGTTCATCTTGTTTTGCAAACCCTATTCTCACTTTGCCATAACAACACCAGATGTTTTTCTCTGCAATGGAATTCATAACCTTCTCAAACAAGGCTTTTGATGTTTCAAGGCGACAAGGTCAATGAGCCTGTTTTGATTTTTAGATATCTTCTGTTTGCTAAATAAATAGCAAACTCCCCACGCAAGAGTTGTTTTATTTTTTGTCTTGTAAGTATTCCCTCCGTTTGAAAACTGATTATGGCTTAAACTACGTAGGTTCTAGCTGTTTTAAAGAACACATTCTAAAGTAAGCGTCCACAAATAGACCTTTATTTACTCTTTCTCCACTAAAAGCAAGGCCTGTTTGTATTTGATCTCTATAATAATGAGAGATTTTGTTTATAGCTATTTTCCTCTTGAATGGACATTTAAATTCTAACAAAACTATAGTGCCACCTTTGTTAAAATATCCGTCTGGGCTACAAGTGACCTTTCGATAAAGCGGATGATCGCTTACTAGATTAAGAGAGATACTGTGTCCAAAAACGGGAACAGAATGTTTCTGTTCAAAATACTTGCGTATTAATGGTTCGAATAGATTACCCCAAATACAAGTCGTAATATTAAGCATATCTGTGGGTTGTATTTTCTTTAAGAGCAAGCTTTTTCGTGATTCAAACGGTGAAGATCCTGTCAAGGCAGAGATCTCTGATGCGCCGATAGTATTTTGTCTGGCTCGCACCCAGTCGGCGCTCTTTTGTATCAAACCTATCTTCCTCGACTTAAGAAAGTTCACGAACACTTGTGCAGTTGCCATCACTTGTATATACAAAGGATATGCATTTCTTCAATTAGTCATCATAGTTACGTGCTGGCGAAAATAAGCTCAACTAGTTGTTGAGGAGTCATTTGTTCCATGACTTTTATGTCCTTTGTTGTGATGCTATCAGGCTTAAGGCGTCCGCATGTTTCATCAATTCTTATTGATGTTTGCTGGTCAGTAAGAAGTAATGGTGAGAACATTCTATATTTTCTGGGTACTTTCTTATTACTTTGAATAGTAATGCCTTTTCTTTTCATGCCCCATGTTGGTATATAAAGGGGTGCGCATTTATTAAATTGGCGATGCCCCACACCAGGGTGCTCCATAAGGCTTCGTGGCGGTGGGTTTGGCCGCCTGGACGCGTTTCTCTTTTTGGTTGTTACCGCCCTGACGAGATGTTACGGATGTTCGTTGGAGTACCCGCCACAATAGTAGATGGAAGAGGCACGTTTAGGATCGGTATTTTTAGAGGCTAGAGAACCCCCACAGAAGGATGTAGAGGTGGTATGTTTGAGAGGCCCCAGGGCCGACTGAAAGGAGGTCCTGGGGCTTTTAAAACATACCACCTCTACATCCTTCTGTGGGGGTTCTCTAGCCCCTAAAAATACTGGTCCTAAACGTGCCTCTTCCATCTACTCTCGTCAACGCGAGAACTAAGAGTGTAAATAAAACTGACAACTCATCTGACGGGAAGGAAATAGTCATTGATATTTAAAATAATACAGGTAAGAGTCATGTAGCTGACTTTAATGCGCGGATGGCACTGTTGTTGACAGTCAAACAACCATACTAACAGCTAATTTATCTCAATAAAATTCAACTTCCCTTGCGACAAAACTGCATTAATCGCAGTGTAAATTGATCGGATATATTATACCTGGAGTTTGGTTCCGAATGATCACTTAAACTTGGAAGATCAATTGGTTCATTTGCCAGACTGCCAGCCGTTTTGGGATGTGAAAAGCGATGCATTTGCCATAACTGTCGCGTTATACGGTAAGCAATAAATTAAGTTTTACCATTGATACAGTTGAGTAGCTTTGTTCAGTGATAAATGCAATGGTGCAATAATTGTTAGTTAGTGGTGGACTCTATCTTTGATTGTTGACAGTACAAAATCTAGTATTCTAACGATAACGGTTTAATTTCCTTCCGTTGAATCTTCGTCCCAATGCAACGTTGGTGATTGACAGTAAAAAGATCTTTGTCGGATGACGGTTAACTTTCGCCCATTTAGTTCATCTAGCCTGCAACTAGTCGTCCTGTTTTACTGAGATCTGACAGCGCCCAAGCTGCTTTATGATTATACAAATAAATGGTACAAAGCATAAAGGGGTTGCGAAGACGGAGGAAAACGGACGGCTGAGGAATATTTATATTTCTTGGAATTCCAGTTTCTATTTAAACGAAAAATACGAATTGTTATGTTTCCTCTTTCCCGCGCCGACTGCGCTCGCGAACTTTTCGCGCCAAAGAAAATAGGAAGCGAAAGATTCTACTCGCAGTTTACAATTCAACCTTCCGTTGTTGTTCAGAAATAATATTACTGCGTTTGTCGTTCAGTTTTTTTTGTAACCGTCGGATCTTGGCTTACTTTTCCGCGCACCCTCATATCGTTAGTTTTTTTCACCCATGCCGCCTCGCGATTCGTAAAAGAAACATTTTCCATACGCTGTAGCTGTAACTGAAGCTATCATGCTTCACTGCAGTTAGCGAAGAGGGAAAAGTGAAGTTAACGGTCACAAGCAATTATATATAACGTCTGATCGAGTGTAAGAACCATACAGCAAAGTTTCGTTCAAATAATTCAGCTCTTATGAGTGGGGAGAATGAGCATAACTCTTATCACTTCCAGATTTCGTAAAATACTGTAAAAACAAAACAGTCTCCGGCCGAAGTGCTTTTATTAAATTGTAAATCACCGGCTGTAGGATGTCCTCCAAAGAATAAAAAGTTGGAATAACAACACAAGGAGAAAGACTTGAACAATACAAACAAATTGCAGTTCGGGGAATGAAAGGATTAAGTTGTACACACTGAAATATCTGCAGACATGTCACTGTTGTTTGGATCAAAAAGAGGGATTTATTCGGAAGAGTACAACGAAAGGACTATTTCAAATGGTGATATACACTGACTAACGTGGTACCGAATTTGAATAAGATATTTCATTACTTCTTTTCACGACAGATTGTGGTAGATGTTGTATTAAGTCCAAAATGGTGGACAATATTGAATGCAGTCCGCGAAGTCCGAATATATTCTAATGAATTGTTTTTCTTAACAAAACAAATAATTTTTTAAAGTGTATGCTGGATCTTTTTGGATCGTATTAAGAAACATACCTCACAACTGATAATATCAATCTGATCGCCGATTTGTAGCCAAGTTCTTACTTTTTCTCATTTTTCTTCGGCACCTTCGACTTTCCCTCCCGGAGCGTTCCGTATTGGTGTTGCATTAAAAATAATTATGCTTCGCCGAAAAGTCTGTTTTGGAGTTTTGTTTGAGTGCAAACCCTACAATACGTATTCAGGCCTCTTTTAAAATAAAATATGCTTCTCCAAAAAAGTCAGTTTTGGAGTTTTGTAAGAGTGGAAATCCTATACTACGTATTGAGGCCTCTTTTTAAAATAAAAAAACCTGTCAGTAAAGTAAATATACGGCCATTTACTCTTATTTGCCGTCTGGTCACAGGAAGTTTTACTGACGCTTGTATCACGCTGTGCAATTGACTTCCCGTGTCAGTAAGTAGTGTTAAAGGAATTGTGTACGACTTATCATGACAAAAAACATACCTTTTGTGGAAAATGCAAATTAAAGCCTTTTCATTAACACCAATTTTTGTAATTCAGCTGGCTTATAATTGGTTGTTCGAAAGATCCGTGTGCTTATGATTTGTTAATCAAGTTTTGAAACATGTATTAAAAATAATTTGAAAAGGCCCCCACGGACGGGAGAAATTGTTATCAATAACTATTTTTTAACAATTAAGTGTCGATTATAAAAAAGTTATCGACAAAACAAATTAAGCCTGTTAGCGAAACAAGTCATATCATCGACAATAAACTGTCTTGTGTCCCTTTAGTGATAATTTATAATTTCAAAAAGAAAACTACTTTTGTTATTAAAATAGAAGGCGGAAATTTCGTGATCAACTGGGAAGCTTATTTTGAATCCGATCTGACGTGAAACAATCATCGAAAACTGTTATTCACCACTCTAAGGTTTGTCTGTCGGCAACAGTAAATTGCCGACATCTAAAGAGATGCCGATAAAAGGTAGTTCGTGGACTCGCCAACATACTCTATGCAAAAAAGCTGCACACTTTTATTTATTGACTTCGCAAATAGCTATCGAAACAATTTCTCTCGTCAATGTATGACCGAAGAGTGTAAATAAAACTGACAACTCATCTGACGGGAAGGAAATAGTCATTAATATTTATAATAATACATGTAAGAGTCATGTAGCTGGCTTTAATGCGCGGTCGGCACTGTTGTTGACAGTCAAACAACCATACTAACAGCTGATCTATCTCAATAAAATTCAACTTCCCTTGCGACAATACTGCATTAATCGCAATCAGGTAAATTGATCGGATATATTATACCAGGAATGGGGTTAGTTTCTAGAGAAACTGTGGTGCTGCGTCGGTGGGGGGATGAAACACGAGAATTTAGTTTTATCGACTGAGTCGATAAGGTAAATTGACCACCGTAAAAAGATTCAAATAGCTGACGTTTCGAGCGCTAGCCCTTCGTCGGAGCGAATCAAGGAATTGTGGGTAGTGTGTGGTTTTATATAGTAAGCGGTGGAGCTACGCTATTGGTGGAAATTTGGTGACGTGAAAAACAAATGTAGATTAGTTGAATGAAAAGCGTTCGTTGATTCCGTGGGGTTTGAGAGTGCCGATTTGAAAGATGATTTTTTGTTCTAGGTTTTTACGGCTTTTTGTGTTACCCTGGTGTAGGGAAAGGCCGCAGATTGTCATGTGTTGTTTAGAATGGTTAGTAAGATTAAAATGGCGCGCGACTGGTTTGGATGCGTCTTTGTCATTTTTTTCAACGTCTCGGAGATGTTCACGAAAACGGTCGCCCAGTCTCCTCCCTGTTTCGCCAATGTATATCTTTTTGCAAAAAGTACATGTAATGCAGTAGATAACATTTACGGAGGTGCATGTAAAACGATCAGTGATTTTAATAGATCGTTTGGGTCCTGTTATTTTGTCCGCGTTGTGAATGAAAGGACAAGTGTTACATCGTGTGCGTGTGCATTTGAAATTTCAGTGCGCTCGTAACTAGAAAGTTGCCTATGTTTTTGTCACGTTTGAATGAAATTGCGTTGTGAAAAAATTCTGCCAGTTTCGGGGTCGTTTTGGAGTAATTTGAAATTTTTTAAAATGATGCTTTTGACTGTGTTGTTGTGTGGGTGGAAAGTGAGGGTGAATGGAATTCTCTCGTTCTCTTCCTTCTGTGGCGTTTGTAGTGCTGACTGTCTGTCGATCTGTTGTGCACGTTGTTGGCCCGTATTAACAACAGAGTCAGGGTACCCACGTTTCTTGAAAAACTGGCACATTTCTTCTGATTTGTTGGAAAAATCAGAGTCATCACTACATAGACGTCGAAGTCTGAGAAATTGAGAATACGGAATGGCGTTTTTAACGTGCGATGGATGGATGTGCTGCGATGGATGCTGCTCCGCTTAGCCGAATTAGTTTTGACACTTAACTGTTTTTCATTTTCCCAAAACTACTACAAACAAGTAAATGGAGTCGCCATGGGCACCAAAATGGGACCAAGCTACGCTAACCTTTTTGTAGGCCACATCGAAGACAAATTTTTTAATCAGTACCACGGAACCAAACCCGAACTCTACGGCCGCTACATCGATGATTGCATTGGCGCTACCTCTTCCAGTAAAGAGGAACTTAATCAATTCATAACTTCTGTCAATACTTTTCATCCAGCTCTAAAATATACCTGGGAAATTTCCGAAACCTCAGTCGCTTTTCTTGACATTAATATTTCAATCAACGGTAACAGTTTATCCACAAGTGTGCACTACAAACCTACAGATTCCCACAGTTATCTGTTACATTCATCCTCACATCCATCGCACGTTAAAAACGCCATTCCGTATTCTCAATTTCTCAGACTTCGACGTCTATGTAGTGATGACTCTGATTTTTCCAACAAATCAGAAGAAATGTGCCAGTTTTTCAAGAAACGTGGGTACCCTGACTCTGTTGTTAATACGGGCCAACAACGTGCACAACAGATCGACAGACAGTCAGCACTACAAACGCCACAGAAGGAAGAGAACGAGAGAATTCCATTCACCCTCACTTTCCACCCACACAACAACACAGTCAAAAGCATCATTTTAAAAAATTTCAAATTACTCCAAAACGACCCCGAAACTGGCAGAATTTTTTCACAACCCCCACTAATTTCATTCAAACGTGACAAAAACATAGGCAACTTTCTAGTTACGAGCGCACTGAAATCTGACGATGTACCGGGAACTTTCAAATGCACACGCACACGATGTAACACTTGTCCTTTCATTTACAACGCGGACAAAATAACAGGACCCAAACGATCTATTAAAATCACTGATCGTTTTACATGCACCTCCGTAAATGTTATCTACTGCATTACATGTACTTTTTGCAAAAAGATATACATTGGCGAAACAGGGAGGAGACTGGGCGACCGTTTTCGTGAACATCTCCGAGACGTTGAAAAAAATGACAAAGATGCATCCAAACCAGTCGCGCGCCATTTTAATCTTACTAACCATTCTAAACAACACATGACAATCTGCGGCCATTCCCTACACCAGGGTAACACAAAAAGCCGTAAAAACCTAGAACAAAAAATCATCTTTCAAATCGGCACTCTCAAACCCCACGGAATCAACGAACGCTTTTCATTCAACTAATCTACATTTGTTTTTCACGTCACCAAATTTCCACCAATAGCGTAGCTCCACCGCTTACTATATAAAACCACACACTACCCACAATTCCTTGATTCGCTCCGACGAAGGGCTAGCGCTCGAAACGTCAACTATTTGAATCTTTTTACGGTGGTCAATTTACCTTATCGACTCAGTCGATAAAACTAAATTCTCGTATTATACCAGGAGTTTGTTTTTGAATAATCACTTAAAGGGCACATGACACGAAATTTTTTTCTTCGGTTTCTTGTAGTTTAATATATATAAAAAACGATTTCACGCTTTTACAGTGCTTGAATTTTCTAAAAAGCCTTTTTTTCGCCTTCAAAATACGCGCTTTTCAGCCTAAAAAGTGTCCCGGAGACTGGGATCTAGTTTAGCCCACGCGACGCAATTATGACGTCAGTACGTGTACATCGGCCATGTGAGTTCTATAACAAATGTTGACCTCAAATCCTCAATGTTGAGCGATTTGAAGGATTCGTCGACGTAGGAATTGACTGAAGGCTACATGGAAGAAGAAGAGAAACCGGGAGAAGAAGTGTAGGTTGTTATTGGCGAGATCGAACGAATAATACGAAGAAGAACCGGTCGCTTACTCTGGGTGTTCATGTAAACAGTGCTGGAAAACCTTTGCAGGCACCCTCGAGGTTTTTGTTTTCAAAAGAATACCACTACTACTCGCTTTCGATGGCTCAGTCGAAACAATATGCTAAATTCCGTACTGAGAAACACAACAGTCTTGTTTTCGTGGCTCAGGGATAAAAATGGAAAGCCACACCGGCAATGAGAAACAAGTGAATATGGGTGAGTAACACCAACAACAAAAATGAATACAGATCTCTAAAACACTGTTACATTTCAACCATTAGCTAGAAATACATTTGTATTTTATGAAATAAATTAACCCATTACTCTGTACTAAAATATAAGCTTTGTCTCAAATTTGCATTTCATATGGTTTTCCTTTTCTTAATTTTGTTGTTTTCGGTACTTGGGGATAGTTTTAAAAAAAATGTGCTATAAAGCTGGATCTCTCTCTCTCTCTCTCTCTCTCTCTCTCTCTCTCTCTCTTATATCACTATTTTCCCTAAGTAAATTCCCTGTTGTTGTTGAAAAAAATAATTATTATTTTAGCCTTGTTCCACATAATATTCCCTGCATAAGGCCTGGGGCTTATATGCCACCAACAATAATTTGAACATGTAGACACAAAGGTGGCAAATGATAGTTATATATATACCAATTATTATTTATTGTGCTAACCTTATCCAGCTTATTAAATGTTGAAACAAAGAGTTGTTTTGATTGAGGAAAGTTGTATGATTGAAACTCTGACTTATTTGTGCTATTAGCCTTATTTTCATCTTGTCTGTTGGAAATGAAGATTTCTCAGAGCAGCTTGTAACATGGTTGTTTTCGAATACTTGGGCTGGGACAAAACTAGACCCATACCATCTTGTATACAGTGTAGATGTATATGCCACTGACCATTAAAATAATTCAATTTTAAGATTGAAAGCCACTCATCGCATGGCCTGGGTATTCCACTGCACAAGCAAGAGAACAGCATGGCCTTTACACCAGGCTGAAGTGAAAGTTTTGCTTGATATGTACATGTAAATGACAATAAATAAATAAAAATCATCTTTTTATCACCCAGATACTTCTTATTTCATCAGAATAAAAAAAAACACTCGACTTTTGGGGGACAGGGAAGTAAACCATTATGATATGAGGACATTTCACAAAACAGATGAGAAATACAGATTAGTGTTTTCTTCTATGGGACACTGCTCGAAGACAAGCATGATATCTAAGGTTTATTTCCTGGGGATAGGGGTTTGGTACTACCAAGGGCGTTTGGTAAAAATGACCCGTCAGGAGTTATTCTGATACCTTTTAGGGTTTTAAGCCAGAAAATATGCTGACAGGAAATATGCTTAGGGGTAAAACATGATGTGAGCCAAACTCACAAAACAGGTCTCTAGTACCTTTTAGGAGTTCCCTTCAAAATTTCTAATGATCACTACTGTCCATTTTATGTGGGAGCCCCCCACCCTATAGGGTATATGTCTGGCCAATTCTTAGTTAGAATCCATGGGTACTCCTGACCATCATGCATTACAAGATATATAGGTTATGGTAAGTGTGGCCCCAGCGGTTATGGAGTTTGAGCATCATCTTTAGCTTTGCAATGTGGTGTCATGAGTATTGTGAGAATGCGTGGAGTAATTGGCATGAAAAATGGAAACCTTTTAGGGTTAATGGTCCCCAAGTAAGTATAAGACAAACTCATATAGCTATTTGTCCATTTAAAGCACCCTGTAATCTTTTCTAAATATCGCTTTGTGCTACTGGTGTACTTGCAACACTGTGACTGCTGTTGTGGACACAAAACCATTAACCAAAATACTCTGAAAACCATTTTGAAGGATAATATAAAGATGCACACTCAAGATTTATACTTGTTAGTACTTTTAACACTAGAAAGATTAGGACCTACAGTGTACTCCTTTGCAGCTGTAGACAACTAAATTGGACACAACTATTATAAAAAATATACAGATTTAGGCAAGGTACAATAATTTTAATAGGAAAGAGAATTGTTTGAAATCCCTATACTAATGGAAGTATCTTCTGAACCAGAATATTTTCTGCAGACAAATGAAGGAAATAATTCTGAAAAGCACCTTGTTTAGTCTAATTAAATATGGCAGTGTATACTGTTTTGTCATACTATATTTAAGAAGGTTTTCGATTTATATAATGAGTATAAACAAGATGCATGCTCTTTGGGTTTTTTATTATTTTTTAGTCTGAACCAGACCCAACATGATTAAACCAGATCTAGAAAGAATCCTCATAATTCAACACCGCACCTTCGTTAAAATTATCTCATTTCCAAGCGGGCTTCTTCGTTTGTGGATCCTACGTGAGATAGTGATCAAAGTGTGCATGCCAAGTCGCCGCGAGTCGAGCTATAAAGAAGCAGTATGGCATGTGGTTGCTCTCGGATTCGAAGAAGTCTGTACGGTTTTGTTGGAGAAATCGAACTCAGTTTACTATACCTGTCGGATAGGAAAAAAAGTAATGCACTGTTTGGTCCGAAGTTATGAATTGCTAGAGCAAATTGTTTTTTTAGGCGCTCAAGCCAAGCATTTTTTTCCAGTCGTTCGGTCTTTCCTCTCTTTCCGCCATGTTTGTTTTTAATGTGGTGTACACGTTTTTACGTCACAGGGCATGTCACGTGACCTTTTGGCCGCGCGATGGCGGGGACACTTTTTAGGCTAAAAGCGCGTATTTTGAAGGCGAAAAAAAAAGGCTTTTTCGAAATTTCGAACACTTTAAAAGCTTGTAGTCGTTTTTTATACATATTAAACTGCAAGAAACCGAAGAAAAAAATTTCGTGTCATATGCTCTTTAAACTTTTAAGATCGATTGGTTCATTTGCCAGACAGCCAGCAGTTTTGGGATGTGGAAAGCGATGCATAGGGAGAAGCATTTGCCATAACTGTCGCGTTATACGGTAAGCAATAAGTTTTGTTTTACCATTGATACCGTTGAGTAGCTTTGTGCAGTGATAAATGCAATGGTTACATAAATGTTAGTTAGTGGTGGACTCTTTCTTTGATAGTTGACAGTACAAAATCTAGCATTTTAACGATAACGGTTTAATTTCCTTCCGTTGAATCTTCGTCCCAATGCAACGTTGGAGATTGACAGTAAAAAGATCTCTGTCGGATGACGGTTAACTTTCACCCATTGAGTTTATCTAGCCTGCAAGTAGTCGCACTGTTCTACCCAGATCTGGGAGCGCCCAAGCTGTTTTATAATTACACAAATAAACGGTTCAGAGCATAAAGGGGTTGCGGAGACGGAGGGAAACGGACGACTGAGGAATATTTATTGTTCTTCGAATTCCTGTTTCTATTTAAATACTAATTGTTATGTTTCCTCTTTCCCGCGCCGCCTGCGCTTCTTGCTGCGATTCGATTGTCTTCTCGCGAACTTTTCGCGCCAAAGAAAATAGGAAGCGAAAGAGACTACTCGCAGATTACAATTCACCTTCCGTTGTTATTCGAAAATAATATTACTATGTCATAAAGTTTGCCATTCAGTTTATAAGTAACCGTCCGATCTTGGCTTACTTTTCCGCGTAGCCTCAGATCGTTAGTTTTTATCACCCATGCCGCCTCGCGATTCGTAAAAGAAACATTTTCCATACATTGTATACAAACCGAAGCTATCATGTTTCACTGCAAGTAGTGAAGAGGGTATAAGTGAAGTTAACAGTCACAAGCAATTATATATAACGTCTGATCGAGTGTAAGAACCATACAGCAAAGTTTCGTACAAGTAATTTAGCTCTTATGAGCGTGGAGAATGAGCATAACCCTTATCACTTCCAGATTTCGTAAAATACTGTAAAAACAAAGCAGTCTCCGGCGGAAGTGCTTTCATTAAATTGTAAATCACCGGCTGTAGGATGTCCTCCAAAGAATCCAAAGTTGGAATAACAACACAAGGAGAAGAACTTGAACAATACAAACAAATTGCAGTTCGGGGAATGAAATTATTAAGGTTACCGTGTACCTTCAGATCGAAAATTTATTGAAATTTTTTTTGGCGTCAAAATAAAGTTTACAGAATGAAGTTTAATCCAAAAAAAAAAATTATCGAAAAATAGTGAAAATTGACGGAGAAATGACGGTATAACTTTTGTGGGCGGAGTTTGTTTATGAAGCGATATGTTTTTCTAAGCGCTGTTTTCTCAAAGTTAATTTTTCGCTTGTAGGGGACACTTTAAAGAGCTACAACTCAAAGGGAATTTGTTCGATTTTCCTTAAATTTGGACACAAGCTAGGCTAACATATAATCAACAAAAACTGTGGGCGAATTTCTTATTTCCGAAAACTTTTTCGTCAAGAGCCATTTCCGTGCGATCACTTCAATTTGTTTTCTCCCTTTTTCGAAAATATTCTGTAACTTTTCACTGCAATTAAATATGGGAAATCGCCGACACGTTTTTTTAGCGCTTCGTGTCTGGAAATCCGAGAACAAATCAAATTAGCAAAATACAATAATCGCTTTGAGTTATAACGTTTTAAAGCTGATTCGGACGTTCGAATTTAGACGTCGTAAAAAATTCGACAATTCATTTTATTACCAAATGGTTTCCATATTTAGATAGCCAGCTCTATAAGCTTTAATTTGATATCTGGGTTTAGGTATATTAAGTGTAATCTTAAGACGCTAGAGCTGTTATACTGGAGACACCCCCGAAGGTACACTGTAACCTTAAGTTGTACACACCGAAATATTTGCAGACATGTCACTATTGTTTGGATCAAAAAGGAGGATTTATACGGAAGGGTACAACGAAAGGACTATTTCAAATGGTGACATACACTAACTTGGTACCGAATTTGAATGAAATGTTTCATTACTGTTTTCACGAAAGATTGTAGTAGATGTTGTATTAGTTAAAAAATGTTGGACCATATCGAAGGCAGTCCGCGAAGTCCGAATATATTTTTATGAATTCTTTTTCTTAACAAAACAAATAATTTTCAAGTGTGTACTGGATCTTTTTTTGATAACATATTGAAGACAGTCCGTGAAGTCCGAATATATTCTTATAAATTGTTTTCCTTAACAAAACAAATAATTTTCAAGTGTGCTGCATCTTTTTGGACCGTATTAAGAAACATTCCTCACAACTGATAACATCAATCTGACCGCTGATTTGTAGCCAAGTTCTTGCTTTTTTTGAAGTTTTCTTCGGCGCCTTCGACTTTCCCGCCCAGAGCGCTCCGTATTGGTGTTGCATTATATATAATTATGCTTCGCCGAAAAGGCTGTTTTGGAGTTTTGTTTGAGTGCAAACCCTACAATACGTATTCAGGCCTCTTTTAAAATAAAATATGCCGCGTCAAAAAAGTCAGTTTTGGAGTTTTGTAAGAGTGGAAACCCTATACTACGTATTGAGGCCTCTTTTTAAAATAAAAAAACCTGTCAGTATAGTAAGTATACGGCCATTTACTCTTATTTGCCGTCTGGTCACAGGAAGTTTTACTGACGCTTGTATCACGCTGTGCAATTGACTTCCCGTGTCAGTAAGTAGTGTTAAAGGAATTGTGTACGACTTATCATGACAAAAAACATACCTTTTGTGAAAAATGCAAATTAAAGCCTTTTCATTAACACCAATTTTTGTAATTCAGCTGGCTTATAATTGGTTGTTCGAAAGATCCGTGTGCTTATGATTTGTTAATCAAGTTTTGAAACATGTATTAAAAATAATTTGAAAAGGCCCCCACGGACGGGAGAAATTGTTATCAATAACTATTTTTTAACAATTAAGTGTCGATTATAAAAAAGTTATCGACAAAACAAATTAAGCCTGTTAGCGAAACAAGTCATATCATCGACAATAAACTGTCTTGTGTCCCTTTAGTGATAATTTATAATTTCAAAAAGAAAACTACTTTTGTTATTAAAATAGAAGGCGGAAATTTCGTGATCAACTGGGAAGCTTATTTTGAATCCGATGATGGATCTGACGTGAAACAATCATCGTAAACTGTTATTCATCACTTTAAGGTTTGTCTGCCGGCAACAGAAAATTGCCGACATCTAAAGAGATGCCGATAAAAGGTAGTTTGTGTACTCGTCAATATACTCTATGCAAAAAAGCTGTACACTTTTATCTATCGACTTCGCAAATAGCTATCGAAACAATTTCTCTCGTCAATGCGAGACCTAAGAGTCAAAATAAAATTGCCAACTCATCTAACGGGAAGGAAATAGTCGTTAATATTAATAATAATACACGTAAGAGTCGTGTTGCTGGCTTTAATGCGCGGACGGCATTGTTGTTGACAGTCAAACAACCATACTAACCAGGGGAATAGCTAGGACTTTATCAGAGGTACGCACAATTACTGTTTTCAAACACTCCTCCTGCCTCCTTCCCCCACCCTCAAGTCCCAAATCTTTATTTTTTTTTTTCGACTTTTTCCGGTACGCACGTGCGTACGTGCGTACAGTTGGCTACGCCCCTGCTAACAGCTTATCTATCTCAAAAAAATTTAACTTCCCTCGCGACAAGACTGCATTAATCGCAGTGTAAATTGATCGCATATATTATACTTGGAGTTTGGTTCTGAATAATCACTTAAACTTAGAAGATCAATTGGTTCATTTGCCAGACAGTCATCAGTTTTGGGATGTGGAAAGCGATGCATTTGCCATAACTGTCGCGTTATACGGTAAGCAATAAGTTAAGTTTTACCATTGATACCGTTGAGTAGCTTTGTTCAGTAATAAATGCAATGGTTCAATAATTGTTAGTTAGTGGTGGACTGTATCTTCGGATAGTTGACAGTACAAAATCTAGCATTTTAACTACAACGGTTTAATTTCCTTCCGTTGAATCTTCGTCCCAATGCAACGTTGGTGATTGACAGTAAAAAGATCTTTGTCGGATGACGGTTAACTTTCGCCCATTCAGTTCATCTAGCCTGCAACTAGTCGTCCTGTTTTACTGAGATCTGACAGCGGCCAAGCTGTTTTATAATTACACAAATAAACGGTACAAAGCATAAAGGGGTTGCGGAGATGGAGGAAAACGGACGCCTGAGGAATATTTATATTTCTTGGAATTCCAGTTTCTATTTAAACGAAAAATACGAATTGTTATGTTTCCTCTTTCCCGCGCCACCTGCGCATCTTGCTGCGATTCGATCGTCTTCTCGCGAACTTTTCGCGCCAAAGAAAATAGGAAGCGAAAGAGACTACTCGCAGTTTGATTCACCTTCCGTTTTTGTTCGGGAATAATATTACTGCCTTTGTCATTCAGTTTATAAGTAACCGTCCGATCTTGGCTTACTTTTCCGCGTAGCCTCAGATCGTTAGTTTTTATCACCCATGCCGCCTCGCGATTCGTAAAAGAAACATTTTCCATACATTGTATACAAACCGAAGCTATCATGTTTCACTGCAAGTAGTGAAGAGGGTATAAGTGAAGTTAACAGTCACAAGCAATTATATATAACGTCTGATCGAGTGTAAGAACCATACAGCAAAGTTTCGTACAAGTAATTTAGCTCTTATGAGTGTGGAGAATGAGCATAACCCTTATCACTTCCAGATTTCGTAAAATACTGTAACGGCGGAAGTGCTTTCATTAAATTGTAAATCACCGGCTGTAGGATGTCCTCCAAAGAATCCAAAGTTGGAATAACAACACAAGGAGAAGAACTTGAACAATACAAACAAATTGCGGTTCGGGGAATGAAAGGTAAAGTTGTGCACACCTAAATATCTGCAGACATGTCACTATTGTTTGGATCAAAAAGGTGGATTTATTCGGAAGAGTACAACGAAAGGACTATTTCAAATGGTAATACACACTGACTAACGTGGTACCGAATTTGAATAAAATATTTCATTACCGTTTTTCACGACAGATTGTAGTAGATGTTGTATTAAGTAAAAAATGGTGGACCATATCGAAGGCAGTCCGCGAAGTCCGAATATATTTTTATGAATTCTTTTTCTTAACAAAACAAATAATTTTCAAGTGTGTACTGGATCTTTTTTGGATCGTATTAAGAAACATTCCTCACAACTGATAATGTTACACTCCAACAAAATGTTCTTTAATCTTTCTTCGAAAACAGACGCATACACAGAAAACATCGAGTGATCCGACTTTTTACAACTCGAACTACGCACATGGGATTCTTTTACATCCCATAATATCAACTCGGGACTAGGCCCAGTCTCTTGCGACTTGCTTGCTACACACTCCCCCTCCAGCTGAAATGTCGTCCCGACATTTGCATAGTACATATGAGCTATACTTAATTTCAATTACAAAGGCAACTGAAAGACAAATAAACACTGATTCTGGTGGCCCTAGTGGCCGCTGCTGAAATGAGTGTCATTTCCTAATTTAAACTAAGTAAACTTATTGACAGCACTGACTTGGTCATTGTTCGTTTGTGACAATCCTGTGTGTCCTTTCAGTAATTAATTCCGAATACTATCAGTTCCTCAGTTCCTGCATTTAAATCCTTCTGGTCTACCATGGTGACGTTGTCCACTGGTATAGAGAGAATGTCAACCCATAGTATCATGTGTTATCAGTAAGACATGCCTAGTACTGGCCTATCCATACGGGCTGTGGAAATGGAAGCGGTAACTGTGGTTGGTACAGTGGGTACCACGGGATGTGTTGGGTGCAATTAGGCAGTAGCCAGCCAGCCATGACTGGTGGGGACATCACCTGGGGGGCTTGGATCACGTCTACTACAGGATTCAGTCGCTGATACTCGGGTACTCCCAGCTGGTTATAAGTAAGGATCAGGGGTGGTTGTCTGTCTCTCCTTGGCCGCGTAGTAACCGCTAAGTGTTCGTCAGAATCCGAATCTGCACTTTCTGGGGAATTGCAGCCCTCTGTTTCAAATAGTTCGGCTTCTTATGCTGCCTGTGAACCATCATCCACTTCTGGGTCAAACTGGGTCTCAGAGTGAATATCGGAATTTTCCTCAGAATCCATAGGGTGACACTGTTCCTCTGGGTCAATAGACGGGGTGTCTATTTCATGTCCATCACGGTCAGCGTCGTGGACAACAGAAGGATATGGTATATCAATTCCATATTCATCGTCAGAACTTTCTTCATTGCCTCCGGAGGGAGATACTTGTAGTGCAGTGCGGGTAGGTTGGGTCAACTTGCGAAACCCTCTCTTGTAGTCTGGCAGATCTAATGGTAAGGCATCACAGGGAAGGAGCAAATTACGGTGTAGTACTCTCTGTTTGCCACGGCCATGCTCGGGTTTTATTCGGTAGACTGGGCTGTCAGATATACGTTCTTCGACTACATTTATTTGCTGTTCCCAGTGTGAACGGAGTTTCCCGGGTCCTCCTCTTTCTGAGAGATTTCTCACAAGTACACGGTCACCAGGGCGTAGAACAGCACTAGGAGCTTTCCTGTCATAATACGCTTTACCTCTGACAGATGATTTCTCAGTTCGCCTGGATGATAGGGCGTATGCTTGTCGCATTTCTGTTTGCCATTTCTTTACATAATCCGGGTAATCACACTGCTGATCGTCGTTGCCTACATCAAACATCAGGTCAACTGGTAAACGTGGCGTACGGCCAAACATTAGGTAAAATGGAGAAAAGCTAGTGGCTTCATGCTTTGTACAATTGTAAGCATGGATGAGTTTGTTCAAAGAGTCTTTCCAGTTTGCTTTCTTTTCCTCCGGTAGGGTTCTCAACATTGATAGCAGGGTACGGTTCATGCACTCCACCTGTCCGTTGCCCTGTGGGTGATATGGGGTGGTCCGAGATTTAGTCACCCCACTCAGGCGTTCAAGGTGATGAAACAATTTGTTTTCAAACTCTCCACCTTGATCGTGGTGAAAACGTGCGGGAAAACCAAACCTTGGAATAAACTCGTTGTAAATCTTCTCAGCAGCTGTGCGGGCTGTCTTGTTGCGTGTCGCGTACGCTTGTGCATATCTAGTAAAATGGTCGACAATAAGCAATACGTATTCATATCCACCCTTGCTCTGTCCAGATGTAGAAAATCGATGGACACCAGTTCAAAGGGTGCCGATGTCATTAGGCTGCTCATAGGTGCCTTGGCAGTCGTGTTAGGTTTCTTCTGTTTAAGGCATGTGCACCTGTGTTTCACAAACTGTTCAATGTCATCATACATATGGGGCCAGTAAAAGCGAGATCTTGCCAGATCAGCTACTCTTTCCACTCCGAGGTGTCCCATCTCTACATAAAGTTCCTTTAACACCAATGGTATAAACTGCTTCGGCAGGACTAATTGTATGTTAGAGCTAGTTCGTCGCCGTAGAATACCATTATCATCAATTTCCAGTTTGTTCCATTCTCGTAGCAGGGTGGTGACATCACGGGGATCGTGTTTCAGTTGGGTTCCATGCGGTCTGGCTCCATGGGACTTGTATTGGATTACTCGACTAATAACAGTGTCCTTGTGCTGTGCCTCATTGATTTCTTGTAGGCTGAATGTCTTCATGTCTAGATCCCCAAGTGTAAGTTCAGCTGTTGTCAAACCACCAGTGATCGCTGTTATCCACGGAGTTGTACCTTTTGACTGTTCCCTCATTCCTTTGATTGTGGCTCCAAGGACTTCCTGAGATACTTCTTCGGTACAGGTTCTCATGTATCTGTCCATGTCTAATGGCATCCTTGACAGAACATCTGCGTCAACATTCAAGTGACCGGGCCTATACTTGATGGTAAAATTATAGTCCGCCAATTCCTCCACCCATCTACGACCGGTTGCATTCAACTTGGCCGATGACATAACGTACGTCAGTGGGTTTTTGTCGGTGAATACAACGAAAGACGGCGCATAGAATAGATAGTCCCGGAATTTGTCAGTGATGGCCCATTTCAGGGCCAGAAATTCCAGTTTCCCGGAATGAAGATGATAGTTACGCTCTGCTGGTGTGAGTGTCCTTGAGCCGTATCCAACAACTCTCAGCTTGCCCTCCTGTTCCTGATACAGGACCGCTCCAAGGCCTTCACACGAGGCGTCTGTGTGTAACACAAATGGTTTCTCAAAGTCAGGGTAAGCCATCACTCCTGGCTGCAACAATAGGTCGACTAAGAGATTTAGTCGTTCTTGATGTTGTTCAGTCCAATTGATTTGTTGGTTTGATGACAGTTGTCCTCCTGGAGGTGTCGACCTCTTGGGCTCTTTCCGTTTCCCAGTTGTGATGCCTTGGTTACTTATGCCTTTAGCTGATGACAGCAGGTCATAGAGTGGCTTAGCTAGTCTGGAGAAGTCCTTTATGTACTGCCGGTAATAGCTAATGAAACCGAGGAGTTTGCGTAGGGCACCTACAGTCTTTGGCTTCATTTCTTTGAGGGCTGTTACGGCTGCCAGATCAGCGGGATCCATTGTGTAACCATCCGCTGTAACTATCTTTCCCAAGTAACGAACACTTGGCTTAAACAGATCACACTTCTTCGCCTTAAGTTTAATGCCATGTCCTTGCAAACGTTTCAGTACCTGTCTTACATCTTCTACATGCTCCATAAACGTTTTACTATATACTAGGATGTCGTCCAGGTAGGGGATACATATCTCATCTTGCAAGCCCTCTAAGCAGTTCTCCATGTACCTCTGATAAGCTGCTGGGGCATTTTTTAGACCAAATGGAATGCGGTTCCATTGGTACAACCCCCAAGGTGCGATGAATGCTGTTAAGTGGCGGTGTTAAGGAGGTCTTGGCTGATAGAGGGGTAGAACTCTTCAATGTCGAAGCAGATGAAGCTGGAGCGTTGTTGGAAAAACACCGCATCCGTAATTAACTGGTTCAAATCTGCTCAAAACCAACAACGCTCCAGCTTCATCTGCTTCGACATTGAAGAGTTCTACCCCTCTATCAGCCAAGACCTCCTTAACAAAGCACTCGACTTCGCCCCTAACTACGATAACATCACCGCCGACGAAGGAAACATCATAATCCACCCTAAAAGCTCCATCCTAATCCACAAGAACCAACCCTGGCAAAAGAAAGGCAACACGACATTCGACGTCACTATGGGAAGCTTCGACGGCGCCGAAACATGCGAACTCGTGGGAAGCTTCGTCCTATCTCAACTCCAGCACCTCAATATTAACGTAGGACTTTACCGAGACGACGGACTAGCCATTACTAATGCTTCACCCAGAGACACAGAGAATACCAAGAAAGAAATATGCCGCATCTTTAATAATAACAGACTACGCATCACCATAGAAGCTAACAAACAAATCATTAACTTCCTAGACGTCACATTTAACCTCAACCAAAGCACCTATCAGCCCTTCACTAAAGCGAACACTAAACTTCAATACGTCCACCGCGAGAGCAACCACCCGCTCATCACTACAAAGAACATTCCCGCCGGCATCAAAGATATAGAAACCATGTATGCTCATTTAAGAACGAACGGTATAAACGCGCAACGGAGCTTAGCAAGCACATATGGAGACTGAAAGAACGGAACATTAAGTATGATATCAAATGGCGGAAAGTAAAACAAGCTAGATCTTATTCGAATGTCACTAAGAAATGTAATTTGTGTTTGTGGGAGAAATATTTCATAATATGTAAACCCGAAATGTCAACGCTTAACAACAGAAATGAACTCACATCGTGCTGTCGACATTCAAGAAAATTCCTGCTGAAAACCGCCATCACTTAATTAGCGATATGATCCTACTTGACACGCCACGCGTCACGCACCACGCGCCGCAACGAGCATGCATTGTTCTGTTTTTTTGAATATCTCCGATTGTAACCGTTATTTTTTGGCAGTTGCCTGATGATTGCTTCGTGAGGAGCATGAAACTCTGAGAAGCAATTAAATGACTTGGACCAAATAATCCAGCTCTACGTTTCTACTTATTTATTGCTCTAGTCTAACTATTGAGCACTCTAATAGCCGATGAAGATTTCTATTCAATATTTGGTTATATATATATATATATATATATATATATATGTATATATATATATATATATGTTGTAGTTAATTTTTTATCTCGGGTAATTTTTATTTTTCCATTGTTTTTGGGTATGGTAATATATGCTAATGAATTTGAAACAAAGGAAAAACAAAAATTACCTGAGATAAAAAATTAACTGCAACATATATATATATATATATATATACTTTTCTTGGCAATTCCGCTGACCAGTGCACAAGGCTTTCGTGGCAAATGCAAAGGAATATATATATATATATATATATTCCTTTGCATTTGCCACGAAAGCCTTGTGCACTGGTCAGCGGAATTGCCAAGAAAAGTATACAGCTGATGGAGTGAGCGAGCGAGCCGTGAGCGAGTGAGTGAGTGAATTTGCCACCGTTACCGATAACCCGTTCATTACGCTTCGCGTATTCACAGGTTAAAAAACAAAACTATTTACCTGTGTGTCCGTGTCCTTCTTTAGTCGTTTTGGGAGGGATTTGCATCAGAGCAAAGACGGTTTCTCCGTGCAGATTAAGCGTAAACAATTGGGTTGTCCAATAAGCTCAGCTCCCTGGTGAGCAACAATTGGTCAAGGTGAAGTGTATTTTGAAATGATCTAATTTGTTCGATGAGAATAAAACTAATTTGTGAAATGTCAGAACTATTTAAGTGTACCGCCAATTCACAAGTTCTCCTATTATTAAGCATGCTAGATTTGTGGTTTCTGATTCGGACTTTAAATTCGGTGGATGTAGAACCTACAAACTGCAATTTGCATTTATTACAGGTAGCCAAATAAATCACATTTTTAGACAAACATGACAAACTTTGGCGAATAGAATAATAACAACCCGTGGCAGAACTCTGAAATTTCGAAGCTTGAAGTAATTTTTTTTCACAGAGGTCGCATCTTTTGCCACATTTAAAGCAGCCCCCCTCTTCTTTATTAACATTTACATTCGTAGCAGACCGAAATTTAGATGGTGCTACAATTTTTTTGAGATTTTTTTGGTTCGGCGATGAGCTGGAAAAATAGATTTAGCTGGGAAAATTTCTTTCATAAGAGGCGAGGAGTGTAATAAATGAAGGTGCTTCCTGATGAGTATCGGATGTCGGGCAAAATTGGATTGTAATCAACAACCAAAGGCAAGACTCTCTTGTCAGATTTAATCTTTTTGCTTAAACGTTCCGATCTTGGAATACTAAGAGCCTTGTCGAACTGTTTGTTCACTAGGTCCGCAGGGTAATTTTGAGATTTTAAGTAACCCTTGTATTCATCACATCTATTTTGCAAAAATTCGTCCGTAGAACAGTTGCGCTTAAATCTCAAAGCTATTCCATATGGAATTGCTCTTTTACAATGCGACGGATACTTACATCAGGCATGTTAACGTTTTGTAACGGTCATTCACCCTGATGAAGGCCGGGAAACTCGGCCGAAATATAGGTGACAGCTCAAAATAATATCTTTTTGAGTCTTCATTTGTCAGATACTTTATATAATTTATTATGAAGATTGCTTCATTAATTGGATGCTTGTGATAGTTTTTATACTGAATAAATGTTTGAGTGGGATTTGAACCCACGTCCTCCTGCATACTAGTTAGGTGTGATAACCACTACACCAACAGGACAACCATGCTGGCAACACAGGGGCAATCGAAGAGGTGATTTTTGTGATTCCGGACGTGGACCTCGCAGGCCGAGTTTTTTCTCTTAAGTTGACAGGGCAGGGGAAGCCTATAACTCCATCTGAAACCCAACTAAGGACCAAATTCATTATACACGACCGCGAGCGAGTGACAAGGGTGGATCCACAAGGGATACAGACTATTTTTATACATATGAACAGTGTATGAGAGAACCCCTAACTCTCCACATCCCAAATAATTATATTTTTACTGAATAACTATAAGCTAGTCGGAGCTGTTTATGAAACCTTGCAGACCTCAATGGCGATAACAAAGGAGCTACAAATTTTATATTTGTTGAAAGTCGGTACTATACAACCGTACACATCTTTTGTTTTTCGATCACACACTATGGCTGAATAACTTGAAGGAAAGATTTCTATTGGTTAGTTGGTCTGACAAAGTTCAAAATATATTGTGGTTGTGCACGGCCAAGGCCGAAAAACACAAACAAGAACATCGAAAAATATGGCTTAAGCGCTGCGCTTTATCAACTATGCGTTAACGGGCAATATGAGTTCAATTTGAACAGACAGCTGGCGTGATAAGACCTCTCAATTGCATCCTGAGCCTACCCCATTGGCAATAAAAAGTTGACATTTTCAACATATTTTTTTCGTGGTCTCCTTATCCCAACCAAAGTATCGATAAAACACTTCTTTCTCTCGTACATGTGTCATCATTTTTTTTATCATGTTGTTAGTTTTGCGTGACACAGTTGTAACCACCTTAACTTTAAACATTGTTTTCATTTTTAATATATATTGTAATTCAAATTCCGTTCTGGAGTTTGTAATTTTAATCGAGTCGAGTTGAGTTTATTGTCTTACGCTCACTCAGTTCACTCGATGTTTTATTTTAAGGCTGAAACAACAGATCATTATGGAAGAAGACTTGAAAATATGCTTGACTCTGGCTATTGTGCTGATGTCTGCCAACAAAACAGGTAATACAGTTTCGAAGTTATATCGCAAAATACAGATTAATTGTCAAAACTTGTTTAAATTATACTAAATGAGCAAATCTCCGCTTGTTTTATATTTTCAGCGGGGAACGCTACAGCTTCTGCTGTCGTTAGCACTTTAAATAGTTTGGCAATAAACCCATCTCAGTCAACCGCTGCAATTCCATCCACAGGTAAAGTACTCCTTCATTTTTTCTAAGCATGTTTTTATTGTAAGTTCACAAAAGGGTTATTACTTACGTAACATTAAAGAATAATGAAAAACAGAATTGAAAGTAAAAAAGAAAAACACACCAAATAAACACTCAACCCTGAGCAAAAAACTAAATTGTTGACCAAACTTGCTCCTGCTGAGCCGTAATAAAACAACAGCGACAACCGTAAAATAATATAACAACTTGTTTTCCGGCTCTATACATTTGCTTTCACAATCGTTTTTAACTTTTACGTCATCGCCTTTAGGTTCATTAACGTACCTGGTGAGCTCGTGTAGACCATCTTCCATTCATTGCACAGTGTATCTCATCTTCGACTGAACGGACTATTTTGAAATGTCTCTGACTCCTCGATTCGTCTTGTTTAACTTCTTTTTTGATATTTTTTAAACAGGCAGGCTTACAGCTTTTTCTCTTACTTTTTCCTTGAGTAGCTTGGCTGTTAACCAATCTCAATTTACCTCCGCAGTTCCGTCAGCAGGTAACAAAACATGCCTGAAATATATTCAATCAAATAACCATAGTGGGCTGTCACTAGCAACGACGGCCTTAAATGTAGTCCGCTTTGTCAGTGTGCGATGGGAGAGAGACTCCCTCTTTTTCCCTGCACAAGAGGGCGTATAACGAATCGCCAAAGTTCGCCTCTGACTACGGCACAATGAATTGAACTAACTTCGATGTGAAAATTTTCATTTTTATCAAAAATACGAGAAACGAGGTTAGTTTGCAGATTTGAATTATAATCAAAATATAATTATGTTCTGTGAGTAGTAGGTTAGGGTCAAACTTAACCTCGTTACTGCGTTCCCTTTGCGTTCCCTATGCGTTCCCTTTGCGTTCCCCTCATTAGCTATGCTTAATCATGACGTCATTACCTATACCTTTTGTCTTGTTGTATACTAATTTGGATTTCCTGCATATGTAATAAACTACCTATACCTATACCTATTCCTTTTGTGTTATTCTGAAACAATAGAAACAATAGGTTTGCCCAAACTTGCCCGCTTTATTCGCACCCTGATTGGATCTTAAGATTTGTATTGTCCGTTTGAATAAAAAGAGCAGTTTCTTTGAAAGCGTCATTCCTACAACTAGAGGTTTATTCTTGATTGGAAAACTTTGTTCTTGTTCGGTTAATTCGAAACGTTTATTCCGTTGAAATGGCTTATTTTACCAACGTTGTTGATCTTCAAACTGCTTTGAGCGCTTGTTTAACTGTCCGCGACTGGGAGATGTTGACGGAAGCCGTTCATATTCCAGAGAATTTTGTTCCGTTGGCGTTTGCGCGATTGACTGAATTGACTGTGCAGGAACTTGAAGTAAGTTGAAGTATTTTGCTCGATCTCTGTTTTTATTCTGTTTTCTATTAAACCGACAGTCTCGTTTAACCAATTTCCATTTTCTTTTTCAGATTCCATCCGATCACACCGAAGATCTGTTGCCAACATCTGAGGTTATTCCTGAAACCACGATGATGGTAAGTGAAACGCTTATAAGTTTGCTACTTGATTTCTAAACTTTCTTCTTATAACTATTCCCACTGAGAAAACAAACGTGTGAGCGAAACGCTTTTAAGTTAACTAGTTGATTTCTAAACTTTCTTGTCAAAACTATCCCCACTGAGAAAAACAAACGCGCGAGCGAAACAATTTAAGCGTAAGTTAACTAGTTGATTTCTAAACTTTCTTGTCATAACTATTTTAGAGCGTGAATTTTAACTCCTAGAGCATTCAAAAATTGCTTTCAATAACCGTTTTAGATTCAATTATTTCTCATAACGTAACTTATTCTCTTAATATCACAGGCGTCAAGCAACGACCTTTCGCTAACCAACGTGGAGGATGACTTTGACTTTCTCGATTCGGTGAGTTTATTTTGAGTTCGTTAGACATATTTTGTAGTACGATAAAAGCCTTGTCGATCGTGTTTCACGCGCCGTTAAGTAAGTTTAATTATGCGAACTTACGCTGAACTAAATTTACATGAGAAATTAGCACCTCTTTGTTCAATGAGTTAAGACTAAGTCAAGCTCAATACCCACAGGGAGTTTAATTAATTTCACTGAACTTTAATTAATCTTGAAATATTCTTTGCTTTACAGATGAACGCAGACGAATTGCGAGAAATCGAGGATATGGAAAATATTTCACCGGGAAATGTAAGTAATTTACTCTGTGTTATTAGTGAATTTTCCATTATTTAGTGACTTCGATATTTTATGTGTTCTAAACAATAACGCAAATTTGTTTACTCATTCTTAAAGTAAGCGTCCATATAATCTAAATTAATTTTGTTGTGTTTCCTTGTAGGATAACCACGATTCCTATTTTCCACTGGAAATGGAAAGTGATTTATGTGACGAAGTAAGTGTTCCGATTTCATTTCCTTTACAATTCAATCATCATTGGTGTATATTGTTCAACGACTCATTCTCTTTTATTATTTTCAGTGGGTGGGCGAAACAAATCAACTACCGTCTTGGAATCCACAAACCGTAAGTGACTTTATCTTGTACTAGTCTTTTTTCCTCGCATTTTTTCGTAGAGAATCGATTAAGTTATCAGAAGTGATCTGATCAAAAGCTCCATTCTCCTTTCATTGTTGTGGAACTTCATTCTCACTCGTTTTTGTTGGTAGAGAATCAATTATGTTATCAGAAGCGATCTGATCAAAAGCTCAATTCTCCTTTCATTGTTGTGGAACTTCACTCTCACTCGTTTTTGTTGGTAGAGAATCAATTATGTTATCAGAAGCGATCTGATCAAAAGCTCAATTCTCGTTTCATTGTTATGGATCTTTTTTGTTGTTGACTCAGTTTTTAAAGACAAAAAGAAGTTATATCAACGGAGTTGTTTTCACGCATTCTCGCTTTTTCTGAACTAACTGTTTTCATGGTCTTGTTCTAAAATGTTTGATCGAATGTTTTTTCCAAGTGATTTGTTTTTAGTCTTGTTCTAAAAGCACGTGTTTTCTATTCGATCAAAAGCTCAATTCCTTCTTTATCGTTGACTGATCAAACACTCAATTCTCGTTTCATTGTTGTCAATATTCTCATAATGCTTGACCGAGCGAAGACTGGGTAATCCAAAATGGCGGATGGAGCCTTGAAATCAAAACAAACGCTGGTTTCCCTCGAGTTTTTTAAATACTTTATCTCGCTTTCATTTTGTTTATACCCAAATAATTAGATCGACTATTTGTTAGTGGAATGAAGACAGATTGTCACCGATTAACGTTAAGATAGAACTTATTTATCGATCCTATAGTTAAGCTTTGCTAAGACTAGTTAATAATAATTAATTGTAGGATGTTCAAACGGGTTCTGGGCAACCCCCAGCAAAAAAACCTCGCAAGGAACATCGCTGCGATACTTGTGGCAAAACGTTCACTCGCCCAAACCACCTTCAGACCCACCAACGCATCCACACTGGTGAAAAACCGTACGAATGCTCACACGCTGCAACAAACGGTTTAGGAAAAAGGAAGACCTTACACGGCATCTCAAGGCGCACGAGAAACGCATCACCGAACGTACGTTTGCCTGCAACACTTGTCACGAAACATTCCACAACCGCGCACCTTACAACGCTCATATTCGCACCGCGCATCAGCAACAACCCGCCACCACATCTCGTAAGCGTACCGCCACGAAGACTGTAGAAGCGCCACCCACTAAGAAAGCCAAGAAAACCCCAAGTTCTACCGCAGAACAAGCCCCAGCAGCTAGCGCTGAAGACGCCGCTGTCAGCTCGAACTGGCAACAAGATCCAGTCCTTATCCCTTCTAACCTGGTTCCTAGCAGTGAAGAAAATATCACCGACACGTACCGACAACACTGGCCGCAAATTCGAACCAGATTCAGTCGCCGTAACAGACTGCAAGACTGGTACAATTTCCGCTTGTCCACCATCAGTCCTGCTTCCCTCCGTGAACAGTTGAGTCGTATCTTTACTGATCAAACGAGCGTTTTCAAGGTGAATTTCGCTTTTGGGTTCATCTTGCGCAACACAGAAACCACCGCCTTACAGTACCACCATCCCTCCGCCAACAATAATTTGGTCTTGGAACAGCCGTTCCTGATTTCAAGTCCAGACGATTTAGAGCGCGCTATACAAGAAATCAGCAACATCGATTACTTGGAGTGGGTTCGCCAGCAGAGGCCGAACAGTAAATGGGTGGTCGATCTTGTGACAAACATCACTTGGTTCATTACAAAGATCCGCGATCACCCTATCGGACGAGGAACTTACCTGCCTGGTTACATAGCTGAAAATCACGGACTGGCACCTCTCGATCGAAATCGCAACACTGGAAAACCCTACGAAGATAACCTCTGTTTCTTCAGATGTCTGGCTCTTCATAATGGCTGTCACACGAAGAATCTGGAGCGGGATACTCAATACTATTATGAAAAGTACCGAGACGTTGGACTCTCAAAGAAAAAGTTCCATGGAGTCAAGTTGTCTGAACTAGACGAACTTGAGAAATTGTACGAAGTCAACATTCAAGTCTACGCTCTCGCCCCGACTCAGACCCACGGCGAAGAAGAAGAAAATGATGATGAAAAAACTAGACCTGACATCTCTGCTTCACTTATCCGCCGCTCACACCGCCACTATGACAGCACGATGTACTTGAATTTGTACGAAAACCACTTTTCGTACATCAAAGACCTCGCCCGCTACTGTAAATCGTTCTGTTGCTCACGCTGCGGCAAGTATTGGAAGACAGGGTTCAGGCTCAATCGACACGAGAAGACCTGTGATGGGAAAGTACAGCTCAAGTATCCGGGCGGCGCCTATCACGTCCCTAAAACTATCTTTGAAGAATTAGAAGACGAAGGCATCATCGTCCCAGAAGAATGGCGCTACTTTTCTTACCGCGCCACCTTTGATTTTGAATGTTATTTTGATAAAGAGAAAGCTCAAGAATTAAAGAACACCGAGAAATTGACCTGGCTATCATCCCATGTACCATTGAGTGTGAGTGTCTGTAGTAACGTGCCCGGCTACGAAGACCCGAAATGTTTCGTCTCGGAAGGTGACTCAAATCAACTGCTTGAAGATTTTGTCAAATACCTGATCGAGATCAGTACCAAGAGTTCGTTTCTCCTTCGCCAGCAGTATGCTAGTGTCTTTGAAGCACTCAAGACAGCAAATGCTCCTGATCAAACGGATGAAGACCGACTGGCACAAACCCTCGTAGACTTGCAAGAAAGCTCTGAAACAGAAGAAGAAAGCGAAGAAGATGAGATCCGGGGCATCGATTTAATGGATAGCGATGATGAAGACGAGGAGGCGATCGAGTCGGAGAACGAAGAAGATCGCGCCTTCTTAGATGATGAAGTGACTGAACAAGATCCGTCTTTCTATAGAAGATTCAACGTGGAACTTGACCAAGGCGTAAGACAAGAACAGAGGCAGAGACGAGAAGAGCTAGCAGAGTTGGAAGATTTACTGTTTGGAGAAGAACAGACCAGCGATAGCAAAGTGTTGAACAAGCTCGAAGAAAAACTAAACGCATACATTCAAGAACTGCCTGTCCTTGGCTTCAATTCTGGCAAGTACGATATCAACATCGCTAAGAAATTTCTGCTTCCTTATCTGATCAAGCACCACCCCATCAAGTTTTCAGTGAAGAAAAACAACAACCACATGCTGCACAAGACCGAGTTCCTTAAGTTCCTGGATATTACTAATTATCTCGCCCCTGGGTTTAGTTATGATCAGTTTTTAAAGGCTTACGAGTGTCCTCAAACGAAAGGTTATTTCCCGTACGAGTGGCTTGACAACCTGGAAAAGCTAGAAGAAACATCATTACCTCCCCACGAAGCTTTCTACTCAAGCCTGAAGAACGCCAACATAACAGACGAAGAGTACGCCTATTGCCAACAAGTCTGGGAAGAAAACGAGATGTCCACATTCAGAGAATTTTTAGTCTGGTACAATAATCTCGATGTGGTACCTTTCCTGGAGGCAGTAGAGAAAATGAGTCAGTTCTGGCAAGAGAGAAAGATCGACATGTTTAAAGATGGCATTTCTGTTCCTGGTCTCACCTTAAAGTATCTCTTCTCTTACCTGTCGCCGCAAACGTATTTCAGTCTCTTCGACCAAGCAAACAGTGACATGTATCACCTTATCCGGGACAATAACACAGGCGGGCCTAGTATAATTTTCCACCGCTACCACGAAGCTGGCAAAACGAAAATCAGGGAAGCGGAAAAAGGCCAGGCTGCTAAGCTGTGTCAGAAGATCGTAGGGTATGATGCAAATGCTTTATACCTGTGGGCTGTGATGCAGAACATGCCCACTGGAAGCTACACAAGAAGGTTAGCAGAAGATAACTTCAAACCAAAAGGGTCTGTTCGTATGGCGATCGAATGGCTGGAATGGGTGGCGCACCAAGAGAGAATCCATATTCGCCATCAACTCAACAACACCGAGAAGCGTATCGGTGATCGCAGACTCCCTGTGGACGGATTCAACGCACAGACACAAACCGTCTACCAATTTCACGGTTGTTACTGGCACGGACACGACTGCTCGCTCAATCGTGGTAAAGAGTTTAACGAAAAGCGCAAGAAGCCCATGTGTGAACTACTCGAAGAAACAAGAGCTAACACCGAGTATATCAAGAGCAAAGGCTACCGTGTCGTAGAGATGTGGGAGTGCGAATGGCGACAGATGAAGAAAACCAACCGTGAATTACAACGATTCATCGCCACGGAAGTTCGAAGAACCCTCGACAAAGTCAAGATCATGAGCGCCGAGCGAATTTTGAGCGAAGTGCGAAATGAGCGTTTGTTTGGGTGCGTGGAAGTGGATATTCGTGTGCCTGAGCATCTGAAAGAAAAGTTCAGTGAAATGTGTCCCATCTTTAAAAACACGGAGATTTCGAGGGAGGATATTGGGGAGTTCATGAAAACTTATGCTGAGAAAAACAACATCATGCCACAACCCCGACGCAGTTTGATCGGCAGCATGAAAGGGGAAAAGATCCTGTTGGCCACGCCCCTCCTCAAATGGTACCTTGAGCATGGTCTGGAGGTCACAAAAGTGTACCAAGTCATTGAATATACTCCTGAACCCTGCTTCAAACCGTTTGGTGACGCAGTATCAGATGCTAGGCGCGCTGGAGACGCAGACCCTAACAAAGCCATCATCGCGGATACAATGAAACTGGTAAGTTGTTGTTTTGTTATGGGAAATAAGGGGTGGGAACAATATACATATTTCACGGATAGACAACTGATTTCATTTTTTTTTTTTTTTTTTTTTTTTTTTTTTTAATTTCTAGTGTGGAAATAGCGCTTACGGAAAATGTATAACGAACCAAATGAAGCATATGAACGTGGAATTTTGCAGTGACGCGGAAGCCAGCGCAAAAGTGAACACCCCTCTCTTCAGGAAATTGGACAATATTACTGAAGATACATATGAGGTTCAGTCCTGCAAGAAAACCATTAATTTAAATTTACCTATTCAAGTCGGTTTTTTTGTGTATCAATACGCAAAACTTCGCATGTTAGAATTTTATTATGATTTTTTAGACAAGTATCTAGATCGAGCAGATTTTCAAATGTGTGAGATGGACACCGACAGTGCCTATATTGCAATTTCTGGGGATAGTGTTGAGTCTTTGGTGAAACCAGAGTTGAAAGCAGAGTTTGAACAAGATAAATGCAACTGGTTTCCAAGAACGGATACGCCAGAACACAAGGCTTATGATAAGAGAACCCCAGGGTTATTTAAAGTGGAATGGGAGGGTCAAGGAATCGTGGGATTGTGTTCAAAGACTTATTATTGTTTTGGGGCGAAAGATAAGTTCAGTTGTAAAGGTGTTAACAAGAAAACAAACGAAATTAACAAAGAAAAATATCTCAATGTACTGTTGACCAAACAGAATAGTGCTGGGGTGAATCGAGGTTTCCGAGTAGTCAACAACACGATGTATACTTATACTCAAGTCAGAGATGCGTTCTCTTATTTTTATCCAAAAAGAAAAGTTTTGGCTGACGGAGTCAGTACAACTCCACTCGATATTTAAGTTTTCAAGTTTGTAAAAATTGATTTTTGTAAATAATTTTTCGCGTTTTGTAAATAGTTGTAAATATAGATTGTATGAGAATTTCATTTTTTTAGACATAGTATTTTTCATATAGTTGTTTTGTACATAGGAAAATAATTTTGTAAATAAACAAAGTTGGCAGAACTTTAATCATGGCTTGTTGTCTGTCTAGTCGCGCGCGCGACCTCCACGCGTGAGCCTCCCGCGCGCGATCCCAGGGAAAACACACCTCAAAAGCGGCCCGTTTGGCCCTCGAGGCCCTTGTGGCCCTTAATTGCTTAATGAATTAGCGATAAATTTCGTGTTTCAAACAGTTTTGATCAGTTGAAATCAAACTTTCCTCGAGTGAACATGGTGCAGCGAAAGTGTAAACATTGTCCCATTCCTGATTGTCATGCGAAATTTTTAGTGCGATTAGCAAATCATTTAGCTCAAGTTCATAACTTAACTGAACTCGAACGGAGATATTGGCTCCAATTTGCCAAATTACAAAATACCAACATGATTCGCGTGTATGAGAAAGAGGCTGAGCCTAAAACAATTTTTCTATAAATCAAAGTGTTCGTACTTAAAACAGTCAGTTGTGATCATGGATCCGAGGTGGAAACATCCGTTCCCCGCATTGGTAGCCGGACCAACGTGCTGCGGAAAAAGTCAATTTGTTAAACGGTTTCTTGAATCAGGAGAAGACGTGATTGATGGGGCGCCTGAAAATATTATATGGTGTTACGGGATTTATCAACCAGCCTACGATGAAATGCTTAAAACTATTCCTAACATTACTTTTGTGGAGGGAGTCCCGAGTGACTTGGAATCTATGATAAATCCGTCGATTCGAAACCTTGTGGTTATTGACGACTTAATGCAAGAACTTAGTAATGATCACAGAATTACTAGTTTGTTTACCAAGGGTTGCCATCATCGCAATCTGAGTGTCATCTTTATTTTGCAAAACATCTTTCACCGCGGAAAAGAATTAAGAGATATGAGCTTAAACTGTCATTATCTAGTACTGTTTAAATCTCCACGCGATAGCAGTCAAGTGACTCATTTAGCAAAACAGATGTTTCCCGGTCATACAAAATATATGCAAGAAGCCTTCCAAGATGCAACCAAAAGACCTTATGGGTATTTATTATGCGATCTTAAACCGGAAACGCCTGCCGACTTTCGGTTGCGAACTAACATCTTCCCTGGGGACACCCAGTTCGCTTACATTCAAAAGGTATAAAAAGGCTGCATCACAGTGATATAAATCAGTTGAGCATGGCCCAGCGACTGAGAAAGAACCACGACTTTCTTAAACTCCTTACCAAGTGTACTCCAGCTCAACGTAAAGCGATTTTGAAAGTAGCCGACGACGCTTTAGTAAGAACCATTTGTGAGTGCGTTCTCAACGTGTTGAAAGAAACTGTGCCTGTCAGTAAACCCGCCAAGAGAAAACTTTTAACCCACAAGAAATCCTTGATTGCTTTAGCCGAAAAAAGTACGCCCCTTGCTAAGAAAAAGAAAATCTTGGTCCAACACGGAGGAAACTTTTTAAGTGTTTTGTTACCACCCGTGCTTCGTGTATTAAGCTCCATACTTACCTAAATGAATCATACCAAGCGCATGGTTCTCGTTCCCGAGAACACCCTGGAACGATTGCAACAACGCCAGCAGCTATTAACCCCACCTGTGACTCAAACTTTAAAAAACTTAGACAGTGAAATGGGACAGATTTTATCCAGTAAAGAGCTAGATGATGACGAAAAAGCGAGACTGTACAATCAGGTGTTACAGCGCTATCTGACTTATTACGATCAGAGAAAAGGGCAACCACTTCAAGTCAAACTAACAGCCAAAAAAGCTACAGAAACTCCCAAACCAGAAGAAAGTGAAGAAACAGACACCGAAGTGGAAACTATACCTACGGCGGTAGAAGAAGAAGTCATGAAAAGTGTACCTAAGATGTACAAAGCTGGGGCGAGACAACTCTTGGATAAAATAAAACAAAACCGAGATGTATTGCAGTGGAATGAAAAAGGGGAGTTGTTGTACGAAAACAAACCGATACCCGGGTCTCACGTAGTGGATTTAGTCAATGATATAGTACGTCACCGCAAAGGATTTGAGCCTGTTGGATGGTCAGTGTTTGCGAGAGGTCTGGCGCGAATGAACGTCCCCGAAAACTTAGTGCGCAATCCCCAGAGACAGAGTACCATCCGGGAGTTTAAAGCAAGAGTGAGAGATGAGACTCCGAATAGTCCCTCTCGTTGGCTTCCTTCCCCACCTCCTTCCTCCTCAGCCGCGAAAAAGCAAAAGCGAAGGGTCGCAAGTCCACGCCCTCAAGCCGTTCGCTGGTTACGATTATAACAAGAGACATTTTTTTCATTGTAATCACTTCTTTATTTTAATCACTCAATAAAATACATTGAAAGGAAATTACATGGTGTGTTTACTGAACTTTGTGTTGTGCTTTTGATCCTTGTTTGTTTACATGGGTATGATACTTTTTTAGACTTAAAGGGAAGTGTTTTGCGATAAAGCGTTTTACAAGAAAATCATTTCGGTGTTTATTGCTAGAAAACCTATGTACAATGGTGTTCATGCTAACACGGCGACAGCGAAATAAGGCATAGTACAAGCTATAATGCCCGCACACTTTTGAGTTTATGCTTTGTAATGTCACAGAGTTAAACGTCCACTGGCTAGAATTACTTTTCAAGAAATTAGTAAATGTTCCAGTATAATTGCTTGGTGGTAATCCGTAAGAATCGAAAAATTCTCCCTCGCGATCCTTGGTGAAATAAAACGCAACCCAGTGGGATCCGGGCTTGTCACTTGTATCCACATTTGCAATGAACAGGGCAGGGTAGGATGAAACACTGTTTGGTAGTTTATCTGAAGGATACACTCCTTGAAACACGCCTCGGGTATATTTATCCTTTCTCAAAATAAGCGTCAGTTGAACGGTATCCATTCTAGTTTGTGAAGTCGTACAAAACGTTCCGATTAGCGTCAATCTCAATCACGTTTTGAAACTCGGCGTAGACGATGAGGTTCACTGTGTTGGCAAGTGGTTGACTAAAATGAAGCTCGACTCGAAGGTTGCCTTGTTTTATAAGCTCAAAATGTTCACCCGGGCAGTGATCTGGGGATAAGTCAAAACAGAAAGCGGTGTAACCAGAACCATAATCGCTTCTATTTATCTGGTTGCCTGTATCCTGGGCTAGCTTTCCACTTCCGGAAAAAAGGCTTTGATATCCAGCTATAATATTCTGACCACCGGCCTCGTCAAATTTGAGAAACAAGGGTTTTCGAGGAATTTGTTCCCCATCCACGTACACACCCACTTGAGTTAAGTTGTGATGTTTGAAGTTAAAGGGATTGGAGGTGTAAGTACCGTTAAATGCTTCTGTATCCACCAATACTAGTACTAAGCGCTTCGGAATGTGACCCAGGAAAAGATTATCTGGGGTGAAATTACTGAATGCTTGTGGTATGGAAAGGACTTTGCAGTCGACTCGGCGAATCGGATATTTGGCAGTTGTTTGCTTTAGCGCAGCGGCATGTCCCAAACTAATGGAAGAGGCTACTTTTACTTTGCGAATGTATAGGATTGCTTCTGTGATAACCACCTTGAAGTTGGCACCGCCAGCTGATGACAGCAAGCAGAACGAATTCTTGGCTCTGTTGAGCTTGATTCGCAGATTGACTCCGTTCAGTATTAACCGGTCTTGAAAGAAAATATCGCTGTGTATCGGTCCCATCATGTCCACCGTGTTACTCTGTTTTGTGAATTCATAGCGGGCTTTTAAACCCATGTTTGCGTCGGCATCTTCAGCCACTGGATTAACTGCATCCATCTTTCCAGGGGTATCTTTGTAAAACATAGCCATGGACAATTGACTTGTTTTGGCCTCTTCCCCGTAGTTCAGCAACGTTTCAATCATGGCGCGATAAGGGTAGGTATTGGTTGATGGGGAAATAAGTCGCTCGTTCAAAGACACATCCACTTGTGAAAACAAGGAATGGAGAAAAAGGTTCACGGGCCCTACTTCCGTGTTTAGGTCTAAAGCGGTACCGTTTGCTTTAGTAATCTTGGCTTTAACAAACAACTGGATTCGTGCTAGGTCTAAATATTCTTCCCCAGTTCCCGAGACATTAAATTCGATCGGACCACTGTCAGTAATGTTACTAAGGGGATGATATTCAATCCATTGTCCCTTGGTGATAGATGTTTGTGTAGCCGGAATCGTGAAAAGATCGAGTTCCGATTTCGTACACTCTTGAGATTCGTGATGAACAAAAGCCATGCTTACTTTGAAAAAAAATATTCCAAATTTTGTCCGGGCTTCTTCTGCTGCGGAGATGTTTTCCGTTTCTTGCCTGGTGGCGAACTGTTTTTTCTCGGCTGTGCTTTCCTTTTTGTAGCTTTTTGACCCGCACCTGACTGCGCTTGCGAGGGATTCTGGGAAGCAAGTTCACTGATAGCTTGTTTGGCTCGTTTGCCAACCACCGCTTTTAATTGTTTTCCATCCATCATATCTTGAGCAATATTGACACCGGTTTGCAACGCTTTTTTACCAAGTATTCTAGCACCCTGTTTCAGGTGAGGCACCGCCCAGCGAAAAAGACCTCTAAATATGGAACCTAAGCCATATCCTCGCTGAAATCGAGCTCCATGAAAGGCTGGTAAATTTCCACCTTTTTGTTTGGCTTGATCTAAATAATACTGTTCGTACAACTTGTGATTTGGCGTATGAATTTTCTTCATGTCACTCTTTAAAAGTACGGAGGTTGACTCTGACGAAAATGAAGTGTTAGCAACACTCTCCCAAACTCAAATGGTACAGACTCTCCGGTGTCCCGCTTTATATTGACTTCGATCGTCTCGAACTGCTTTCTGCTGACAGGTACGTATTGCGGGCGCACGAATGATTTGCTGATTCGTTCCCCATCTTTCCCTTCCACGGGAATAATTCGAAGCAAGGGAACTAGTGTGTCTCCGACATATTGCGGTTGAATAATATCGCAATAAATGTAAAGATCGTGAAAACCGTGTTCCAAATCCGCTTCTCTAGGACCCTTGGTTGTCTTTGAAATCACTTGTTCCGGTGAAAATCCCAGCATATATCCGAATTTGTCAAAATTTACTTCGGAGTTATTTTGCACATGAACGGTCACCTTTCTACTGATAGTATCATAGGAAAATGACACATCATTGTTGAAACGGTGTTCGTTATCGATCGACTCTTTCATTTTTGCAAGGATATCTTGAATGGTAGGATAATGGCCTGGTGAAATTATCAGGGTATCCCACATACCGTGGAGTTTTTCATTCCGAACGAAAAATCTCAAGTCTTGAACATTATTCCAGCTATGTGGATAGTGGATTTCGGTTAACGCCACTTCCCATTCGCCTGTCAGATTAATGGTCTGTGGTAATCCAACCCGATACTCTGTTAATGTGTTATTTGGAAATTTGTCGAGACTACTATTGCTGGGGAGATGTAGATAAAACTGTGTTACCTCCATGATGACTAGAAGTCAAATGACATTGTTACATAGGGAGGGCTTATTTTATAATTTACCACGCTACAACTATTTCATTTAAAATTGCTAGTTTATTCACACAATGCCTTTTACAACTTTGAAATATTACTTTCCGGTACCCAACTATTAAACTTATCTGGGTAACCTTTCCATTTTACAAAATATTCAACTAAGCCTTTACGCTTTCTCTTGCGTAAGATCTTTTCCACACGATAAACATCGTCATTCTTGATAATTTTCTGTAGTTCAGATTCGTAAAATGTTCCATCTAAGATCTCCCCTGCATCATCTTTCAGTTTATAGACTGGTACTTGACGCGACATTCGTTTGTACACAGTAAAAATTTCTTCGGTAAAGTTGGGAAGGTAAGACTTTTCAAAGAGTCGCTTCGCTTTGCTGATTCTTACACGATCCCCCACTGCAAATTTGAAACGAACAAGCTTGTGTACATCATCTCCATACAACGTTTCCCATACTTTGGTTTCGTTGGCCTTGGTAACCTGGCTTGGTTTCATTTTAATACTGCGATGGTAGGTATGATTGTAAGATGATACTAACTGTGGTAGCACATCTATATACGTAAGTGTGTTTTTAGCAGTAAAAAATTTGTACATTTTCCCCTTAAAAGAACGGTTGAATCTTTCAACCACCGACGCCTTTAAGCCCGAGTTAGTTGTGAAAAAATCAATGTTGTTGTCACGAAGAAACTTCTGGAACACACGATTAAGAAACTCCGTGCCTTGATCTGTTTGAAGTTTAAGCGGTTTGCGACCAGAAGATAGAATCGTTCGAAAGGCCTTGACCAGCTCTTGACCCTGTTTTGTCTTCAAAGGCAGGACCCAAGCATACTTGCTAAAGACATCTAGACAAGTGAGGAGGTATTTGTAACCCTTGTTATATCGACTTAGACTTTGAACATCCACCAAATCGGCTTGGAATTGAGCGTTTATGCCGGGAACAATGACTCTACTTCTCTTGTAATGTCTACGTGCGGGCTTATGAAGCGTATAAGCGTCTTGTTGACTCAACCAATCTTCAACTTGTTTACGAGAAATCTTACTCTTTCCTTTCTCTTTGACCGCCCTGTACACAGCATCCAAACCACCGAAACTTGCGGGATGACTCGGATCGAGGTAAATGCTGGCGAGAGTTTTCTCCATCGCAAAACTCGGAGTTTTGTACAATGACTTTGCCACCACAACAAGCAAATACGCAACGAATGCGATTAAAAATTCTCTCTAGTGCAAGGGAGGGTGAAGGTGGACAGCAACCCATCACTAGTGACTTCTCTGACGATCGGAACTCAAATGACTATTCTTTCCACAGTGCTCACTTATATGTCTATTCTCCTATCTGGGTGAGAGTGGGAACGAGAAAATCGAATAATCGTTCCCAGTCCTCCTCGGTCAATCCCAATTGTTCGGCAAAATTTAAAAATACCAATAATCTTCCCCAATTAACTTGCGTGAATACTTCAGAATGGAGTTGTTTTAACTTGCTTAGTTTCGACCCCGGTAAATCGCAAAATCCCTCCTTCAATAACAAAATTTCACTTGTAGTAAACTTATACTTTGTGCTACAAGGCGGAATCGGTCAAATCGAAATCGAAGCGAAGAAGGTCTTATACCCATGTTGACTAAGAAAGAGACGAACACACACTGACTCAAATGAACATGTTTTATTACTTTTATAGACACAATTTGTTTTGAATAGCATTAATTACAACGTCAAGGTCCATTGGTTGTTCTTCTTTTCTAACAACAGTCTCAGGGCATTCTAGTTCAACTTGGCTGTCAATTTCGATAGCACTGGGATCTTTGCACTTCAGTCCACAAGGCCCGTAGTAAATAGCATACAGAATTCGATCTTGTAGCTCACCACAATCTTCGAGTTCCAAGGAAGTGAGATAGATGCTAGTCCAAGGCAGCTTTGGTAATTCGGTCACGTACGCTTCCCACGACTTCGCTAACTTGAAACCAAGAGCGCTGCACACGCTTTCGGCGGTTTTCAGAACGATGTTGAGATCGATTTTATCTACTACATCATCGTGGTAATATATCCACGCATCTTCGCTATCCATCATGAGACACGAGTGTTGCCTTTGACTTGGATGGTCAATAGCGCAACCATAACAGCGATTCACTTTTGCTTCTTGGATGAGAGAATCAAGCATTGCGGCGTACGTAAGCTGGAACACATGGCCGATAAGGCTAGCGATCTTTTGCCTTTGGACTTTTTCAACTTCATCTACTGTCAGAAGTGGTTTAGAGCTCGATTCGACTTGAATGTTTGGAACCATCTTGTAATAACGATTACGACTGAGAGTGATAAAATTTCCAGCAAGCTCAAGTTGACTCAGAAATGATAATGCTTTCAAAATTTTGCGCTTTTTATTCAAACAGACAATACAAATCTTAAGATCCAATCAGGGTGCGAATAAAGCGGGCAAGTTTGGGCAAACCTATTGTTTCTATTGTTTCAGAATAACACAAAAGGAATAGGTATAGGTATAGGTAGTTTATTACATATGCAGGAAATCCAAATTAGTATACAACAAGACAAAAGGTATAGGTAATGACGTCATGATTAAGCATAGCTAATGAGGGGAACGCAAAGGGAACGCATAGGGAACGCAAAGGGAACGCAGTAAAACGGCGTAAAACAGCCTTATACTACTACTTCTGTGGCCATGTAGTAATATTTCCTATTCCGCGGGCGGTCCAGCTGAATTAAATGACCAAATTGGTTGCACGAGGGGTCTAGGTTTTGACTGCTGATTGTTACGTTTAAGTACTGCCGAAGAACGTATGTTTAAATGGTCACACCATAGCAGTTTTCCACAATTCAAAAAGTCATGAGAAGTTTGAACCACGTTACACGAGTCAAGGTTTGGGTGAGAAAGGTTTAACCATTCCAAATGTTAGAAACATAATAAAACTGTTATTGTCTAAGTTTGTTAGGTCCAGAGGTAAAATATTTACTGTGTAGCATGAAAGTTTTGCGGGAGTTTTATTTTGCGGATTGGCGATTTTTTGTGTTTTGCGGGAACATTTTTTTGCTGTTCGAGATGTTTGAAATTTCTGCTGGGAGCTAATTTTTGCGATTTCCTGTTCAAGCAGCAGAACATTAAAAAGGGAGGAAACTTCATATTTTCAGCTTCTATTATTTGTTGAGTCACGGTACGTTCCACTTAGAGACATTTAACTTAATTATTACTAAATATTCGAAGGTGATACAATACGGGCCCTATGGACTGACGCAACAAGAAAATCAAACAAACAGCCTACCCCTGCCCCCCCCCCCCCCCCCCCCCCCCGCCCCCGCCTTGGTCAAGAAAAAGATGTTATTACCATGTAAATAGTTTGAAGCCAGGAGTATCAGTAGTCTGTCGTTTGTGATCGTCCGGGTGAGTGTAGTTCTGATAAGAACTGTTGTTGTTGACATTGACTGACGTTTCGACAACCTGAGCGGAAGTCATCTTCAGAGCGGTCATGTGATAAAAAGGTAATGACAGACCTGCACGGACTCCCCATGTGGCTTTTTAGGTCGCGTCGCGTCGAAGGTAATGTCTGGCGTGATGTTAGGTTTCGCCGAATACAGCAGAGAAATCGGACAAGACAGTCCGATTTGTCAAATGTTTTTCAAGTTTTTCGATAGATCATTCAGTCTTGGCTATTTTAGCCTCCATAGCATTTGGATCCACGTATTTTCTCTTTAAGCCTCGTTTTGGGAGGTCTTGTTTTGGCAGACTGTTCTCTTGATCTCGTTGCCTGTTTGGCGGGCTCTGATTGTACCTTGCCGGTCTGGGTTGTGATGCTGGAGCTTCTCCACATAATTCTCCTCATTTGGGTCAGACATTTCAAGGTCGTAGTTTTCGTCATTGGGACGATAGTCTGGCGTCCTGTTGTTGTTGGTGGGAGGTATTGCGCCAGAGAGTCGTCAAGTGCATTCATTGTTGCAACTTGTTATGGTGGCTACAACAATACCGGCATTTTCGACTATTCACTAGTCTCTTCAGCTGTTGTTTGAAGATAGTGTTGCAGAATAGAAGTTTTTAAGGGAAAGGTAGAGTTGTGTTCTCAATTCCGTTCCCGAGCGAAAATTGTTTTTGTGACCTTTTCGTACGCAGCCTGTTAAGCTTGAGGATCGAGTTTGCATTGTTCATATTGGTCCTTGATTTTGGTTAGGGGACCAATTAGGTGCTAGCGATTTCGATCCTTCTCGATCTCAAGGTAAACGTGTGTGTTTTAGAAGGCCTTTGCTACTGCATAATTAGCTGAATAAGCTATTGAGACGCATAATTGTAATTTGTAACGGTTCCCCGTAGTGTTTGTTTTTGTCCTCCCTGAAGAAGGTGCTTAAAATGTCAGGGGAGATCAAAATGTTAGAGGCAATCACGAGAATGAGAAGAAGCGTCTATATTCGAGGAGGGTTTTGGGCATTGAACAAGGAACTTTCACACCCCTTATTTTCACATTAACGGGCGGTATGGGAAAGGAGTGCTTGCAATACCATAGCAGACTAGCACCGCTGATCTCCATCAAGAAAGGAGAAGACTATGCCAAAACAATCCCCCCCTTCGTAACTTCAAGAACATTAAGGCTATGACAATGAAACCAAGAGGGTACATAGTACGTCCAAAACTGTCTCCTTTGCGGGCCGCACAATAGAACGATGACGTCATATGACGTAGTTATTAGGTAATTAGTTATACGGCCGCCATCTTGGATCCGCCATCTTGGATTTCTGAATTTTTTTAAAACCTTTAAAAAACCGTCCAAATTGACGCAAAATTAATCAAAACCAATAAATAAGCGCTAAATGACGTAAAAATACAAAAGTTATACCAACAAACATTGTTTTACTTCATTCAAAGGTATAAATATGCAAATTTCAAAAAACATGGCTGTCAAAATCTTGTTGCCATGGAAACATCAAGTCACATGATCAAAAAATTGTCATATCAAATTGTTGCCAGATAAATTTTAGGAAAAGTCACAAAGTTTGGTAGCATTTGGATGACTATGAAAGAAGTTATGAATGTTGAAAGTTAGCGCGGGCACTTTGTGCCTCCCCCCAGGCCGAATAGGGTTAAGATCCGCACTAATCTGCCTTAGAGGATCGAGAGTTAGAAGAAGAGCCTTTTGTAATTTTAAGAACATAGATATTGACATTGAAATCCAAGAAGGAGCCATAATGTAATGTTAAGAATACTTTATTGCGTCACCTTGTAAATACAAACGTCTTACATAAAATTTTTATTATTTATTTATTTATTTTTTTTAGCAATACTTTTACAATATTTATACGGATTGTAATTATGAATATTTTTAGCATTCTAGTAGATCAATAACTGTAAACGTAAGATTGTTTGAGAATTATTAATTGAAAGGAATAATGTAAATAGTGTTTGGACTAAATAGTTTTTTGAGTAAAATTAATTGTAAAATAAGATTTTTTTAGTTAACTTGGTTATTAATAAAAGATTCCATCAATTTAAAAAAAAAATTAAAATTAAAAGAGACGGGGCTTAATTAATTTCTTCCTCTAAAGATGGGTGGCTTATTAGAAGGGGAGGCTTATTTGAGAGGTGCGGCTTAATACAGATTTTACGGTAAATGTATCTGTCAAGCAACAGAATTGCAGAGCCATGAAAACGTGTCCTATAGATGAAGATACTGTTCTTCCTAAGGGGCCTTATCAGAAACGACGCCAAGACAAATCCCTTTTTTTATCACAGAATTTTGTTCAATAAGGATGACCATTCGTTATCTTTGGCTGCGGATGGCCAGGATGGAAATGGATTGCAACTTGAAAAAATTGGCAAATTTTTTCAAGTTCCTCCCTAGAGTCGTGGAAAAATCGCAGAAAAACGTATTATGGCTTGTTCTTCCCTGAAACAATCACTTCATATTATCTTCTTGGTGTTTTAAAAGCAATTTTATGTTTGAGCAAAGGTACTTTGTCACATATTTAGTGTATTTTGACCAAAACACAACAAAATCGGCGTGAGAATGCCCCTTTAAAGTCCTGTTTGAAAGTAAAAAAAGAACATTTGTAAATCGTATTCACATTTATTATCTATATACCTTTTTGTTATAGGTTGTGGTTTATTGCTAAATAATTCATTGGCAAGTCCTGGGTATCCTGACAGTTATCTAGGCAACATGGAATGTGATTATCAGATTCCTATTCCACAAGGAATGATGATGAAAATTTACTTTGCAGACTTTCGCCTTGAGTATAACAGATTGTGCATGTAAGTCATCTCTGACATGTAAAGTAAGGTGTGCGTTGGGCGAAATCAGTGAATAAATTAGTATGTGTTCTTGAAGTCCAAATTAAACAAGATAAAGTTCTGAGCTTCCTATACGAGGATTGAACTAATGACCTGATAGTTTCTGATGGGATGGTCTTTTAATGGGCTATGAGCATCTTCTAGTTTGCTTAATAAATAAATATGTGCTCTACAAGTCGGTGTGTAACGGTTTTAAGTATATCGCTTGGGATGTTTGGCATATTCATCTTTCTAGGTACGACTATTTGATGATTAAAAATGAGAACGACGATGACTTTGGTGTCTACTGTGGTCCCGAGATTGGAAAGCAGGTTTTGGTAACTGGAGACTACGTCGTTCTACAATTTCACTCAGACAGCTCAATTGAAGACGCAGGATTTCTGTTAATTTTCACTGCTGTTCCAGATGGTAAGTATCATAGGCACATAGTTTGATGGGTTACAGCAAAGAAAAAGATAGGGAAATAAATGTTTTCTATTTGTCTATTTCGGGCGAAAATCAAAACCTTGTTTTGATGGTAAAGAGCGACTGTTTAAGATGTCGACCAAAAACCCAAGTAAAGAAACTGATCGGGAAAAAACACCTCGTCAGAGCGTAGACTAGAAAGGGACATACCTTAAAATTAAGATTGACGACCGCGCTATTTTTTAATTTAAGCCGAATTCTCAGTGAAAACAGTAGTATGCAACCGTCTGCACAATACATTTAGACAGTATAAAAGTTCACAAAAACAACTTTTTCTCGGTCTAGAATAACTAGTATGACTAATTTCCGAATAAAATACACCTGTTGAGTATCAAAAATTGCTCGAGAAACTGATTTGGAAATCAAAATTGCAAAAAATACACAAACATATTTGTATACGGCGACGCGAGTGAAGATAGAACAAAATCCAAGCCTTGTTTTGTTTACATAAAATCGCTTTTCAACCTATCATAATGAATGAACAAACATAAAAATGGACAGCATAATCTTCTTTCGAAAAATTTTATTCAAATCTCCACAAGTTTATGTTAAAAGGAAAACGCGTAGCATTTATAGCGCATCTAGGCCGAACTGTCTTCGATGAAATTGAAGAAAACAATACGACCGAATTTGAACACGTTTTATAAACAATTCTCCAAAACTAACGAGAACACCGAAAAAGTCAATCACAGTACAGATTGATATCAACATAAATTCCCATCGAGAAATGTTACTTGTTTTACCTTTAAGTCGCTCGACTGCTTGGAAGTTCTTTAAATCTCCGCTACTTCGGTTCTGAAATCCGAAGAACAAACCAAACATCTCCCCGCATTGCTCCCGCATTGATAAAAACGTATGAAGTTCCTTGAAGCAAGATTTTATCCCTGAAAGCTCTTCTTTTTCCACTATAGCGACTTCTGACTATTCCTGTCTTGAGTAGCAAACCGCGAAAAAATGCAGGGAAAAACGATTTTCCAAACGGTTTTCTCCGCTATTATATTATGATTTTGCAAAAGTGTTTGCTGCATTTTGGCTGCAGATGACGTGACATGACATCAGCCGTCTAGCCGCGCGATAAACAAAACCTCGGTTTCAAAATTGCTAAGATTCCGGATGTTGCGTGACGACATGCGTGCATGTTTTGCGACGTCATACGCACCCGCGAGCTAGCCCGGCGAAACGCTCGCACACACACACACACGCACGCACGCGCGCGCCCGCGAAACATTCCGCTAGCCATGACCATGAAAAACGACGGGCATAAGCTCTATATTTTATAGGTTCTATGAGTATGGAGCTATGCGAGCGGGCCTTCGGCCCGCGAGAGCTCCGCTATGATATGAACTTTATTCTAGCATCGTCATCTTAGGATTAAACTTGAATGTTACAATAACATTATACAATCGACCCTGATCGATACCTACAGTCTTGTAACAGATGATTACATGTAAAGCATTCGCCCAATCAATCACGTTACAAACTACCGTACCGTACTTAATTAGTTCACATGCAGTGTATTTTTCTAAAGCGGGAGGAGTATTTTTTCTAAGATCAATAAAGATTGTTATTATTATTATTATTGTTATTATTATTATTATTATTATTATTATTAAAATTAAAAGAGAGAGGGGGCTGAACTAATTTCTTCCTCTAAAGATGGGTGGCTTATTAGAAGGGGAGGCTTATTTGAGAGGTGCGGCTTATTACAGATTTTACGGTAAATGTCTGTCAAGCAACAGAATTGCAGCAACAGAATTGCACGTGTGCTATAGATGAAGATACTGTTCTTCCTAAGGGGCCTTATCAGAAACGACGCCAAGACAAATCCCTTTTTTATCACAGAATTTTGTTCAATAAGGATGACCATTATGTCCGTTAACGAATGTATATGTCATTTTTGACATTTAGTGAGTTTGAGTTTTCTTGTTAAAAACCACAGAAGAAAAAATATATTTTGAGTTAGTAACCGTACATTAAAGTCCTGTTTGAAAGTAAAATAAGCACATTTGTAAATCGTACTCACATTTATTATCTATATACCTTTTCGTTATAGGTTGTGGTTTATTGCTAAATAATTCATTGGCAAGTCCTGGGTATCCTGACAGTTATCTAGGCAATATGGAATGTAATTATCAGATTCCTATTCCACAAGGAATGATGATGAAAATTTACTTTGCAGACTTTCACCTTGAGTATCACAGATTGTGCATGTAAGTCATCTCTCACATGTAAAGTAAGGTGTGCGTTGGGTGAAATCAGTCCAAATTAAACAACATAAAGTTCTCAGCTTCCCATACGAGGATTAAACTAATGATCTTATAGGAACTGATGGGATGGTCCTTTAATGGGCTATGAGCATCTTCTAGTTTGCTTAATGAATAAATATGTGCTCTACAAGTCGGTGGCCAATGTTTGTACAAATGCTCAGGTACAAGCTTCAAATACATTATCATTCACTGTAACGTTTTTAACTTTATCGTTTGGGATTTTTGGCATATTTATCTTTATAGGTATGATTATTTGATGATTAAAAATGAGAACGATGATGACTTTGGTGTCTACTGTGGTCTCGAGATTGGAAAGCAGGTTTTGGTAACTGGAGACTACGTCGTTCTAAAATTTCACTCAGACAGCTCAATTGAAGATGCAGGATTTCTGTTAATTTTCACTGCTGTTCGAGATGGTAAGTATCATAAGCACATAGTTTGATGGGTTACAGCAAAGAAAAAGATAGGGAAATGAATGTTTTTTTTATTTGGGATGAAAACCAAACACCAAAAACTTGTTTTGTAAATTATATCATCGCTACTCACCAGGTTACCTAGTAGAGTGGCCTTCAACGGGTAGACGCTAAAATTGCAGAAAAAGAAAGGTTGAATTAATTGTATATCGAACATTTTTGCAGGGTACAGTAGACGCATGCTCCTCAAAGACAGCATATATTAATAATTTGGGCGCTTCCATGTTTCAAACACGTTTCAAGGTTATTTTGAGCACTTTAAGGTTTCAAAGTCAAAAGTAGCTTTTCTTTGTTTTGATTCTACTGAACTTCACCCTTTTGTTTTCCTCAACAGTACCACCCAAGGTTATGTTTAGAGATAGTGGTATGCGTCCACAACCAGGCTACACATTGTCATGTTCATCCACTGGTTCTCCTCCAATATACACAGCTCTAATAAGAAACTCTACAGTACTGGTAAATACAACAAACACTGCAAGCGTCCGAGTATACATAGGAGGAAACTACACTTGCATGGCAACCAGCAAGTATGGGCGGGACTTTAAAGAGATCTCAGTTATTTTAGTTGGTAAGATTTTGATATATTTCTTTTTCGCCTCGTTTTTAACTCGAAAATACGCGAATCGTTGAACGAGTTGTAGCAGGCGGGGACAAATATGCAAACTCTCACACCCTTCCGTCTGTTCGTCGTTCCTTCCATCTATCGGCTGTAAACCTTTATTGCTAATTCCGCTGACCAGTGCATAAGGCTTCGAGCTATGGAGAACTTTCTCCAAATGGATTTTTCAAGACTTAGAGAAACGGTACAGCAAGTACGGCTTGGGTTAAAGCGTAGCGAATGGAAGCTAAAATTACAGCCTTGACTGCGACAAACTTCAACTGTCTACATGTCGAATGGCTTATTAAGCTACAACTCTCTCTGCTATAAAGCTTGGATCGTGAAAATTAAAATCCTGCAAAGACGAAACTAAAATAGCTTGCCCCAGCGTGACATTAATAGCGGGAAATACATTTAACGGCCAACAGATCATTTCAGATCCTGTCATGTCCGGTATATATTTCAGAGAGATAAGTTAGAGAAATTCATACCTTTCCTACATAAAAATCTACACTGATGCCAATATTAATGGCGAAAACAACGCAACAACCGCCAGGCAAAAAAGCGGACGCTAAAACGAGGTCAAAATCTACAAGCGTAACACCCCACGGGAAACCACAACCGACAGACTTGACCTCTAGTCCGTTGCACGCGGCTTCTTAAAGGTTTGAAAACTCAGTCTAAACTAAAATCCTCTTTTACAAACTAAATGTAGAATACCCGTTCAAAACATATAGAAGGAGCAAATGGCATTAAAAACATAAAGTAAGAGTCCGTGTAGGCCTGCCACCCGCATTTTACATTTGATGGTTGGTATATACGTCTGTTTATTGCTGTCATTGGTCAGTTTAGCCATGATGTTATTGGCTGTCATAATAATAATAATAATAATAATAATAATATAATAATAATAATAATAATAATTTATTTAACGTCGTTTTCACAGGGAGTGGTTTTCCAATCTCCCGAGCCAAAGGCTCATGATAAAAGTGATCGACACTAACTCCAGTCAGTGATTGGCGCGTTTCGATCCGTGTGTTGTTAGTGTAATTTCAGTCGTTGAATTGTTAGTCAGTAATACTAAGTAATTTTTTTCAAAGAAATAATTTCTTCGTTTTGATTCCTCTAAACTTCATTCTTTTTCCTCTCAACAGTACCACCTAAGGTAATGTTTAAAGATAGTGACCTGCGCGCACAACCAGGCTACACATTGTCATGTTCGTCCACTGGTTCTCCTCCAATATACACAGCTCTCATAAGTAACTCTACAGTACTGGTAAACACAACAAACACTGCAAGCGTCCGAGTATACAGAGGAGGAAACTACACTTGCATGGCAACCAGCAAGTATGGACGGGACTTTAAAGAGATCTCAGTTTCTTTAGTTGGTAAGATTTTGATATATAATGTTCCTTTGTTCGCCTGGTTGTTTTAAAGTATATATATATATATATATATATATATATATATATATATATATACTATCACAAATGAAGACAAATTGTAAATTTTGTCAATACCTATATTTCGGCTGCATTCAACAGCCTTCATCAGGGTAAAATGGTCGTAAAACGACCATTTTACCCTGATGAAGGCTGTTGAATGCAGCCGAAATATAGGTATTGACAAAATTTACAATTTGCCTTCATTTGTGATAGTATATATTTATTCATGGAGACTGCGCTTTTTTATATTGGTGCTTGTGAAAGATTATATATATATATATATATATATATATTATCCAAGTTGAAGATTCACCGGCGAATCCAATAAAGTGCTCTACAGTGTAGGAGCAGAATAATCCAAGAAGGAAAATCACTCAACTTTGATGACCATAAGTTTAATACAAACTTGTTTCGTAGGTGTTGCCACCCACTCCTCAGTTAAACTTACAATGATTGATCCCTTGTTTGACTACGTTATTTATATGTATGATTTCGCAAGACGCACACTCTACCTAACCGTTAAAAAACCGTTAAAAATATGCGCGCGCCTAAAGAATACATGAGCGCGCACTACTTGCTTCGGTAGAACTTATTCTAGGGTGTGTTTTAAAATATATTTACGTCTGTGTCTACACGTTGAAATAAGCTCGTTTCTCCTATTAAGCGAAGCCATTTGCGGTTTAGTTATTATCAAATGTTTTTCTGCAATACACAGATTGCATCGTTTCGTTTGATTCGAATATGCCTTGGCTTTTGCTAGAATTTTCCAGGTGATGTTATATTCCTGTTTTCGGTCCTTTAACTGCCATAAATATTTACTTAATTCTGTATCGTTCTTTCTATTTTCATTGTTAAATGACGCCTTATGGTTACGCCATCTAGTTTTAAATTCGTTAGCTGTTAAACCTATATAGGTCTCTGCACTTTCTTGCGTCTTGACGGTAGCTTGATAAACTATTTCTTTAGTTAGACATTCTCCGTTCAATGGGCACTCTTCTTTCTTTCTACAACTACACTTCCTTTCAACATTATCTATACTACCTTGCTGTTCTGCCTTTTTCAGAGTGATCTTGTTGTGTCCATCTATGATTTGTTTAACATTAGTCATACAACTATAGCTTAGCTTAAGTGTGTTCCTGTTAAATATTTTCTTTAATACATGGCCGCTTGGAAAGCATTTATCTATTAACTTAAAGAACTCTTTACCTACATTAGTTTGAACGTTCTTACTATATGGCGGGTTAAACCATATCACATTCCTTCTTCGTGTTCGCTGTTGTGTTGCTGCTCATGGTGCTGGTGGGTTGAATCGGAGTTTATAATCATAACCGCTCTTCCGCAATGCTTCCTGATATTCTGGTGCCGCCTCATTGAATGTTTCTTCGTCGCACGATATTTCAGACAGTCTCCTGTTAATTGATTCTGGGATGTTCCTAATGATGTTAGGAGGATGATTTGATTTGCTGTGTACATAAAGCGGGTGGTTTGCTGGTTTGGAGTATGGTTTGAACTTTCCAGTGTTCAGGTCGAGCGTCACGTCGAGAAAATTAACTACTTTCTTGTTTGCTTCAATAGTGACACGTAATCCATTGTCTGCGAAAATTTTGCAAATTTCCTTCTTTACTTTCTCTATCTTGCTGGGCGTTTGTGACATTACCGCAAGACCGTCATCCCTGTATAGGCCTATGTCAATTCCTTGAATCTTCTTTAATTGTGCCAGTAGAAAACAGCCGACAAGTTCACATGTTTCCGCCCCGTCGTAGCTTCCCATGGTAACATCGAAGAGCGTGGTCGAAGATCTCTTTTCCCGCTTTATGTACACAGCAAATCAAATCATCCGCCTAACATCATTAGGAACATCCCAGAATCAATTAACAGGAGACTGTCTGAAATATCGTGCGACGAAGAAACATTCAATGAGGCGGCACCAGAATATCAGGAAGCATTGCGGAAGAGCGGTTATGATTATAAACTCCGATTCAACCCACCAGCACCAAGAGCAGCAACACAACAGCGAACACGAAGAAGGAATGTGATATGGTTTAACCCGCCATATAGTAAGAACGTTCAAACTAATGTAGGTAAAGAGTTCTTTAAGTTAATAGATAAATGCTTTCCAAGCGGCCATGTATTAAAGAAAATATTTAACAGGAACACACTTAAGCTAAGCTATAGTTGTATGACTAATGTTAAACAAATCATAGATGGACACAACAAGATCACTCTGAAAAAGGCAGAACAGCAAGGTAGTATAGATAATGTTGAAAGGAAGTGTAGTTGTAGAAAGAAAGAAGAGTGCCCATTGAACGGAGAATGTCTAACTAAAGAAATAGTTTATCAAGCTACCGTCAAGACGCAAGAAAGTGCAGAGACCTATATAGGTTTAACAGCTAACGAATTTAAAACTAGATGGCGTAACCATAAGGCGTCATTTAACAATGAAAATAGAAAGAACGATACAGAATTAAGTAAATATTTATGGCAGTTAAAGGACCGAAAACAGGAATATAACATCACCTGGAAAATTCTAGCAAAAGCCAAGGCATATTCGAATCAAACGAAACGATGCAATCTGTGTATTGCAGAAAAACATTTGATAATAACTAAACCGCAAATGGCTTCGCTTAATAGGAGAAACGAGCTTATTTCAACGTGTAGACACAGACGTAAATATATTTTAAAACACACCCTAGAATAAGTTCTACCGAAGCAAGTAGTGCGCGCGCATGTATTCTTTAGGCGCGCGCATATTTTTAACGGTATTTTTAACGGTTTTTTAACGGTTAGGTAGAGTGTGCGTCTTGCGAAATCATACATATAAATAACGTAGTCAAACAAGGGATCAATCATTGTAAGTTTAACTGAGGAGTGGGTGGCAACACCTACGAAACAAGTTTGTATTAAACTTATGGTCATCAAAGTTGAGTGATTTTCCTTCTTGGATTATATATATATATATATATATATATATATATATATATATATATATATATATGCCGTGCGACATATTAGAACTTCATCAAACGAAAACGTTTCAACAGAAGAACATACTTTTCTTCCTAAGGGGCCTTATCAGAAACGCATGCCAAATCAGATCTCTTTTATCACAGAATTTTGTTAAATAGCGATTAAGGATGACCAATATGTCCATGAATGAATGCATGCATGTTAACTAGTTTTGGGTGATCTTGTTAACCAGCGGACGATATTTTCAAGACCATTTAAGATTAGCACATGCCGTTTTCAGTAGCTATTCATTTTTCCTTGTGACACATTTTGGAGAAGTTTGGTGACAACTGGTTGCTATGGTAACGAGATATTACGTCATAAGTAATATGTGGTCAAGCCATTTTTGAAGAAAAATGCGTGTTTTTCACCTCTTTTCAGCGAAAAAACATATAAAATGCTACCAAAAGCATCAAAATGTTTAATTGTATGTTATTTTGCACTCTAGCAAACAATATTTGCAATTTCCGCATTTTTACGATAAATTTGAATTTTTAGTAAAATCCAAGATGGCGGCCACCTTGGCGGCCATTTTTGGATAACGTCACGGACCCCCAGCAGCGCCACAACCCATAATATTTACCTTATCTTGTAGAGCACATCGCGGGCTATCTATTAGATGTAAAATATTTCCGAAATATTGCAACATCGCAAAAACCCAAGGGGGGGGGGGGGGGGTTGCAACAACCCCCCTTGTACCACGGTTACATACCTACATACATACATACATACATACATATAACTTTATTTAAACTCGATAAAATCATTCAGTATATAAAAAGTGACAATTATATCATTAAAAATATATATACACTTCACTTACTGTTTTACAAGGTTGCCGAGTGGGAAACCGATGATTGAAATAGTCGGTTTATTTCCCTTTTTAATTGCCCTATATTGACTTGATATTCCTTACATCTTGTGGTAAGGAGTTCCACAACTGAGCCCCGCTATAGCTAAAGCTACGCTTTAGATAATTGGTGCGTGGCTTGGGCAATGTTAGTTTACCGCACGAATTTCGTAAATTGTAATTTGTGCATCGTGTATTGAATAGGTCCTGCAAGTACACTGGCGCTAATTTGTTGAGGGACTTAAACATCACAACTGCCTTTTGCTTTTTTCGTCTTACTGAGAGTGAATCCCATTTCAGCCTTTCCAGGAGTACGTTGGAGCTTGTCTCGTAATTAGCCCTCGCAATCACCCTGGCTGCACGGTTCTGTAATTTTTGCAGTTTATCGCTCAGTTGTTTACTAAACCCATCCCAGACGGGGCTACAGTAATCGAGATGGGGCTGGATTAGGGCGTTATAAATTTGTATTGTAGTAGATTGAGAGACAAAAGGCCTAATGCGCTTCAGAGCACCTATTGCTGAAGATACCTTTTTACATATTTCGTTAATATAATTTGACCAAGAGAGTCTATCGTCGATTGTAAGACCTAGCAACGTAGTATGATCCACTTTCTCGATTTGTTGATTTTCTAAACTGACACAGATTTCGTCATTACTCTCCACAAGTAGCCTCTGACGAGAACCTATGATCATGAACTCGGTTTTCGCAACGTTAAGGCTAAGCCTATTCGTTTTTAGCCAGCAATTGAGATTCGCGAGTTCAGAGTTTATCATCGGTTCAAGATCAGCGAGAGAACGGCCAGGAATGCTAATATTAGTGTCATCTGCGAACATTTTTGCGCAGGCTGTAGTGAGGCAGTTCGGTAGGTCATTGATGTATATTTGAAAGAGTAGAGGGCCAATTATGCTGCCCTGTGGCACCCCGCAACTTATTTTGTTTGTGTTTGACAGAGCGCCGTTTTCGTTACACTTTTGACCCCTATTACTTAAGTATGAGGCGATCAACCATCGGAGGGAGTTCTCATCCACTCCGTAGTTTACGAGCTTACGCAAAATGATGTTATGGTCAATTGTGTCGAAGGCCTTTTTGAGGTCGATAAATATGACACCATTTAAAAGACCATTGTCTATATTGATTGACCAGTTGTTCGAGATCTCAAGTAGGGTAGTTTGGGTGCTGTACAGTGAGCGAAAACCAGACTGGTAATTGCTCAAGAGCTTGTTCTCATTTAGGTAATCATAAAGTTGTTGGTAAATAATTTTTTCGAAAATTTTTGAGACAATGGGTAATACAGATATTGGTCTGTAATTGTTAAGGTCGGATTTAGCACCTTTTTTGAAGATTGGGGTTACTTTTGCTACTTTCCATTCACTTGGGAAAATGCCATTGTCTATAGAGCTTTTAAATATGCTAGTTAGTGAAGGCCCAACAATATCACCGGCCAGTTTTAACAGTTTAACGCAGTTTGCGTGTACGTCCGAGGGTTAAAAAACCTCTGGGTGAATTGCGAAAAAAGTGTTTCTGCAGCTTAAAAGAAACTATCTTTTGAGTTAGAAATTGTACATTAATATATCCTGTTTTAAAATAATCAAGGAAGCAAATTTGCAAATCTTACTCACATTTATCATCTATATACCTTTTCGTTATAGGTTGTGGTTTATTGCTAAATAATTCATTGGCAAGTCCTGGGTATCCTGACAGTTATCTAGGCAACATGGAATGTGATTATCAGATTCCTATTCCACAAGGAATGATGATGAAAATTTACTTTGCAGACTTTCGCCTAGAGGATCACATCTTGTGCGAGTAAGTCATCTCTGACATGAATAGTGAGGTATACGTTGGGATAAATCAGTGAATAAATTAGTATGTGTTCTTAATCTTCAAATTACAAAGAAACAAAATAAAGTTCTGAGCTGCCTATACGAGGATTGAACTAACGTGGCTGCCCCCGAACGCGACGACTTGTGGCATCCGAAGGAGTTTCGACGAGAAGAAAAACCGTTGTTATTCACAAGAGCACACTTTATTCTTGAGATAACAACTTAGTTCGCCTTTACATAGGCGGATGACAGGAGGATTACATGGATGAAAACTGAACGAATCACACTTGTGATCACAACGAAAACATGGCGGTTCCAGCTGGGAATGCACGGTTCCCAAGCAGCTTGAGCAGTCACCAAGCAAATTGGTGACATCAGCTGTCTTACTGCAGTACCGCTGCAGTAACATGGCTCCTCAACTGTATACATGCAGTTAAAAGAAAAAACAGTAAACTTACATAAGTCTCCAAGCCAAACAGTTCGATACTAGAACAGTGCAGGCATCCCGAAAGTTCATGTAACTGATCCGCAACAGTTACTAAGTGTTAAACAAATTAATTACACTTAAATGTTCACCGCAATGTTCATTGCCAATAACCCTTCTGTAACGCTTTTCAAGTTTTTTTTACTGGCTCCTCGATGGGGACTTCTTTGGTCTCCTGGTGAAGGACATCGTCCTCCCCGACCACTTCATCTGCAGTCAACAGTAGAACGAGTTTGTGTATAGGTCTGTCTAGATATGACGGTGGGCTTTTGGGTTTGCCACGATCATCTAAATTTCCGTCTGCCATCAGCAACTTGACCTTTCTGACAAATCCATCTTCACTTGGATAAACCTGTACTACTCTGCCAAGTGGCCACTTGTTGCGCGCTCCCTCACTCTCCTTAGAGATGACTATATCACCAACGGCAAGATTTCTCTTTGGCTGGACCCACTGTTGTCTGACTTGCAGCATTTGAAAATACTCTTTACGCCATCTCAGCCAGAATTCATTTGCGAAATACTGTACCCTTCTCCAACGTCTGCGACAATACACATCAGATCTTTGAAATTCTCCTGGAGGCGGTAGCACTCGTTTTGGTGAGCATCATCGTGAGCAGATGGTTTGGTGTTAACGGTTCTGGTGCCTCTGCATCACATAAGTAATCAACACTGAGGGGTCTTGAGTTAATAATGCACTCGACTTCTGTCATGAGTGTTCGCAAAGTCTCATCATCAAGTTGGTTCCCGGCCTTCAACAGTAGTGGTTCCAGTGCATTGCGTACACTGCGAATCATACGTTCCCACGTTCCTCCCATGTGACTAGAATGTGGTACGTTCAATTTGAATGGGATCCACTCGCATCTATTCCTTAGCAAATACTCTTGAACGTGATCTTGATTCATTTCGGATAATGCTGTCTTCAGTTTATTTCGTGCACCTCAGTTGCCTCACAGCGCCTCTCCGATTCATGAAACGACTCAATGCATTAATAAAGGAAGAACTATCCAGTGAATTGGCAGTCTCCAGATGAACATTTCTTGACGCCATGCACGTGAACGATACTCTACAGCGTTTGACTTCGCTCCTTTTTTCCTCGACAACGAAGGGTCCGAAGTAATCAACGGCACAATATGAAAATGGAGGTGCTGGCTCAAGTCTGTCCTTAGGAAGGCACGCCATCTTCTGATGCTCTGTGGGTCTACGCAGTCGTCTACATGTCACACAACTCGATATGAACCTTGCCACTCCCGATGATCCATTGATCAACCAATAGCCACTTTGGCGCAGCTTGTTATGCGTCATACCGCGACCCATGTGGTTCACTTTCAGGTGGTGATGTTGAATCAACAGTTCAGTCAAATGTTCCTTTCGTGGAATAATGACTGGATGCTTCACATCAACGGGAATGTCTGCTCTTCTGATGTGACCACCAACGCGAATTAGACCATCTTGGTCCACAAACGGATCCAGTTTATACAGCGAACTAGTCTTTCTTAACGCTTGGTTTCTTTTTCTGGCTTGGCCTCTGTTTGTCTCTCCGTCAGTCACATTTAAGTCGCAGAGGATTTGAATTTCTTCATGGAAATGTTCGTATTGCAAACACCTGATTATGGTCTTCTCTGCCTCTTGAAGCTCTGGTATTATAACTGATTTCTCAACTTCTGTGCTTGACCTTGTCACTGGTCGCTCGGGTTTGTTAACTTCTCTTCTTTGAAACTTGGACTTTAGTCGTAGACATAGGGCTATGACTTTCACAGCTTGGTACCAGCTGGATACACCATCTAGTCTGCTTGTCTCGAAGTGATCAGGAAATGGAACAACATTCCTGACTTCCGTGGTCAATACGGACGCTTTCTTCACCTCTGGGTCGGACTCTTGAAGGGGAGACATCTTCACCTTTTCAGGTTTACAGGGTCTGCTTTCCCACAGAAATTTTGGACCAGTTAACCAGCGCGAACCTTCGACCAGCTGCTTTGCTGTGAGTCCTCTTGACGCTTCGTCTGCGGGATTGCTGTTTGTGTCCACGTAGAACCACGAGTTAGGATCAGTTAGGTCACGGATTTGCTGTACCCTGTTAGCTACATAAACGTGGAACCTTTTAGCTTCATTATTAATGTATCCGAGAACTACTCGGCTGTCCGTCCAGAAGAATTCTCGGATCTCCGGGTACTCTAACTCATTTCTCACAAATTCACTCATTCTTGCTGAGGTGGTAGCAGCAGCTAATTCCAACCTATGGATAGTCTTGTGCTTTAGAGATGTTACCCGTGCTTTTTCCACAACGAAAGAGCAATGAACTTGGTCATGTTCGTTAATCAGTCTCAGATAAGAGCATTGACCGTAACCCTCCACTGAAGCATCTGAAAAGTAGTGCATCTCCACAGCTTTCACTGGGCCAAAGTTGTTTGGCTTGAAACATCTCTGTATCTCTAGTTTCTCCAACTCTACGATTTCTTGTCGCCACTTCTCCCACTGTGGGTGTAGATACTCAGGAACAGGGCTATCCCAGTCCAACTTGTCTCTGCACATCTGGTGGAGTATCTGTTTTCCGTTGAGTGTTACTGGGCCTATGTACCCATTAGGATCATAGATGGAGCCAATAGTCGACAAGACACCTCGTCGAGTGAAAGGTCGATCACGAAGTTTAATACGGAACCGGAAGCTATCGTTTACAACACACCAGGTTACTCCTAGGGCTTTCTCAAGGGGCAAAGGATCTACGTCTAGGTTGAGCTTCTTAACCCTTTGCATGGTCCTCAACTGGAATCGCTTCAAGAACTTCCTTCTTGTTCGACACTATCTTGTGTAATCTAAGGCCTGCTTTGTCGCAGATGGCTTGACTGGCCTTGATTAACTGAACGGCTTCGGGAACGGTTGGTACAGACTTTAGACTATCATCTACGTAGAAGTCCTTGCGTATGAACACAGCTGCCACCGTACCAAACTCTTCTTCACCATCGTCAGCTGCTCGCTTAAGCCCAACGTTCGCACAACCTGGGGAACTGCTGGCGTCGAAAAGATGTACTTTCATACGGTACTCGACTACTTCCTTTAATGGGTCCCCATCCAGCCACCACAGGAAACGCAACTGATGGAACATGCTCTTGATGTCCGTCATAATGGCAACGCTTTCCTGGCAGAAACGACACAGGATCCCTAACAGATCGTTCATAAAATCAGGACCTTGCAGCAAGTAGTCGTTGAGGCTGACTCCGTTAAACTTGGCAGAACAATCAAACACCACCCTTATCTGTCCCGGCTTCTTCGGGTGGTAGATCCCTGTATGTGGGACGTAATTGAATTTACCATCTTTCACCTCAAGACGATCTACAGGAACTCTCTCTGCACATTGAGAAATTACGTCCTTCATAAAGGTCTAGTAGTCAGCGAAGAACTTTGGATTCTTCTTGAATCTGGCATTCAGTTGGTTCCACCTCTTTACGGCAAGCTGGCGGTTGTTGGGAAGTGATACATTGTCTGACTTCAACAGAAGTGGCATTTCATAATGTCCATCTGGTCGTTTCTTCACTCCATCCTCAAGAATCCTTAGAAATCTCTCATCTTCCACGGAATACGATTTGTTCTTAGTACCTGTCTCAACAAAGTCAGTTTCTAACACACGGAGAACTTTCTCTGGGTCAATAATCTCTTTAGCCTTCGTAGAGAATGCAAATCGACCATGAATTTCTGAAGCTGCAACTCTATTACACACACCCTTGTCTCCATCCTCCTCGTCACGTGACTTGCAGACTCTTCCAATCACTCCCCAACCCAGTACAGTTCTTTGAGCGTACGGCTCATCATCTTCACCGACAACTATTTCTCTCGGTCGGATAGCTCTGGGACAGTTGTTTCCAATCAGGATAGAAATCTCTGCATCTGGATGGTACGGTGTCAACTTATCAGCAATGGGCTTCAGATGTTTCCATTCTCTAGCTACTTCAGGTTTTGGAATCTGCAATCGATTGGCTGAAACAAGATCCCGGGTAAAAGCCACTGGCAACTTTATAACACACTCCCTGTGGTAATCCAAAATTTCTAGCCCAGATATCTTTCTAGTTTTAACACGTGCGTTTTGCTGTTGCATTGTTGTCAGTAGGAGCTCGGTTGATGGGCCTTGTAGGTTGAACCGTTCACAAAGAGTTTGAGACACAAAACTGACATTTGAATGGTCGTCAAGGACTGCATACTGCAAAATCTCCTTTTCCGGCTCTCCCACTGGCCTGACCCACACTGGCACAATCATAGTGTGATCAAATCCACCGCTTTGATCAGGAACTAGACATACACTCATACAATTCGAGATGGCAGGACTGTCTTGTGTTTCTTCTTTGTGAAGGCAGGTAGGATGCATTCTTGAGCACGTCTTACAATTCAATCTCTTTTTGCAGTTCGCTACCTGATGACTGATGCTGACCGCACAGCCCATACACAGACGTTCACGGAAGAAGAAGTCTCTCCTTTCACTGAAAGGCTTTCTACAGAAATCACTGCAGTCATCTAATTTGTGCACTGCACCGCAGAACAGACACTTGTTCAAATCGGTTGGACCAGGGCGTTTTGATTTACTAGAACTACTAGTATCTGGTTCACGGTTGTCACTGCCCTTAGCTGATGTAGACAGGGAACTACCCTCGTCCTTCTCTGGTTTCGGCTTCGGGTTTCTGTTAAATTTTGGACTGGTTGATGTGGACAGGCTTTCTAGCTCTGGGATGTTCGCCTTTTCTGCTGCTTCTCTGATGAAATCGGCAAACTTGAGAAAGGTAGGGTAACTAGCTTCACCATGGGTGTGTCTCCATTGCTTAATTGCATCTCTCCACTTAATCTCAAGGTAGTAAGGTAGTTTAACTAATAGCCTTATTTTCTCTTTTGCATAGTCTAGGACAAAAAGTCCTGGAATGGTTTCCTTTGCTGCCAAGATCTTATCTAACAGATCTGAGAACTCTCTTAAGGCAATGACATCCTTGGGACCTATCTTAGGCCATTTCTCTAACTTGTTAATAAATGCTGTACTCACAACATTACAGTTTCCATACCTTTCCTGCAGTACAGACCTGGCTTTCTGGTAAGCATCTTCTGTTCCGATCAGAAGATAGCGTTCCACAACTTGTTTTGGCTTTCCTGTTACATATTGATTCAATATATTCAACTTGATGTCTGCTTCCAGTGGTCTGGAGTCGACTAGAGCATTGAATGCACTCTTCCACACAGGATATTGCAGGGGATCACCATTGAATACTGAAATGGTAAGTTTTGGAAGTTGTCCAGAGATAAACAGTTGTTTGCTCACGGTGCTTTGTTCTAAGTAAGCTTCAGTCAACTTGTCCATACATTTTTCCAATGACGATGCCACTTTTTCCCACCCTTCGCTAAAGGAGTTTACTTGACCTTGGGATGAACAGACTGGTAGCTTGAAGGGGGTGTAATGACTGCTGACATAATTGGTGATGGACCACTGAAAGGATTAGTTACAGCAGCATCAATTCTTGTTGGTGTGACAGCTTGAGAACTAGGCGCTTCTCCTCGAGTGGGAAGGCTAAGTCCATGTTCAAAATGACGAACGGTAAATACTGACTGTGTTACAGCTCCTGGAGAGAACGATGGAGCAGAAACCCGGAAACTACATGTCGTGGACTTAGGTGTGGATGTGGTTGTCAAAACTGGCGCTGAGGATGCTTGGAACTGAACTGATGTGTTAGCCACACTAGTACTGCTAGTTACTGGTAGAGATTGCAAGAATCTTTTTACTCCTTCGCCCTTACTTTCAGAAGGAAGGTTAGCTAGATCTTCATCAAGTGAGGGTGTTTGCTCCTTTTCAATCCCTTCACATACACTTAACTTAGCTCTACTTAGCTCAAGTTCCTTCTTCAGTTTGAGTTCTTCCAGTTTTTGTTCCTGCATTAACCTTTCTAACTCAAGGGCTTTTTTTTGTTCTATATACGCTAACTTGACCTTCAAGGCTGCTTCTTCCTGTTGTAGCTTATACTTTTCTACTTTGGTTCAACATATTGTGTCCACACTTGATTTTGATTTGACACTTTTAGCTAATTTACTCTTCTTGAACCCCTTAGAACTGACAGAACCAGACTCCAGCACTGTTTGTTCCAAATACTTAATTTCATTCCTCACATCCCTTTCGAAATTAGACCACTCACTACAAACTTGCTCCCAGATGTCCTTGACATTCGCTAACTCTTCGTCTTGAACAAGTTCACTGATCTCATGATACGCATCCGTAAATTCATTCCAGAGAACTTGAGCCTTACTAAATTCTTACTTCCAAGTTGGTAATTCATTACATTGCCCTCGAAGCAACAATGTCTTCCTTAGTGTTCCCGTAAATATATACCTTTTAGACTTGAACGATTTAACTTTAATTTCGGTTTGATAAGACCGACCCCTTTCAGTTAGCTTCCTGCTACGAACTTCAAACAGATGCTTTTCAGTTTCCGGCTGTTCAATGAATGTCTCTTTTTCGGCAATCTCCGATAGATCAACAATTAAACGCGATGACTTCACGCCAGTATTATCCAAATGATCATTTGAAGCGAAACTTACCACTTCGCCAAGGTCTTCCGACTTTGATTCCTCAGAAATTTCATCTGACTCTCGAGACATGACGAGTGCTGAATCTAAGCCAAACGCACGCACTTACGCACTTACGCACTTCCTACAAGGTTTTATACCACTTGGTATCCATCCGTTCCGTCGATAGGCCGTCCGGCATTCGTTACAAAGTTGTTGTTGCTCGCAACAATGTTTTTACGGTGGTACGAAGCTTCACTAAGTTGTTATTGTGGCTGCCCAGAACGCGACGACTTGTGGCATCCGAAGGAGTTTCGACGAGAAGAAAAACCGTTGTTATTCACAAGAGCACACTTTATTCTTGAGATAACAACTTAGTTCGCCTTTACATAGGCGGATGACAGGAGGATTACATGGATGAAAACTGAGCGAATCACACTTGTGATCACAACGAAAACATGGCGGTTCCAGCTGGGAATGCACGGTTCCCAAGCAGCTTGAGCGGTCACCAAGCAAATTGGTGACATCGGCTGTCTAACTGCAGTACCGCTGCAGCAACAACTAATGACCTTATAGGTACTGATGGGATGGTCTTTCAATGGGCTATGAGCATCTTCTAGTTTTCACTGCCCGGAACTACAATTACAGACTGAAGTAGTTTGGAAGGCAATAGAAAACTAGTAACCTTACTAACGCTATGATTGTAGGTTTACATGTTGTGTAAGACTGCAGTGCTCAATTATGTCATGTATATATGTAAAGTGAGTTTATTATTTGGGCTATATAAATTAATAAAATAAATATGTGCTCTACAAGTCGGTGGCCAATGTTTGTACAAATGGTCAGGCTCAAGCTTCAAATACATTATCATTTTATTATGGAGTGATACTTTTAAAAGTATTCACTGTAACGTTTTTAAGTATATCGTTTGAGATTTTTGGCATATTCATCTTTATAGGTATGACTATTTGATGATTAAAAAAGAGAACGACGATGACTTTGGTGTCTACTGTGGTCTCGAGATTGGAAAGCAGGTTTTGGTAACTGGAGACTACGTCGTTCTACAATTTCACTCAGACAGCTCAATTGAAGACGCAGGATTTATGTTAATTTTCACTGCTGTTCCAGATGGTAAGTATCATAAGCACATAGTTTGATGGGTTACAGCAAAGAAAAAGATAGGGAAATGAATGTTTTCTATTTGTCTATTTCGGGCGACAATCAAAACCCTGTTTTGTAAAGAGCGACTGTTTAAGATGTCGACCAAAAACCCAAGTAAAGAAACTGATCGGGAATGAACACCTCGTCAGAGCGCAGACTAGAAAGGGACATACCGTAAAATTAAGATTGACGACCGCGCTATTTTTTAATTTAAGCCGAATTCTCAGTGAAAACAGTAGTATGCAACCGTCTGCACAGTACATTTAGACAGTACAAAAGTTCACAAAAACAACTTTTTCTCGGTCTAGAATAACTCGTATGACTAATTTTCGAATAAAATACACCTGTTGAGTATCAAAAATTGCTCGAGAAACTGATTTGGAAATCAAAATTACAAAAAAAAAACACGAACATATTTGTATACGGCGACGCTAGTGTAGATAGAACAAAATCCAAGCCTTGTTTTGTTTACAAAAAAATCGCTTTACAACCTATGTAATGAATATGGACAGCACAATCTTTCTAAAAATTTTATTCAAATCTCCATTAGTTTATGTTAAAAGCAAAATGCGTACCATTAATAGCGCATCGAGGCCGAGCTGTCTTCGATGAAATTCAAGAAGACAATACGACCGAATTTGAGCATGTTTTATAAACAATACTCCAAAACTAACGAGAACACAATAAAAAAGTCAATCACAGATTGATATCAACATAAATTCCCATCGAAAAATGTAATTTGTTTTACCTTTAAGTCGCTCGACTGCTTGGAAGTTCCTTAAATATCCGCTACTTCGGTTCTGAAATCCGAAGAACAAACCAAACATCTCCCCGCATTGCTCCCGCATTGATAAAAACGTATGAAGTTCCTTGAAGCAAGATTTTATCCCTGAAAACTCTTCTTTTTCCATTATAGCGGCTTCTGAGTATTCCTGTCTTGAGTAGCAAACCGCGAAAAAATGCAGGGAAAAACGATTTTCCAAACGGTTTTCTCCGCTATGATGATTTTGCAAAAGCGTTTGCTGCATTTTGGCTGCAGATGACGTGACATGACATCAGCCGTCTAGCCGCGCGGTAAGCAAAGCCTCGGTTTCAAAATTGCTAAGATCCCGGATGTTGCGTGACGTCATACGTGCATGTTTTGCGACGTCATACGCGCCCGCGAGCTAGCACTGCGCAACGCCCGCACACACACACACACACACACGCACGCGCCCACGAAACATTCCGCTTACCATGACCATGAAAAACGACCCTATTCATAAATGGCGGCCGGCTTATTATTCTTTTATATTCATGCTAATCAGCCCAACTAGCCTCGTTAGCATGTGCAAAATTCAAAAGAATTTTTGCTCTAAAATGGGGCTAGTTGAGCTGATTGGCATGAATATAAAAGAATAAATAAATCGGCCGCCATTTATGAATAGGGTCTATAGGCTTTATATTTTATAGGTTCTATGAGTATGGAGCTATGCGAGCGGGCCTTCGGCCCGTGAGAGCTCCGCTATGATATGAACTTTATTCAAGCATCGTCATCTTAGGATTAAACTTGAATGTTACAATTACATTATACAATCGACCCTGATCGATACCTACAGTCTTGTAACAGATGATTACATGTAAAGCATTCGCCCAATCAATCACGTTACAAACTGAACTTCCAAGACGTGAATAATTATAGTACCGTACTTTAGTTCACATGCAGTGTATTTTTCTAAAGAGGGAGGGGTATCTTTATTAAGATCAATAAAGATTGTTATTATTATTATTGTTATTATTATTATTATTATTGTTAATATTATTAAAATTAAAAGAGAGGGGGGCTTAATTAATTTCTTCCTCTAAAGATGGGTGGCTTATTAGAGGGGGAGGCTTATTTGAGAAGGGCGGCTTAAAAGAGATTTATTTTACGGTAAATCTATCTGCCAAGCAACAGAATTGCAGAGCCATGAAAACGTGTTCTATAGATGAAAATACTGTTCTTCTTAGGGGCCTTATCAGAAACGATGCCAAGACAAATCCCTTTTATCACAGAATTTTGTTCAATAAGGATGGCTATTATGTCCGTTAACGAATGTATATGTCATTTTTGACATTTAGTGAGTTTGAGTTTTCTTGTTAAAAACCACAGAAGAAAAAATATATTTTGAGTTAGTAACCGTACATTAAAGTCCTGTTTGAAAGTAAAATAAGCACATTTGTAAATCGTACTCACATTTATTATCTATTTAACTTTTCGTTATAGGTTGTGGTTTATTGCTAAATAATTCATTGGCAAGTCCTGGGTATCCTGACAGTTATCTAGGCAATATGGAATGTAATTATCAGATTCCTATTCCACAAGGAATGATGATGAAAATTTACTTTGCAGACTTTCACCTTGAGTATCACAGATTGTGCATGTAAGTCATCTCTGACATGTAAAGTAAGGTGTGCGTTGGGTGAAATCAGTCCAAATTAAACAACATAAAGTTCTCAGCGTGGAGCCACGGTGGTCTAGTGGTTAGTGCGTCGGGCTTTCAACCTGAAGGTCGATGGTTCGAAGCCTGGTCTCTGCCGTCGTGTTGTTTCCTTAGACAAGAAACTTTACTCCACACTGTCTCTCTCCACCCAGGTGTATAAATGGGTACCGGCGACAAAAAAATGCTGGGGGTAACCCTGCGATGGACTAGCATCCCATCCAGGGGGGAGTAGCAATATTCCTAGTCGCTTCATGCTACAGAAACCGGGTTTAAGCTCCGGCCGTTGTGAGCCTTCTGGCTCGTGTGCGCGACTTTACTTACTTACTAAAGTTCTCAGCTACCTATACGAGGATTAAACAAATGATCTTATAGGTACTGATGGGATGGTCCTTCAATGGGCTATGAGTATCTTCTAGTTTGCTTAATAAATAAATATGTGCTCTACAAGTCGGTGGCCAATGTTTGTACAAATGGTCAGGCACAAGCTTCAAATACATTATCATTTTATTATGGAGTGATACTTTAAAAGTATTCACTGTAACGTTTTTAAGTTTATCGTTTGAGATTTTTGGCATATTCATCTTTATAGGCATGACTATTTGATGATTAAAAATGAGAACGACGATGACTTTGGTGTCTACTGTGGTCTCGAGATTGGAAAGCAGGTTTTGGTAACTGGAGACTACGTCGTTCTACAATTTCACTCAGACAGCTCAATTGAAGACGCAGGATTTATGTTAATTTTCACTGCTGTTCGAGATGGTAAGTATCATAAGCACATAGTTTGATGGGTTACAGCAAAGAAAAAGATAGAGAAATGAATGTTTTATTTTTATTTGGGATGAAAACCAAACACCAAAAACTTGTTTTGTAAATTATATAATATGATATAATTTGATATGATATGATTTTGAGTGGCCTTCAACGGGTAGACGCTAAAATTGCAGAAAAAGAAAGGTTGAATTAATTGTATATCCAACATTTTTGCCGGGTACAGTAGACGCATGCTCCTCAAAGACAGCATATATTAATAATTTAGGCGCTTCCAGGTTTCAAACACGTTTCAAGGTTATTTCGAGCACTTTAAGGTTTCAAAGTCAAAAGTAGCTTTTCTTTGTTTTGATTCTACTGAACTTCACCCTTTTGTTTTCCTCAACAGTACCACCCAAGGTTATGTTTAGAGATAGTGGTATGCGTCCACAACCAGGCTACACATTGTCATGTTCATCCACTGGTTCTCCTCCAATATACACAGCTCTTATAAGAAACTCTACAGTACTGGTAAACACGACAAACACTGCAAGCGTCCGAGTATACAGAGGAGGAAACTACACTTGCATGGCAACCAGCAAGTATGGACGGGACTTTAAAGAGATCTCAGTTATTTTAGTTGGTAAGATTTTGATATATTTCTTTTCCGCCTCGTTTTTAACTCGAAAATACGCGAATCGTTGAACGAGTTATAGCAGGCGGGGACAAATATGCAAACTCTCACACCCTTTCGTCTGTTCGTCGTTCCTTCCATCTATCGGCTGTAAACCTTTATTGCTAATTCCGCTGACCAGTGCATAAGGCTTCGAGCTATGGAGAACTTTCTCCAAATGCATTTTTCAAGACTAAGAGAAACGGTACAGCACGTACGGTAAACATTGTTTTTATATTTGTGACGTTTCGCTGCTGTCTTAAGCAATCCCGTTCGGTTGGCTGATTTGATTCGGAACGCGATATTAATATTAGCATCTAATAGTACATCATCGAACGAAAACGTGTCCTATAGATTGAGATACTCTTCTTCCTAAGGGGCCTTATCAGAAACGACGCCAAGACAAATCCCTTTTATCTCAGAATTTTGTTCAATAAGGATGACCATTATGTCCGTTAATGAATGCATATATGTCATTTTTGACATTTAGTGAGTTTGAGTTTTCTTGTTAAAAACCACAGAAGAAAAAATATATTTTGAGTTAGCAACCGTACATTTAAGTCCTGTTTGAAAGTAAAATAAGCACATTTGTAAATCGTACTCACATTTATTATCTATTTAACTTTTCGTTATAGGTTGTGGTTTATTGCTAAATAATTCATTGGCAAGTCCTGGGTATCCTGACAGTTATCTAGGCAATATGGAATGTAATTATCAGATTCCTATTCCACAAGGAATGATGATGAAAATTTACTTTGCAGACTTTCGTCTGGAGGATCACATGTTGTGCGAGTAAGTCATCTCTGACATGAAAAGTGAGGTGTACGTTTGGAGAAATCAGTAAATAAATTAGTGTGTGTTCTTGAAGTCCAAATTAAACAAGACAATGTTCTGAGCTTCCTATACGAGGATCGAACTAATGATGTTATAGGTACTGATGGGATGGTGTTTCAATGGGCTATAAGCATCTCGTAGTTTGCAATGTTCCAGAACTACAACTAGAAATACGTGTCTCGCAGAACCTCGCGAAGCTCCGGAAGGGTACACCGCAAAATTTTAGCGACGGGGGAAAGAGAGATGGGCTAGAAATTTGAGACATTCTCGTTCCCATTCTCTTCATTCTCTTTAAATGGTACTCAGTCTCCTGTCTTCCTAAAATAAAATAAATGGGAACTGGTACTGGGTTTGGAGCTGTGGGTCTCTGTAACTGGTATGGGACTGTGCGCCAAAAGACCCTCAGGCACTCCGACACCGCCCCCTCCACCCCTCCCCCCCCCCCCCCCCCCCCACCACCCACCTCTCTTCACTAATTATTGTGAGATGGAAAATTGGTGTGAAAGTGGATGTGTAGTACTGTTGTGGACCTGAATCCAGTACAATATGGGGGGAAACTAAATGGCGTGCGGTGTGGGTCGTGGGTATTACGTGGTGCGTCGTGCGTCGTGCGTCGTGCGTCGTGCGTCGTGCGTCGTGCGTCGTGCGTCGTGCGTCGTGCGTCGTGCGTCGTGCGTCGTGCGTCGTGCGTCGTGCGTCGTGCGTCGTGCGTCGTGCGTCGTGCGTCGTGCGTCGTGCGTCTTGCGTCTTGCGTCGTGCGTCTTGCGTCGTGCGTCGTGCGTCGTGCGTCGTGCGTCGTGCGTCGTGCGTCGTGCGTCGTGCGTCGTGCGTCGTGCGTCGTGCGTCGTGCGTCGTGCGTCGTGCGTCGTGCGTCGTGCGTCGTGCGTCGTGCGTCGTGCGTCGTGCGTCGTGCTTCGTGCGCTTGTCTGTCGATTTGTTATGCACGTTGTTGGCCCGTATTAACAACAGAGTCAGGGTGCCCAAGTTTTTTGAAAAACTGGCACATTTCTACTGATTTGTTGGAAAAATCGGAGTCATCACTACAAAGACGTCGAAGTCTGAGAAATTGAGAATACGGAATGGCGTTTTTAATAACATGTGATGGATGTGAGGATGAAAGTAACAGATAACTGTGGGAATCTGTAGGTTTGTAGTGCACACTTGTGGATAAACTGTTGCCGTTGATTGAAATATTGATGTCAAGAAAAGCGACAGAAGTTTCCGAAATCTCCCAGGTATATTTTAGAGCCGGATGAAAAGTATTGACAGAAGTTATGAATTGATTAAGATCCTCTTACTGGAAGTCATCGATGTAGCGGCCGAAGAGTTCGGGTTTAGTTCCGTGGTACTGACTGAAGAAGAAGTTTTTCCAGCGGAAACCAAATTAATTTTCACTATGGACATTACCTCTTTATATACCGTCATCCCCAATGACGAAGGACTTCAAGCACTTAAATATTTTTTCGACCAGCGCTCCATTCAAAACCCAAGGTCAGAAACACTGCTCCGCTTAGCTGAATTAGTTTTGACACTGAACTGTTTTTCATTTTCCCAAAACTACTACAAACAAGTAAATGGAGTCGCCATGGGCTCCAAAATGGGACCAAGCTATGCTAACCTTTTTGTAGGCTACGTCGAAAACAAATTCTTCAGTCAGTACTACGGAACTAAACCCGGAATCTACGGCCGCTACATCGATGACTGCATTGGCGCTACCTCTTCCAGTAAAGAGGAACTTAATCAATTCATAACTTCTGTCAATACTTTTCATCCGCTCTAAAATATACCTCTGTCGCTTTTCTTGACACCAATATTTCAATCAACGGTAACAGTTTATCCACAAGTGTGCACTACAAACCTACAGATTCCCACAGTTATCTGTTACATTCATCCTCACATCCATTACATGTTATTAAAAACGCCATTCCGTATTCTCAATTTCTCAGACTTCGACGTCTTTGTAGTGATGACTCCGATTTTTCCAACAAATCAGAAGAAATGTGCCAGTTTTTCAAAAAACGTGGGTACCCTGACTCTGTTGTTAATACGGGCCAACAATGTGCACAACAAATCGACAGACAAACAGCACTACAAACGTCACAGAAGGAAGAGAACGAGAGAATTCCATTCACCCTCACTTTCCACCCACACAATCACACAGTCAAAAGCATCATTTTAAAAAATTTCAAATTACTCCAAAACGACCCCGAAACTGGCAGAATTTTTTCACAACCCCCACTAATTTCATTCAAACGTGACGAAAACATAGGCAATTAACTTTCTAGCGACGAGCACACTGAAATCTGACGATGAACCGGGAACTTTTAAATGCGCACGCACACGATGCAACACTTGTCCTTTCATTCATAACGCGGACTCAAACGATCTATTAAAATCACTGATCGTTTCACATGCACCTCCGTAAATGTTATCTACTGCATAACATGTACTTTTTGCAAAAAGATATACATTGGCGAAACAGGGAGGAGACTGGGTGACCGTTTTCGTGAACATCTCCGAGACGTTGAAAAAAATGACAAAGACGCATCCAAACCAGTCGCGCGTCATTTCAATCTTACTAACCATTCTAAACAACACATGACAATCTGCGGTCTTTCCCTACACCAGGGTAACACAGAAAGCCGTAAAAACTTAGAACAAAAAATCATCTTTCAAATCGGCACTCTCAAACCCCACGGAATCAACGAACGCTTTTCATTCAACTAATTTACATTTATTTTTCACGTCACCAAATTTCCACCAATAGCGTAGCTTCACCTACTATATTAAACCACACACTACGCACAATCCCTTGATTCGCTCCGACGAAGGGCTAGCGCTCGAAACGTCAGCTTTCTCGTATCTTTTTACGGTGGTTAATTTACCTTATCGACTCAGTCGATAAAACCAAATTCTTGTTTTGTATAGTATAGGCCAAGTTTAATTTCCTGGCATGTAACACATTGTCGGTGTTGTGAACTGTTAATAGTATCGTGAAATTTGGCCATCTCACTCTAAACTCATTGTTGCTGGTGGAAAGGCTGTTCTCCATCCGTTTGAATGTTATTTGTCACGAGTATTTTCTTGCCGCCTCACGTGCGTCTAACAAAATCATTTTGTTCGACAACTTCGGTGTCGTCTCTCCTCAGTGATCGGTTTCGTTCAGAATTCTAATGGCGGCATTTTGTCGAAGCGTTTGTAGTCGCTGATTTCGTTCCAGATCATTGTCATTGCTCGATCGGTGTGCCTGGGCTGTTCGAAGTCTTCGTAATCGATGCACGATGTTCTCTCTGCCCCGTGGTTTCTTGTCGTCACTGGTCTTCTTCTTCGTTGCTCGCGCTGAATTTCAAGTCGCCATTCTCACTCCATCCAGCGGAGTTTCAATAGTAAATCTTCTCGGGCGAGCATTTCCAGCCACTTGTTGAATTCAGCATTGTTGTGTTTGCTGTTCTCTCGCATTTGCATGAGAAATTGGTCGTGTATATCACCGACAAAAGGAACTTTTTTCACAGACGATGAATAAACACCTCTTCATGAATAAACATGTACATGAAAGTGCGATATCGCCAGCGGTCGAGATTCCTTTTATAGGCATCGACGTCACACTGGATGACGGCAATTGGAGCTTTGTCGCGGTTTTGTTGCTAGGCAACTGCAGGACACCATCGCGATATATATATACATATAGTAAATTTTTACCTCTCGATAATGATTTTCTACATTTCTGATTGGTCCCACCGCTACCGATCTGAGTCGTTATTGGTTAATTTGCCCAAATATGGAAAAATGATGACTTATTACGCGAAAAAAAAATTGTTTTCCTCGTCGCGGAAAAAAAAATGGCGAGATTCGGGGAGCTTTCGCCCCTAGAAATTCAACAAATGGTTAAATGCGACCTCGGCCAACACCAAAAGAGCCACGCAGTTTGGAATGAAGATTTTTATTGGTAAGTGTGTGTATAATTCATTTTTAGACGCTCAAAATATACACAAAAATCATAACAACATTCGCAACTTTCGTAATTGTGAATTAATTATGCGTAATTAAACTGAATGTTTACCTTATTTCAGAGTGGCTTGCAAGTCCTGGTGGGCAAAAGTTTACGGTTAAAACCATCGAGGAAATGTCAAAACAAGAACTAAATGACTGTCTGAAGTCTTTTTACACCTCAGCGAGAAAGCAAGATGGTTCGTACTGCAAGACCTCTTCGATTAAATCCATTCGACAGTTCTCAATAATTGGTGACGCCGCTTGTACAGAAGCCAACAAAGTACTAGATGCTTTTGTGAAAGACCTCAGTCTGAAAGTCCAAGTGAAGCTGCCTCGGAAATAGCAAGACCGATTCTGGTCCAGCACAATCAGTTAGGAATTCATCAGTCGAGTTCCAACAACACGGCGTTTATCGAACGTGGCGGGCAAATCTTTCCTCGTCCGCAGTATAATTTCCACAATTCTAATGTTCAAATCCATAACCATTTCGGCCAGTCCGATTAAGACTTATTTTTTTTTGAAGGAAACTATTTTTGAAAGAAACATTCTTCTTGATCTCGCCGCTTGTTAGCATTTAAAACTAGCATTTACTCGCTTTCGATTTGCGAAGCGGTCATGTGACACTTGTTCACTGACGTGACAGTCATGTATTTTTTTGGAGCGGAAATAATTTTTTTTTCCAATTTCCGGTTATTTGAGTGTTTGAAAATTTACTAAAACAGTTATTCATCTCGGCCTCGCCGAATATGAGCTGATATATAACCAACTCGGCGCGGCGCCTCGTTGGCTATATATATCAGCTCATATTCGGCTCGTCCTCGATGAATAACTGTTAAATATATCAAAAAGGTATTCATTTACAATTCAACACATTGATACACTGCCCAAATATGGTAAAAAAGTTATCGATATATGTTATATCCACATGACGTATAACCAGCGATGGCGGTAAATTTGGCATTTTGAAGGAAAGTGAAAATGACTGCTGCCTGCAATTTCGTGTTTTTGGGCGAAAAAGTGCGTGAACTATTAGTTAAAAAAGGGAAAAGAAAGAAAAAAGAGAAGAAAAGAAAAGAAAAGAGAAAAAATATTGTTCACATGATTGGTCAGGACAAAAAAGGCGCGAAATTTTCGCGTTGTCGCGGTCGCAGTGTTTCTTGGCGTAGTTGAATGAAAACTGGTTCAAAGTTTAACCGCTCGACAAGGAGTGAATGAAGGAGCACAATTTTCGTAAAATTCCTTTGGTAATCACCTCTGGAATATGATATAGACTTGATGCTTTCTCAGAAAAGTTTCTGATCTCGTCATTACGTCTGTAGGAGCTAAAAAACGAGCAAGTTTGTAAACAACATTGATCGACTCAGCTTGTACTTCGATGTTTGAAAATTTGGTGCTGATGGAAGGGAATAAAAAGCCAAATCAACTACAGGTACGATGTTTTAACCGTTTCTTGTATCCTTTAGCTGTGAATTTTTGTACGCTGCAGTTCTTTCCGACTTTTCGCCGCTATGTTTAGGTTCGTAGCCGTGTGTTTGTTCAATTTGTTTTGATTCTGAATTGAACTTTTAAGATACGAAACACTTGTAACTAAGACATTCTATGCCATTTTACTGTGTTTTAATTCTTGTAGTCACTACTCTGTCCCGTTCTTTGAGTAGACGAAAGCTCTTCGTAGAAACTCTCAACTGATTGTGTACGCTAAATTAATTTTAGCTTGGCAAAAGTTTCGGCATTCGCTGTTTGTTGTCTAAGAAATGATCCGAGGTAAAATATTGTTGTTAGCCTTTTTACTTAATGAAAGGTTGTATATCTCAATGATTTTTTTCTCGAAACTGTGATTTGTTATCAATGTGTTGAATTATAAAACAGTTATAGTGTTCAAGTTTGCGCAATATTGACAAAGGCGCTACTTTCATTCCTGAACTGTGTGATGTTGCAAGTTTCGCGCGTTAAAACATATGTAAGCTTTTTTTAAAATAAAAGGCTTGTCGGCGATATTTTCTCTTCAAACTGTGCTTTGTGTCATCAATGTGTTGAATTATAAAACTATTATAGCGCTCAAGCTTGCGTGATATCGCCTAATTTTAGCCAACTCGGCCTACGGCCTCGTCGGCTAAGTATTAGGCGATATCACGCAAGCTTGAGCGCTATAATAGTTAAATATATATATATATATATATATATATATATATATATATATAAGTTTATATATATATATAAAGCCAACCCGAGATTCCTTCTCCCTACAGCGATCCACGCGCGATCCCCACGCGCGACAAATTTATAAACCTCGCTACGCTCGGGCCTTCGGCTCTCGCTTCGCGAGGAATTACAGACTGAAGTAGTTTGGAAGGCAATACAAAACTAGTAACCTTTCTAACACTATGATTGTAGGTTCACATGTCGTGTAAGACTGCAGTGCTCAATGATGTCATGTATATATGTAAAGTGAGTTTATTATTTGGGCTATATAAATTAATAAATAAATATGTGCTCTACAAGTCAGTGTCCAATGTTTGTACAAATGGTCAGGTACAAGCTTCAAATACATTATCATTTTATTATGGAGTGATACTTTTAAAAGTATTCACTGTAACGTTTTTAAGTATATCGTTTGGGATTTTTGGCATATTCATCTTTATAGGTATGACTATTTGATGATTAAAAATGAGAACGACGATGACTTTGGTGTCTACTGTGGTCCCGAGATTGGAAAGCAGGTTTTGGTAACTGGAGACTACGTCGTTCTACAATTTCACTCAGACAGCTCAATTGAAGACGCAGGATTTCTGTTAATTTTCACTGCTGTTCCAGAAGGTAAGTATCATAGGCACATAGTTTGATGGGTTACAGCAAATAAAACGATAGGGAGATGAATGTTTTTTATTTGGGATGAAAAACAAACACAAAAAAACTTGCTTTGTAAATTATATCATCGCTACCCACCAGGTTACCTAGTAGAGTATGGCCTTCAACGGGTAGACGCTAAAATTTCACAAGAAGAAAGGTTGAGTTAACTGTACATGCAGTCAACGGACACCTTTATAAGACAGACACCTGGTGTTGGTCCCTGCGGTAAAATTCTCACGGGATTTACGATTCTCGTAATGAATTTACAAAACCGACGCGTAAACTTGAAAACTCCATTCAAATTTTCAAAAATACTGGTCACGCGTGACGGAGCATGGCTGTAACCCACCCGGGTGGCTTATTTACTTGAGGTACTCAGCGAGGGGTGCCTTTTAAGAGAGGGAAGGCTTAATAGAGAGGGGGGCCTTAATTATTTAGCAAAATGCAGCACGATGTACACTGTCAGGATATTTAACAACTATTCACCGAAGTGGAGGTGGATAGTGGTGGAAAGCCGAGCCCGAGGTAAATGTCCACCACTACCCACCTACACTGAGGTAAATAGTCGTTTTAGTATATACTGAAACAGTGAGATAATAAAACGAAAAAGATGCTTTATAACTCATTTATTCCTGTCAACGATTACAATTTTCGCGCGCAAATTGCTAGGAGGTGAATAGCACTTGCTATTCCGAGTTTCAGTAGCCAATCAGCGCGCGCCAACAATGCTATCGACTGTTTCAGTATATACTAAAATATGATGTGAACTTTATTCAAGCATCGCAATCTCAGGATTAAACTTGAATGTTACAATTACATTGTACAATCGATCCTGATCGATGTCTACAGTCTTCTTCTTCTTCTTCGTCTTCCGCATAAAGGAAAGGGAACGGCTTTTCAATGCGCGATGCGGTTTTCGCGCCTTCCGAAAATATTGTGTGATGGTTCGTTAAGGTAGGATGTTTCAAAATCACTAAATGGTCATAATGCTGTACGACACCGATATCTGGTATAGTTTTAGATTGACGTAATAGTTTTTTTGTATACAAGGTTTGAAAGTTTATAAGTGAAGGTCGTTTTCGATTCGATTTAGGGGCGGATCAAGCGAACATTGTGTTGATTTTTGTTGTTGATTTTTAATATTATGACGCAGTTTTTAGCAAACAATACTACCACAGCAAAACCTAAAACAGAAAACATATCAAGATTAGAAAAGATAATCAACTACCCCAACTAAAAAACAATAATGGTGGCCCCTAATAGTGCAGCGTTTTGAATCTACAAAATTATAATTTTTATCGTGATGCGATGAGATTGTAAATTTTCGGTTTTGCTGAGTTTAAAGACCCATTGTCACTTACCGTGATGCACCGCGCATTGTTTATTTGGATTTGGATCCAGGTAAATGCGATCTCTCGCAGTAGTATAGGGAGTTGGTGATTCGGGAGCACATAAAATAAGCCCCCAAAGGCCCGAGTTACGGCCTCCCACGAGTCGTTGTCATTCCTCGTGGGAGGCCGTAACTCGGGCCTTTGGGGGCTTATTTTAGGTGCTCTCGAATGCACCAACTCCCTATACTACTCTTCTCTAGTCTGTTTATATATGCTGCTTCGGTACGAGATCACCACCACAGGGAGGTATTACCAATTGGAGAAATCCAATCCCCTTTATATACCCACCCACATGGCAATGGCACAGCAGATCGATATGAACATGGCGGCCCAAGGTCTTGACTTTAACCCAAGGAACCAAGACTACTTCGGTGATTGGTTGCATGGCTACAAGATGAACGTCCCTGACGACTACCAAATCAAGGACCTCAATTCATTTTTCATAGCTAATAGGGCGGCTATTATCCAGACAATAGCACGCGAAGTTACAGAGCTTGGTGGAGTGAAGGTAACTTTGTCATTCGATGTTCACTTTTCAATGGAAGGCAATGACAATCGAGAAATTGATCACTTCTTTTGGAACGTTAACCCACTGATTGTAACACATCTCTATAAGCTGCGAGAGGAGGTCATCCTGGAAGGCATTGTCAATGGTTTTAAGGAAGAGATTGCCAGATGGCAGCAGATGGGTTCTGGCTGGGTGATTGATAAAATCAAAACTGTTTACCTTGAGTTCGGGATGTATCAACCACTACGAGGTGGCACATTTGTCCCAACCCCATCAAAACTCAGACCAAAGCAGGCTATCATCAATGTGAAGAACAGAGATAACCAGTGTCTCCGCTGGGCACTGCGATCAGCATTGTTCCCTGTAAATGTTAACACAAACAGAACAGGCAGTTATCCCATTGATGATGGCCTAGACTTAACTGGAGTTGATTTTCCAACGCCATTGAGTCAGATTTCCAAAGTTGAGCGCCAAAACAACCTTCCAATCGACATTTATGGATACAAGAACAATAAGGTGGTTGTTATCAGAGTCAGTGAGCTAGAGGATCCCAATCTGCGAAAGATTAATCTGATGATGCTCACAGACACACACACTTCGCATAATTGTTACATCAAGAGCATGAGCAGGCTTCTACACAGCGAGTTCAACGTTGGGCGCCGCATGCATCACTGTGACAGGTGTCTCCAAGCCTTTTCTTCAGAACGGGTTCTCACCGATCATCTCTTCTATTGCAGAGGAGTCAAAGGCAGGCCGACACGAGCTGAAATGCCAAAAGAAGGTGAAAACTTCCTCCACTTCGAGAACTTCCAGAACCAGATGAAGAAGCCTTGGGTCATATATGCTGACTTCGAAAGCATTGTCGAAAAAGTCCCCGGTTGCATACCAGATCCCCAACGAGCAGCACCACTGCAACATCCGTACATAAACCCTGCGGGTTCTGCATGTTAGCTGTTCGCTCTGATGGAGAGACAAAGGGCCCTTATCTATACAGAGGAGAGGATGCGGTGCCAGTCTTTCTTGGCAGTCTTCAGCAACTGGAAGGAGTGATCAGAGACGAGCTGCAACACAAGGTACCACTCTCCATGTCAAGAGCAGACTGGACAGAATTCAACCGTGCAAAAGATTGCCACATCTGTGACAAGTCTCTCACAAAGAATAACCACAGGGATGTCATTGAGGCCTATGACCAAAACACCGGAGAATACGTGGGCCTTGTTCATCGACACACCAACAAATGTTATCAAAAGACATTCAAAACTTACATCCAGGACGATGATGGCAAACTGGAAGAGTTTCCATTTGTTGGACCAAGAAACAAAAGGCAGGCCACCACAGACAAATTATTCGAGCAGGTCGACTGTCTTTTCTGCGGGGAGTCTCTAATCCAAGACTCTGTTCGAGACGCAGTCAAAGATCATTGCCACACCACAGGCAAATATCGGGGTGCGGCTCACAGTGCTTGCAACATCAACTATTTCCGAACCACCCCGAAAACGGAAATAATCCCGGTAATCTTTCACAACTTGAAGGGTTATGATGCACACCACATCATGAGTGGAATTGCGGATGTGCATTCCGATTTGAAATGCATCCCAAACAACATGGAGAAATACATCTCTTTCTCTCTCGATAAGCTTAGGTAAATTGACAGCTTGCAGTTTATGCAGTCAAGCCTCAGTGTCCTTGTTGAAGCAAACAAGACAGAGTCCTTCACAATCACGGCAGGCCACGAGAAGAACCAAGCCAAACGCAACCTTCTCCTGCAAAAAGGGATTTACCCATACGAATACATGGACTCTTGGACTCGATTCGAGGAGATCTCTCTCTCGCCTAAGGATGCCTTCTACAGCGAGCTTAAGAAGGAAGGCATCTCAGATAAAGAATACGCCTACGCGCAAAAAGTGTGGGAGGTATTTGGATGCAAGACGCTTGGAGATTACCACGACCTCTACCTTGAGACAGATGTGCTTCTTCTGGCCGATGTTTTCGAGAACTTCAGAAAAACATGTCTGCAACATTACAAGCTTGACCCGGCACATTATTATACAAGCCCTGGCCCCTCCTGGGACGCCCTTCTCAGGTATACGAAAATCAACCTGGAGCTGCTCACAGACGTCAACATGCACCTCTTTGTTGAAAGAGGCTTGCGAGGTGGCATATCCATGGAGAGCAGGCGGCACTGTAAGGCCAACAACCCCTATCTTCGTGGCCACAACCCCAACGAAGAGTCAAGTTACATCATGTATCTCGACGCGAACAATCTCTATGGATGGGCCATGAGTCAGCCTCTCCCAGTTGGCAACTTTGCATGGTGCCCTGTCTTTCCAACACAACACCAGATCAGGAGGTGGAGGTCAAACAGAAAGATTGGTTACATTCTCGAGGTTGATCTTGAGTACCCCGAGGAGCTGCATGATGAGCACAACGCTTATCCTCTTGCCCCAGAAAGGCAGGTCGTTCCAAAGGAATGGATGTCGCCATACCAAAGGGCCTTGGCAGAGGGACAGCCAGAAGACAAGACGCAGAAGCTGCTCCTTACCCTGAACAACAAATCCCGGTACGTGTTGCATTACAGAAACCTCCAGCAGTACCTGGATCTTGGAATGAAGTTGACGAAAATCCACAAAATGCTCAAGTTCGAGCAGAGGGCTTGGATGGAGCCATACATCTCCCTGAACACCGAGCTCAGGAAGAAGGCCACTTCCGACTTCGAGAAGAACTTCTTCAAGCTCATGAACAACTCTGTCTTCGGTAAGACAATGGAGAACCTCAGAAATCGAATCGACATGAAGCTTGTCCGGGCGCACGAGCAAGATAAGATTAGAAAGCTTATCGCAAGCCCACTGTTTTCAAGAGCAACGGTCTTTGGACCCAAACTGGCGGGGTTCCAGATGCACAGGGAGAAAATCAAATTCAACCGCCCAGTTTACACAGGCATGTGCATCCTTGATCTCTCCAAAACACCGATGTATGACTTCTATTACAAACATCTCAAGCTGAAATATGGCAAGTGTGTAGACCTACTCTACACAGACACAGACTCTCTGCTCCTCGAGATCAAGACGGATGATGTCTATAAAGACATGGAGAACCTTCTGGATGAACTCTACGACACAAGTGATTATCCCAAGGACCATCCACTCCACAGTCAGAAGAACAAGAAGGTCATCGGCAAGATGAAGGACGAGTGCGAGGGTGTACCTATCTCAGAGGTAATCTGTCTTCGCTCAAAGATGTACAGCATCTTGAAAGACGACAGCAGGTGCATTAAGAAGAAGGACAATGACGGTAAAGAAATCAAAGCTAAGCTGGACATCAAGAAAGCAAAGGGCACCACCAAGGTCGTCACAAAGAAAGAGATCACCCACCAGAATTACAAGGACGCCCTCTTCGACAGGCGAACCTTCAAGCACGGGATGGACAGGATCCGAAGCAAAGGCCACCAGATCTTCGGTGAGCATATAACCAAGACAACACTTTCCCCCTTTGACTCCAAGCGCTGGATCAAGAATGATGGTGTTCACACGCTGGCATATGGTCACAAAGATATCGGTGGCAACTGAGTGCCAGGCGGCACAATCATCAACTCCTCACGAACAAACCCTCTCTTAGGGCCATCGTAAAGGTAATAAACGACAGGCGCATCTGGCTTGGTGACAACCTTCTCAATGTTATGGACCTTCAAAGACCAGATGGGATCAGTCGCACGCTTACCACCACCCTCAAGCTCGCCAGGCTGATACAAATATCTCACACTCACCCGGGGCGGGAGCTTCTTCTCATTCACACCAACAGGCCTAGCATATGGGGTCGCGGGCTTGGCAGAAACGGCTTTCTCTTTGATCGCATCCTTTGGCTTCTTGCCAGTGAGTCTTGTCACTTCATTGTTCAAGGCCGAGACAACATCTGGCAGTCTTTTGACCCATGCAGTCGAACGGCCAGAGGGCATATTCATTTCAACGGCATACTGATAACCAAACAGCCTTTCAGCCAGGGTTCGGTTGAATCTCTCCACAATTGCTTGGTCTCTGTGGATATCAACCCGCCCGCGACGAATGGTCGTTTTGTTGTTTTCCATTGTCTTAGTCACAGCCCCCATAAACTCTTTCCCAGGGTCAACTTGCAAGAGTTGAGGCCATTTCAAAGACCCGCGTCTATATATCCGTGCAAACGCTTTAGCCACCTCTTCAGACTCTTTCGAAGTCAGGGGCTCTGCTGCTTTGTAACGGCTAGCCACATCAACAAGGGTTAATGCGTATTTGTAAACCTTTCTCCCGTGGGGAAGTTTGTCGTGGGGCAGGAAGAGAAGATCTGCTTGATGCACTGCATTGGGTGATGAGACATCAAACTTGGGCCGGGGGATATGGCGTGGCGCTGGGAGGTAAACTTGCCAAAGGGCTTGTTTGACGAGCCATTTCTTTGCGACATCATCAGAGACCTTGGCCGCTGCAGATAGCTTTTTGACAGCGGCAAGCCCTTTCCAATACCCTTTCGGACTGTAATAGATCTTAGAGAGTTTGGTCTCCATATATACTATGCATTGAAAAGTTTAAAGCTCATTTGCTTTCTCCAGCAGTTCAAAGAGATAGTCACGGACAGCTGCATCTTTTTGTAAAGCTTTGAAAGCGTTGCGTCTTTCCAATGGAGTCACGTTTTCGTCCCTTGCAATCTTTTCATTTTCTTCAATCTTTTCATCATAGTCCTCCATCGTTTTTTCAATGTCTTCTTTACCCATCTTGAGAGCAATTTTTAAGTCCAGCCGGGCGTTTCTTTCATCATGCAGCAGCTGAGAATATTCTTCCAGTAATATCCAGATGCCTTCAAGCAAAAGCCAAGTGAGACTTATAGCTCCGGTGACGTAGAGGGCTCCTTTAAATGCATAGCTTTTGCAATCCGTGGTGGTATATATATGGTTTTTAATTTCTTAAATTTAAAGAAAGCGATAAGCCGCATACCCACCCGCAAGCAGGGTGCCTCCAATGAACACAAGTTCACCATTCTGCTGTTGTGGGCTGGGTTTGTAGAAGTCCGAGAACTGAGGCTCTTTGTAGTTTTTGATTTGTTTATCTGTTTCGTGTTGGTGCATCTGGTTATACAAGACCAGGGCTTGGTCGGTGGTTTGGAAGTTTTTGCTAGCTTGGTGTTTAATCCGATCGTTGGCTGCAATCCAGTCGAGGAGCTTGGTGCGGTCCTTCTGGTATTTGGCGTAAGCCGCTTGGTATTGTTCCAGGGCTTTATCATGTCGGATTTTCTCATCCATTGCTGCCTTTCCGTTATCGCCAAACAGATATTTCGCGAGGTAGTTGCCGCCAGTGAAAGCGGCCGCATTAAGAACAGCGCCAAGGGCCATTATTGCAATCGAAGCCATTGTGGCCGTGTGTATACATATGGTTTTTACATGTTGTCTGGGATGATTTTCTGCTCCTCGAGATATTTCTTCAGTGCTATGGTGCCAGCCATGACGGCTGTGAACTTGACGTAGTTCATTAAGCTTGCACTGGGGTCGGCAGTTAAGTTTTCTTTGATGGTCTTTTTACCAATCCAACCAATACCAGCGACAAGGCCAGTGATTGTTGCGGCGTCGAGGATAGACTTCACAAGCTTGTTGTCAGACATGGTTTGTGTCCAGTATACATATGATTTTTATTTTTCTGACTCAGACTCGGCCTCGGGTTCGGCCTCGGGGCTCCTCGACCTCGACCTCGACCTCGGCCTCTGACTCGGACTCGGACTCGGACTCGGACTCGGACTCATGCACGTACACATACTCGGGACCGTTGTGCCTGTTCATTGCCAAACTGTAAACTGTATCAAAGGCGACCGAAGTAAGTCCAAACCAAAGAAGAAACACACTTCCGATTGCAGCAGAATTCATCAAAGCTTGGAAAGGATTCATGGTCAGTATATATACGCTTTTTATTCCATTTTTTTAATTCCTTGTCTTACCGGAATTCGAGATGGAGGCGTTGCGGCGGGTGGCGCAGCGGGTGTTGCAGCAGGGGTGTTTGCTGGTGTTGTTGGTGTGTTAGATTTACGTCCAAGCCTTTGCATTATGGCTTCGCGTTGGTAATACAAACCCGCAGCAGATACAATCAACCCGCCAACCCCCAGAATATAAACTATTGAGTTGTTGTTGCTGTCACTTGTTGTGTCACTTGTTGTACCGCTTGTTGTGTCACTTGTTGTGTCACTTGTTGAGGGTGCAGGCTTTTGTGCTTCGGCCTTTTTCTTTGCTTCCCGGGCCAGGCGGTTGCGTTCTGCTAGCCTTTTACCAGAAGCAACGCGGCCGGGGTTCTTTTCTGTTGCAGGCTTTGTTTTCGGGGCCTCAGAGGTAACACGGGCAGGTGTTGGTGTTGGAGTTGGAGTTGGAGTTTCTTCAGGGATCGTCTCGAGTGGTGTGGTCATCCTGTATATATGTGAGTTTTATTTTTTACAAGATGTGACACGTGTGCTTACAGGTTCCAGCCAGGTTCCACCCAGGTTTCTTCAAGGTTCCTGCGTGGTCGCCCCAGGCCCCAGCCCAACTTCATCAAAGCCCTCAAGTGGATAGCCTTCACGGTCTCTGGTTGGATGTGTGGGTGCAGGTGGGGGCTCAAATTCTATCAAGTCAGGCTCTCGTTCAAACTTGATGTGTTTTGTTGTGATGAGAGCAGCATTGGCAAGTGCCAGCAATCGCCCGCATCGCACGGCAATAGCCCCAGCAAGATTTGACAGCTCCTGGTTGATGATGTAGTCGTTCTTGAGTTCTTGCTGCAACTCCTTGAGATCATCAACCGGGATCACCAGGCCAACGCCTTTGGATATGAGCTTGATGGCTGAATCAACTAGGGCTTCTGTTGTCTTGTTGCCGACGTAGGCCTCGTACCGTTTGCAGTACTTGTGAACGTCCTTGTCTGACAACCGCTTGACATGATCGTGTGTGAGCTGCACGCCGATAGCTTCTTTGGCTTTGCCAGTTGAAACAAGGATTGCCAGCTTCTCACGTTTGGCAGGAATGTCATTGTCACCAGCTATCCCTGTTGGGGGTGAGGTTTCAGGTGTGGCCTCCAGCATCTGCATTACTTCGAAAACGGCCTGCTCTTCAGCTGCTTGTGCCATCAGGTATACATATGTGTTTGCTTTTTATTTTTCAATAATTCTCTTGATGTCTGGCAAAAGGGTTTCAAGCTCTCGTATAGGCCCTGCCATGGTGTCTGGCATAGAATTCAACCGCAATGGATATTTGTTGAGAAGCATGAGGCGCAGATCTTCCTCACCAGCGGCTTTGATAATTTTGTTTTGCACATCAAGTGTGTGTTTGTGCAATTCATCCAAAAGCTGTGAAAGCACAGTGAGCTTGTGTAGACTGGTTGGCGCATTCATGGTTTGTATATATATGTGTTTAAACCTTGTACTCAATTCCATACGGGTGCCTCAGAGAGAAAACCAGTTGGGAGAACTTGCGGGATTTGAGCCTTGCAATAAACTCTTTGTACTCCTCGTGGGAGAGCTCGCCGGCATAATCTTCGAATATGGCTTTGGTTGTCTTGCTGGAGGGCGTGTAAAAGAGCACGATCGCTGCAATGTTATCACGATATGGTTTGGCAATGCTGGTGATCTGCTGGGTCAAGACCCACACGGATATGCCGTCATGCCTTGCGCTGAACCCCAGATTGACCAGCTGGCTCGTGCGGCCTTTGACATCTTTGGAGGTGGCGCAGTCATCGAGAATAAATAAAGTGTTGGTGCATGCGAAAAAGAAGCTCACCAGCTTCAACCAGTCTTCGATTTCATGCTGTTGGCAGGCAATCACGAAGATGTGCAGATCGTGGTCCACGAAGCCATTGTATGGTTGGTTCTTGACAAACGTGGGGCAGAATAAAACGATGTAATCAAAATAACCCCTAAAGGGGCCTCGCAGTTGGTTTAGAAGATACTGTGTCTTGCCAGAGTTAGTGGGGCCCACGATTAGTGCATTGAATGGCAGCTTTCTTGGGTCCATAACCAACACCTATATTAGTTGGTTTGCAAACTGGTGGGGAGGGCGCCATTGACAGAAGTCTTTGTATTTATTGTGTGACAGGGGCCCGGTGGATGGCAGGGGAGCCGGCTTGGCATAGAAGTTGAGCTTGTTGTTGTTTGTTGTTTGTTGATTTGTGGCCATGGTATATATGTAAATTTATACCTAGTACTGTACAGAATGCAGCTGCCTGTCCATTATGTCCATCTGTGAGTCTGAGATGGTGAAGATGTGGCAGTTTGCGTTTCCCGAGCCTGTGCTGTTTCGTTCGATCTCGAGTTGCACGCCATCCTGTGTGTTGACGAGCCGTTGGCCGTTGCCGTGCAAGGCTGTGTCACCCATGGACCGCAGGTCAATCCAGAGACCAAACTTGCTGCCTGTGAGATATTTGGTCAAGTTCATGTTAGGCCTGCCGCGCGTGTGTGGTTTGAAGTATCGGAAGATTTCATTCCACATGTCTGTACCACTGATGCCCTCGTTGTAAAGCCTGTTTGGAACACCGTTGACTGTGACCTTCACTTTGATGATGTCGGGATTGAAATAGTTCTCAGAGTCCTTGGCACCAGCCGTGTAGGGGTTGATGAACAGCAAGAGGATGCCCTTGAGAGACCGGCGCTGTGGGTTAACCCTAAGATTCAGCCGAGTGTCACCTCCTTTTGAGAAAGGATGCACCCGATCTCGCATTACCAGGTCATATGCGAACTCCTTGCCACTAGTGTAAGCGCTTGTTGCTTCGTCGGCCAGAATCTTACTTCTGACCGTCTCATACTCCAGCTGGATGTTTTCCAACTTGTACACAAGCTTGCTTGTGTCTGAGCCTCGGACAACTTGGTTTGCGGGGGCGAGGGTTAGTTCGAAGACCAGATCGTTATATAACGCTTGAGGATATATAACACCATGATCAGTTAAGATTTGGTGATCCAGCTTGATGCGATACTTATTCTTGCATATTGTCTCTAACTTATTCTCCACATCCACACCTGAGGTCTTCTTGTCGCCAGCACCAGAGCGAATCTTACACAAATCCACACTCTGGATGCCCCCCATAAGCATATTTTCCCGCTCATCGGTTGATTTGAATAAGTCTTCGAAAATCTTGTAGATGTCGTACCCAACCGTGTCCTGGACAGTGGTGGCTGCAAACTTTACAACGAATCTGTCCACCAGGGCCCGAGAAACAATTTGTACGAGATAGTTGTTTGCATGGCCCCCGGCTAGGTTGATGTTGAACACCAGTGCAAGTGAGCCGGACACAATAACATCGTGCTCGCCCAGCTTGGGCACCGAGACGTACAGTGTCTCACCGGGATTGGCCTCAGAAGGGTTGAATGTGATGCGCTTAACGGTTCGCTCTGCTTTCATGGCGTCCAGTGTCTTTTCACTGTGAGATGGAAGTAGATTCGGTTGCACAGCCATGGTATATATTTGTTTTTAAAAAATTTATATTTATATATCATGGATTACGCCGGTGGTGGGAATGAAAATCAAGGGCTTGACCGGGACATAGACCATGATGATGACGACGATTATGATTCCGAAGAAGAAGTTGACACAACAACACCCTTTCAACCTACCACCACATCCACCCCATACCATGGCGGTGAACAGCATGAAATGACCAGCCTGCCTACTGAGCAGAGTGGGCTGGGTGAGCCTCCAACCGTCCCTCTGCTTGGAGAAATCCTAGACGGAAATGAAAAAAGCAGATAGGGTCAAAAGAGCTGAGAGCTGGATAAAAAAGCGCTTTCCAAAAGTAAACTTCGATAAAATAGGTCCAATTACTTTCGGTAAAACCCCCAAAAATACAGGCAGAATAGTTTCCTTAGGTCCAAAGGGGGGCGAAACTCCTATTTTCAGGCAAGATGGAAAGGGCCTTCTTAAATCGTTCACAGAAAGTAAACAAGAGGCTCTTGGCCCAAGCGCCAAAGAGCGTCTCTCTGAAGTCAAAACATCAATAAGGGAAGAAGAACAAAGAGAGAAGGAGTCACAAAAACAACTGAGGGAGAATGAAAAGGTTGTTGTGGAACTACAACAAGCACAAAATGAGGAGCAAAACCTCAGAAACAAATTTGAGCAAAATCAAGCTAGGATGGAGGCTATGGAGAAGGAGCACGGTTCAAGCATTGAAAATCAAAACGAGATAGACCGCCTAAAACGGGCGGGAAATAAACTTGAACGAGATCTTAAAAACCAGAAAAAAGAAATAGTAGACCTGCAAAAAAAAACAAAAAAACAACGAGGCCAAGAACAGGCAAAGGTGGACAAAGCCAGAACACGCCTTTCTGCTATGGTGAAGGAAAGAAACGAAACAGAAGCAGGGCTAAACTCTACTGATCCACTTGATGAGTAAAACGAAAGAGAAGACGAGCTTGAACGGCAGAACGCTGAAGGCAAGCGCGTTATAGAGGCTGAGGACACTTCCCCCTCTGAAAGAGAAGCCGCAGAAGCCAGGGTTGCTGAGCTAGAAGAAGAGCTGGCAAGGCTCAGACCACAGGTTCAAGAAAGGGAACAAGCCCTGTCTTTGAGAGAGCGGGTTAGAGAAATCTTCAAGAAATACGGGTGGACACTGCAAGCGATTGTTCTGGCAGCTGGCATCACCATCAGCGCTGTGGTACTCGCCACCTTGAATGGCCTGGCAAAGGCCACCAAGGCTATTGGAAATGGGCTTAAAGAGATTGGCAAAAAGGCAGCCAGCGCACTGCCTGGCCTCATTGGCTCAATTGTGAGCTTCATCTTCAAAGCGGCTGGGTCGGTCATCTCCTTTCTGGGTGAACACGCCTGGCTTCTCATCCTTGCCGTGGTGGCCTTCCTTGTTGAAAGGATCACCAAGCGTTCGAAGTCTTGAACACTCATCTAGACCAAACGAAAAGCCCTGCCAAAGCAAGCGCACCCACAGCAATTAGTGTCTTGTTTACGTGATGCGGGTCGGGCTGTGGTGTGGGGGTTGGTGTGGGGGTTGGGGGTGGTGTTGGCGTTGGGGCTGGTTGTGGTGTGGGTGTGGTCTTTGGTTTGGGCGCGATGCCCTGTGCCTGTGTGGCCTGTTTATGTATCGGGTTTGATGGGTGACTGTTTGGTGGATTGATCTTTGTTGGTCCACCGTACATGTGGCGAAGGGAGGCTTTTTTTGTGCCCAGATTAACACCACTGTTCACACCCAGCTTCATCCCTTGCGTTGTCTCCTGTAGATTATTGTTATACCCGATCACGCTCTCTGTGTTTATAATCATGCGCGATGGCATGAGCCAGCTTCCGGGTGCTGTCGCAAAGTCTAAGCGCACTTTCGTTGCTTGGATGGCAAGCTGGTAACGCTGTACGCTTGTTGCGATGTCGTTCAGTATTATGGCCTCCTCTAGATGGGTGAGGAAGACTCTCTGCGTTTCGAACGCCCGGCCTCCTCTTCCAATGATGCTGCTGCGGGTTTTGGCTTGTGAACCAAGAATGCAGTACACAAAGGCCTCGATTGATTGGTTCATACGCGCGAGCCCTGGCTGTGTTAGCCCCTGTGCGTAATTTGGCACAAAGTGCTCGAACTGGGTGTCCGCCCCTTGGTCGTTGCGAACGAAAGATATTCCATTGGCGCGAAAGTTGGGGTCATTTCTGTCAGTCATTCGCTCATCATTGAACAGAGCTAGATCGGGGTCGGGGTAATCGTAATCGGTAGAGGTGTTGCCTCTCCATAAACCCCAATGTAGACATTCCCAAGCCCGTGGTTCTTGCCGTATGTGAAACGGAAGTCAGAACTGGGGTCGATACCGAACTCTATGCAAATCTTCTTGTACGCGTCGATGTTGTACTTGTTGTCTTTCTGGGAAAATGGAGGGTCGTCTGGCAAAGCACTCACGCTTTGTTCCCCGCTCATCTGGTAGAGTATTCGCCTTGTTGTGAAATAAACGTGAAACCGGTAAAACGACCGGAGCTGGGGGGTTAGGGATAGACTGGAGTTCTTATCGAAGAGAATGTCACGCGAGATTCCACAGCCGGTTGTTGCACACCACAGTGCGAAAGAGAGTTGTTGTGGCCAAAAACTCATATGCGGCCCGCCCATCCACTTTCGGCCGTATTTCGCGGTTGTGAATGAAATCTGTGTGTCCCTGAAGATATTCCTGTATTTCGTTGTGAAATAATCAGTTGGCGTGACGTAAATCTTTTGCGCATCATCATTCAAGATTGCACCAATCATCATGTCTTTGTCAATTGTGGTGGAGAAAGCAACAGCTGGGATTGACTTTTCTGGTTGCCCCCACGATAACTGATAAGGGAAACCCCCGTCATAATGAAGGCCAAGAGCGTCTCTTTCGGCTTGAGTCCAATCTTTGTGGGCTATTTCTGTAACGAGTGCCAATGAGCCTTGGCCCTCTTTGTAAAGCACTTCCCCTGTGGCGGTTTTGTGGTCGTCGCCATACTCTACTTGCACTTCAAAGTGTGACATATCAGCGAGAGGGAAACGCTTTTTGAAGGCTGAGAGCGCCTTGGCCTTGGCCGCGGCAGAGAGCCTGGCAGCCTCCGGCGAACTCAACCAAGCCATTTCAGGATCTGTGTGTGGCTTTGGTTTTACATTGGTATAGGCATTTGGAGGCGAATAAAAAGGGGGTGGGGGGCCGTAATTGCGACCGCCAATTTTTATGCCAAGGTTTGAATTAGGAAAAATTCCACCGGGCCGTCTGCCAAACATGATTGTATATATTTATATTTTAAAATGTGTAATTATATATACAACAATCATGGTTGTGTTAACAATCGTCACACCTTCGAACCCTCACACTATCTACTTCGATCACGCACTTCCGAAGCCGAGATACATCCGTCTTGTCTCTTGCTCAATTTTCAACTCGTGGCATAATTTAAAGAAGAAGCAAAGATAACATTGTTCAAAAATGATAATGGGAGTAAAAAAGGAACTACCATGAGTCTCCTTCCAGGACATTACACCATTGAGTCTTTGACATATTGGGCGCTCCCTATGTTAATTTTAAATTAGATGCCGAGACAAACACAGCACAGGGGGCGATAACCATTTTAAAAGATTACATACAAGAGGTTAAACTAAGCAACAATTTGGCAGAATTGCTTGGCATAAGACCTGTATTGCTTATAACAACTTACGTCAAGCGTTTAATGGCGCCAAGCACTTGCTTCATCCACTGTGATCTGGTTGATAAAGAGCAAAACCTCCTCAATGGTAAGCCTTCAAGTGTGTTGGCTCGGTTTGATATTCGTGGGAAATCATTTGAAAAGGTTCATTACGAGACAACACAACAGAACGTCTTGCGTGACGTCTCGTCTAGTGATTATGTAAACAGCATAACACTGTCAGTGAGGGATGAGAACAATGACCTCTTCAACTTCAATGGCGCGCCTTTGGAATTTGAAGTTGAGATAAATTAAAAATCATATATATACCCACGCCATGAGTTCTGCCAATGTGCTGCCATCGGCCCCGGAATACAGCGAGACACAACAGCTCTACCCTATGCGTGAGATCACTCAAATCAATGCAGAAGATTTCCGGCTCAAAAAAAATCTCTGACTTGCTTAAGGAGTTGTCTGACGAAGCCGAGCATTACCGTCAGGTCGCAAAGAAATATAAACGAACCCAATCCTTAGTTCATTACTCGGCGGTTGGACTTGGGTCGCTTTCTGTTGGGCTGTCATCAGGGGCCCTTGCCACTGCATTGACTGGGTTCGGAATTGTTGCAAGTCCAGCGCTTGCAGGCGTTGCCACGCTTTGTGGGCTGTCCTCAGTTGGTTTTACAGCTGCCAACAAACGGTTAGAACGGAAAGTGACCAAACACGAGAATATCTACACACTGGCCCTGGCTAAACGCAACTCTGTCAATGAACTGGTCTCAAAGGCTCTGGAAGACAAGAGGATCAGTGATACAGAATTCACCATAATTACTCGTGAGGTGGAAAAATATCACGAACTCAAAGCTGCAATCAGGGATGGTGTTAAGGCAAAAAAAGACGTTGCCACTCAAACACAAGCGCCAGACCTCGAGAAACTCAAAAAGGAACTTCGCAAGGAAGTCACACAAGAAATTGAAAAAAAGATACTTCTAGCCGCAGCATCCAAATCCGATTTGAGAAATTAAATTCAGGTTTTAATCTACAAATCTTGAGGGAAAAATCCTGCCACACATAGGCCCATAAATTCCGAAGCGCCCCCAAAAAACTTTTTAAAAAAATAAATTCCGAAGCTCCCCACAAAAACTTTTTCAAAAAATAAATTCCGAAGCGCCCCACAAAAACTTTTTTCAACAAAGTTGGGGCGCTTCGGTATTTGTGGGGCGCTTCGGTATGTTCAAGAAGCTTCGAAAAGTCGTAATTTTCTAAATACGGCCTTTACACAACAATGCCGGAAATCACGGGAAACCCCCAATTGAAAAAATTGTAATCTCTAAATATAAACATGACTGAGTTTGACGTACGGCTCAATGAACTTGACAAAGAGCACAAATTTGCCATCCTTCGCTCGCTATACGGCAGCGATTACCGAAAAGAAATACACCGCTTGTGCCTGCCGGAAAAATTCTATCTGTTATGCGAAGATATGGGGCAGGCAGAGATTGGGAAGCAATATCTACAAAAACATTACAAAGACATGCAGATTGAACGCTGGGACCGAAGACTCATGTCTTGTTATGACTGTGGTGGCTACTTTTTGCAATCAATCAATTCTTGTGAACTTTATTGTAAAATATGCGGCCGTGTGGAAGTATTCGATGATGCTCCGACATGTACACAGCAAAACAATTTCCACAGACCAAGCCATCAGTCGAGTAGTACTGTAGCTCTTCCAGACCTCTATTTTTATTGGCCCCGTAGTACTGTAGCTTCTATTGTGTTTAGGTCTAGGTCTAGGGCTATTGTTTGTGTTGTTTAACCTATTGTTTCGTTAACCAATCACTTAGCTTGTTTGGAAAGGTACAGCCTCTCCCCATCAGTCGGGACGAAGTTATGTGTTTGGTTATGCTTTGAACCGGCTTATCAAGAAGCTCAAATTTCTGCCTGTATAGTTGACTCTCGATCAAATACATGAAACGAAACGTATATTCAAACAAATAGAAGATCGGCTTCCGAGAATATCTTATACGTTTGTGATCTACAAAATCCTGGACATTATAACACCGCTTGAAGCCCCGCAACGAGCGATTATAAATTGTCTGAGACAACGGATGTCAGATGCTATGATAATCAAAAACGAACATTTATGGGATAATGCATTCAGAACTCTGGAGTAAGCATTGCCGCTTGCTCCATTATAAAGGCTTCCAAACGGCCTTGTCATCGCCTGTGTTTGGAGTTGTGACAGAGTCCTCGGTGTAAGTATAATTTCTGATTCTTCCTTTTAACTTTGATAGATTCTCATGAAAACATTCAATCGATCTTTCGATGTCCCTCAAGAAATCTGGTTTTTTAAACTCCCAAATTTCAGTGAGATCGAGCAATTTCCAAGCGAACATTGCAACAGGTTTCGGCCATTCTCTACGCGGATTAGAGAACGCTTCTTTCATAGAGAGTAAACGTAAAAATTCATCATTTTCGTCACGTTCTGTGAACGCCATTCGTATTTTACCATAAGAAACCCAAACATCTTTAGTGGCTATTAAACCCATGACATGTTCAAACAAAGCAATTGTTTGTGTTGCCTCAAGATCAATAAGTTCGGCTTGATTGCTCTTGATGTTTTGTTTGCTGAATAGATAACAGACCCCCCAGGCAAGAGTTGATTTGTTTTTTGTCTTGTATGTTTTCCCGGCGTTGAGAAAAGCTTGGTTCAAGCTGGTTTAAAGAACACATTCTGAAATAGCCGTCAACAAACAAGCCTTTGGAGACCATGTCACCACTCAAAGCAAGCCCTGTTTGTATCTGATCGCTATAATAGCTAGCAATTCTGTTAATAGCTATTTTTCGCTTGAACGGACATTTAAACTCTAACAAGCTTAATGTGTTATCTTTATTCATGAAATAGCCGTCTGGGCTACAAGTGACCTTTCGATAAAGCGGATGCTCTCTTGCTAGATTAAGAGAGATGCTGTGACCAAAAACGGAAACAGAATGTTTTTGCTCAAAATACTTGCGAATAAGCGGTTCGAACAGATTGCCCCAGGTACAAGCAGCATTGTTATGCATAACCGGGGGTTGAATTTTCTTTAAGAGCAAGCTTCTTCGCGTTTCGAACGGCGAAGTGGCTGTTAAAGCAGAAACTTTAGAAGCACCAATTGTATTTTGTCTGGCTGAGAGCCAGTCGGCGCTCTTTTGTTTTGTTTTATTTTTTTGTTTTGCCATCATTGGTATGTAAAGGGTAAAGGTTTTTTCAATTGGTAATACCTCCATGTGGTGGTGATCTCGTACCGAAGCAGCATATATAAACAGACTAGAGAAGAGTAGTATAGGGAGTTGGTGATTCGGGAGCACATAAAATAAGCCCCCAAAGGCCCGAGTTACGGCCTCCCACGAGGAATGACAATGACTCGTGGGAGGCCGTAACTCGGGCCTTTGGGGGCTTATTTTATGTGCTCCCGAATCACCAACTCCCTATACTACTCTCGCGAATTGAAATTTTGGCCTCGATCTCATCTCGAGGAAGAAATTAAATAAACACTGCGTTTGAAATTTAGTTCGTTATTAGTCCCAAGAAGCGGTCCTGTTGGATATCAAAAGCCCGTATAACATGTCTCACATTTTGTCTGGGGCCGCTCATCCCGCCTTAGTGTAGCTCCAGTCACCAGTTTCCTCCGCTTTAAAAGATCGCACGCCAGGGACGCGGAAAACCTACCGAAAGTGTAAGGTCGATGCCGCTAAAAACGAAACCTCCAGCGAAACGAGAAGTGTTTGTATTTTGTGGGCTGTTCTATCGGCGCATGTGATTTGTATCGGGCATAGAATTAGTGAGCTCCGCTGGTGGAGGACGTTTTATCGGCTTCAGCAGCATTTTCGTTAGCGGTCAAAAGTTTGCATCCAAACAAATTCGACGGCTAGGGACGGGGGAAACCTTCTTCAACTTCCATGGATTATTTCACTTAGACGCTAGCAAAAACGACTCTGCCGGCGAGCCGAGAAGTTTTGAGCTTTTTCTGTTGTTTACAGGGAGCATTATTCATTCCAGTCGATCGGTCATGTATCGATGATAAGTATGTAGAAAACAAATGTACTAAAACATTATAATGAGAAGATACGAAGATAAATCTTAACTAGTAGGAAATCTAATATACCTATTTCCTTTTCACGGACGACCGAATTTCTGAGTCCACTGAATCTGAATCCACTGAATCTCTGCGTTGACGACCCCGTAAGCAAATATGTTTTTGCTTGACGTACTTTAATATAAGCGTTGAAATATGTTTTGAATATTTTTTTTTTGATTTGTCATACTATGCTTTTCAAAAAATGCATTCAGTAGGCTGTTTGGGAGAAATGATAGAAATTTGTTTATGTGGTAGAAGTAGTGAAAAGGTTACATTGACAATAAAAGTTGCATGAATGCCAGCATTAGATGTCATAATTATTTACTTTTATATCTGTTACTTTATTGTAGCCTCATTTCCCGATTGCCTTTTACCCAACAAAAGAGAGGTTAGACAGATTGGTATACCATGGCTCAGTAACTCGACAACAAAGTGCTCTTGTAACAGGAATTTACGTGCTGAATGTGTTACTCTTGACAAACCAGCATGCGTGGATATTCGTGGAACGATACGAACTAACGGCGAAGAGTGGATTAATAGTTCATGTGTTCAGTGCACTTGTGTAAATGGAACTGTTGGATGCAATAAGTATGAAATTCTCAATGTCACTTATGGATTGTTCAAAGTGGATAAAGTCGTAACTTGTGAACAATGCGATCATGATCCTTTCCAGACGCCAGAAGCAGCTACTTCCTGTGACGGTAAAGTTACTTGTTATGAATCACATTTGATACAATATTCAATCACGTAATATATATAGATAGGCTGAGCCTATTAACAGCGTAGCTCTCTGAACAGAAAGCCGATGATAAGTTTAACTAAGGTGAAAGGTCGGAAGCACAAGAATAAAGATTGACGACCGGGCTATTTTTCAATTTTAGCAATTCTCAAAAACAGTATAATACTGATTTTGAGAATAATTACGCGACCGTCTGCACAGTACATTTAGACCGTACAAAAGTTTACAAAAACAAGTTTTTCTCGGTCTAGAATAACTAGTATGACTAATTTCCGAATAAAATACACCTGTTGCGTATCAAAAATTGCCCGAGAAACTGATTTGGAAATCAAAATAAATGGACAACAAATTAAGCAAAACGCGTAACATTTATTGCGCATCGAGGCCGAGGAGCTGTCTTCGATGAAATTCAAGAAAAAAATACTACTGAATTTCAGCACGTTTCAGTTATAAACAATTCTCCAAAACTAACGAGAACACAAAGGAAAAGTCAATCACAGATTGATATCAACATAAATTCCCATCGAAAAATGTGATTTGTTTTACCTTTAAGTCCCTCGACTGCTTGGAAATTTTTAAATCTCCGCTTCTTTGGTTCTGAAATACCAGAAATAGTACACACCGGACTGACACGCCCGCGAAACATTTTTTTTAATAACAATGCAAATTTTATTCAGATATACAAAATTGTACAGTAAATACAGTTTTGATTAGAAGTAGACTTACAAAGTCATTTGTATATTTACATAGTCATTTGCATAGTTATTTTCAACACAAAGAATTATTTACAGTACACACACACTCACACACGCAAACGCAACTAACATTAAAGAACATAAAAAGAAAAAGAAAGGGGGGTGGAGGAAGTTGAGATGTCATAATGGTATCTTCCTTAAAAAGGGCATATTTTTAGACAGATCTGTTTTTTTCTTAGCTGAATCTATATTTATTGAAGACAAGAGAGGCGCTATTTATTCTCAATGCACAGGGGAATGGAATTAGAAAGTGCGAAAAGAGAGTAATTAGAATTTTTAAAGTCAAGAAAAAAGAAGGCTACTCGATGAGAGAGGTTCAATTTGATTCTTATACTGTTTTAAATGGCACCAAAAATTCTCAATAATTGGGATACGTTCTTTACTTCTGCAAAGCCAAATGAAAAATCTAGCAAGTAAGAAAGTAAAGTTAATACGATGATTTTGTTTGGATGTCTCCGGCCTCAGACCCAAGGCATTAAGTTTATTCAGGGTGTAATTTTTTGGTAATAAGTTGCGCTGCTGTAGAAAAGGGACAACCTGTGTCCAAAAAAGTTCTGTTTTCTTACAGGACCAAAAAAGGATGAAAGATGTTTTCAGGTTCTTTGCAACAGAAGGTACAGCTTCCCTCATCCTTAAAACCCATTTTAACCAAAGTCGTGTTTGTAACCAAAATTTGATGCAGATATCTGAAATGAAAATCTATAAATTTAGTACTTTTAGTCATAACAATCGTATAAGCGGCGGGTCAATTGATATCATGAAAATCCTGAAGATGTTTGCTATGGTTGGCGAAATGGTGCGAAATGGTGCAAAATTCACAAAGTTTATATTCATTCACATTTAACGCTGTTATTATTATTCACGAATATATTTATTCACATTCAACAACTAAGTTTTCATTCAAGAAATATATTTATTCACATTTAACGACGTATTTCTTATTCACGAATATATTTATTCACATTTACGGGATGTGTTCATTCACATTCAACGGTTTATATTCGTTCACATTCACGATCGAAATATTCATTCAACACGGTGCAATATTCATTCAACATTTTCTGCGCACCGTCTTTGCGCATCATTAGGTCCCAGCTCCCGCTCTATCATTCCTGAACACAATATGGCGGATGAAGGAAGGCCTAATGTAGGGGTAGACCAAAGACCCCAAACACAAGTGTTACATTGGCAGGATCTTTTTTCGGCAGCTCTCGATCTCCTACAAGAGTGCGAACGGGAATGGGACACTGCGGAAGTAGAAGTGACAGAGAACATCCAAATAAGGCTGGAGTATCTCAGTTATAGTAGCTCTCCAGCAAGTACTGCCTATCATCAGTATCAACAGCGCAGTACTGAATGAAATACTGGGAAATATACGTCTTTTGCATGGACAATGGTACGATACGACTCGTCAAACTGCACAAACCTTGCAGTGCATTCTGTGACCACCCCTGGGGTCTTCCGATCTGGAAGCGTCGGGCGACCTAGGTATTCAATATCGGAGGAAGTTCTTCTGCACCTTAAATCATCGGGTTTCACTTTAGACCTCTCATGAGGTAGGCTTTTACTCAACATTCTCGTTTCATTGAATTTTGGATTGAGATTACCGGCAATTTACTGGACAAAAAAAAAACAGGAACATTTCAAGGGAAAAAACTTTTTAGAAAATGCACATGTATGTAGCTCTAGTTCACAGCGCCAAGACCTTGCTATTTTTCACAGTTTCTTTAAAAAAAGACCGTACACGTGAAACCCGACGATCTAAGGTGCAGAAGAACTTCCTCCGATATTGAATACCTAGGTCACCCGACGCTTCCAGATCGGGAGACCTCAGGGGTGGCCACAGAATACACCGTGCAAGGGGCATGTACTAAAACCCGAAACTGACAACGAAACGAAACCACCGAAACGAAACCACCGAAACGAAACCGCCGAAACCAGGAATGTCGAGGAAGACCGTAACGGTTTCTCTCCAAACGTTGTCTCGCATATAGGAGCTAAATTTTGATTTTTTAAAATAAATCACTCGTTGGGGAGAAAACCTCTCGGAGCAAGGAGAGAACCAACAACAGGAACTCATAAAAGGAACTTCAGGAACTCATAAAAGGGATGTTTTATCATACTTTTTCTGCCTGTATCAGTGACTTAAAGAGTCCGTGCAGAGAACTGGTCACGCAACACTTAGATAAACATCCTGTTATTGATCGGGCTGGCTTGTTTGCCAAGCCTGCCCGATATATAAAATGGACGCTGTTTCGTAGTCACTTATTGACACGCTGGGGGGTCCGCCATATGAAAATGACGGGGTGTCCTTTAAGAATTTCGTTAGATGGGCATGGTTGAAAAGAAGTTTTATCGTTAAGAGCTACTAATTGTAAATTTTATATGGAAGATTTTGGAGATTTGAGAGTAGATAAGTTAAAATATGTGGTGTAGGTGAAGTAAATCGGGATGTGGGTAGGCTAAGAAATTGATTAAAAGGTTGTTTGTGTAAAGGGTATTTGTTTATAGCGGTGTGGGAGGAAAGGATGAAGGGTGAATCGTCTTGATTGTTACGGCGTGCATTGAACGAGACAAAGCGAGACACCGAATTTGTCTCGCTTACGCCTAATAAAACGAGCCATTCTTCTCGGTCTTGTCTCGGTGATAATCTCGCTAGCATTTAGCATGATTGCATTGAGCGAGACTGATTTGATCCGATTTGTGAAACGCAACAAGCCATTTGTCAGGCTGTATTCTGGGCGAAAATTGAACGTGACAGAGAGAGACAACACATCTGTATTGTTTTAGAATGCGTTGTTTTAGCTAAACACATAAACTCACGGCTATGCACTCTGGGCGAGAATTAAACGTGACAGAGCGAGACATTTTCAGCATTTTAGAATGCGTATATTTAGGCTATTAAACTCGAGCACTAACCAAATTCACTGCACGCAAAACGGCAAGCAATTCGAAAAATACATTGGCAAATAATTTTCCCAGTCGTGAAAAGAGAGAATTTGAGGTGAGCAATAGGCCATTTCCGAGTTGCCTTTAGCCTCTCTATCAAAGCGAGGCTAGGTGCGAAACCTTTCATATGAAAATGAGTTTTCATTTGCATGTGAATGAAAACTCATTTTCATATGAAAGGTTGTGCACCTAGCCTCGCTTTGACAACGAGGCGTAATGTAGCTCGGAAATGGCCTATTACATTGTACATGGAACATTAAAGAAATAGAGGATATTACATGGCCGCGCGAAGATACGAAATTTCTCTTCGAGTGTTGAAAAATATTTCACGAGTGAGCGCAGCGAACGAGTACACGAGAAGAGAAATTTCGTATCTTCAAGCGGCCATGTAATGTTCTGTTTATTATATAAACACCAATGAAATCAAACCATTTCACTTTTATATTTTTTTGTAGTCCTAAAGTAGAACAACGTAGCAACGGTGATCTTTTCACGTGTGAAGATAACATGTTATTCTCACGTGTAAAGATATGATGTTTACGCGCGAAAGCTCACCTGGTATTTCATTGGTGTTTATATAATAAACGTGGTTTTCTCCTATCGTTCATTGTTCTCTCAGTGATAAGATTTGCTGCTAAAAGCATTTAAATTAATTTTGAATGACGCAGGCTGGAAAACTTCAATTTAATTAAATGAGAAATAGAACATGATCTTTATGTCAACAATCACTTTGACCGAGGTCATGTCAAGGATGCTTATATTAGTATTTTACACACAGGAAAAAGTGAAGTGGCATTTATTGAGATAACTTGCAATGCATTTGTTAAAGATGTTATAAGCTTATTAGTATTTTGTGAAAGAAGGGGAGAAAGAGCTAACGGATTTAATATGTACGTTGGAGTCTTATTAAATATTATCTTCTATGATTTATGTTTGATGTGGTGTAGATCGCATGTACGAAACTCTAAAAGGTACCACGCGGTAATGTTTTTCCCCGCCGTTTCTCATTTTTTATACCTGTTTATAAAAGGCTCGTATTTCATTACTGAATATGTAGTGTTAAAAGTAACGTTATTGTTGTGGTGACTTGTTGAATTTAATAATGTGGTTTGTGATTTATATTGGTTAAGGGACGGACCGTTTAATTTTTTTGTTGGGGAGTGGGGGTTAGGCAATTTCTTCTGAGTATGATTTTTTTTTCAGCATCTCTATTTGCAAGAATTTTCTTTTTTACCAAAATGCTGAATTTTTTTTCACATGCTTACTTGTGCACGATTTTTTTTCTCTTAACAATTTCTTCTGCAGGAATTTTTTATACTTATCTTTCTAATTCAACACAAAAAGAATGCCTTATGTTAACTGAAGTTCCTGATGTTGTTTGTATGAAAGAGTTAACTTTCAATAAGAGCATAGTGAAAGTTATTATGGAAAATTACATTATTTAAATGACGGTTTAATAGAAGAGAGTTGTTGTTAACCTTTGTTTGAGGCTTTTGAATCGTTGTTACGTGATAATTAGAAGTCATTTATTTTGACAATAATAATTTATACAATCGCTATTTTTGACACAAGGGATGGTTTGATTCACATAGTAGAGATCGTACAGGAATGAATGATCTATGTGGGATGCCGTGTGTATTGATTGAAATTAGTTCTCTTGAAGAGTTAGTAGAGTATTTTGAAAATTTGTATTTGGGACGTAATTGTTCAAATTTTAAGGTAAAATGAGTGAAGAAGGAAGCCCGATTATACTACTCGCAGAGTTTTCTTGTTTATTTTCAATCGCCCTTATGTAAACAAATACCCTGGGTATCAGGTATCAGAGGGTTTGGACTACGGTAAACTTCATTGTTCTGCGGCATTGGCTCTTTCCCACATAGAATATCTTTGATTTTAAGAATAGGGTAAGAGATGATGGGAATCCACGAATTCAGATTGGCTATTTGATGCGAGGTAAGCGTGATATCGCACTCATCTCTTCGCGATCCTTGCAATATCGTTTTTTTTTTTGCGAGAAACTTCGTGGAATTTCCTCGTCAGGTAGAGAATTTTCCTATAGAAGCTGACTTGGTCCCTATAAACCCTAGCCTTTGCATCTGTCACTATAAAAGTTTTCTAATGGTCCTCCCTAAGAGTCACCATTACATTTTTTCACAATCAATGTATTAAAGGTGAACAAGTCACATTATATGTTAATTTGTTTTTACGAAATGGGTAAATGAATGGGTTTCCACTCGGCTTTTGGCGCGAATTTGCGACGTCACAAACTCGATCGACATGCTACATGTAAACCGTTCCCTATTAAGGTTACTATATCTTTATGTATCTATTAAGGTTACTTTTAGCAACAGCTTAATTTACAAATTAAAGTAGTTTTAGACGTTTCGTTTCGGTCGTTTCTTTCGTTTCGGTGGTTTCACTTGTTTCGGTGATTTCGTTTCGTTTCGGTGATTTCGTGTCGTTTCGGTGGTTTCGCTCGTTTCGTTTCGTTGTTTCGGGTTTTAGTACATGCCACTGCAAGGTTTGTGCAGTTTGATGAATCGTGTCGTATCCATTGTCCATGCAAAAGACGTATATTTCCCAGTATTTCATTCAGTACTGCGCTGTTGATACTGATGATAGGCAGTACTTGCTGGAGAGCTACTATAACTGAGATACTCCAGCCTTATTTGGATGTCCTCTCTCACTTCTACTTCCACAGTGTCCCATTCCCGTTCGCACTCTTGCAGGAGATCGAGAGCTGCCGAAAAAAGATCCTGCCAATGTAACACTTGTGTTTGGGGTCTTTGGTCTACCCCTACATTAGGCCTTCCTTCATCCGCCATATTGTGTTCAGGAATGATAGAGCGGGAGCTGGGACCTAACGATGCGCAGACGGTGCGCAGAAAATGTTGAATGAATATTGCACCGTGTTGAACGAATATTTCGATTGTGAATGTGAACGAATATAAACCGTTGAATGTAAATGAACACATCCCGTAAATGTGAATGAATATATTCGTGAAAAAGAAATACGTCGTTAAATGTGAATAAATATATTTCTTGAATGAAAACTTAGTTGTTGAATGTGAATGAATATATTCGTGAATAATAATAACAGCGTTAAATGTGAATGAATATATTTCTTGAATGAAAACTTAGTTGTTGAATGTGAATAAATATATTCGTGAATAATAATAACAGCGTTAAATGTGAATGAATATAAACGATGTGAATTTTGCACCATTTCGCCAACCATAGTTTGCTCCATTTTAGTTGATTGGGAATTGGTACATTACTCTTCATTTTCATCAGTTTTGATATGCAAGTCTGCTGGGCGTTTTCGAATTTAACATAGTGCTTATGAAAGGTTCTACCTATTCACAGTCAGGTGTTATATCTGGGTTTTGTTTTCTCTAGAGCTCTCCCGCCCGCGAAACATTCCGCTAGCCATATGAGTATGGTGCTCCGCTGCGGGCCTTCGGCCCGCGAGAGCTCCGCTATAAACGTTCAGATTCGAAATCTCGTTTTAAGGATACCCCCCTTATTACAGATATCTACAGCTGAGGCATGGCATATACACTCACCGAGTAGTTCGGAAGGCCTTAATCATCTTAAAAATTCGTAATAAATTATACTGAAAAGTAGAGTTTTCTTTAAAAAAATATCGCCTCAAACTATCGTAACATTTTGTTTTCGGAGGAATTAAAATGCCATTTTGGGTAAGAAATAAGACCAGCTGGGATTTTCGGAAAGGTGAAAGCAGTTTGTAAATTCAGGGATAAGATTCCTTTCCCTAAAATTTTCTGCCGCCGTTGTATTCAGCCGAAGAGCCGAAGAGCCGAAGAGCCGAAGAACCGAAAAACCGAAGAGCTCAAACTGTAATGTAATGTAATGTAAATCTTTATTTAAACACGGAGAATCATCAGTTAAGTTAATAATTAAAAATTAAAACTTGTACAACTGCTTTACATGATTGCCGTGTGGGAATCCGATATCTCGGACACTTTCTTAATACCCCGTTTAAACTGCCCAATAGAACAAACGCTTTTTAAATCTTGGGGCAAGTTGTTCCACAAACAGGCCCCGCTGTAGCAAAAACTTCGTTTTAGGTAATTAGTATTTGGCTTGGGCAGCGAAAGCTTTCCTTCAAGATTTCTTAGGTTATAATCATTAACGTGGCGTTGAGTGAAGAGACATTGAAGATAGTCTGGGGCAAGTTCATTCAATGTTTTATACATAATTAAAGCTTTCTGCTTTTTACGACGAAGAGACAGCTTCTCCCACTTAAGCATCGCGAGAAGGAGGTTGAAGCTCGTATCAAAAGCGATTTTGTAATTTTTGTAATTTATCACTCAAACAGCCACTCATACTATCCCAAACCGGGCTGCAGTAATCAAAATGTGGTAATATTAAAGCATTGTAAATTTGAACTGCAACATCCGTCGGAATAAAAGGTCGTACACGTTTCAATGCACCAATGGCTGAAGAGACTTATTAGCTTTCGCACAGTTTAATTTAAATGCACTAAAATGATATAGAAAAAACTGTACAACACCATTCCAAGCGTTTTCCTAAATATTTCTCGCTGAGTACCCCTTACGAAACTCAGAGATTTATCCTTAGGCCCCTCTTTTTTTTTGTGACTTAAAATCCCTTCATTTATTGGGTAGGAAATGTTGCATGAAAAGCAAAAAGAGTGTCTACTTTTTTGTATGCTTGCATGGCATAACAACAGTTGTCTAACGTTGCACTTTGCCGTTTTTAACAAAACGATCCAAGATGAAGAGAATAACAGTAACGATAACGCACAACACGTTCCAGCTTGCTTACGAAACTAGGGCTCGGTGAATGTAAGGGCAAAATTAATAATGGCTTGTTAACAAATGGACAGACAAATAAACAAACGAATAATAACTGGTCAAGTGCCAGTGCAACTTAAAAATATTTCTTCCCTTTCCCGTAGCATTGCTTAGAGACAACCCGTTCCAGTGTTTCACTAGAAGCTTTTTCATCCGGGGTAGTCATCGCTGTAATGGGGTTATCGAGTGCCCAGATGGTTCGGATGAAATCGGATGCGAAGATGGTGAGTGATTGTAGTATTTTTCATTGCACACACGAATTCTACATGTACGTTCTCGCTAGTCTCTCTCTCCGTCCAGTTCCACGTGCTCAATTTATATACAAGCTATATACGTCACGTGACTATACATCCAAATATGGTAGGACATTACAAATATGGTAGGACATTGCATCCCTCCCCATCTTGGTAGAAACAACATTAAACTACAAAACCAAAATAAAACTAAACTGAAAACAAAACAACATGCATAATGGGCAATGTTCAGTGTTCAATGTTCAATGTTCAGCGTTCAACATCCGGTGTTCTTTTGCATTCAACGTCCAGGGTTCTTAAGGGCCCATGATACTATCTTTTCAGGCCGTTGCTAGGGAAAAATCAGTTTGCTCTAGCTCGGCAAATTTTTGCTTATGTTTGACCAAATTTGAACAGCAACCTTTAAGTACACCTGTGGTTCGGGTTGTGATGTCATCAGGCCACGCCCAATGTCACGTGACCCAAAACAGAAAAATGAGCATAACTTCAGAAACTTACAGTTTTATCAAAAATTTTTTGCATCATTTGATTTTATACACCATTTAAAAAAAATGTAAGCATGCGTTTTCTTTAAGGATGAAAAGTAAAAATAATATGAGGAAAAATGTGTTCTCAAAACCACGTTTTTGCGTCTTAAGTTTTTGTTTTTTGATTTTTCGAAAAAGCATGCTTACGTTTCACGAAAAATCTTTTATCTTTCGATTGAATTTGTTAAAATTAAATAAGCCTCTATTTGCGCCGAGTTAGGTTCGCCTTTGTCTTTACCGGAAGTAGGTGGCCTGTTGTCAGCCTGGGTTTCCTGTGCTATAAAGTGGAAACTGCAGATCTCTTGAAGTAAGACCTTCATTTCTTAGGATTTGTTGAGTATGGTTATCGTTTGTGAAGTACGTTTCAACCTTCACTCGAAAAAGTTGCCTTTCTAAGGAGAAACGAGTCATGCCTGTGCCTGTCAGATCACAAGCCTTCGATCACTTCAGCAGGCATGGGTGAGCAGGAAAATGCCTTCAAATCCAAAACGTCCAAAGCATTGTTCTGGTAACACACGCATCTGTGAGACGGTTTCTCTTGAATTTGAAGAGCAGTATGGCACTTACATAAAAAAGAAAGAAACTTATCTTTCTCTTTCTTTTTCAAACAACAGTCGACAATCTTAGGAGCAAAATATATAATTACTAGATATCCTCCATCGACAATTTTTTTTTCAATTTAGTTCTTATTATTTTCCTCTTCTAAAATAACAACAAAGCCATTAGAGCAGTCCTATTTGTTTTATCAGAAGCTTATTAGTTTTGTGCTTCTAATTTTATCACATGCAATGTTTATAAGTCATATACAGATCGAAACGGAAAAGATGCAATGTTATTTTGTTTTGTTTGCCCAAAATTATGCGCCGTTTAATTTGTTTTTATATGTGCAAACGGTTATCTCAGTTAAGTGGCCATTTTTGGCGGAATAGCTCGAAAAAAATCAAACAGTCAAGAAGTACTCGATTATTATTAAAGTGGAAGGCAGAATAGGCGAAGTCAAAAGACAAAAGTCCAAGGTTGAAGTCCGTGTTTTGAATAACAAGAAACCTTATGCAACACCGGCGCCGAATCCATCTAAATCGATGCTTCAATTTGTTTTCATTCAATGAAAATATAAATCTAAAATGTAAACATCTTTTTTCAATAGGTACAACGCACTGTCTTACTTTTTTAATTTGAAGTTTTTTTTATTTTTTCACTGAGGTTTTTGCCTGAAGTTGCATCGTATCAACACACAATGACAATTTATCAGTTAATCACGTAAGCTTATGAGTAATAAAACTAAACGAATTGAAAATAACTTTTTTTATTAATAATTTCCGTCAAACAAATTTGAACTCACTGTACTTTGTTCATTCACACTTTGTTGAAATATGTACAACTTTGACGGCTTCTAAGTTTATACTAGAAATCCGCCCTGAGAAATACGTAAAAACTGTAGCTACGAGAAAAACAAACGCGCTACGCTTCGCGTTGAAATTGCAAAAACTCGAGCACTTTTCTGCAAATGTTAACATCTTACTCACATGATGTTGGCTCCAGATATATCCTCTAACTTCTCAGTCCAGAATTCCTCGGCAGTTGACCTGGTCAGCATTGACAAAAAGAAACGAAAAAACGGTACGAAGACTGAAGCAGTAGGAATAAACTTTCAGCAAATTCCGATATCTGTGAACTGATCAGTTGAGCGTTCTTACTCCTTCAGTTATTTCTACGTTTTGAATCAGCCTGAAAAACGTCCAAGACGAATCTTTCCAGAGAAAAATATCCAGCTTCAAATAAGTTTAAGTACAGTAGTAGAGAGGGAGGGAGTCAAATGCGTTTTTTTTTTCAAGACCATATGAAATAAGCGGTCCTCACTGCGTTCGGACCGCTATTTTATGGTCTTGAAAAAAAAACGCATTTGACGGCCCTCCCTCTCTACTACTCCGGGCATTCCCTATTCTACTATTCTGGCTGCTCCGGTACGAGATCACCACCCCAGGGATGTATTGCCAATTGGAGAAACCCCGCCCCCTGTATATACCCACCCACATGGCAATGGCGGCTCAAGGTCTTGACTTTAACCCAAGGAACCAAGACTACTTTGGCAAATGGTTGCTGTCTTTTGGTGAATCCCATTGGGACTACTTGCCAGACATGATCAAAGACTACATCCTTGAACTGGTTGAAAGGAGTCTCCAGCGCGACTTGGCTGCAAGGGCCCTTCATCATGCAGGATGAAATCTGCATGCCGTTATATAAAAAATCATTATCACTGGCAAAACGATTGCTATTTTCCTACATTAAATTCACAAACATGTGATAAATGCCAAGAACTCTTCTCACCAGAAGTGAGCATGGACAAGCACCGAGCAATTTGCCCAGGCATGCCGCCTTATAGACATATACAGAGGGCGTTACTGTTTGCAGACATTGGCAGTGATGACGAGGAAGATTATGACGGTCCAAGTGCCCATGAAAGTTTCTATTCGGGATTTGAGAACATCGAAGTATAACGCAATGTTACTCGACGTGACCAATCTTTTCAAGCACGATCTGCCATTTTTGCTCGTGTTTCCACATTGATTTTTGTGGAATTTGTAGCCAGAAGTAATTGAGAATATCACGTTGTGATTGCCATTTTAGTAGTGTCCCGTCTAAGATTTTGTAGGCTACAAATGGCATAGATATTCTATCCGGTAGATGTTCTTCGATGAAATTGAAGGCCTCATTTGCAACTTGCATTTCTTCGGAGGACAAGAAGACGTAGGGTTCACAAATTTTCAGATGTTTGTTGAGATAGTTTTTGAAGTTGTAGCTTTTGGTGGGCCTTCTTTTTTTGGTAATTTTGTAATCACCACCATAGAGCTCGTTATAATCAAAGGTCACGCCATCCAGAGGCTCTAGGAGCCCGCAGTTCTCACAGCAAAGTTCTGATGAAAACATTCTGAGGTTTAATTTGCCTTTGCAGTTTTGGCAAAATTTTATCCTTTCATTTAAAAGGTAGGTAGGCAAGTTGGGGTGGTATTGTGCCATGGGAGAAAGACACTCCTTGATGAGATGAAGGCGTTCTGGCAGGCTTGAACGCCGTATTTCTTTGTTGTAGTTGTCGAGTGAGCGTAGGATGATACAGTTGTGTTCTTTATCAAGCTTATCGAGTTTGGCTTTGTATTCACCTTTAGTGTCCAAGCACCGAACATCAACCAGTTGTTTAGCGAACTTCTCCATGGTCGTACACAGCTGTGTTGTGTATTCAATTGGGCGCAAATGATTTATCCTTCGAAATGTAGAGGTTAAATCCCGAATTTAATCTCTCAAATCTGACTTGGATACGGCGGCAAGAATATTTATCTTTTTTTTGAAATTCTTGTTTGACTTCCTTGCGAAGTTCTTTTTTGAGTTTCTCGAGGTCTGGCGTTTGTGTTTGAGTGGCAACGTCTTTTGATGCCTTAACCCCATCCCTGATTGCAGCTTTGAGTTCGTGATATTTTTCCACCTCACGGGTAATTATTGTGAATTCTGTATCACTGATCCTCTTGTCTTCCAGAGCCTTTGAGACCAGCTCATTGACAGAGTTGCGTTTAGCCAGGGCCAGTGTATAGATACTTTCGTGTTTGGCCACTTTCCGCTCTAACCGTTTGTTGGCAGCTGTAAAACCAACAGAGGACAGCCCACAGAGGGTCGCAACGCCGGCAAGTGCTGGACTTGCAAAAATGCCGAACCCAGTCAATGCAGTGGCAAGGGCCCCTGATGACAGCCCAACAGAAAGCGACCCAAGTCCAACCGCCGAATAATGAACTAATGATTGTGCCCGTTTGTATTTCTTTGCGACCTGACGGTAGTGCTCGGCTTCGTCAGACAACTCCTTCAGCAAGTCAGAAATCTTTTTGAGACGAAAGTCTTCTGCATTAATTTGAGTGATCTCACGCATAGGGTAGAGCTGTTGTGTCTCGCTGTACTCGGGGGCCGATGGAAGCACATTGGCAGAACTCATGGCGTGGGTATATATATGATTTTTTAATTTATCTCAACTTCAAATTCCAAAGGCATGTCATTGAAGTTGTAGAGGCCATTGTTCTCATCCCTCACTGACAGTGTTATGCTGTTTACATAATCACTAGACGAGACGTCACGCAAGACGTTCTGCTGTGTTGTTTCGTAATAAACCTTCTCAAAAGCTTTTCCACGAACATCAAACCGAGCCAAAACTGACGAAGGCTTACCATTGAGGAGGTTCTGTTCTTTATCAACCAGAAGATGGAGAAGTGTCCTCAGCCTCTATGACACGCTTGTCTTCAGCGTTCTGTCGTTCAAGCTCTTCTTTGTTCTGTTTCAGTTCGTCAAGTGGTTTTATGGCGTCCTTTTTTGCTCTAAGTTCCTCTAAGCGTCCTTCTAATCCTCTATTGTTAAGTTTGAGTTTGTCGATGTCTTTTTGTAGTTTGGCTGCTTCTTGGGCAGCTATTTGCATCTTGTTCAGTTCTTTTCGTTTGGCTTGGTGCTCAGCTTCAAGAGCTCTCTTTTCATTTTTCCGTCTTTGTAATGCCTCCGTATCCAGTGGCCCATGTGCATCTTCCAGTTCCTGAATCTGGTCATCATACTCTTTGATTCTATTTCTGATGGCATTCATGTCGCGGCGAATTTTTTGTACACCAGCAGCCATTTTTTCTTTTTGTTGTAGTTCTTTTTGTTTTGCTTCCATTTCTTTTTGATTTGCTTCAAATGCAGCATTTGTTTCATTAAACTCTTCAGTCACAGACTTTCCGAGAGCAACTTTGATCTCTTTGGGAAGAGAAGCGTTGAGAGTCTTCTCGACAGCCCCACGGCTTTTTGTGTAAAAAGAATACCATTTATCTCTAGTATGATATTTTACCTCGATGATGGCTCCACCTGATCCTTTTTTCCTCTCGTACCGAAAATTAAGTTGATTTTTGTCTGCGTTGGGAAACTCTTCCTTAACCTCGTCAAAGGCCATGTCATCCGTGGTGATCATTCGCCGGCCTTGAGTAGCCCCTTCAATGAAAGAGGTTTCTTCAGTTCGGGACCCTTGTTTCTCTTGGGGGAGTCTTGTTCTTGTGACCATAGGCACTTGTTCGCCAGCCGGGGTGGAAGCAGCACCTGGTTCAAAGAGTTGTGTGGTGTTGGTGTCTGTGTCGGGGTTTAGGGCCTGGCTTAATTTATTGTATTCTTCTTCTGTCATACCATATTGCTCCCATGGGGCGTCATCGTCATCATCGTCATCTCCTGTGTCTGTGATGAGAGGGTCTCTGTCAGTTGTCTCAGCTGGATCATATCCGCCTGTTGCCATAATGATATACTAGAAATACGTGTCTCGCAGAACCTCGCGAAGCTCGGGGGAGCTAGGATGCACTGCCAAATTTTAGCGATGTGGGAGGGAGAGATGGAATTTCTGATTTAAATGGAAAGGTTGGGTTGCTTGCTGGCAATGGCCCCAAAATTTAAAGTTGAGACATTTTCGTTCCAGTCTCTTCCATTTAACTTGTACTTTGTGCCCTGTCTTCCTAAAATAAAATAAATGGGAGCTGGTGCTGGTCAGTTTTGGGTTTTGAGCTGTGGGTCGCTGTAACTGCAATGGGACTGTGTCGGTACCAAACGATCCTCAGGCCCTTCCTCCCCCCCCCCCCCCCCAATTTTTGTCAAAAGGAAAATTGGTCTGAAAGTGGATGTAGTGGATGTATAAGTGCTGTTGTGGAAATGGATTCAGGACAATATGCAGTGGTATTCTGTTTATTTTGATTGTCTCAATTAAATTCCATTTTTAAAGATTGTGAGTGCTATCTCCCAAATTAACCTGTTCCCTTTAGATACTGCTATAGTTTTTGTTCTATATACTGGGTATCAAATAATTGGTAACCCAATCCTGTATTTGCTTGAATGGTTAAGATCACAGGAGGTTACTATGTTGATGTACATTCTCCTTACTGGTGTCAATACAGTTCACATAGCCATATAACTATAGTGAATTTGTAACTCTTGTTGAAGGTGATGAGGTTCTCAATTTGCATAATCTATGTACTTGCTCGTAGACTGATATTGTGAGGAGATTTAAAATACTGATCACTGTTCCAATAATAAATGTGAAGCAGTAATGTTGATGTGTCATGTGTTTACCTACATGTATACAGTTGCTACACATTAACTGGCCATGATTGCTAACCGAAAATTATTTTTTCCTAACAAAATGTTTTTATCCAAATTGTAAACAGAAATTCTCCTAACTAAACCATTGGAATGTTATTTGTTATTGAACTATTTTATGAAGAATGCTGTAAACTCAAGATACCGTATATGTATACAAAGCACATTTCACTCAGTTCATTCACAATGCTACATCATGTAAATGTTGTATATTTGGGAAATCATTTCTACCTGTGTGATCTGTAGTTTTGATCATTTATCTGTAGTTTTGATCATTTAAAAAGTTCCTTAGTGACCTTAGTGAGAGTATCTAAAAACATCAAATTACAGTGTGAACTAAGATAATTATTTTTCAGTGTTTGATTATCCTCTCAGTAGTTTAACCACTTAAAATCTTTTTTTTTTTTTGCAAAAGCCGGTGATTTGAGCTACATTTCTTAATCGCTCTTCTTCACTGAATCTTTCCTGTAATCAGTGTTTGCTTTTCCCTACCGTATCAGGTATGAAAGATATTCGTCACGAGTATTTAGCTGATCGTGTAATTCTTGCCGCCTCTCGTTGCGTCCACAAACAGAATCATTTTGTCCAAAACTTCCAGTCGGTGTCGCCTCTCCTGATCGGTTTCGTTCAGAATTCTAATGGCGGCATTTTGTCAAGGCGTTTGAACCTAGTCAAACGGTGTGCCTAGGCTGTTCGAAGTCTTTGTAATCTATGCTCTCGGTGTCTCTTCGTTGCTCGATCGCGCTGAATTTCAAGTCACCGTTCAGCGGAGTTTCGATAGTTAATTTTCTCGGACAAGGATTTCCAGCCACTTGTTGAATTCAGCGTTGTTGTGTTTGCTGTTCTTTCTCGTTTCCATCAAAAATTGGTTGTGTTTCACCGAGAGTAAATGGGTAAACGGCCGCCGGCACGGCCGCCATGAATAAACATGAGTGCGCCATTGTCAGCGGTCGCGATTTTTGTTGCCAGGCAACTGCCGGACACCATCAAGTATATAAATATATATATAAATATATATATATATATATATATATATATATATATATATATTTTTCGAATCCATGGCTGTGCAACCGAACCTACTTCCATCTCACAGTGAAAAGACGCTGGGCACCATGAAGGCAGAGCGAACCGTAAAGCGCATCACATTCAAACCATCTGAGGTCAATCCCGGCGAGACACTGAGCATCTATGTGCCCAAGCTGGGCGAACACGAAGTCATTGTGCCCGGATCACTTGCACTGGTGTTCAAAATCAACCTAGCCGGAGGCCACGCTAATAACTATCTCGTACAAAATGTTTCTCGGGCCCTGGTGGACAGGTTCTTTTGTAAGTTTGCCACTGTCCAGGACACGTATGGGTACGACATCTACAAAATCTTCGAAGACCTATTCAAATCAATCGATGAGCGGGAAAATATGCTTACGGAGGGCATCCAGAGTGTCGATTTGTGTAAGATCCGCTCTGGTGCTGGCGATAAGAAGACATCCGGCGTGGATGCGGAAACCAAGCTGGAAACAATATACAAGAATAAGTATCGCATCAACCTCGATCACCAAATCTTAACTGATCACGGAATCTTATATCCTAAAGCGTTATATAACGATCTGGTCTTCAATCTAACCTTCGCCTCTGCATCCCAAGTTGTCCGGGGTTCAGACACAAGCAAGCTCGTGTACAAGTTAGAAAACCTCCAGCTGGAGTATGAGACGATCAGAAGTAAGAGTCTGGCCGACGAGGCAACAAGCACTTACACTAGTGGCAAGGAGTTCGCCTATGACCTAGTAATGCAAGATCGGGTGTTTTACTTCAAAAAAGGCGTTGACACTCGGCTGGATATTCAGATTAACCCACAGCGCCGGTCTCTCAAGGGCATCCTCTTGCTGTTCATCAATCCCTATGCAGCTGGTGCCAGGGACTCTGAGTACTATTTCAATCCCGACATCACCAAAGTTAAGGTCACAGTCGACGGCGTTCCAAGCAGGATCTACAGCGATGGCATCAGTGGTACTGACATGTGGAATGAAATAAACCGATACTTCAACCCACACGCGCGCGGCAGGTCCAACATGAACCTGACCAAATATCTCACAGACAACAAGTTTGGTCTCTGGATTGACCTGCGGTCCATGGCTGACACGACCCTGCACGGCAGCGGCCAACGGTTCGTCAACACACAGAATGGCGTGCATCTCGAGATCGAACGAGACGGCAAAGCCTCGGGAACCGCAAACTGCCACATCTTCTCCATCTCAGACTCACAGATGAACATCATGGACAAACAGGTGTATACTGTAGAGAACTAGGTATAAATTTTACATATATTATATACCCACCAGCCTCATGCCCACAAAACAACAAGCAACAAGCAACAAGATCAACTTCTATGCTAAGCCGGCTCAACTGCCATCAACCAGACCATTATCATACAATGAAATAGAAAGACTTCTGGCAATGGCACCCTCCCCACCAACACATGAACCAATTGTTTGCAAACCAACTAATATAGGTGTTGGTTATGGACCCAAGAAAGCTGCCATTCAATGCACTAATCGTGGGACCCACTAACTCTGGCAAGACACAGTATCGTCTAAACCAACTGCGAGGCCCCTTTAGGGGTTGTTTTGACTACATCGTTTTATTCTGCTCCACATTTGTCAAGAACAAGACATACGATGGCTTCGTGGACCGCGATCCGCACATCTTCGTTATTGTCTGCCAACAATATGAGTTCGAAGACTGGTTGAAGTTGGCGAGCTTCTTTTTCACATGCACAAATACTTTATTCATTCTCGATGACTGCGCCGCCTCCAAAGATGTCAAAGGCCGCACTAGCCAGCTGGTCAATCTAGGGTTCAGCGCAAGGCATGACGGCATATCCGTGTGGGTCTTGACCCAGCAGATCACCAGCATTGCCAAGCCATATCGTGATAATATCGCGGCGATCGTGCTCTTTTACACGCCATCCAGCAAGACTACCAAGGCCATATTCGAAGACTATGCCGGCGAGCTCTCCAACGAGGAGTACAAAGAGCTTATCGCAAGGCTCAAATCCCGCAAGTTCTCCCACCTGGTTTTCTCTCTGAGGCACCCATATGGAATTGAGTACAAGATGTAAATAATACACAAATATATATACAATACAATATGACCATGAATGTGCCAACCAACCTACACAAGCTTACTGTGCTTTCACAGCTTTTGGATGAATTACACAAACACACACTTGATGTGCAAAACAAAATTATCAAAGCCGCTGGTGAGGAAGATCTGCGCCTCATGCTTCTCAACAGATATCCATTGCGGTTGAATTCTATGCCAGACACCATGGCGGGGCTTATACGTGAGCTTGAAACCCTTTTACCCGACATCAAAAGAATTATCGAAAAATAAAAACACATATGTATACCCCTTGCTGATGGCACAAGAAGCTGAAGAGCAGGCCGCTTTGAACGAAGTATTGCAGATGCTGGAGGTCACCCCTGATACTACACCTCCCACAGGGTTAGTTGGTGACAATGACATTCCTGCCAAACGTGAGAAGCTTGCAATCCTTGTTTCTACTGGCAAGGCCAAAGAAGCTATCGGCGTGCAGCTCACACACGATCATGTCAAGCGGCTGTCAGACAAGGACGTTGACAAGTACTACAAAAGGTACGAGGCCTACGTCGGCAACAAGACAACCGAATCCCTAGTTTATTCCGCTATCATGCTCGTGTCCAAAGGCGTTGGTATGGTGACCCCGGTTGAGGATGTCAAGAAGTTGCAGCAAGAACTCAAAAACGACTACATAATCAATCAGGAGCTGTCAAATCTTGCTGGGGCTCTTGCCATGCGATGCGGACGATAGCTGGCGCTTGTCAATGCTGCTCTCATCACAACAAAACACATCAAGCTTGAACGAGAGCCTGATCACAAGCCTGATTTGATAGAATTGGACACCCAACCCCAACCCACACATCCAAGCAGAGACAGTGAAGGCTATCCACTTGAGGGCTTCGATGAAGTTGGTGTTAATCTGGCAGCAACCTCGCAGCAACCTTGAAGGAACCTGGCTGGAACCTGGGTGGAACCTGTCAGCAACCTGTCAGCACATTTGTCACATTTGCAAAAAATAAAATTTACATATATACCACTATGACCACACCACTCGAGACGATCCCTGAAGAAACTCAAACTCCAACTCCAACTCCAACACCTGTCCGTGTAACCTCTGAGACCCCGAAAACAAATCCTGCAAAAGAAAAGAACCCTGGCCGTGTTGCTTCTGGCAAAAGGCTAGTAGAACGCAACCGCCTGGCCCGTGAAGCAAAGAAAAAGGCCGAAGCACAAAAGCCTGCACCCTCAACAAGTGGCACCAGTGCTGCAAACCAACCCTCAACAAGTGACAACGGTGACGCAACAAGTGGCACCAACAGCAACTCAATCTTTTATATTCTGGGGTTTGGAGGGTTGATTGTCTCTGCTGTGGGTGTGTATTACCAACGCGAAGCCATAATGCAAAAGCTTGGGCGCAAACCAAACACACCAGCAACACCAGCAAACACACCACCACTAACACCCGCTGCACCACCCCAATCTCGAATTCCGGTAAGACAAGGAATTATAAAAATGGAATAAAAAAAACACATATATATATACTGCACCATGAATCTTTTTTGGGCTGTGATGGATGCTGCTGCAATCGGAGGTGCGATTCTTTTATTGACTGAATTAAACATGGCCGCCATTGAAACAATTGTCAGATTGACAATGAACTGCGCAACGAACCTGAGACCGAACCCGAGACCGAGACCGAGACCGAGACCGAGACCGAGTGAGCCCGAGCCCGAGCCCGAGCCTGAGACCGAGCCCGAGTCCGAGTCCGAGTCTGAGTCCGAGCTTCCGTGTAACAGCCGGAGCGTGCATATACATTTATAAGGATCGTTCTGAAACGGTATGTCAGAAAAATAAAAATCATATGTATACTGCACACAAGCCATGTCTGACAACAAGCTTGTGAAGTCTATCCTCGACGCCGCAATAATCACTGGCCTTGTCGCCGGTATTGGTTGGATTGGGAAAAAGACCATCAAAGAAAACTTCACTGCCGACCCCAGTGCAAGCTTGATGAACAACGTCAAGTTCACAGCCGTCATGGCTGGCAGCATCGCGCTGAAGAAATATCTTGAGGAGCAGAAAATCCTCCCAGACAACTTGTAAAAACCATATGTATACACACGACCACAATGGCTTCGATTGCAATAATGGCCCTTGGTGCTGTTCTCAATGCGGCCGCTTTCACTGGCGGCAACTATCTCGCGAAATATCTGTCTGGTGATAGCGGAAAGGCAGCAATGGCTGAGAAAATTCGTCACGACAAAGCCCAGGAACAATACCAAGCGGCTTACGCTAAATACCAGAAGGACCGCACCAAGCTCCTCGACTGGATTGCAACCAACGATCGGATTAAACACCAAGCTAGCAAAAACTTCCAAACCACCGACCAAGCCCTGGTCTTGTATAACCAGATGCACCAAACACAACCAGATAAACAAATCAAAGACTACAAAGAGCCTCAGTTCTCAGACTTCTACAAGCCCAGCCCACAACAACAGAATGGCGAACTTGCGTTCATTGGAGGCACCCTGCTTGCGGGTGGGTATGTGGCCTATCGCTTTCCTTGAATCGACTCATCAGTAACAATTATTATTTTTTTTTTAAATGTTATATATATATATATGGTCATGGCTACATCACCTAAAGAAGCTCGTGACTTGATGGTTGAACAGCTGCTCTTGTTTCCATCATACTCCTTAGATAAACAAAAAGAGAAACTAGTACAAACACTTCAGAAACTTGCTGAAGAAATGCCCAAACCCTGGCCGGAAGGCATTGAAACGTCATTCACAGCGCTAATAACATTACTCACGGCTCAAGAAAATGAGGAAATAACACTAGCAGAGCAGAAAATGGAGGAAGCACTCAAGAAACATCCCGACGATTTTAAACTAATGGAGGACAAAGAAAATTTTGAAAGAGCTAAGGAAAAGTTGCGCCTTGACTTTGCACAGTATGGTCGGGGACCAATCACATCTCCGGCCGCATAAGGCATGGGCATATTTCACCGCTTCATAAACTCTTCATATATACACAATGGAGGCCAAACTCTCTAAGATCTATTACAGTCCGAAAGGCTACTGGAAAGGAATTGCCGCTGTGAAAAAGCTAGCTGCAGCTTCTCGCGTCTCCGATGATGTCGCAAAAAAGTGGCTCGTCAAACAGGCTCTTTGGCAAGTTTACCTCCCAGCGCCACGCCATACCCCTCGGCCAAAGTTTGATGTCTTCACGCCCAATGCGGTGCATCAAGCTGACCTTCTCTTCCTACCCCACGACAAACTTCCTCATGGGAGAAAGGTTTACAAATACGCATTAACCCTTGTTGATGTGGCTAGCCGTTATAAAGCTGCGGAGCCCTTGACTTCGAAAGAGTCTGAAGAAGTCTCAAGGGCATTTCAGAAAATATATAGGAAGGGGCCTTTGAAGTGGCCACAACTGTTGCAAGTCGACCCCGGGAAAGAGTTTATGGGAGCTGTGACTAAGGCTATGGAGGATAACAAAACAGTCATTCGCCGAGGGCGGGTTGATATCCACAGAGACCAAGCGATAGTTGAAAGATTCAATCGCACCCTGGCTGAAAGACTGTTTGGCTACCAGTATGCCGTTGAAATGAATATGCCCTCTGGCCGGTCTACTGCATGGGTCAAAAGACTGTCAGATGTTATCTCAGCCTTGAACAATGAAGTGACCCGGCTCACTGGCAAGAAGCCAAAGGATGCTATCAAAGAGAAAGCAGTATCAGCCAAGCCTGCGACGCCATATGCTAGGCCTGTTGGAGTCTATGAGAAAAAACTCCCTCCACGGGTGAGTGTGAGATATTTGTACTACCCCGGCGAGCTGGAAGGGGGCGGGAGGCGTGCGACTGATCCCATCTGGTCTTTGAAGGTCTACCAAATACACAAGGTTGTAACTAAGCCAGATGCGCCCGTGGTATACTACTTGTATGACGGACCCAAGAGAGGGTTTGTTCGTGAGGAGGCACTCAGTTGCCACCAGCTGGGTTGTGAAACTCAATGGGCTCTGTGTGGATACCGTCTGGTAGCACCCAACGCTTGTCGTAGTACGCGGAAAGACCCAGCTTGCGCTGCTCGTACGTGTGCATGACACCGCTGTGCATTCGGAAACCCCTGTTGGTGGCCATGTCCTTGCCTCCCTCGAGGGCTCTTTTGTACCTTTCCCAGCGCAGCTCTTGCTCCACTTTGGCTAGACTCTGGGACTCGTGTTCTTTCCACGCCAGCCCGTTTTGTTTTTTGTTCACTCCCTTGGCGGAGAGCTTGGGCTCTTTGTTGGGGGTGCCATCGTTGTCTACGAGGTAGCACTTGCTGCATAGGGCGATGGCCCGTGTGCCTTCCTTTTCAAGCTTGAACAACCCGGGCTCTCTGCCGCTCCACTTATCCCACGCCAACCAAGTCTTCTTCTCCGCCTCGAACTGGTCACGGAGTTCTGGCTGTACTGCCTCCTCCAGCTTGTCGTGCGCAAGGGCGAAGTACATGCTGTCCGTGTCCATCTGGATAAGCTCGAAGTCGCGCCTGTCGAGGTAGTAGTCCAGGAAGTCGTAGTAGAACTCCAGCATGCGCAGCTTGGCAAGCTGGTACACAACGATACCCACTTGGAAAGGACGGTTGATTGTGACCTTTGGCTTGCGCAGCTCGATCTTGTAGGCATCTCCGATCTCTTCGAGGTCTTCGAACAAGGCCGAGCGGAGATTCTTGTCGACTTTGTCCTCGTCCCTTGTATACACCGTTCTTGTCTGGCGCTCCACAGCTTCGATGAACTTGCCGTAGGCACTGTTGCCCAGGAGCTTGAACACTTCAGCAAGTAATGCCTTCTCCTTGTCAGCGTCGCCTTTCCTTCGGTTGTCGGCTACCTCGCGAACGAACCAGTCGAAGAGCTTTTTGGATATGTAGTCGATAGTGCGGTAGACTGCCGTGATCTTGAGCCCGCTTTCGAGATACCACTTCAAGAGGGGCGCGTAGATAAGCATTTTTTCGCTGACAACACACCCAGCAGCTTTTTCTGGTCTGGAAAGCGGATTCGGCCGCTTTCTTGGAGGTAGTCGTGCATATGCTGCGGAACGCATTCGTCAGGCACTGCTTGATTGATGAAGAGTGGTGGAAACTCTTCGAACTGCTCCCACAACTCTCGAGGGACTTCGATGTCCACTTCCGCAAACCCGAACCACCTGCCTGTATTCAGATTCATTTCGAGAGCTTTAGCTGCCTGCTCCGGGTAGTTGTAGTGCACAACCTTCTCTTTGCCACAGGACATCTCCTTGAGCATCGTGCTTGGGTAGAGGGAGTTTGCATCGAAACCGAGGATGCGCTTCGTGATGCGCGCCAAGTCGTATTTGTGGGGGCGGATGTGAGTTTCACCACGCACGTGCTTGCGGGTGAACACCAGGCTTGGGCCGCCAACCACAGCCTCCTTCAGCATAGCGTAAGCTTCGGGCCCAGGGGCGTATAGTGCTGGGACATTGCGCCCTCTCAATGAGCCTCGCAGGATGTATTGCATCGATACCCCCGGCAAGGAGACCACGTCTTTGAAGATGTCTACCCCGAGCCCAGTGTAGAAGGACTTCATTGTTTGAAGGGCTTCGAGAAAGGGAGACACGTCCAGATTGTTGTAGTACTCCAGCCAGTCTCCGAAGATCTTCATGCCTAGCTCGTGGAAGATGCGCTTGCATTCTTCGTGCTTCTTGGGAGATAGAACGAAATCGTTTTTGAGTTCTGAGTACCAGCACCAGTATGGCGGGAGACCTTGGTAGTCCAGCTTGTCAGCACTGTCAAACCACTCGTATGGGAGCCAGGACTTGGTCTGTGTTGCACCATACGTCTTGACCCACTTGTCGTACGTGATGCCTGGAGCCAAATAGTTCATGATGTCCAAGAACTTGTAGCTGGGCTTGTTGATGAACATGATGCGACCCTCTTTCTCCGCAGCGAAGACCCCGTTCTCTTGAGCGAGATGAGAAACAAAGTACTTGCGGATAAGCTTGAGATCGTAGTGGCCTGAGTTGAAGCCGACTACCGGCACTTGGTTGCACCATTGGTCGATAAGATTGAATTGCTTCTCAAGAAAACTCTCAGTGTCTTGGGGCATGTATTTTGCAGCTACATCCTCGCGGATGGCAGCGCTGCGCCGCTCCAGGGAGCTATAGAACAGCCCGATAAGCTCGTCTGGATCTTTGGAGAAATGTACTCAGGCTCAGGGTTCAACGTGTCGGCAATGGAGACTGAGATAGGCACATGCTCACTTTCATACGAGAGATCCCGTGTTGGGAGAGCTGCCTTGGTCTTGTTCTGGTACGCTTCGAAGTCGTAAACGATCGCGTGGGGATATGTTTTGTTTCTTTTCTGTGGGCAACGGTCATTCCACCAGGGGCGAGGCTTTTCGTGTTCCCACCTTTCCACCGCATTGTAACCAGCGTCTCGAAGCAACTGAGTTCATTGCAGAGTCTTTTGGTAGGCAACCACCCTTGTGATTGGATTGCCCCTGCGGTCAGTATATACCGATTCGAGCCTCTGGTCAAAGTAGGGGTAGCATTTCTCGCAACCGTGCCAGAAGCAACCATGGAACTGGAAAACTGTCTTGCTTTCTGGGTGGTAGCCGTCGTCTGGGTGGTCACAAATGTATCTCTCACCACCATGTCCGCATCTGTGATGGTGAATGTGAATGCCTAGCCGCTTCGCCTCCCACTCCAGCCAGCACACTGCCTTGACACCGAAACCGCCTTCTGGATAAAAAGCTTTCTCGAAAGCGGACTCAGGAGCTAGGATACGTTTCCCAAGGCAGTCGATTTTGGTTTGACCCCGATTACAGGTTTTGGCGTGGCTCTGCAAGTTATCAGCCCGTGTGAACCTCGCATCGCACTCTCCACAAGTGTAGTTGTTTGTGACTTTGTTGATATTGGTGACCAAGAAGGCATGCCCCTCATGAATACCGATAGTCATGGTTGGAGTGCCTACCTTGTCATAGTTCGCAGGGCTGTGGTTCAAAATGAAGTCACCGTTGGGGAAAACAATGTATGCGGCAATGCCTTGCTTGAAGTGCCTTTCGAGTTTAGATAAATGCCGCAAAGTTAGACGGTCTCGAATCCCAGGATAAACTGCGAAGAAGCTTTCTGCAAGTTCCCTGGTTCTGCGAGTATTGTCCCTTTTATGAGCTCCCCGATGGACAGCCAAGCAGCGATGGAGACAAAGATTGTCATTGTAAGTGTCAAGAGAAATGACTTCTCTTTTATTGCGAATCCAATCAGGAAGACGTCCGAGGCCTATTTGCAAGGGTTGCCGATCCAACACTACTCTGACATCAAGCAGGACAGTGCGTTCGTAAACCCATTTCGTATCAGGCCTGTTGAGTCTTGCGTTTTGAAGACGAAGCTCTTCCTGTGCTTGCAACCACTGTCGTGTCTCGGAGAGAGTGGACAACCAACGACTATTGTGGTTTTTTTTAATGAAAATTCCACAACACCCCAGTTTCAGTGTTTCGAAGCTCGACTGTGAAGCGTAAGTTGATTGTGTGGCGTGTGTGAACATATTGCTTGATTTTGTTCAGAATTCGGGCGACAAGAGAGTTTTCCAGATTGGTTACAAAGCGGAACCTGCGTGTTCGCCTGCCCTGTTGAACGCCTAGGTCAACCCGATCATAGATTTGAACAAATTGTTCGAAATCTGGCTCTTGTGGGTTGTTTAGAGGATCGAACACCGCAATAATATCATTGGCAGGCTCGATCCTTTCGACATTTCGTTCCTGTTCAACATTTCGTTCCTGTTCGTCCAGCCAGGAAATCAGCTCGCGTTGATTGTAACCACGTCGTCTTCGTTGTCTGGGTTGCGCCATATATATATGGATTTTTTTACGCAGTGTGCGTATATACCAAGGGTAGGGATTTATCCAATTGGTAATACCTCCCTTGCCGTTGCGGACGGGTTCGAGGTTTGATGGGTGGGCATGCCCGGAGTAGTAGAGAGGGAGGGCCGTCAAATGCGTTTAATGGTCACATAAAATAGCGCTTATTTCATATGGTCTTGAAAAAAAACGCATTTGACTCCCTCCCTCTCTACTACTAGTACTAACCAAGAATTCAGGAGTTGAACGAGACGAACTTCAAATTTGGCATTGTTTATATGACAGTTTTGAATTTGTACGGACTCTCGCGCGAAGCTGCCGGTAACTTTCACCGGAAGTAAAATTGTACTTGATTTAGCTCTGCATAGCAACCGCATTACCTAGCAACGGAATACTATAATGGGCCCTTAAGTACAAATATAGTCCCTAAATCGTGCATGTTTACGTCCTTCCCTTCTTGGATATCTCGTTTCAACTGTAGCACTAGAGGAATGAGGTGATAAAGGGGTTTCCAGCACAGCGCTAGTAGGTTGTGGTGATGAAAGGATAACTGCATCCGGTGTTCGATGATGAGTTTTATCACAAGGGATGACTGCGTCTGGTGTTTGGTCAACCGTATCACAGGGCACTTGTAGGTCAACTGATGGTCGCCTCGCAACGACGGCTGCATCACCGTGGTCGTCAACCAGTGTCGTTCCCTTCAGTGAAATTCTTTGTATTTCTAGTGACCATTCTTCCATCCGTGCATGACTCTTTCAGCTGTGACCATATTTCCCTTCTTCTGAAACACCGTACAGGAGTAACCTCGAATGGTGTACTGAGCTTGTTTCTTTTCTCTTGACGCAACAACACCGTGTCACCTTTCTGGATTGGGGATGTTTTTGCATTAGCCTTCTTGTCTGCACACGCCTTTGTCTTCCGCTTCGCCTCGGCTTCTCTCAAACGGATATCAAGATCTTCCTCAATGTTGAAGCTGACTCTAGGAACCTTGTAGCCTGTTCCAGGCGTTCAGATAGTGGGGAAGGCGCGACGAAAAGCGAGCGAAAAAATGCGGGGAGACTGGGAAGAGGAAGCGAGGGAACGCCAGTAAACAAACTTAACAAAAGGTTGTTCCGGTATACCGGATTCTGGTATACCCTCTAAGTGGTCAATTATGACACTTTCTGTTAACCCTATACACCAATATCACGCTAGCATGGCATGAAAATATATTTAATTTAATGGGGAAAAGATTCCAGTATCAAAATCAGCACATCAATATAAGTAAAACTGTAAAGTTTCGTAAAGATTGCTCGTGTACTGACGGAGATATGAGGTTTTGAAACTTAGTACTCTGGCCTAATTTTTACAAAGAAATGTATGGGAAAAACACGAAAACGAACGAACACGAACACGAACACGAAAACATCCACCATACATTTCTTTGTAAAAATGCTCAGTTTCAAACTTTCATATCTTCGTCAGTTTTCTAGCAATCTTTACAAAACTTTGTAGTTTTACTAATATCGATATGTTGAATTTGATGCTGGGCTCTTTTCCCCAATAAACCAAATATATTTTTGTGCCATGCTAGCGTGATATTGGTCTATTCGGCCTGGGGGGATAACTTTCAACATTCATAACTTGTTTAATATGTATTCAAACGCCACCAAACTTTGTGACTTTTCCTAAAATTTATGTTGCAACAATTTTATTTGACTATTGTTTGATCACGTGACTTGATGTTTCCATGGCAACAAGATTTTGACAGCCATGTTTTTGAAATTTGCATATTTATACCTTTGAATGAAGAAAAAACAATGTTTATTGCTATAACTTTCATATTTTTACGTCATTTAGCGTTTATTGATTGGTTTTGATTAATTTCGAATGAATTTGGATGGTTTTTAAGAGGTTTTAAAAAAAATTCAGAAATCCAAGATGGCGGATCCAAGATGGCGGCCGTATAACTAATTACCTAATAATTACTTCATATGACCCTCTAGGTTTCATTGTCATAGCCTTAATGTTCTTGAAGTTACGAGGGAGGGCACAATGTGCCCCCCCCCCCCCCCCCCAGGCTCAGAAACTCAAAAAAAGCCCAGGCTGAATAGGGTTAACACTCGTGCGCTGATAAGAAATGCGATATGCCGGAGGAAAGACAACTGTCATCGAGTCACGCTGAGATCAAAAACGTTGTAAACAACGTACTCAAAGACTTCTCGAATATCGTATCTCTTCGCGAAGAACAGAAAGATTGCTTGAATAACCTTCTTTCTGGTAGAGATGTCTTTGAGATACTTCCATCCAGATTCGGGAAGAGCTTGATTTTTCAGCTGTTTCCACGAATAATGAAAGCAATGAACAGAATTTTGGTCCTCATCAGAGCTTGCAAGAGCGAGAGAACGTCGAATTTCGCAATTGTTGTCGTTTCGCTGAGGGAGTATGTCCTGTCGGCGACGTAATTTTCCCTTTCGTAAACGGTCGATGGCATTTTAGCGACACTTTGAAAACTTTTCACCACTTTAGAATTATTTTTTTCTATCAGAAAAAGAAAAATGCAATTAATTACCTAGAATCGAATCCGGAACCTCTGCATGCTAACATCTCTCCTTTACCACTAGACCACTGGGTTGATCCGGCAAACCCAAGAAAAATTTCATTATAAAAGGTGCTTTTCTTAATATATATCAATAACGGGTCACCCTAACCCTAAATCTTACCTAACCGCGAATCTAGCTTAGATCTAATAATCGCTTTACCTAGGCCCAATTTTATCTAATTATGATAGCCTACTTTTGTCCCAATCCAGGCACAAACTAGAGAGAAATAGCATCGACCATTACAAAAGGCTTGGTTACTAATGAATGTTAATGATGGCATCGACCGTTTACGAAAGGGAAATCAGCGTCGGCGACCGTGTGTAGGTTTGTCGCTTTCCCACTCTCTGCGATTCACCAGTTTCCCCCGAAAATAATAGAAATGTTGGCATGAGTTTTTTGCCAATGTTCTTGCACAGGTAAGGCAGCTAACATCATATTTCTGTTCACTTTTATCTAGTTCGTGGCCTAACGAGCGAGCAATGTCGGCCAACACTAAACTCTCCGCTCCAGAATATCCAACAATATTCTTATTTTTAACTACACTAAAAAGGGACACGCGCAACTTTGATTCCTGAACACTTCACTTTTTTTTGGCAAAACATACAACCTACGTTGAAGGATGGACTGGCAATTCGTTTGCAGAAGAACGCACACAACGATCAGACATCGAAACGCGGACATAGATGTGAGATATGAGATAATTTGCCAACATGGATCTTGAAAGTGTCATATTTCCCGGGAAATTTAATCCGGTTGTAATTTACATATGATTGACAACTGAGTTAGCGGTCTAACAATGGGCGGAAGGACCTTTTGTTGAGTTTGTTTGCAGGCGTTCCCTCGTCTCCCCGCATTTTTTTCGCTCGTTTTTCTTCGCGCCTTCCTCAAGGCTATTCGCACTTTCCCCACGATCTGAACGCCTGGAACAGGCTAGGAACCTTGCCACGCATTTCTCTACCGCCAAAGAGTTGAGAATATGGGCTCCTACCAGTCACCGTGTGGTCTGTTGACCGGTGCACCCATAGAAATGAAGGCAGTGACATCTTCCAGTTTCTTCCTTCCGCTGGCGTGGCAGTGATAAACTTCTGTAGGGTCTTCACCAATCTCTCTACCTCCCCATTTTCCCTGGGATGCAATGGTGTAATCTTCCGATGTCTAAATCCCTGTGCTTTTGTATATTCAGCAAACTCTCTTCCTTGGAAGGGTGGACCGTTGTCGGTCTTGCACTCTTCCGGTATTCCAAACATAGAGACTAGTTTGTCAAGTCTTGGAAGCATAGCAGCAGCTGAAGTGTTGCTCACTATTTCTACTACTGGATATCGTGAATAGTCATCAACCACTATCAGACAATATTCTCCTGAGGGGTAGGGTCCGCGGAAATCAACACAAACCTTCCGCCAGGGCTTTTCCGGTAGCTCAGTCATCTGAAGAGGTTCTGTGTACTTCTTCTGAGTTGCTGCTTGGCAGGACAAACAGCTACGGACAACATCTTCTGCCATACGGTCTATCGTATCACTACTGCCAGAGTAGGGTCATTCCTTGTAGCCTCTTTAACTTCCTCCACCAACAGTGCTTCTGGTACATGTTTCCTGATGATGGAATTCACGACTTTCTCCGTCTGCTTTTGCTCTTGATAATCAGTACCATTCGCTGGTACACGTACTGGTTGTCTGGACATGTAGTCTGCAGGGTTGCCTTTTCCTGGCCTGTACTCAACTACGAAGTCGAACTCTTGCAGGTACATACTCCATCTCTTTATTCTGATTGGTGCTTTACTGCTTGAGCTGTTAAAAATGGCTTCTAAAGGCTTGTGGTCAGTCACAACCTTAAATCGTGATCCAGCCAAGTACATGCGTAGACGCTCACACGCCCAGCGAATACCCAATGATTCTCGTTCTGTTTTGCTGTACCTCTGTTCGACAGGACTTAGTAAACTGATGATGTATGTGACAGGCTTAAACCCATCCCCATTCCTCTGGGTCAGCATAGCACCAATGCCCACTGGACTTGCATCCACAATCACCTCCGTTTCTGCGTCCCCGAATAGTAAGCCAAAGTAGAATTGTCGAGCAATGAATTGTTAAGCTTTGTTAATGCTTGTTGCTCACTCTCTGTCCAGCGCCATTTTACATTTGCTCGTGTTAACTCTCTGAGTGGAGCAGCAAGTGTTGAGAAATTCTTGATGAATCTTGCTGAATCATAAGCCATTCACAAGAATGATCGTACTTCTTCTACATTGGTTGGCCTTTCAGCTTCTTTCAGCGCTTGAACCTTTGCAGGGTCTAGTGACACTCCCTGAGCCGACAAAACATAACCGAAGAACTCGATTTTCGGTTGGTCAAATAAACATTTTGCACCGTTCAGAGTTAAGCCATTCACCTTCAACTTCTCGAGAGTGTTTCTGAGAGCCTGGTCATGAAGTTCTGCAGTTTTCCCATACACAATGATGTCATTTGTGATGTTTCTCGCCCCTTGTACACCGGCAATCGTCTTCTTAATTTCCTCACGGAACACCTCTTGTGCAATGACAGTTAAAAAATTGAGTCGTGTATATAGTTTTTAACCCCCATGGTGTGAAAAATGTAGTCAAGTGTCTGGATCCAACATCCAGTTGCAGCTGATGATAGCCGTGGTTAAGGTACAGTTTGGAGAATCTGACTGCACCATTTAGCTCCTGAACGATGTCTTCCACGGTAGGAAATTCTCTTTTCTCACGTTTCATGGCTTCATTTGGCTGTCGCATATCCACGCATATTCGTATCTCACCAGAGGTTTTCTTGGGGTGTATGACAAGCGGAGATATCCAAGTTGCTGGTTCATTATCTGACACTGGCTCTACTACTCCTGCATCTTCTAATTTCTGGAGTTCTTCTTTCAACTTATCAGGTAATGATAAGGAATCCTACGGTTTACCTGAGCAACCGGCGTAACCGATTCATCCACGTTGGCATGCTTATTCTTTTCAATGTCGTGAAACAAGCAATCGTATTCTGAAACGATGTCAGCGACAGCAGGTCTTAACGTCCTTTCTTCCTTCTCAACGCTGTTTACAATCTTCAAGACTCCCAGCTCCATAGCAGTGTCGCATCCAAGCAACATTTCACGGCCGGCGTCTTCCCTTTCACGACAATGAAAGCAGTAGGAACCACTTTGTTCTTGGTCTCAATCATGGCGTCGAATTTTCCGGTAACGGGTATCGGAGCTTCGCTGGCATATTAAGCTTTACTTTGGACTTCTCTTACCTGGAGTTTTCTCGATTGCCATTTGAACCTTCACGCCATTTAAAAGAAATCTTATGGTGGTTTTCTTTCTAACATCGGTATGCATCCATCCGACCGAAATTTTCTTCAGCTATTCGTCATCTGAATCGTCTTGATCAGTTGAGTCGTCGATTTGATTAATCCTCTTCTCAGAATTTCTGTCGCTTCGACAGGCGCGTGCGAAGTGATTTTTCTTCCCATATTTGTTGCACGACTTTCCAAAAGCCGGGTATTTCTGAGGATCATGTTCTAATCCACACCTCCCACAGAAACGCTTGCTGCTTTTTTTCCAACCTTGTGATTTCCCTTAAGCTTTTTCATGCGCTCTGAAGCGAGAACGATTTGCATTTTTGGCAGAATATTTTCCCGCTTTAACTTTGTTGGCGTTAACATCGCCGCCATGTTCGCCGACTTCTTGTGTTTCCTTCGCGCCCATCACCAGCTCGTTTGCTTTAGTTTCTTCTTCTGCTTGTGCCTCCTCGAGAAGCTTTTCTAAACTGTAGCGATCTCTGACGGATTTCTTCGCAAGCTTTCGATTTCGTACGGTTTCTTGAAGATGACGCTTTATTTCTAAATATGTATTGTGGAATTCGCACTTTGTAGCTTCTGTTCGAAGGCGAGCGTAATACTGCATAATTGTCTCGTGGTCGTTCTGACGCATCTTGCGAAACCTCGCCACTAAGACGTCTGTGTTCTTCTTCGGCAGGAAGAACGCATCTAATTTAGCCATGGTTTTGACGAAAGCGTCTCCATCCATTACAGGATCTGGCAAGCTGTCGACTAAGTCAAGAACTCGTTCCCCACCGTAGATGCGAAGAGCTTTTACTTTCTTGTCGGCGCCCGTTACGCCGAACCAGTTGAAGTTATCTTGTAACAGGGCTCTCCATTTCTGCCATCGGATGCCCTTTGACGCTAAATCGCCTTTTTCGAATTCGTCAATCTTAATTTAGGCCATCCTCGTCGCCAATTGTAGTATTCTTTATTGCACACACGAGTTCTACTTGTACATTCTCGTTAATCTCTCTCTTCGTCCAGTTCCACGTGCTCGGTTTATATACAAGCTGCATACATCACATGACTACACATCCAAATATGGTAGGACATTACAAATATGGTAGGACATTATAGTAATTCCTTGCGTTTGCGCCTTATAAAATGTGCTCACAACTATTGTAATCAATACTAGAAATACGTGTCTCGCAGAACCTCGCGAAGCTCGGGGGAGGGTGCATCGCGGGTCGAAACTTTGGTGGCGTCTCGATTTGCGTATGAAGCTTTTCGCCATTCCACTTCATCTTCTTTGAAACCAAAAACGTTGGTAAAAGGTCTTTTCGATGGTTCGCGTACCGTTTACCGTCCGCCATCTTTTATTACCATGCTCCTGTATAGGCTTCTATGAAATAGTACCACAGGCATTCCAATCATCCTCTTTCGTTTGTCTGACGTCTTCAAGCTTTGTTGCGCTGTTGCCAGGCAACTGCACGACACACGACACAAATTGTTTTTGCTCGATTTCGCGCTGCGTAGTTCCCGAGGCACGACAAATTTATTAATCTCGCTACGCTTGGGCCTTCGGCCCTCGCTTCGCGAGGCATTATTATTAGTTTTTATTCTATGTTATCAAATGTATACTCTTCCCGGCCGCTATCGAAAATCCTGAAGTAGTATTAGACTATTGTTAAATCCATAATCAATTTAGGAAAGAATTACGATGTGTACAACATATGACACTCCATACTTTCAGTTGCTTAAAGGCTTGGTGCATCATTCATCTTGTATTTTTATATTTAGCATTTTGTTTTACATTTTAGTGATATGCAGAGATGAAGATGGAAATACCTTTATTATCAAGGATAACAATGGTTGGCAAGCATCCTCTTGCATCAGATGTCACTGTATGAAAGGAGAGATATTCTGTCAAAGGACAATTCCAGTCTTCTTTCCAGGTGACCCGTGGGGTGCTTATAGACTTGTTGAAACTTGTACACAACCGTCGTGCAACGTTCTCCACTTTATAAGAAACAAAGGACGTACCTGTGAAGGTATGATTATGTAAGTCAGTCCGTCGGTTTATAATAAAGTAAGGAGGGAGTGAGTAATTAAGAAAGAAACTTTATTTACAGTGGGCTAAACTTAACAGTTTACACAAACTATTGGCCCTCGAAAACACACCTAAGATTTAATATTAAAAGTAAATAAACGATGAATATTTACATTATAGTTATAAATCCAAAATAAGAGAATTTAAAAGTTAAGCTTAGATTAAAGTTCACAATGATTCAATTATAATTGCATCTCCATCTTTCATATATTTTTATTATAATTTTAGCAAACGCCATAAGAAATGATAAAAATATTTCGGGTATTAAAATTTACGGCAAAGAATTCAAAATATCTCAATATGCTGATGATACAACTGCCTTTGTGACTGACACAGCTTCTGCAGAAAATTTGTTTCAGCTTCTTTATGCCTTTCAAGAATGCTCCGGCCTGGAGATCAATACATCTAAGACTGAAGCAATGTGGATAGGTGCAAATAAAGGAAACGAGTCAACACCTCTTAATATTACTTGGCCCTCAGGAACAATATATGCACTTGGGATTAATTTCTCGTACAATGAAAAATAATCTTATCAAATAAATTTTGAAGAAAAAATTAAAATCTATGAAAAATGTATTAAATTGATGGAAGCCAAGAAACTTGACCTTGTACGGCCGAATAACTATTTTAAAATCCCTCGCTCTATCAAAACTTATATATAACACATCAGTACTTAAATTTCCTGCGATCTTCATAGCCTCGGTGAAACAAGCTATTTGTCACTTTGTTTGGAATAACAATCCAAAAATTAAACATAACACGATGATTGGCTCAATATCAAAAGGCGGCCTAAATTTGCCTGACTTTGAAATAATAAATAATGCACTTAAAGTAGTCTGGATAAGAAGATTATTTGAAAGCAAAGAAGATGTCAGCTGGAGTCACGTTCCTCTAACATTTATACGACACTTAGGAGGCGCGTTTTTATTTAAATGCAACTACGATTTAAATTATCTCAATGTAAATATCCCAATTGAATTCTATAAGGATATAATTCTAATTTGGCAGACAATGAATCAGCACACCCCGCAGACCAAAAAACAAATACTGGAAGAAATCATATGGAATAATAAATATATAAAAATAGAAGGTCTGTCTGTATATTACCAAGAATGGTACAACGCCGGAATCATTAAAGTTAAAGACATCTTCGATAAAAAAAAATTCCTTACACCTAACGAATTCTGCAATAAGTTTCATTTAAAATCTTCAAACTTTCTTAAATATCTCGGATTGTGTAACGCCTTCCCCCGCGAGTGGATTCGTACACTAAAACAAACCAACCAAACCCCTACTCCGGCCGTTCCAGAAACTGTCGACATATTACCGATAAACAAGCTTTCCTGTAAAATAGCGACTGAATTTTTAATGAACAAGAAGTTTCAACCTCCAACTGCAGAAAGAAGAATGAATCAAGCTAATTTAGATGACAATGCAATAAAAACTATCTACAAAATCCCTTTTAACGTCACCAAAGATATCAGACTGTCCATATTTCAGTATAAAATTGTACACCATATTTTGCCAACTAACGCTACTCTATTTAGAGATAAAATTAAAGAACAAGATCAATGCCACCTGTGCGAACAAAAGCAAACATTAAAACATTTATTTGTATCTTGCTTACATGTCCAAAGCTTCTGGACAAAATTTACACATTGGTGGAATACCAAAAATGATGACTCCATCGAGCTTAATGAAGAAAATATCATCTATGGCTTTACAAAAAATTTTGCCCTACAACTTGGTTTGAACCTCTGTTTAATAATAGCGAAACATTACATTTACACCGCTTCGGGAGAGAAAGACCAGTACTTCTTTGAAACCTTCCTTGCCGTTCTTAAAGGTAAACTCGATATAGAAAAGCACAAATCAAAAACGCAAATAAATCTGTAAAATAGGATAGTCAAAATATCAACTCCTTTATATGTATATGTATATGTGTATATATACTTCCTTTTGCTTGTTGTCACCTTTCTCACCTTTTCTTTTATGTATTTTTACACCATATTTATTTACCTATCATTTATGTAATATTAATAACACGTTCAGTATCATTCAATAAAAAAAAAATATATATATATATATATATTTAAAGAGTTTTCTATTCTTTGATACCATTTAGAATAAAAAATCGTGCAACTTCAGAATCCTGCTTAGAATGTTGACAAACAAAATTCATACCCTTCATATACACAGGAACACAAAGTTATTGTTTATCTTAGGTTCTTTATAAAAACAATACAAAGCATAATCCATTTAAGGTTGCTAAAGAATGGGTACTGATCTTGTTTTATTCTCAGCATCAGGAACAACTCTAACTCTAATTAATCAACAAATCCTCTTTAAAATTTTTCCTGACAAGGTGTGACAAGGGCTTTAACTTAGTAATAAAATGAGGGGACTTCATCTAGAAAGACGCCAAGAATTTTAGGTGATTTTACTTGGGATCTAGGTGTATCTGGTACCGAGAAAATGCACTTTTTGAATATTTAACTGCATTTTGGAGCTAGAAGGCTTACTGCCAAACAAAAAAATCGTTTAAAGACTGGTTAATAGTTAGTATGTTTGCGAAAGTTCAACCGACTGTGTTTCATAATCCATACTAAATATATGAGTGACTACTAACGGTACATTGGTATGCTGTGAGGGCCAAACAAAAAACTTCAGTCACATAGGGAAATAATCATTACAATAGCTTTTTCAAAGTAACAAAGTAAAATTGTTCGTTTCTCATTAACTCTATACAGCGATAGAAATAATAGAAAATAAAGGAATCCTCATGAAGGGCCAGAGGTATAACAAGAGTGGATGTGACTTCTATTTTCCCGGATCCACGAATGATGCACGTTGCCCTTTAATGGCAAGAGAGGCATGTTATGTCTTCAATGGAGGCGTCTGTTGTTCATCGGACTGCACAGGTGCGTGAAGAGCTATAATTGTCGCTGAACATGTGTTACTGATTGAAGGGTATTAAGGAAGTGACTTTGTAACAGTGACCTGTTTTTGGCGAGAGTCCATGCCCCTCTCATCCACCCCCTGCCCCCCCCCCCCCCCCCCCCCCCCCACCCCCAGCCTATTTTGCGAAAAAAATAATGCCCGAAGGTACCGAAAATTTTGTTCAGTCACTAACATTTTTAATCTGACCATCCCTCCCCCCGTTATTCACTCCCCCCCCCCCTACCCTCCCTTACGATGGCATCTGGAGCCGTCACTTAATTTTTAGTGTTAAAGCCTTTTCATCAAAATCACAAATAAAGAACTTAGTTTCCTACATGATAACCAGTATCTGTGCCAAAATAGAGCAATTTCGATTCCAAGGGAAAACGTCACTTATGATAGTCTTGCATAAGACCGTTTAATTATGTTTTCCTTTAATCGGAAGGTTTTGAATGACCATTTCTAAAGAGAGCGGCGTGTGTGAGTTGCTTTCTATTTAACCATAACTTCCACAATTACTGTATACTAAGGTTCATCCTTCGGAGTAGACTTTGCGACAAGCACCCCCGGTTTCCGCCAGGCGCTGCTGGGGTATCGATTTCTCGAAGGACTGGACAATAGCCTGTCACAGATCACCCTCACATCACCTGAGATCATTTTCTCTGGAAATGTAAATGGTTAAACTGTTCAATTATTGTTCAAGAATGTTTTGTTTCAGACTTAAAGGAGCTATGTCATAGATTTAGACGTTTTTTTGTGTCAAAACTGTCCCAAATTAAAACTAAATAACGTAATACTTATAAAACACTAAGAGCAAGATATCAAGTGAGCTTTCAAAGAGAAATAAACCATAATCAGAGTTGTTGCGAGTTTTCGTAGACACGAGGTGATCAACGTGAAAAAAAATGGCCCAATTGCAATCCATTTTCATCCTTACAGTCTGCAGCCCAAGACACGCAGTTTTATTCTAAGAGCACTAGTAGAATAATTTTAAACAAAGCTGGCCGTTACTTTTGGATTTCCACTGATAAAGGTAGAGAACTGCGAAATTTTGATCAGGAATCGAACACTCACCAAACACGCAGGCCGGGTTAGGAGAAACGTAGTAACTGACTACAGACTGAAGCAAATAATGACGAGTTTCAAATTGTCCTCTTTTATCTTTATTTAAATTTAGCTTTGAGTGATCTGGGAACTCAAATGAGAGGAAATTTAACATATTGCCCCAACGGTCGCCAGCTTGCGGCAAGAGCATCGAACTGTGGAAAGTCTGTTCTCCATTGTTGGCGTGGCTATACCAACCAAAATTGCTCACCAGGTAGGAGTTAACCTGCAAAGGCATCTTCCATCTTTTTCCTTCCTTGGGATAAAATAAGCAAAAAATGAAAAGAGAAAGGGAGTTTATTTAAAAATAGGAAAACGATAGAGGCGAAAGAAACGTTTCAGTTTTTTAGCCTGCTGCGATCTATAGCTTCCAGGAACTAGCTACAAAGCAAATGTATGACTTGCAGAGTCTGTTTTTGTGGGTTTTAGTTGTAAAAGATATGCGCTTGATAACTAAGTGAATTCCCCGGTCATCAACTTATTTATTAACAAAAACAATCAATCTATTTAATGCATGTCTAATTTGTTTAATTGTGCCTCTGATCTTTTTTTTATGCTTACTCTTGATTATATATCCTGATCCTTTTAGAGTTCACATGTAAAGACGAAGACTCTAATAAATATATTGAAGGAGCCACTTGGTCTGTTGGATCTTGTACTCATTGCGAGTGTCTGAGTGGAAAAATAACCTGCCGAAAAGATATTTATGGCTTTCCGTCTAGAGAATTATTGACCAAGAAATTTTGTAACCAGCCAACTTGCAATGTTTCTAATTTTGTGAAGACACACGAAGACGAATGCCATGGTATGTTTTCCAATTAGGGCTGTTGAACCTTAATGGTGCACTTTAGGAAAACAAAAAAAATACATTTTACATTTTCGACGAGAGAAAATGAGATCATTTTCTCTTGATTTCAATAAAGGAAATCTTGTTGTAACTGTTTTAATAATTCATGTTGAAATTTTCTCGTTTAACAGATTGTTAAATTCACCAATAACTCATAAGGAAAATACAAACAAAATGAAAATTAAATAAAAGCTTATTATCCTAATACAGAACAGCTATGAAATGCTAATTAGTTACAACCACCAGTTTCTAGTCTACCACATTCGCGTCCGTGTTGTATCAGATCCACAATCACTTGTCTTCGGCTCGTAATTATAAATCTAATACAACACGGCCGCTCATGTTGTAAACGCTACTTAAACTTGCATGAAATTTACCACATTCATGGGTTCAACCTGGAAGGAATCTAGGACGTGCGAATCGTGAATCAGGATTATTTGCCTTCGTGCATATGTCTCCTATTTACCTTCTTCCAACAAAAGAAATAGACGATGTCTGCTTATAGGCTACAGGATTTCAGGCTCCGTTTCGTTTAAGAGATGTTATTATCGTATACTGAGAACAGTTTCAGCAGTTTTGTACAAACAAAACGTTTATTAATAAAGCTTGCAGATGGAGAGGGCAGATGTACTATGCTGGTAACCACTGGAAGGAAAATGACGTTGATTTCTACTGTAGCGATTCAGAAGAGATAGTAAGACCTGGCTGCTACGTCGAGGAAAACGGAGGAGCGAAGTGTATTGGAGCGATACCAGGTATGTTCATATGCCCACAACATTAGTGATTTTTCTAACACGTTGAGTGAGGTCAATATTATCCACAGAAATACACAATGTATGAACAATTGATTGCTGCAAATACAGGCACATCTCTTTTGCCAACGATCACGTAATTATGCGTCTTTATTTTGTTTCCAATTGAACAAAAAAAGGGGTCAGCCTTGGGCATTCGCAACGCAATTTTTCAAAGAACTGATTTAACAACATATCAATTCGATTTTATCAAATTGTGAAGCATATATGTTTTACAGGACACTAGAGTAACAACGTCCCATGACAAAAGGGCGTGTACGCATTCTAGTGGATGATTGAAATGTAGTTGGTAGTCACGCATTATACCATTAAGTATTTATTTAAATATTTCAACTTATAAGAATTATGAATGATTATTTTCATACAGGTATTAGAGATCTTTCCAAGATTTCCAATGAAAGTCTTTTTCTCTGTGAAAATGGTTATGAGATTAGATCGCTAAATGACAGATGCAACATTCGTCCGGACTGTGCTGACCAGTCAGATGAGAGAAACTGTCGTCGATGTAAGAAAAGTTCATGAATGCATTTATGGTTTTTACCCTTTACTAGAACGGATTTTATTTTTATTTGCATAACCGTTTCAACAACCAGATACCGCTTTTAGTTTTAGATTGTGCAATAACAAATTGTTGTTGTTTTTTAAGATGCATGGCACTTTAAATTTTGAAGTTTTGGCTTTAGCTCAAAATGACTATTAAAATTGATGTTTTAATTAACTTATTTTTTTACCCCTTAAGGATAGTTAATAATAATACAGCCTTTTCATGAGAAATGCAATTTTGTTAGTCCTCAGGTGTTTCTTGTAAAATAGGCAACTGGTCTGTCTCCTGCCAGTTGGGTTTTTTAATCATATTTGAGTGGCGTGGCTGTGAATTAGCTGGTGTGCTAAGTGCATGTGCACTATAAACAACATTTACATTTTTTTACATAAGACCACGTACCAGCTGCTGTATCTGACATACCTCAGTTAGTTGAGTAAGGGCTGGTTCCTACTTGCGACGGAAGCGGAATTGGAATCGGAATCGGAATCGCAAGAAAGTTACGATCTAGTGGAAATCAAAACGACGGAAGCTTTTAAAAGCGGAATCGCAAGAAAAAACCTTCTGATCCTTCCTATTCCGATTGCAACTCCGTTTTTTGATTAACACTAAAACGTTAGGCTCCTTACGATTCCGACTCCGATAACGTCACTAGTGGGATCCAGTCCTAATAAAAATCATCGAGTCTTCCTATTTTCTTTACAGACTACTGCAGTGCGTGGACCGAATTTAACGTACTCTGGGAAAGAACCCAAATCAATCAAGAAATTTTTAAGAACTGCTCCCTAGTAGACTCTGCGTGGGAAGGTAAGATAATATAAAAACCCATGCATTGCAGTTAGCAGGTCGGATGATCACCCACACGGATATAAGGAAAACCCCTGGCACCAGCTGTAGCCCGGCCCTGACGCACTTAGCCATAAGAAACAACTATATTTGTATCCCTTGAACCCTATGCCGCAGTACTAGGCTTAACATTTAGCCAAGCCCTAAGTCTTGCCGAACCCTTGAACCCTATGCCGCAGTACTAGGCTTAACCTTTAGCCACGCCCGCTCTTGCCTTAAGCTTAGTGCTAAATCTGTCGTTGACCTTTCCTTTAGCTCTAATCCTACCTCTATGCCCTGGATCCTAACTTTAGCACCAACCAGCCATATAAACCTGAAAATCGCTAGTTAGTTTAATTTGATTAACAATGGTAGTGCCTGGCCTAGCCTTAGCCTAGCCCAACCTCTTGCCTTAAGCTTAGCGCTAAGTCTGTTGTTGACCTTTTCTTTAGCTCTAATCCTATGCAATAACAGTGTTATTATTTGAGGGTTTTGAAAACATGCGAGCAATGAGTAAACTATCGGCGCGTATTATCTGCCAATCCATCAAATAGAGGATTTATTATTCGACTGTGACTTCATGTTACCTTATTAGGAAAGGAGAACACGCAAAAATATCCCAGCTTATTACACCGTAGATTTTCGTATTACATCTTAGTATCCCGGTTTGAAGACACAGAAGTTATAAGGAGTTTTAGTCGAATATAATAAATCCCTTAATCGATGGTATAGCAGATAATACGTGCGGACATTTCACTCATTGCTCGCATTTTTTCTCGCCCCTGCGGGGCTCGAAATAATCCTACGCAACTCGTAAAATATCTGCGCATATTATCTGCTATACCATCGATTAAGGTGTATTTATTTTTCGACTGCTTCATTTTCCAACCAACTTCTTAGTTTAGCCATCATTTTTCACCCAGTATTTTATTCTTGTTCTGAGCGGGTGCACTTACAATTTAACTTTGTTTTCTTTCCTAATCTGTCAAACCGGTATTACTGCAGTGTATTACTACAGTGTATTACTACAGTGTATTACTACAGTGTATTACTACAGTGCATTACTACAGTGTATTACTACAGTGTATTACTACAGTGTATTACTACAGTGTATTACTACAGTGTATTACTACAGTGTATTTCTTCAGTGTATTACTACAGTGTATTACTACAGTGTATTACTACAGTGTATTACTACAGTGTATTACTACAGTGTATTACTACAGTGTATTACTACAGTGTATTACGCCCGCATATTTTGAGCGTTTACTTGCCCTGATAAAATAGTTAAATGACGTCATAGTCGAATAATCAAATGATTTTCATGAGGGCTAAGAAGCACATCTAATGCGTTATGGTGACGTAGATATTATGTGATTCTTTTTAAATAATTTTTTTAATCAAAGTGTATCACTACTTTGATAGGCACGTTTAGCCGCAAGTGTCTACACTTAAAATGGGAAACAGAATGGTCAGAGAAAACCAGCTGTAGATGTGAAAAACGAACTACAACTAACTACTTCAGATTAAAGGTACGTGGATTTTTTTCTGTTCTTTAGAACGTGAATGAAATTTTATTGATAGAACCACCCTCACGGGCACGCAAAAAAAAACACTAAAATGTTGGCGAGAAAAAAGTATAAATTACAAACGATTCAACACTTTGAAATTCTGGAAAGATTACTCTCATTAAATAATGTGCACGATATGCAAACAGGCCTTCCTGTTTCCCGGACAGCCAAAAAACTAAATGTTTTTGCAGCAATGTTGTTTTCTCAAGGTACCATGGCGGAGATGGAGAAAAACAAGTGTATTTTCAAAATAGTTTTAAATCTGAACAGAGAATCACACCGTGGTGTTAAAAAATTAAATAACTACTGTATTTAAATTGCACTAGACGAAAAAGAAATAAAACAAAAATAAAAGTGACTACAACAAGATCCTGCATGAATAAAACTTGAATAACATTTTTATCATCATTCAATAGTTTGCAGAGGTAAATGAATCCAACCTCCTGAATATTTCAATGGAATTATCGTCTTCCGCCGGATATTTTATCAACAAAAGAATCTTCCACGAGATGTTTACAGATTTGTTCGACGTTGCTACAAAACTTCTTACGCCAATAACCCCACTGAACTCTCAGCTTGCGTTGATTTACGTTAAGGTAAAAAAGTAAAATAATTAAGCTAATTGCTTGTCTAATCAATAACGATTTGGTAATGTAATGCAAAAACAAGTAAAAACGTCGGTTTTTATCGTTTGCGAGTTTGCTTAGCTTGTCTTTGCATTATTACTTGTCGTCCACTTTATTCAATTTTACGATATTTGGTCAATCCAATTGAGGTACATTTATTCCACCCTACCTGTATTTTCGATTATGTTTTTCTTTTTAATTTCACGCACTTGCTAATGCGGCGAAGAGAAATTTACCGCAAGAAAAAAACTTGCAACAATCACCTGTGCACATTTACAAGTGTGGGGTGCCTCAGGGCTCTATACTAGGCCCCCTCCTCTTTCTACTCTATATAAATGATCTGTGCAATGTGTCAAAGGTGGTGGACTTTGTTCTTTTTGCTGATAACACAAACAGTATTTTTAGGTGTTATCCTTGATGAGCATTGGTCATGGAAGCCGCGCATTCTTAGCGTCTCTAGAAAAATATCAAACTCTATAGGCATTATTTTTAAGTCAAGTTTTGCCTTCCCAAAACTTCCTTACACTGTTTGTACTGTAGTCTAATTTACCCTTACTTAATATATTGTGTTTCAGTGTGGGGATCGACATATCAGAGTAACTTAAATCGCGTTATTATTCTGCAAAAGAAGATAATAAGAATTATATCTAAAGTTTCTTTCGATTCTCACACTGATGTTCTTTTCAAAGAACAGGAAATTTTGAAATTTTCTGACATTTATTTATATCAGATAGGTAAATTTATGTATCTATTTAAAAGAGGTTTACTTCCTAATTATTTTCGTGATATGTTTACTCTTGCAAGCCAGTTCCATTCTCATTATACTAGAAATTGCAACCTTTTTTACATACCTCCCTGCCGAACTAATATTCGAAACTTCTCAATTCGGTTTCAAGGACTAAGTTTTTCAACTCGTTAGTCATGAAATTCAAAACAGTGAAAGCATCCGTCCGTTTGTTTGGCAAAAGACTTAAAAAATTCCTTCGTTCCTAGTCAAAAATACTCTTTGTTGAGCTACATACTTCTTCTTTCCTTTCCTTTTCTTTTCTTTTTAAAATAATACAATTTATATTTCATGCTGTCCCCATAATTCGTATGATGTATCCTATATTGTCAGGAAGCCTATAGTTCATAAGCCTCCGGCTTCTATATAGGCTTCCTTGTCAATACCACAGTAGTTGGTGGGGGATGGCTCAAATGCGGTTTTTCGAGTTCTTAAATAAGCTGTCCTCACTAGGCTCGGACAGCTTATTTAAGAACTCGAAAAACCGCATTTGAGACCATCCCCCACCAACTACTCCAGATACCCGCCCTCAAACCCCCGTAAGAGGGAGTCAAGTGCGTTTTTTTCCCAAACCCGCCCGCAACGGCAAGCGAGGCATCACCAATTGAAGAAATTCAAAAACCCTTTATATATGGCGCACCCCCGGCAACGAAGACGGCGTGATGCCAATCAACGTGAGCTGATTGCCTGGCTGGACGAACAGGCCCGAAATGTCGAGAGGATCGACAACAAGACCAGGACCTGCCGATGGGATCGAGCCTCAAAACAACCCCCCGGATCTAGATTTTCAACAATTTGTGCAACTCTATGACCGGGTTGATCAATGGGTTGAACAAGGCAGACGAACATTCCGGTTTCGCCTTGTAAACAATCTCGAAAACTCTCTTGTCGCCAGAATTTTGAACAAAATCAAGCAACATGTTCACACACGACACTCAATCAGGTTAATCTTCACATTCGAGTTACGAAGCACTGAAACCGAGGAGTTGAGAATGTTTTATCGTTGGCTATCCACTCTTTCCGAGACACGTCAGTGGCTGCAAGCCCAGGAAGAGCTTCGTCTTCAAAACGCAAGACTTAACAGACCTGACACCAAATGGGTTTACGAGCGCACTGCCCTGCTTGATGTCAAAGCCGTGTTGGATCGACAACCCTTGCAAATAGGGCTCGGGCGGCTTCCTGATTGGATTCGCAACAAAAGAGAAGTCATTGCTCTTGACAATTTCAACGACAATCTTTGTCTCTTTCGTTGCTTGGCTGTCCATCGAGGAGCTCATAAAAGGGACAACACTCGCAGAACCAGGGAGCTCGCGGAAAGCTTCTTCGCACTTTATCCGGGGCTTCGAGGTCAGCTAAATTTGCGGCACTTCTCCAAAATCGAAAGGCATTTCAAGCAAGGAATTGCCGCATATCTTGTTCACCCCAATGGTGACTTCACTTTATCTCACACCCCTGTGAATTACGACAAGGTGGGCACACCAATCATGACTGTCGGTATTCATGAGGGCCACTCCTTCTTGATCACCAATATCAATAAAGTCACAAACAATTACACTTGTGGCGAGTGTGGTGGGAGGTTCACACAAGTTTGTCATTTAACTCGCCACTCCAAGACGTGTAATCGAGGCCAAACCAAAATCGACTGCCCCGGGAAACGTATCCTCCCTCCGGAGTCAGCTTTTGAGAAAGCCTTTTACCCAGAAGGCGGTTTCGGTGTCAAGGCAGTGTGCTGGCTGGAGTGGGAGGCGAAGCAACGTGGTATTCACATCCACCATCACAGATGCGGCCATGGCGGTGAGAGCTATATTTGTGGGGCACCAGTCGACGGCTATCACCCAGAAAGCAAGACAGTTTTTCAGTTCCACGGGTGTCACTGGCACGGTTGCGAGGAATGTTACCCCGAGGGAACGAGGTAGGAAGGTATATATGCCCGCAAAGGCAACACAATCACAAGGATGGTTGCTTACCAAAAGACTCTGCAACGAACTCAGTTGCTGCGAGACGCTGGGTACACCGTGGTGGAAAGGTGGAAACACGAAAAGCCTCCCCCCTGGTGGAATGATCGTTGCCCGCAGAAAAGAAACAAAACATATCCCCACGCGATCGTCTACGACTTCGAAGCGTACCAGGACAAGACCAAGGCCGCTCGTCCGACACACGATCTTTCTTATGAAAGCGAGCATGTGCCCATCTCAGTCTCCATTGCCGACACGTTGAACCCTAAGCCTGAGTACATTTGCTCCAAAGATCCTGACGAGCTTATCGGGCTGTTTTATGCCTCCCTGGAGCGGCGAAGCGCAGCCATCCGAGAGGACGTGGCTGGCAAATATATGCCCCCAGACCTTGAGAATCTTCCTGAGAAGCAACTCAAGCTCATCGACAAATGGTGCAACCAAGTGCCTGTGGTCGGCTTTAACTCAGGCCATTGCGATCTCAAGCTAATCCGCAAGTACTTTGTTTCTCATTTCACTCAAGAGAACGGAGTCTTCGCCGCGGAGAAAGAGGGGCGCATCATGTTCATCAACACTCCCAGCTACAAGTTCTTGGACATCATGAATTATTTGGCCCCAGGCATCACGTACGACAAGTGGGTCAAGACGTATGGAGCGACACAGACCAAGTCCTGGCTCCCATACGAGTGGTTTGACAGCGTTTACAAGCTGGATTACCCGGGGCTTCCTCCATACGAGTGCTGGTACTCACAACTCAAAAACGCCTTCGTTCTTTCTCCCAAGGAGCACGAAGAATGCAATCGCATCTTCCACGAGAAAGGCATGAAGACATTCGGAGACTGGCTGGAGTATTACAATAATCTAGACGTGTCTCCCTTCCTTGAAGCTCTCCAAACGATGAAGGCCTTTTACACGGGTCTCGGGGTGGACATCTTCAAAGACGCGGTCTCCTTGCCAGGAGTATCAATGCAATACGTCTTGCGAGGCTCATTGAGAGGGGGCGCAATGCTCCAGAACTATACGCCCCCGGCCCAGAAGCTTACGCCATGCTGAAGGGGGCGGTGGTTGGTGGTCCAAGCCTGGTCTTCACCCGCAAACACGTGCGTGGCGAAACCAGCATCCGTTCTCACAAATACGACTTAGCTCGCATCACGAAACGGATTGTGGGGTTCGATGCTAACTCCCTTTACCCAAGCACGATGCTGCAGGAGATGCCCTGTGGTAAAGAGACTGTTGTGAATTACAACGCTCCGGAGCAGACGGCGAGAGTTCTCGAAATGAAGCTGCCTACAGGCAGGTGGTTCGGGTTTGCGGAAGTGGACATCGAAGTCCCCCGAGAGTTGTGGGAGCAGTTCGAAGAGTTTCCACCGCTCTTCATCAACCAACCAGTGCCTAACGAATTTGTTCCACAGCATATGCACGATTACCTCCAAGAAAGTGGTCGATTCCGCTTTCCCGACCAGAAAAAGCTGCTGGGTGTGTTGTCAGCGAAAAAGATGCTGATCTACGCACCCCTCTTGAAGTGGTATCTCAACATCGGGCTCAAGATCACGGCAGTCTACCGCACGATCGATTACATGCCCAAAAAGCTCTTCGACTGGTTCGTTCGCGAGGTCGCGCACAACCGAAGGAAAGGCGATGCTGACAGGGAGAAGGCCCTGCTTGCTGAAGTGTTCAAGCTCCTTGGCAACAGTGCTTACGGCAAGTTCATCGAAGCCGTGGAGCGCCAGACAAGAACGTTGTACACAACTGACGAGGACGAGGTCGACAAGCATCTTCGCTAACCCTTGTTCGATGACCTCGAAGAGATTGGAGATGCTTACAAGATCGAGCTGCGCAAGCAAAAGGTCACAATCGACCGCCCCTTTCAAGTGGATATTGTTGTGTACCAACTTGCCAAGCTTCGCATGCTGGAGTTCTATTACGACTTCCTAGATTATTTCATCGACAGGCGCGACTTCGAGCTCATCCAGATGGACACGGACAGCATGTACTTCGCTCATCCACAAGGGTTAATGCGTATTTGTAAACCTTTCTCCCGTGGGGAAGTTTGTCGTGGGGCAGGAAGAGAAGATCTGCTTGATGCACTGCATTGGCGATGAGACATCAAACTTGGGCCGAGGTATAGCGCGTGGCGCCGGGAGGTTAACTTGCCAAAGGGCTTGTTTGACAAGCCATTTCTTTGCAACATCATCAGAGACCTTGGCCGCTGCAGCTAGCTTTTTTACAGCGGCAAGGCCTTTCCAATACCCTTTCGGGCTGTAATAGATCTTAGAAAGTTTCGCCTCCATAGGGGTATATATAGAGTTTATGAAACGGTGATCGGTCCATGGCGCACTTCTTCGTCCTCATCAAATTGTTTCACAAGGTCGGGAGTCCTGTTTATAGCTCGAGAAAGTTCAAGGGCTTCCTGAAAGGCTCGGTTCATTTCCTCAGTTTCTTGAGCCGTGAGGAATGTTATGAGTTCGCGGTATAATTCATATCCTTCCAACATGAATGCGGGCATTTCTTCAGCACGTTTCTGAAACATTTGCGCTAGTTCCACAGCTTTTTTATCCGAGGAGCATATTGGAAAAAGGCAGCACAACTGTTCCACAAATGCGTCACGATCTTCTTTAGAAATGGGCGTGTCCATGGTGGGTATATATAGGGTTTTTAATTTCTTAAATTTAAAGAAAGCGATAAGCCGCATACCCACCCGCAAGCAGGGTGCCTCCAATGAACACAAGTTCACCATTCTGCTGTTGTGGACTGGGCTTGTAGAAGTCCGAGAACTGAGGCTCTTTGTAGTCTTTGATTTGTTTATCTGGTTGCGTTTGGTGCATCTGGTTATACAAGACCAGTGCTTGGTCGGTGGTTTGGAAGTTTTTGCTAGCTTGGTGTTTAATCCGATCGTTGGCTGCAATCCAGTCGAGGAGCTTGGTGCGGTCCTTCTGGTATTTGGCGTAAGCCGCTTGGTATTGTTCAAGGGCGTGGTCATGTCGGATTTTCTCATCCATTGCTGCCTTTCCATTATCACCAGACAGATATTTCGCGAGGTAGTTGTCGCCAGTGAAAGCGGCCGCATTAAGAACAGCGCCAAGGGCCATTATTGCAATCGAAGCCGTTGTGGCCGTGTGTATACATATGGTTTTACATGTTGTCTGATAGGATTTTCTGGTCCTCGAGATATTTCTTCAGCGCGATGCTGCCAGCCATGACGGCTGTGAACTTGACGTAATTCATCAAGCTTGCACTGGGGTCGGCAGTGAAGTTTTCTTTGATTGTCTTTTTACCAATCCAACCAATACCAGCGACAAGGCCAGTGATTGTTGCGGCGTCGAAGAGAGACTTCACAAGTTTGTTGTCAGACATTGTTTGTGTCCTGTTTACATATGATTTTTATTTTTCGGGTTCGACCTCGAACTCGGTGCTCCTCGTCCTCGGGCTCTGGCTTAGACTCAGACTCGGCCTCTGACTCGGACTCAGACTCGGACTCTGGCCTGGGCTCGGGTCTGTTGTGCCTATTCAGTGCTAAACCGCAAACTGTATCAAAGGCGACCAAAGAAAGTCCAAACCAAAGAAGAAACACACCTCCGATTGCAGCAGAATTCATCAAAGCTTGGAAAGGATTTATGGTGCAGTATATATATGTTTTTTTTTATTCCATTTTTTTAATTCCTTGTCTTACCGGAATTCGAGATGGGGGCGTGGCAGCGGGTGTGGCAGCGGGGGTGTTTTCTGGTGTTGCTGGTGTGTTTGATTTGCGCCCAAGCCTTTGCATTATGGCTTCGCGTTGGTAATACACACCCGCAGCAGAGACAATCAACCCACCAACCCCCAGAATATAAACGATTGAGTTGTTGTTGCTGTCACTTGTTGCACCACTTGTTGCGCCACTTGTTGCAGAATTGTTTTCACTTGTTGAGGGTGCGGGATTTTGTGCTTCGGCCTTTTTCTTGGCTTCCCGTGCCAGCCGGTTGCGTTCTGCTAGCCTTTTGCCAGAAGCAACACGGCCGGGGTTCTTTTCTGTTGCAGGCTTTGTTTTCGGGGCCTCAGAGGTAACACGGTCCGGTGTTGGAGTTGGAGTTTGAGTTTCTGCAGGGATGGTCTCGAGTGGTGTGGCCATCCTGTATATATGTGAGTTTTATTTTTACAAGATGTGATAAGTGTGCTGCCAGGTTGCTGTCAGGTTGCTGTCAGGTTTCTTCAAGGTTCCTGATAAGTCACCCCAGGTCCCAGCCCAACTTCATCAAGGCCCTCAAGCGGATAGCCTTCACTGTCTCTGGTTGGATGTGTGGGTTGGGGTTGGGGTTCCGATTCTATCAAATCAGGCTCTAGGTTAAAACTTGATGTGTTTTGTTGTTATGAGAGCAGCATTGGCAAACGCTAGCAATCGCCCGCATCGCACGGCAATAGCCCCAGCAAGATTTGACAGCTCCTGGTTGATGATGTAGTCGTTCTTGAGTTCTTTCTGCAACTCAGTCAGATCATCAACCGGTATCACAAGGCCAACGCCTTTGGATATGAGCTTGATGGCGGAATCAACTAGGGCTTCAGTTGTCTTGTTACCTATGTAGGCCTCATACCGTTTGCAGTACTTCTCAACGTCCTTGTCTGTCAACCGCTTGACATGCTCGTGTGTGAGCTGCACACCGATAGCTTCTTTGGCTTTGCCAGTTGAAACAAGGATTGCCAGCTTCTCTCGTTTAGCAGGAATGCTATTATCACCAACTAGCCCTGTTGGAGGTGTGGTTTCAGGGGTGGCCTCCAGCATTTGCAACACATTGTTCAAGTCGGCCTGGTCTTCAGCTGCTTGTGCCATCAGCAAGGGTATACATATGTGTTTTGTTTTTTATTTTTCGATAATTCTCTTAATTTCGGGCAAAATGGTTTCAAGCTCCCGTATAAGCCCCGCCATGATGTCTGGCATAGAATTCAGCCGCAATGGATATCTGTTAAGAAGCATGAGGCGCAGCTCTTCCTCACCAGCGGCTTTGATAATTTTGTTTTGCGCATCAAGTATGTGTTTGTGCAATTCATCCAAAAGCTGTGAAAGCACAGTGAGCTTGTGTAGACTGGTTGGCGCATTCATGGCTTGTATATTTATGTGTTTAAACCTTGTACTCAATTCCATACGGATGCCTCAGAGAGAAAACCAGGTGGGAGAACTTGCGGGATTTGAGCCTTGCGATAAACTCTTTGTACTCCTCGTGGGAGAGCTCGCCGGCATAATCTTTGAAGATGGCTTTGGTTGTCTTGCTGGAGGGCGTGTAAAAGAGCACGATCGCTGCAATGTTATCACGATATGGCTTGGCAATGCTGGTGATCTGCTGGGTCAAGACCCACACGGATATGCCGTCATGCCTTGCGCTGAACCCCAGATTGACCAGCTGGCTCGTGCGGCCTTTGACATCTTTGGAGGCGGCGCAGTCATCGAGTATGAATAAAGTGTTGGTGCATGTGAAAAAGAAGCTCGCCAACTTCAACCAGTCTTCGATTTCATGCTGTTGGCAGACGATGACGAAGATGTGTGGATCGCGGTCCACGAAGCCATCGTATGTCTTGTTCTTAACAAATGTTGGGCAGAATAAAACGATGTAATCAAAATAACCCCTAAAGGGGCCTCGCAGTTGGGAGAGAAGATACTGTGTCTTGCCAGAGTTAGTGGGGCCAACGATTAGTGCATTGAATGGCAGCTTTCTTGGGTCCATAACCAACACCTATATTAGTTGGTTTGCAAACTGGCGGGGAGGGTGCCTTTGCCAGAAGTCTTTGTATTCTATAGTGTGACAGGAATCCGGGGGATGGCAGGGGAGCCGGTTTGGGATAGAAGTTGATCTTGTTGTTTGTTGTTTGTTGATTTGTGGCCATGGTATATATATGCGTTTACTTAGTACTGTACAGATTCCAGCTGCCTGCCAATGATGTTCATCTGTGAGTCAGAGATGGTGAAGATGTGGCAGTTTGCGTTTCCCGAGCCTGTGCCGTTTCGTTCGTTCTCGAGTTGCACGCCATCTTGTGTGTTGACGAGCCGTTGGCCGTTGCCGTGCAGGGATGTGTCACCCATAGCGCGCAGGTCAATCCAGAGACCAAACTTGTTACCTGTGAGATATTTGGTCAAGTTCATGTTAGGCCTGCCGCGCGTGTGTGGCTTGAAGTATCGGTATATTTCATTCCAGATGTCCGTACCACTGATGCCCTCGTTGTAAAGCCTGTTTGGGACCCCGTTGACTGTGACCTTCACTTTGGTAATGTCGGGATTGAAATAGTTCTCAGAGTCCCTGGCACCCGCTACATAGGGATTGTTGAACAGCAAGAGGATGCCCTTGAGAGACCGGCGCTGTGGGTTAACCCTAAGATTCAGCCGAGTGTCACCTCCTTTTGAGAAGGGATGCACCCGATCTCGCATTACCAGGTCATAAGCGAACTCCTTGCCACTGGTGTAAGCGCTTGTTGCTTCGTCGGCCAGAATCTTACTTCTGATCGTCTCATACTCCAGCTGGATGTTTTCCAACTTGTACACGAGCTTGCTTGTGTCTGAGCCTCGGACAACTTGGTTTGCGGGGGCGAGGGTTAGTTCGAAGACCAGATCGTTATATAACGCTTGAGGATATATAACACCATGATCAGTTAAGATTTGGTGATCCAGCTTGATGCGATACTTATTCTTGTATATTGTCTCCAGCTTGGTTTCCGCATCCACGCCTGAGGTCTTCTTGTCGCCAGCACCAGAGCGGATCTTACACAAATCCACACTCTGGATGCCCTCCATAAGCATATTTTCCCGCTCATCGGTGGATCGGAAGAGGTCTTCGAAGATCTTGTAGATGTCGTACCCAACCGTGTCCTGGACAGTGGTGGCTGCAAACTTTACAACGAATCTGTCCACCCAGGGCCCGAGAAACATTTTGTACGAGATAGTTGTTAGCGTGGCCCCCGGCTAGGTTGATGTTAAACACCAGGGCAAGTGAGCCGGACACAATAACATCGTGCTCGCCCAGCTTGGGCACCGAGACGTACAGTGTCTCACCGGGATTGGCCTCAGAAGGGTTGAAAGTGATGCGCTTGACTGTTCGCTCTGCCCTCATGGCGCCCAGTGTCTTTTCACTGTGAGATGGAAGTAGATTCGGTTGCACAGCCATGGTATATATTTGTGTTTTTAAAATTATATTTATATATCATCATGGCTGGGGTTGAAGTCGATCCAATTGATGCAAAAGAAACGGATCGTTTCTTCCCAAAAGGCACAGGGAATGATGAGGACAATACCAACCCATGGGAGCAATATGATATGACAGAAGAAGAATACAATGAGGCATTGGCCCAGGGCCTCAATGCCCCCGACCCCGACACCACGCAACCCTTTGAACCAGGCGCTGCTTCCACCCCGGCTGGTGAACAAGTGGCTATGAAAACAAGACTCCCCCCAGAGCAACAAGGCTCCCGCACTGAAGAAACCTCTTTCATTACAGGGGATACTCAAGGCCGGCGATTGTTAACAGCTGATGACATGGGCTATTCCGAGGTTAAGGAAGAGTTTACCAGCGCAGACATAAATCAACTTAATTTTCGGTATGAGGCTAAACCAAAATCAGGTGGGGCCATCATCGAGGTAAAATATCATACAAGAGACAAATGGTATCCTCTTTACACAAAAAGCCGGGGGACTTTCGAAAAAACTCTCAACGCTTCTCTTCCCAAAGAGATCAAAACTGCTCTCGGAAAGTCTGTGACTGAAGAGGTAAATGAAACAAATGCTACACTTCAAGCAAAAGAAAAAGAACAGGAAGCCAAACAAAAGCAACTACAAGAAGAACAAATGGCTTCTGCTAAGGCACAAACAATTCGCCCCGAGATGGATTCCCTCAGAGATAGAATCAAAGTGTCTGATGACAAGCTTCAAAAGATTGAAGAGAAAGAGGGGCCACTGGATAAGAAGGCAATACAAAGCCTGAAAGATTACAAGAGAGCTCTTGAATCTGAACATCAAGCCAAACGAGAAGAACTTGAAAAGGCACAAAAAGCTGCCAAACAAGCAGGCAAAATACGAGAAGAAATAGACAAACTAATACTTGACAGAAGGGGGTTAGAAGGGCGCTTAGAGGAACTTAGAGCAAAAAAGGACGCTATAAAACCACTGGACGAACTGAAACAGAACAAAGAAGACCTTGAACGGCAGAACGCTGAAGACAGACTCGTCATAGAGGCTGAGGATACTTCCTCCTCTGACAGAGCAGCTGCTGAAGACCGAGTTGCTGGACGTGAAGAAGAGCTGGAAAGGCTCAATACAGAAATTGAGGTGCGGGAAAGGAGCATGTCTTTGAGAGAGAGGGTTAGAGAAATCTTCAAGAAAGACGGATGGACACTGCAAGCGATTGTTCTGGCAGCCGGCATAACCATCAGCGCTGTTGTACTCGCCACCTTGAACGGCCTGGCAAGGGCCACCAAGGCTATTGGAAATGGGCTTAAAGAGCTTGGCAAAAAGGCAGCCAGCGTTTTGCCTGGCCTCATTGGCTCAATTGTGAGCTTCATCTTCAAAGCGGCTGGGTCGGTCATCTCATTTCTGGGTGAACATGCCTGGCTGCTCATCCTTGCCGTGGTGGCCTTCCTTGTTGAAAGGATCACCAAGCGTTCGAAGTCTTGAACACTTATCTCGACCAAACGAAAAGACCTGCCAAAGCAAGCGCACCCACAGCAACGAGTGCCTTGGAGACGTGATGCGGGTCGAGCTGTGGTGTGGGGTCTGGTGTGGGCGTGGGGTCTGGTTGTGGTGTGGGTGTGAGGGTTGGTTGTGGTTGTGGTGTGGGTTGTGATGAACTGCTTGTGGCTGGGTTGTGGCGATGCCCTGTGCCTGTGTAGCCTGTTTATGTATCGGGTTTGATGGGTGGCTGTTTGGTGGATTAATCTTTGTCGGTCCACCATCCATGAGGCGAAGTGAGGCTTTTTTTGTGCCCAGATTAACACCACTGTTCACCCCCAGCTTCATCCCTTGCGTTGCCTCCTGCACATTGTTGTTATACCCGATCACGCTATCTGTGTTGATAATCATGCGCGAGGGCATGAGCCAGCTTCCGGGTGCTGTCGCAAAGTCTAAGCGCACTTTCGTTGCTTGGATGGCAAGCTGGTAACGCTGTACGCTTGTTGCGATGTCGTTCAGTATTATGGCCTCCTCTAGATGGGTGAGGAAGACTCTCTGCGTTTCGAACGCCCGGCCTCCTCTTCCAATGATGCTGCTGCGGGTTTTGGCTTGCGAACCAAGAATGCAGTACACAAAGGCCTCGATTGATTGGTTCATACGCGCGAGCCCTGGCTGTGTTAGCCCCTGTGCGTAATTTGGCACAAAGTGCTCGAACTGGGTGTCCGCCCCTTGATCGTTGCGAACGAAAGATATTCCATTTGCGCGAAAGTTGGGGTCTTTTCTATCAGTCACGCGCTCATCATCGAACAGAGCTAGATCAGAGTCTGGATAAGTGTAATCTGTAGAGATGGGACCCTCTCCATAAGCCCAAATGTAGACATTTCCAAGACCGTGGTTCTTGCCGTATGTGAAACGGAAGTCAGAACTGGGGTCGATGCCGAACTCTATGCAAAGCTTCTTGTACGCGTCGATGTTGTACTTGTTGTCTTTCTGGTTGAATGGGGGATCGTCTGGCAAAGCACTCACGCTTTGTTCCCCGCCCATCTGGTAGAGTATTCGCCTTGTTGTGAAATAAACGTGAAACCGGTAAAACGACCGGAGCTGTGGGGTTAGGGATAGACTGGAGTTCTTCTCGAAGAGAATGTCGCGCGAGATCCCGCAACCGGTTGTTGCACACCACAGGGCGAAGGAGAGTTGTTGTGGCCAAAAGCTCATATGAGGACCACCCATCCACTTTCGGCCGTATTTGGCGGTTGTGAATGAAATCTGTGTGTCCCTGAAGATATTTCTGTATTTCGTTGTGAAATAATCAGTTGGCGTGACGTAAATCTTTTGCTCTTTGTCGTTCAAGATTGCGCCAATCATCATGTCTTTGTCTATTGTGGTGGAGAAATCAACAGCCGGGATTGACTTTTCTGGTTGCCCCAACGATAACTGATAAGGGAAACCACCATCATAGACAAGGCCAAGAGCGTATCTTTCGGCACCAGTCCAATCTTTGTGGGGCATTTCTGTGATAAGCCGTGCCCGTGAGCCAGGGGCCCTTTTGTAAAGCACTTCTCCTGTGGCTGTTTTGTGGTCGTCACCATACTCTACTTGCACTTCAAAATGGGACATATCGGCGTTAGGGAAACGTTTTTTGAAATCTGAAATTGCCTTTGCCTTGGCCGCGGCATAGAGCTTTGCTGCCTCCGGCGAACTCAACCAAGCAATTTCAGGATCTGTGTGTGGCTTTGGCGCGACATGGGTATAGGCGTTTGGAGGCGAATAAAAAGGGGGTGGGGGCCCGTAATTGTGGCCGCCGATGTTCATACCAAGATTTGAATTAGGAAAAATTCCACCAGGCCGTCTGCTAAACATGGTTGTATATATTTATATTTAAAAATGTGTAATTATATATACCATCATGGTTGTGTTAACAATTGTCACGTCTTCGAACCCTGACACAATCTATTTCGACCACCCACTTCCGAGGCCCAATTACAACAGGCTCATCTCTTGCTCAATTTTCAACTCGTGGCATACTTTGAAAGAAGAATCAAAGATTTCACCAACAACCCCCACTAATAGTTCACGTGGCGCAACCTTACTTCCAGGACATCACACTCTTGAGAGTTTAGCGAAAGAATTTGAAAACCTAAAAACCTATAACAGCAATTTAAATCTAAAAATCGAAACAAAGGCGCCATACGGAGCCATGGTCATTCATAATAACGGCAGCGGTGTGACGCTTAGTAACAATCTGGCAGCATTGCTTGGCATACGACCTGTATTGATGCTATATACTTTCGTCAAGCGTTTAAGGGCACCAAGCACTTACTTCATCCACTGTGATCTAGTCGATAAAGAACAGAACCTCCTCAATGGGAAGCCTTCGACAGTTTTGGCTCGGTTTGATATTCGTGGGAAACCATTTGAGAAAATTCTCTACGAGACAACACAACAGAATGTCTGGCGTGACGTCTCGTCTAGTGATTATGTAAACAGCATAACACTGTCAGTGAGGGATGAGAACAATGACCTCTTCAACTTCAATGGCATGCCCTTAGAATTTGAAGTTGAGTTAAATTAAAAATCATATATATACCCCACGCCATGAGTTCTGCCAATGTGCTGCCATCGGCCCCCGAATACAGCGAGACACAACAGCTATACCCTATGCGTGAGATCAATCGAATCAATGCAGAAGATTTCCGGCTCAAAAAAATCTCTGACTTTCTTAAAGAGCTGTCTGACGAAGCCGAGCATTACCGTCAGGTCGCAAAGAAATATAAACGAACCCAAGCCTTAGTTCATCACTCGGCGGTTGGCCTTGGGTCGCTTTCTGTTAGGCTATCATCAGGGGCCCTAGCCACTGCATTGACTGGGTTCGGAATTATTGCAAGTCCAGCACTTGCCGGCGTCGCGACCCTCTGTGGGCTATCCTCTGTTGGCTTTACAGCTGCTAACAAGCGATTAGAACGGAAAGTGACAAAACACGAGAATATCTACACACTGGCCCTGGCTAAACGCAACTCTGTCTATGAACTGGTCTCAAAGGCTCTGGAAGACAAGAGGATCAGTGATGCAGAATTCACCATAATTACTCGTGAGGTGGAAAAATATCACGAGCTCAAAGCTGCAATCAGGGATGGTGTTAAGGCTAAAAAAAATGTTGGCACTCAAACACAAGCGCCAGACCTCGAGAAACTCAAAAAGGAACTTCGCAAGGAAGTCACACAAGAAATTCAAAAAAAGATACTTCTCGCTGCAGCATCCAAATCAGATTTGAGAGATTAAACTCTGGCTTTAACCTCTACATTTCTAAGGATAAATCATTTGCGCCCAATTGAATACATAACCCGGCTGTGTACAACCATGGAGAAGTTCGCTAAACAACTGGCTGATGTTCGGGCCTTGGACACTAAAGGCGAATACAAAGCCAAACTCGATGAGCTTGATAAAGAATACAAATTTATCCTCCTACGCTCACTCGAAAACTACAACAAGGAAATACTGCGTTCAAGTCTGTCAGAACGCCTTCATATCATCAAGGAGTATCTTTCTCCCGAGGCACAATATGTCCCACACTCACCTTTCACCCTTTGGAATGAAAGGATAAAAGTTTGCCAAAACTGCAAAGGCAAATTAAACCTCAGTATGTTTTCATCAGAACTTTGCTGTGAGGACTGCGGGCTCTTAGAGCCTCTGGATGGTGTGACCTTCGATTATATCGGGCTCTATGGTGGTGATTACACAATTACCAAAAAAAGAATGACCACCAAACACCACAACTTCAAAAGCTATCTCAACAAACATCTGAAAATTTGTGCCCCCAATGTCTGCTTGTCCAATGATGAAATACAACATGCAAATGATTCTTTCAAATTCATAGAAGAATATCTGCCGAAAAGAATCTCCATGCCATTTGTAGCCCACAAAATCTTGGATGCGATAAAAGGGCCAAAACGGCTTGTCAATTACTTCTGGCTGCAAGTCCCAGAAAAATCAATGTGGAAGCACGAACAAAACTGGAAGATCATGCTTGAAAAGATGGGTCACGTTGAGTGAGCACTGCCATAGAAACTTTGGTGAGCACTTGGGCCGTCATAATCTTCCTCGTCATCACTGCCGATGCCTGTATACATCAATGCCCGCTGTATACATCTAGAAGGCTGCATGCCAGGACAAATGGCTCTGTGCATACCCATGTCCACTTCTGGTGAGAAGTGTTCTTGACATTCATCACATGTTTGTGAAGTGAATAAACAGAAATAGCAAAGGTGTTGCCAGTGATAATGATTTTTTATTGAAAGGCATACAGATTTCATCCTGTGTTGATGAAGGGCCCTGGCAGCCAAGTCACGCTGGATACTCCTTTCAACCAGTTCAAGGATGTAATCCTTGATCATGTCTGGTAAGTAGTCCCAATGGGATTCACCAAAAGACAGCAACCATTCGCCGAAGTAGTCTTGATTCTTTGAATTGAAGTCAAGTCCTTGAGCCGTCATTGCCATGTTGGTTTGGTATATACAGGGGATAGGCTTTGTCCAATTGGAGATATCGTACTGTATAAACATTTATCAGCGGGTTTCTTTTCGCGGGAGGGCAACCATTTCTTAAATGACTGTAAACCGTTGGTTAAGAAACTGCTCGATTGCAGCCGGGACAAAGCTCTTTCGGACGTGGTTCTGTTCGCAGATTCTTACAAGCGTATTTTTGATGCTCAGCAAGAGAATGCCCTTGTGTGAAATTTAAACCACAATATCTACAAGGATTGTATTCGAACGTCCCTTTGTTCTTTGCATATAAGTCATCACCTTCTTTCAACTCAATCCCACGCATTTTCAAAAACGCAACGGCAGTCATTGCTTCGTTTCCGAGAGGCATTGTCCCCTTATATGAGGGTGTAGGGCTTTCTTCAATTAGTTGTGTCTCGCTTGCCATTGCGGGCGGAATCGGGAAAAAACGCATTTGACTCCCTCTTACGGGGGTTTGAGGGCGGGTATCCGGAGTAGTTGGTGGGGGATGGTCTCAAATGCGGTTTTTCGAGTTCTTAAATAAGCTGTCCGAGCGTAGTGAGGACAGCTTATTTAAGAACTCGAAAAACCGCATTTGAGCCATCCCCCACCAACTACTACCACCTTAAACATTTTGTAGTCTATCGTCTTTAAGTTATTATAAATTTCTAGTGTATTGTATTATTATTATTATTATTATTATTATTATATATTTTTTTAATGTGGTTAATGGCAAAATAAAATGAATGAATTGTTTGTTTCAGTTCTTTTCAAATCATCGGTAGCTAAGTTTTGAGATTTTATTATTTATATTCAATGTAGCACGTCACTGGAACAGCCCTTCGGACAAATATTTACCGAGAAAAAGGATTTTGCTCTGAAACGACCTGCATCGAGCAGCTGGTGTGTTTTTTATATCATTATCGCTAGTAACGTTAATAATTTTTAGCCTTGTAAATGTTTTCCCTATTTATATACTTATGGTTTAATATTCAGTATGTCTGTGGTTTGAGCATGGACTCTACCGCCGGGTTGTTTCTTTAAACAGAAACTTTACTCTCCACCACACCCTAGTGAAGAGAGAGAATGTCCACCCTCCACCCAAGTTCGAATATAACTGCTGAGGAGGGTGGGGGGATGGGTAACCTTGCAGTGGCCTAACGTCCCTTCTAGGACAACAGTAATACTTCTAGTGCTGACCTTATTACCAGCAATCTATTTATGTGACTTAATTATATAATCAAAACTGAGCTGCCAAGCAGAGGAAGGAGCCAAACAGAGACATTCATTTCAGAATCAAGTTCTTTCGTTAGCCCGGCTCTTTCTATATATCTCAACAATCGTAGCTGAGTGGTTCTTAACAGATAATTTTTATATGGTTCAATGTTCATGTTAATTATTTTCTTACCGAGACAACAGACTCACACCTTTTCATGGAGGCAGATTTCTTCTTTCGGTAATTGATTGACAATGATCACCTGTCTCTTCCTTCTTGTCAAGTTGTACACTTTTATGCAAAAACCGAGAACAGGCGATTTTCACGATGGCGAAAGTTTACTACAGCTACCAGAATGGTTTTGCGATTCGTTTCCCTTCCTTATTTATTGATTAAATCTGGCAAGCACACAAAAACACAGAGATACAACGCAATTGTCGACTAACTGACTAACAAAAAGGAAATATTAAGTTGGCTTTCTTTGTCGATAAAGGTCTAAATTACTTCCTATTGTGTTTCACCACAGGTGGATGAGAGATACCAACTGGCACATAGAGCAGTGAATTTTCTTCGTCAATGGGGCTACGACGTTCAGAATATCGAGGGGTTGATGACTATTCATCGGCCGCGGTAAGTGAGTTTAACTCACAACGCCACACCATGATCATGATCATCATCATTTCATCGTCATTCTGGTCATCGACATCATCATTGTCATCATTATCACTATCGTCATCATCCACATCATCATCCTCGTCGTCATAATCATCCTAATCATCATTACCATGATCGTCATTATCATTATCACCGCCGTCATCGCCATGCGGGCCATTGTCATCACTATCGCCATCTTCATTGACATTGTTATCACCGATATTATGTATTAACCGCGCTAGTATTTAAGCAAGAGTGACTTTGATCGACTGCATTAATGAAGTGCTTAAACTAAGGATCCTGCAATAATTTAGAAGTTCCACTGAAATTGTCGCCGTGTCTAGGTAGACTGGGATGATCTCCACAGGGACACATACAGCAATAGATAATTATCCAGATAAATACTACGGTTTAAGGAATGTCCGCGGCGCTCTGTGCGCAAAGTGATTCAAAGTTCGGAGTTTAACACACTTCTTTTTCGCTTTACCAACATTTTAGACAACGCCTTCATCGATTGACGAATTTTGCCGAAGTTACACTTCCTCGTTATGAAATTAGCTCACATCAGCTATGGCTGGGAGTGACTCTAAATACAGCAGCGCTTATCCCGTCTGTTGAAGACCAAGAGTTGTCACATGACGTTCACCTTAACATTACAACACTGAACAGAACTGGGCACCACAATACTGTAAGTCGATATGTTTTGAAATTTAAATACAAAGACGCGGTAACATTATTTTTTAATTTAGGTGTGAATATATTACCTGTGCCTGGGCACTTTCAAAAGTGCTGCGACATGGTTGGCTACATACTATTTATTCATTAGATTTTCGCTATTATTTGTCTCTAGCAAACTCAGAAAAATGTTACATGTTAACACTGGTCTGATGATATTTTTAAAAACAGAACGATCTTCCGTAATTTGTTGTTAATAACAATTTCATGGTTTTTAATTCGTGAATACGGGAAGCGTAATGAACGGGTTATCGCACACGGTGGCAAATATTTTCACTCACACACTTCATCAGCTGTAAACTTTTCTTGGTAATTCCGCTGAACAGTGCATAAGGCTTTCGTGGCAAATGAAAGGAATATAGTGGAGAGAATAGTCGACCGCCAAAAAAGAAGACATTTTGAAAGTGCTGCTCTGATGTTTTGCATTTGGAGTCCTTTGATGGAACATTTAAGTTTCGTTGTCTGAGAAAGTGTTCCAGAGGTTGGAAATGGGTTAACCGATTTTAATGAAACTTGCTGTAGAAGTTGATCTTTAATCTTTAATGTTTGCCACAAATTTAATTTATAATACCGTTACAGCAATGTAAAGGATTCTTTTCGGATCGGAGACTTGACTCGATGAAATATTCAACTTGCATTCGCGATCGGGTAACACAAAATCCTTTAATAGTCCTTTACGGAACTTATTTTCTATTCACACAATAAATACCGAAGTACTGCCCTCAGGTCCTACTCATAGCCTCTACATATATTTGGTAAAGAATCTTTCATTTAGAGCGTTCCATATTTACAAGTTGGCTCACAGGAGCATTTGATTGAAAACCCTTTCTGTTCGTTTTGTTCTAAGTTATTATTTTGTCATTTTTTGGGAAATTCTGATCGAGATTTCCGATTTACAGGTACCAACAGAAATTTGCCACTAATAGTACAGTAACAAACAATAAAACCGACACGCGGCTACATGATTCAATCTATAATATTGCGTTTGAAGCAATCAATATTATTGTGTCAGAAAAAAACTAAAGTAATTGATAGAGACCTCATCAAAATGTAATATTGGAGTGAGACCGAAGGCAAACGTTCCTGTAAACACAACTTTAATCCTTAACAACGTGTACAACGAGGAGACTACAACGTGGGTATCGTGTGCGTTACTCTTACACACGCAATTATAAAGTCAGCAGTATAACAAGACACTTCAGAAAATTGTCGCAAATATGTCATTAAAACAATATCTTTTTTAATTTCCGAAGGCAGCCATTGTATAGAACATAACAACAACAAATTCGGGACACTGTTAATTAAAATGGGTCACATTATAACAGGCAATGAAAAATGGCGCGAATTCCGTGTATTTTTTTTTTTTTGTGCTCATTTTAACCCATTAACCCTCAGACCTCCTTGTACGTCTGTGATCACGGAATTCGCGCCAATTTCGTTGTCTGTTGTACTGGTAATCATGTATTATATATAATAATGGCTAAAATATTTCTTTTACCATTTTCCAAAAGGAACAAAACGATTATGCCCTTTGAAACCTGCAATATACTTAAAAATATTTTTTTCTGGAAACATCGTTAAGCATTGTAGCATTATTATTATTATTTAACGTGCAAGAGAACTTTCTTGACAGTCAACACGTAATTTACTCAAACTACAGACACTCAATAACCTGAACCTTACTTTGCAAATCAAAAGTAGATTTAAAGTATGACGCAAGAATTAGTTCTCTGACTTTATGTTTACTTTCATCTTACGCGGTGCCTTTCTTTTGCTCTTTTTTTTGTTAACAGACAAATAAACAGATGAAGGCCATTTTAGAATCAAAGGGATGCACAAGAGTATCATTTGACAAGGTAACGCACCAACGATTCAGTTTGTATAGCTGTCATTACAAATAAATCCATAGTAAAGACTCTTAAACGATTTTAAAACGTTTTGTTTTTTAAGGGATGCTTTCTTTTATCAAGATATTCACTTGCATATAACGCAAGAACCAATTAATAGTAACAAAATTTCGCACCACATATTGACACAAAGTGCCGCGATGACTTTCATCATTCATAACTGTTTTAATATTAAAGCAAACGCAACCAAATTTCCTGACTTTTCTTGAAATGTATCTGAAAACAATGTGGTATGACATCTCATTGTTCACGTGACTTGCTGTTTCAATGGAAAAAAATATTTTTGCAGCCTTAATTCGAAATTTGGATTTGTTATCTATAAATTGCAGATATAGTTAGCCGAGGCTAAGAAAGAGGTCGTTAATTTTATTGTGAATAATTATTCTTGTTCTCTTTCGACGCTGTCAAAATCAAAAACTAAAACTTATTAGAAACCTTTAAAAACTTTAATAGTTTCGTCAACGCGGACCTCTCCAGAATAATATAAATATATAAATAATATTAATAACAAAGATAAGTTTTTCGTCGTGGCTTTTAAATTTTTACTCCATTTTATCGCTTCTTTACTGGTTTTAAATACTTTTCATGGAGTCAATTTGGGTGATATTCTGAGGTTTTAGAAAATCTATAAATCCAAGATGGTCCAGGATAGCGGCTGTGTAGAACTAATGACATGATTCTACATGATTCTACGTCATATGACATCATCATTGCATTTTTGGATGTCACACATACCCTCCAAGTTTCATTGTCATAGCCTTAATCATGGGCGATAAGAAAAGTGCATTTCGGCTAAATAAAGTTTAATTTATCTGAAATAAACGTAAATTACTCACATTTCAGTAGTCCTGTGTCTTTTCTGGTCGTTTCTATCCATATATTTTGTGGACAATGCTTGCAGAACGTTGCGTTCGATTCATAAATAGCGCCAGCATTGGTTAAATCTTGGTAACCGGAAGCGTTTTCTTGGAATCCCAGGCGCGGGCGCCAAGCGCACGGTGTTTACTCGTAAACCCACTGGGCAGGAAACAAATTCCGAACAATCGTACGAGGCTGGTAAGACGCATTTGTGTCCATCTCCATATATGGAAGCAAAAGGTGGACAGTCCTGGGGGTCTAAATTGGAACTATAAATTGGCGTTAGAAACCTGGAAATCAAGTTGTTCAGGGGTTTTCTGTGCGGAGCGAAGTAACGGTTTTGATTTTCCAAAAACAAATATTTTAGGGAGCTAGTTTAAGCAACGACGACGGCGGCGCCAAGGAAAATGTCACTTCAAAAAAAAATTCGCTGCGTTCCAATTAATTGTTCCAATTTGTTTAGTTTGTCTAATGTTATGTGACTGGATTGTCCATGCAGGAGTTGAATTTGTACGGATGGCTTTAAACTTCAAATGCAGGAAGGAAAATTAACCGTGGTATGTTCACTTTCTCCACAAAACCTATAATTTTAATATAATTTGACGTTGTTGTTTTGCAGAGAAAGACAAAGAAATGTACCAAATGTAAAACGCGCGAAAACAATGCAGAAAAGGTATTATTTTCGCTCATTAAATCTATTGTTTTGTGCCATTCTCGTCGTCGTCGCGGTCGTGGCTGCTTTTAGTTCTTGCAAAAAGTTCCCTAATAAGCAAACTGAAGTGTTTCAGCGTGGATGAAAGAGCCGAAAAGCAACAAAGCGGCAAAGAAAACGAGACAACAGGCCTAGATGCGGAAGACGCCCGGTGGATTTTTAATTCTGTCCAGACTTTAAAAATAGGGAAGAAACATCTTCCGGTGACATTTTCGTCACATGCAATCATCCCAATGGGGAGAGTCGTCTTTTTGTTTTATAACTAGCAGTACCAGCAGGGGACTGGACATGACCTTTTGCTCTTACCAGCTGAAGACGAATTTCAAAAACAATTACCATTGTCATTTCTGCCCAACGATTGGCCAATAGCCCAGATCTCTTAGCAACGGCCGAACCTTTTCCCACCCAGCGATTTTTATGAGCAAACACCAAGCGCTTAGCGCCCGCGCCTCGGATTCGATCAAAAAACGCTTGGTTACCAAGACTTTACGAATGCTGGCACCATTTCTGAATCGAATGCAGTGTTTTAAAAGCTTTGTCTACATGAATATATTGGAGAGAAACGACAAAAAAAGACACATGACTATTTTATGTGAGCAGTTTCATTTTTTTTGTGGTAAATGAAACTATTTTTAGTCAAAATGCACTTTTCCTATAGCCCATGAGATATAAATCTGGCTCAACGCGACAAACCCGCTGTCAGAAGGATAAAGAAGGATTTGGAAAACAACCAGTTCGTTAAGTTCAGTAAAGGCGAAAGGAAAACGCTCCCGTCCATATAACATAGTAAAAGAAATTACATCCATGCAGGTCTCGTGGCAACTGAGAACAACATCTCAGTCAATAGATACTGTTCTTGCCGCTGAACATAAACCGTATAATGTACCTTACATATGTTATTGTTCCCAAGCAATAATTTATCACAATCTCTTTTTCTTGAGATGCCTTTCTGATTAGTCTTCATGTTACTGTTTTCGTTATTTTTCGTGTGCAGAGTGGCAACCTCATCATCAAAGATCCCGCCGCCACCAAAAGCGTCCTCACACATCAAGAAATTCAGATTAAAATGGAAAATGTGCTTCTTTGTATTTCAGTAGGAGCAATAATAATTTACTTCATTATGCTGTCACTAATAAGGTAAGAAAAAATGTGAAGCCTTAAACCCGGAGTATGTGCGAACACAACATCACTAGAATGAAAAGGCTATTTGCAGATAACTTTATTATATATCCGTCGGAGAAAACATGGTTGTCTATTCATCATCATCATTTACCCTTATTTTTTTTTTACTTTCACTCTTTCTTATAAGTGGTTAAAGATTTCCCCCTTTTGAAGAACTCAAAGCTTCCGTTAACGGGTCCTGTGATTCATTTTAGAACCAAATGCAATATAAAATAATATAAAATTACTCCTCTTTCCAGGATCAAAAAGACAGAAAGGATTTTTGTGCACATAAATCTGCTACTGTCCCTGGGCTTGGGGAACCTGGTGTATGTTTTGGACAAAATAGTGTTCACTAATAAAACGGATCTACCGGTAAGTAGGGGAAAACCTGTATATTTTTTTAAGTTTCATTTGAAACGACCTCGGCTCTCATATAAATACTACTCACGAAAAAAAATGATATTATCTTTAAATTTGTATTAAAAAATAGTTTAGAATACTTATTATTTTAAGTCTTCATTTGAACAAGCGAATTGGGTTCCGAAATTTCGGCGAAAGTTCGGCGATATTTCGCCAGAACAATAGGCGAACTTCGGCGAAGTTCGTTTGCATGACTTTTTCACAATACTGTACAGCTAACGTTAAAATCCCATTCCACTCACGGCATGTCTTGAAAAAGGAGTTAAGCTGTTATTGGAACTTTTAATTACAAAAGCTGCTACAAGACCACCTTCAAACAGATGGAAATGAATCCTAAAAAGAAATCTAATAGAATCACAAACTGAAACAAACTATAAAACTACTTAAATTACTTTAAAATTCCTTAAGAGTAAGTGACGCCCGAGCCACAGGCAGCCCACACAACCCGGGTTTTATGGCAGCACGACGGCCAGGCCTCGAACCACCGACTTTAAATCGAAAGTTCAACGCGCGAACCACTACATCAACTTTCTGACCTTAAAACCAAAAGTGCGAAAAAAAATATCTACAAGAATCAAATGTTTTTTTCCCCACATATTTATTGCCATTATTTTGCATACAAAAATGTTTACAAAAACTCCCATTATATATATATATATATATATATATATATATATATATATAATCAGGGAAAGCGGTGACGTCTAAAATGTAGACACGCGAACAAATTTCTACTGAACACCTACTGAATAACCTGATTGTTTATATTGTAATATACGCACTTAAACGTTGCGCATATACGTATTTAGTTACACAAACGATGTATTGTTCTGTATCCCGTTGAATTTCTATTTTTGTATTTTTTTGAATTTTTGGCAGTTGCCTGATGATCGTGTTGCTTGCAACACGTGAAACTCCGAGTAGCAGATAAAATGTTTTTACAATCTTAACTACTTCGTATACTTTTATATATATATATATATATATATATATATATTTATATATATCAATTTAACATCTTAACAATGTATCTAATGTACATGTACAATAATTATCCTACACGTGTTGACTTATGATCTAGTTGTTATTTATTATGTACAAACGCCATCTAGCCTGAACTTTTTTCTGCGTGTTATTTTTTACTGCTATTTATTTCTCAGTTCTATATTTCAGGTCAACTAATTCTTTAAATATATCAAAATTTGGACTTTTTGAATGTTTCCGGCACAACCAAAATGTGCAATTTTGCAAGGATTAAAAAATAATTCAACAATTCACTTTTTTCTAATTTTCCAATAAACACGTCTTGTAGCGTAAGTTCCTCGCGTTGGCCTGAAAGTACGAACCAGAAATTTTCAAAGTTTTTCCAAAAGAGATATGTCAAAGAACATTGATAAAATAAGTGATACACCGTTTCTGATTCAACTTCGCAAAAAGTACAAGTATCGTATGGAATATAACCTATTTTAGCTAGTCGCGTGTTAGTGAATGTAATGTTATCTAACAGTTTAAATTGAAAACTTCTAACAAACGTTTCGGATGAAATAGACTTTAAATTAATAAAAACATTCGACACTGTCATATCATCTAATCCAAAATCCTCTTTCAGTTTAATAAAGCCCCTCGATCCCGTTGCCCTTTTTGAAATTAGCAATTCATAAAATTGTTTACTTTTACATATTACCGGATCAAATATGTTTTCTTCATAAATAAATTGTAGTGAATGTATTTCACTTTCATTTACATACAAAACTTTTAAGTGGGGAGGAATAGCACATCGAATCCCTGACCACGTTAAAAAGTTTGTGTGTCGTAATCCTTCCCTTTTTTGCAATATTATATGATTCCACGTTATCCTTATTAAATTGCATCTGGTTGGTAAAATAAAATTCCAACTTTAACATAATTCTCGTAGTATATGCTCTTACCATCTATTTTAATTAGCTTATTGTTCCAGATTATAATTTCAGATATAAGAGGCTTAGTAGAAAAGACATTTCTAAAATCAGCCCACCATTGGAGAAGTTCACTGTAAAAAGTAGAATGAACGTTGTAATCTTTAACATCATAATTGCATCTAAATAAAAAAGTTCCTCCGTAATTCCCTAGCAGGCAATTAATATAGGCTTTTTATGATGCAGAACCCTGAGAAAAAATCCTTCCAAGCCACGTTAATCTTAACGATTTAATTGAAGTTTCTAAATCTATTAGCCTTAGCCCTCCTAATTGGATATCATTAATTGTTGCTGCTCGCGCTATTTTATCAGGCCCATTCCATAAGAAGTTATATATAATAGTGTTAAGTTGCTTTATGAAATCTTGCGGAGTTGGAAGAACTGAGAACACATATATCATCTTTGAAAGCAAAAAGGATTTAATAATTATAACTTTACCAAACAGCGAGAGACCTCTGCAACGCCACAGCCGCGTCTGTAGCCTAATATCTTTTAATTTATCATAAAAAATTTTCTGCAATTGTTCAGTTTCATTATATGTAAATACTATTCCAAGTGCTTTTACAGTTTTAACCCATTTAAGTCCCAAAGGTGCCGCTGTATTATTTCGGTAGGAGCCAATCCACAAAGCTTCAGTTTTGGCGCATGTAGTTGACCTTTAATCCAGAACAAGTTTCAAATTGATCTAATAGATGAAAAATACATTGTGCGCATTCGAGATTAGGCACAAACACGGTGAGATCATCAGCATATTGTACAATTTTAAACTCTTCTGGCCCTATTTTAAGTCCTTGAATATCTGTTCTACTTCGAACCGCAATTGCTAAAATTTCTGCTACAATGATAAAAAGATATGGCGACAGCGGGTCACCTTGTCTGACTCCTCTCTGTACCTCAAAGTGAGATGTGCACATTCCATTGTTTATCGCGCAGCTAGATATATTTCTATAGAATGTTTCTACCCATCCTTTAAAACTAGGTCCGAAACCAAACACATCTAAGCATTTTAACATGAAGTCCCAATCGATGCTATCAAAGGCCTTCTCAAAATCAATGAAAAGCAATATACCTGGCATGTTTTGCATCTTTGTGTAGTCCATGACATCTATAATTGATCTTGCTACTTCACCAATGAACCTTCCCTTAACATAACCCGTCTGGTTACAGTGAATTTTTTCTGGGAGAACTTTAATGACTCTAGTTGCAATTACTTTAGATGCACTTTTTGCGTCTACTTGATCAGTGATATTGGTCTCCAATTTTCTAAATAATTTCTATCCTTTTCTTTCTTTTCAATAAGTGTGATAATAGCTTGTTTTTGTGAGTGGGACATTTCTTTTTTGTTAAATAAGCCTCGTTAAATGAATCAACCATAAATTTACCTAATAAAGGCCAAAATGTTTTATAAAATTATACTGGGATTCAATCGTTTCCAGGCGTTTTACCCGTTTGAAAAGAGCCTAATATAGTGTCGCATTCCTGAAGAGTTATTTCTCCCTCACAACCTGCACTTAGTTCCTCGTAGAGTGTAATTATATTTGGATTTTGAAAGAAAGAGTTGGCTTCTTCGCTGTTGAGGTTTACTCTCTGCTTACTATAAAGCTTGCTATAAAAAAGCTTTTCAGCGTTTAGTATTTCGAAAGGATCAGATGAAATGGAACCACTAATAAATAGTTTACGTATATGTTTCTTGATATTATTACGCTTTTCCAAATTTAAAAAGTATTTGTTATTTTTCTCACCATGCTCGTGCCATCTTGCTCTAGAGCGAATGATAATTCCCTCTACTTTTTCGTCATATAATGCTTCAAGCTCATTTTTAACTTTTTCAGTTTCTAATCTTGTTGTTTCACAAGGGTTTTCCTGAACTTTTTTTAACATGTCTTGATACTTAGAATTAAGTTCTTCCTCCCTTTTTTGTCGGTCTTTTGACAGTTGTTTTGAATAAATCATCGAGCTCGTTTTGATTTTAAATTTAAGCCAATCCCATTTTGCTCGCTTATCTGACAAAACCTTTGCATCTTCCAACCAATTAGATAGTTCATTACTTATCATCTCAACACAGTCAGGCTTGGCCAGCAGGGAAGTATTTAAGTGGCTGTCCGCCTTAGATCCTCATAACCAAAATTGGTCATGAAACAGATTTTCTTCAATTCTTGCATGTGAATTACACTTTGTCTAGTAACTATAAAAATAAATATCGTTTGGTCTTAAAATGTTTTCTTCAGCAATCTACAGGGGGGTCCCCTGGGGGACCAAATTTGATATTTTTTTAGTATGAAAAATACAAAATTTCCCTAACTTTGGCAACTTCTCACAACACTTAAAATTTGATGCAGAGCTAAACTCTACTGTTGTTTGACAGGTACAAGTCCAGTTATTATTACAACGTTATAAAAGTTTACATATCGTTGTTCCAAGTGGTTAAACATTAACATCTATCGACCCACTTTCACAGCTTGTAATAAAACAGGAAAAATGGGTTCACAAAAATTCATCTAAACCAAAAGTGGATCGTCGTACAGCAATTTCCTTTCAGCCATAGAACAATAAAGACTTGATCTAAAATACCATAAAAAAAAATTGTGCGGCCAGTTGGTTTTAAGACCACGAGGACTCTTTGAAATAACGGTATTTACGAATTATGCAAATTAGGAACCTCAACCTTAGGGTGCAAATACAGTGCAAATGTGACCCGAACAATGTTGTTTTCCATCAGAGAAACACAAAAATAATTACAAACTACAGCAGAATACAAAATTATACTAGTATACATCAGTATACAGCAGTATTGAAATTGTTGATAACCTTCAAAGTGCCCATTAACTGTCCTCGATGCACATTAAATCCTGCAAAATACTGCTTCGTTCAATGACTGCTAATTTTGCTCGAGAAGTAAGTTTACAAAAGAGTCTTTATCTGTAATTATTAATCTGACAATAAAGCATCAAAAACACGACATAATCATTAATGCGTATATTGTTAATTCAGAGCTTACTGCCTTGAACTAAAATCAGTGACTGCCATCTTGGTGTATGCTTTCATTTGTTCTTGCGGCCTTTTCCACACTTAGTCGCTCGTCATTCATTTAAATTTTATCCATGCTTATCACTGAGAGTGCATTGAGGAAGCCTGAAAGCGTCAATCTGCTTGAGTATGGGTAAATATTTAATCAAAACACTGATTTCCTTCGCGCTTTCGCCATGGTAGCTCGCCATGATACATGTGTCAGGATGGTATCCGCTGACCAGACAAACATGAACCATATGCACGGCTGTAATTACAAATGACGCGTGTTTGTTTTTTGCCGACAACACTCGCGCGGCAAGTATAGTTCAACTATACTAATACATTTTTTGTTGTTTGTTTGTCTGTTTGTTTTTATAAAACGAAATAGTAGTTTTTGCGTTTCTTGCGTATGACTATCCGGGTTATGAGGAGTTGCCACACCAAATAATTTTGAGAGTGTTGTTGATTTAATCGATATTGACATATCAGTGTTGAATACTGAACATGTGATATATTAATTATGTGATATATATTAATTATTCATTTTAAATGAAATAGCTGTAGCATTTACAGAAGCTTTATTCCACTGAGGAATCTTATATAAGTGAGGGTATAAAACTATGTTTAGCTTTCGAATTAAAGGTTTTTGATTTGGCCCGGCAAAGATTGCGTGACGTGATTCAGGGGCGTTAATGCGTTCTTCTTTTACCTCTGTTTTGTTATCACCGTGATATATCATAAAGTAGTATTCTGCCTATATTTTTTTCTTTACTATATTTCTTTTAAGACCCTCTTTGGGTTCGTCTGTCTACATAAAGTCAATTCTCGCCTTGCGAACACCTCGCTATTACGGACACCTAGCTAGTACGGACAGCACCTAAATCCCCGGCAAAAGTTACAGATATCTGACTGAAACGAACTCCCCCTATTGCGAAATCTCGCTATAACGGACATTTTATTCGGCTCCAACGTCACAATGTTATTGTTTTACTCTCGTTATAACTGATATCGAGCGGCACCTTTCAATAGTTGAAATGTTTTTTGTGTGTGTCATCGCCTTTGTCTTTTTGGTTGGATTTACGCTTCTTTTGTTCGCGGCCATCAATTTCCAATCCTAAGATTTCAATTATGTGTAATTGTTGAAAGATACCGCTCAATGTCAGTTATAACGAGTGTCATACAATAACATTGTAACGTTGGGGCCGAATAAAGTACAGTGTCCATAATAGCGAAATTCCGCAATAGCGGGAGTTTGTTTCAGTCCGTATTTGAAACTTTTGCTGGGGATTTAGCTGCTGTCGGTACTAGCGGGGTGTCCGTAATAGCGAAGTGTCCGCAAGGCGGGAGTTAATTGTATGTAGACAGACGAACCCAAAGAGGGTCTTTAAAGAAATACAGTAAAGAAAAAAATAAAATTATGCACAAAATACCACTTTATGATATACCACGGTGACTACAAGTAGGTATATCATACATGTTCGGGACCACACATTTTAGGGTGTCTCAGGCACCAATAGAAGGTTAAATGAGCAGTTAAATTATACCGATTTTATATACCTACTGCCTGCCCTCATCCTTCTTCACAGAGCGCAAAACTCGTCTGGGCAACAACAAACAAGACCCCCCAAACCAAAACGCCAAGGAGGCCCCCATTCACCCAAATGAAGCCCTATGGAGCACCAAATTGGGCCGGGTGTTACCAGTTGAAGAAATGCATACCCCTTGTATATCGCGATGGCGGATGCACGAAGACTTTTGATCGCCATTGTAAATGCGGAAATGCAACACTCAACTAAGTACATTAAGGCAAATCGACTAAAAATCACTTGCCTTGGTTGCGAACGAAGAGTGTGTTTGTCAACGTTTTATAATCATAGAAATAAGGGCTGTCCGCCTTTGAAAAGAAATCCTCGAGCTCTTCTCAAACATGAGGCTGGTTTGGCAGCATCCCCGATGGCTATTCGAGACGTTTTGCCAAGTCAAATATCAGCCGGCATGAGCTGAATGCATGGCTTAACGAGCAAGAACAAGAACAAAAACCAACTAAAAACAAAAGCTTAGAGGCTCTTGATCCTTTAAATAACATCCGTGACTTAAGCTTTGTTTCGGATTACATCGCAGGTAAGAAATCACTCGCAACGTTTCAAACGGAGTTGAGTGGTTATTACCAATTGAAGAAATGTAAACCCTTTGTATATCAATGATGACGACTGCTCAAGTGTTCATGAACTTTCTTAAATCGAGGAACACTGGTCTGAAACAAAAGAGCGCCGACTGGGTGAGAGCCAGACAAAACACCATCGGTGCATCAGAGATCTCTGCCTTGACAGGATCGTCGCCGTTTGAATAACGGCAAAGCTTGCTCATAAAGAAAATACAGCCAACAGATATGCTCAACAATGCAGCTTGTACCTGGGGCAATCTGTTCGAGCCGCTTGTACGCAAGTATTTTGAGCAAAAACGCTCTGTTTCCGTTTTTGGCTACAGCATCTCTCTTAATCTAGCAAGAGAACATCCGCTTTATCGAAAGGTCACTTGTAGCCCAGACGGTTATTTTCTAGACAAAAATAACAACTTATCATTGTTAGAGTTCAAATGTCCGTTCAAGCGGAAAATAGCTATGAATAGAATTCCTAGTTATTATAACGATCAGATACAAACAGGCCTTGCTTTGAGTGGGGACATGGTAAACAAAGGCTTGTTTGTCGACGCTTACTTTAGAATGTGCTCTTTAGAACAGCTAGAACCGTCTTTGGCACACAATCCGTTTCTAAACGGAGGAAACAAGTTCAAAACGAATGGAAACACAACACTCGCGTGGGGAGTTTGTTATCTTTTTAGCAAACGGACGATAATCAGAAAGCAAGAATCAATCATTGATGTTGGTTCACTCACATCAAAACAATTGTTTGAGAGGATTATGTCTTCCAGTGCGGAAAAAGACATCTGGTGTTGTTATGGCAAGGTAAGGATGTCGTTTAGAAAACAGGACGAAGACGGGGAGTTTTTGCGTTATAACCATATGCGAAAAGCGTTTTCTAATCAGGGTTCAGAAGGCCCAAAACCAGTGGCTGTCTTCGCCTGGAAGCTCCTGGATATAACTGAGATTTGGGCCCCAAAGCAACCACGTTTTTTTAGCAATATCCAAATGTCAGTCGAACGCTTTCATAACAGCTTGGCAAGCTGAAGAGGTAGCCGAAATCGATCGCAGCCCAGAGGAAAATGTCGGAGACGAAGAGCAAATGTTTTCCTTTCTTATGAGTAAGCTTGAGCAATATAATTAATGCCCGCGGCGTGAATGGCTGCTTGCCAATACCATTCATTTGTTAGACGTGTAACGGGCTTCTGAAGTCTTATGTAAGATAAAATTTTGTATTTTCTTGGCTCTTCTGGTGCGCCCTCATCACTTCAATTTTCCTCACACAATTCATGGGGCTCTGAAAGAGTCCCTCTTCAATAAATTCCTCCATCGAGGCAAAATCTTTCTCACTGCCTTCTTGAACACCCCAGATGATGACGTTGTTTCTTTTGGGGCGGTTTTCTAAGTCGTCGATCTTCTCCTTTAAAGCTTCAACCTCCGTCTTGTCCGCTTTCAGCGTCAACTTAGAATTGAACTCTTGAATTTCCAGTTCCGTCTCCTGAAAACTCTTCTTCAGGTCTTCTACGTCCTTGATATTTTTACTTTTCGCTTTCTCCAGCTTGTTTAATTTGCTCATCATTTCAGTCTTCGCTGTAGTGAGCACGTCCATCTTGGCAAGAATGTCGTCCAGTTTACGCGAATAATCGGCAGAGTCGCTCATCATTTCGTGTTTTCGCGCTTTAGACCTTGTTTGTATATTCATAAATGAATTTACTTCGAGCAAAGCTATAACATTTGCAATTAATTGCTGGAAATTCGAAGAAAATGTTGAGAGGTTGGAAGAACCGTCTTACCCTCGTGGAGTCATGCGCACCACCCCAAGGATCAAATGTTTAACATTACGAGCTTTCGACACTTTCTCATTGCCTTTCTCAAGCAACTGATAATGTCATGTGATATATGTCGTAGATACTGGAAGTTCGTACTTTCCACTCCTGTTTAGGGATTAGGCCATGCACATGACCTCTAAACCTTCTCTGATTTTACTCCTTGTAAAATTGTCCTCGGGGCAATTAACGTGCTGTTTTTCATGTAGACAGAATGGCTAGTTTCCTTAAGATCTTCACCAACTACAATAAGTACACTTCGTTTGATGTTGTTATGCTCATTAAAATTGTTATTCGCTACAATATGTTCCGCTTCCCTAGAACCTGCCCCATAGCCGCAAGAGTATGAGAGAATGTAATACTTCCAAAATACACGTGACTGTGAAATCATTTATTGCTTCCAGGTTCTCTGTACCGTTGTGGCAGTTGTCCAACACTATCTACACACCGCAGTG